>CM031240.1:624817617-625481188 GCA_018340775.1 Taxus wallichiana var. yunnanensis
GAACAAGGACACCCGTTTATCTCAGTCTCGGTAGATAAGAAGTAATTCCCCATCACGATGATTCAAAAGGATTTGAGATTTGGGGTCTTGAGCTAGTGACCAAGTACTTCTTTTGGGATTAATCCAAAGTTTGCATTATGCCTTTGGTGAATTCTAGCTTTAGACCAGATCCATATGAATTTCTCCACCAACTTCGCTGCAAAAAACTTCTTCCCAAAGAAAATTCCATAAGGCTACGGAATGTCGTGACAATGAGAACTGTCATTTTACTCTTTTATCAGGAAGGCATGCAACGCAAATTGCAGCGTCTTTGATTGTGGCCACCAATGGAACTTGCTTAGTTTCAAGGAATAACACTGCCGAAATGCTTGGTAAGAGTGAGGCCCAAAGCATGGGCGACTTTTACCGGCATGACATTGTCGAAGCCCCGAATCAATTATGCAATTACTCGAAATTATGTCCATTGATCAGCAGAGAGAGATAGAAAGGCTCTATCTTGCCTGACGCAGATGTTGAAGCAATATTTATATGAGATTCAGGGCGGAGTGGAAAGGATTCCTTTTGGGGAAACCTGATTAGATATAACAGCTTGACTTTGGATATACTTAGTCAATCTTACAAACTGTTCGGGGTTTGACTGAAGGTACTCAGCTTCAGACATTTGGATCTTGGTCCTTTTTGCATGATCTATAATATCAAACGTGGCCAAGGGTTGTGTTGGTAAAGGAATGAGTCCCTCACCTCGCGATGATGGAATAGGATTGGTGGTCTTAGTAGGAATGTGGGAGGACTGATTTGGAGGAGAGATAGGGGAAAATATTTCCTTATAAAAGATTTGCAGGGAGTTGAGCGGGAAGAGGTGTAGACACAAAATTTGTGTCTTACGACCCCTTGTGACCCGCACCTCATCTCATGATCTAACCTCATCACCTAAACCTTACACAATTATTTATTAATTACCTTATAATTGATAAATCCACATCGCCTTACCACCACCTCACTTGGCCACCTCACCATGACCTAGCCTAACCTAAACTAACCTAATTAGGACCCATGACTTGGTCTAGACTCACATCCATAACTAATGCCTCCTTACTCGCACTTTTAAAAGCCGACCTTCTAGCCACTTGACCAAGCCCTTGGCAACTGATCTCTCGGGAGAAAAACGGGAAGGTGGGCTATTTTACTAAAAATAGCCTACTTTTTCCTAACCGATGCCGTTCTACTCGACCGCCGTCGGTTACGCAACACCATCGGTTCCTGTAAATGGGCTCCCAAACCAAAACAACGGATCAGAATTTCATTTTGGAGATCGGTCGAAGGATTTTTGTACGGATCAATAGAGAGCATTGCGAGCGAGGAGCGAGTCAGATCTTCACTTGACCAAGCGAGAGACAGTGAAAATACTAGAGCGTGTTTACAATGAAAGGAGATCAACTTGCACCTTCGTAAAAACCAGGTAAGTTACATCTTGCATGTCCTCCATTATAACATTTCTTATGCTTTTGGAATTACAGGTCCTCCCAAATCCGTTTCTAATCCATTATCCAGCGTACCATTACCTCTAACTGTCATTCTTTTGCTTAACCATCCCATTTCCTAATACTATCAAAAACCAGCCATTACAAACACCACAACCAGCCCGAGAAGATCCTAGAACCCACCGTATCGGTTATCGATAACCAAAGCATCGGTTATAGGTAACCGGCATCGGTTCCTTTGATCAAAAACCAGGAAAAACAGCCTTTCCCCTACCGAGTTCAACCAAGCAATTTAATTGATATTTTACAGTCTTTTGTGTTAATTCACGTTAGCGAAATGACCACCTTGAAAGGAAGTTTTACATTTCCCAGGCCCAAGGCAGTTTCCTCATTTATTGTTTAATCAAATCTTGTGGTCTTGTGTTCTTATTTGCAGGTAGTCCTTCCCAGACAAAAAGGAGTTCTCCATGCGGTCACTTTGATCTTTCTCTCGATACGCCCACATCATCTCGACATTCTACTGGTATTCCTCCTAACCCTAACCTTATCTCTGTTTCTAAAAGGAACAAGCATTTCAGTGAAACATTTTGCACCTTGCCAGTGGGACCCATTTTGGGTTTATCTTTATTTCTTGCTTGCTTTCATATAGGGAGCATACTTGTTGTTTTCTTCTTCTAGAGATATTCACAAGGTATTTTATTATTACGTAAAAGAACTTGCTTTGTTTTTGCATCTTGCATTAGTAAAAGTCATCTCTTTTGCTTCATCGAATATCACTTTCGATTTGGGTTTTAAAACACATGCATTGCATTCTGCTGTTGTTTTTCAATTCTAGTGAACATAGATTAAGTAGCAGTTCGTACACGTGGGGTGATATCCACGGTATTGACGAAATTAATCTTACATTCAGCTTGCACAACACATACCGAATCACTTCACAATTAACTGCTTGACTCAAACATCCCCCTTTTTCCGGTATTCCTCCGCCCGATTGAGGTAACCTTATAAGCCAAAACAACTTGACATTTCCCTAAGTCTCTTGTTTAGGATTAGACATCATTCTACGTCTAAAGGCATAAGCCCACAATAATTAAAATTAACCTAAGGTTAATCTCTGGATTTGCGTGTGCATCTTGCTTGTTTCTTTATTACTGTTTTCTCTGTCATACTCTGTCTTTTGTGATCAATAAGTTGATAAATATACTCAACGTTGCTAAAAATCAAATTAGCAGCCCTTTGTATCTTCTTATCCTAGATTTTTGACACCGGCATCGGTTAAGGGACCGACGTCGTTTCCCTGTGGCCAAATAAGATTAGTAAACCGATATCGGTTACTGTCTCCATCAGCCCCTGACAAACCAGCAACTTGCCAAATTCATCATTCTGGGGTTGTTTTTGTTCTTGATAGATTGAAACTTTACCGTGAACTGCTGTCCATGGTTGTTATCACTCGAAAACAAGCCGCCGCCATGGTTTCACACGCTTGCTCTGTTTCTTTGCCTGAATCACCCCCTTCACCTTCTATGGGGAATCCTACTGATACCAGTGAGGTTCCAAAATTCTGTGGGAGATAAGGACTTTGCCAAGTTTCTGGATGCTAATTCCAGCGCTGTACAATACTATTTGTCTCATACCCCTGACCGTACACCTGATGGTCAGCTCCTTGTAGGTATGCCTATCAGTATAGCTGCTCATTTAGCTCCCACTCCTCCTGATAATACCGCCTTGCTTCCTGCATCTCTAGCCCCGTCTCCCAATCCGACAGCTGCAGAGGTTCATACGACCCCGATTAGCTTTCCTTTTGTTAATCTTGGACCCCACGTTTCGTTACCACCAACTGCCCCTACCTCATCTCTTTTGCAGACTGCTCCATTCATGACTTGCTCTCTGCCACCTATCCACACGAGCTTTCCTTCTCAAGCTCCGCCTACCTTTTCATTCCCATACACGTATCCAGTAACCTCAACACCTTATATGGGACATCCCTATTCTGGTGCACCATCATCTCATCCAACCACTGATTTCATCAAACAAATGATGGACAAAATGCAAAATTTGGAGGCTTCGGTTTCGGGAAGTCGTAGCGCCTTGACATACGAACAAGTTTGTCGGGAGCCCATTCACCCTTCTGTCCCCCTTCATTCATATCCTCCTCGATAGGGAGTTGCTTAGAAATTTACTCGTTTTAATAGTAAAGAGGATCCTCAACAACACTTGCACGATCATTTAGACATGCTTGTTATTTGATTGCCCATAATGACCTTGTTACTCCGCACCTTCCCTATGTCCTTATCGGGACCCGCCTGGTGGTACGGTGCTTTAACCCACCTCGATCTTCTCTTTTAACCAACTAGCCCATCTTTCTTGGATCATTTCTCCATTAACATTGCTTTAAGAAAGTATCTATCACCGACCTTTATGCCATCCAAACAATTTGAGGACGAATCTATCGCAGATTTCGTTGGACGATGGCGGGGCCTTATCAACCAACTTACGTATGCCTTGCCTCAAACCAACTTATCGAACTCTTTACGCGGGCTGCATTAAGCACATCTCCCCTACCCTCCAAATCCAAACTTTCCGTACATTCGGCGAGGCCTTTCTGTGGCTCGAAAATTAGAAATTCGAGCCTTAGAGGAAGAAAGTGCGGTTCTTGCAACAAGAACTCCACTTTCCGAACTCCTGATTCTACCATAAACCAAATACCACCACTCCTCACGCGTCCACCTCTTCTAAATCAAAGGAGCTGTCCACGCGGTGATGGTCAAATCCCAACCACCGTCCCGATACTCCACCAAAAACCACCTATAAATACAAAGCCGAACCCATCAACTACACTCCTTGGGAGAAACCTATGGTGTCATCTTGGAAAAATTGCTAAAAGCGAGGAGCCATTACCTTACCTCTGTTAAACCTCATTCTCGGGTTTGATTCCACTCGCGCCATACCTTCTGGTACAAAGAAAATGACTTTTGTAACTTCCACGCGTGAAGGGACACGGTCATGAAAAGCTACAAGATGTTGAAAAACATAGTGCGGGAAATGGTTGATCTGCGGGGATATAGCCCTCGATAATCCTAACGCCCTGCTAATTGAAATTTGAAAATTTTCAACAAGCCATTCCCGAATCACTCGTCCAGCGATGCGTCAACCGGGATATCTTAGCGAGGAGAGTGTTCATGAGATCCATGCAGTATTCGATACCCAGCCAAAAGCCTCTATCGAGAAAATTTTGAATCAAGCCTCTTCACTAACACAGGAGCCCGAACCTCCTTTACCACCATCAAGCCAAAGCGTAATCGTTCCTTTACCCATAGAAGAGTTAAGCGCCTGGCTTCCCTTCCCATCATGAGTCTTCTTACACCACATCCCTCTGGATTGCGGCGGATGTTGTCTAATCTATCCATTTCCCAGACGTCTCCTTCTACCACTCTTGCCGCACAAGAGGAAGGTACGCCACTCCCTTTGACATCCTTAGATGAGAAATCTCTTGCACCGACATCACTAAATTCTTTAGCCGTGACAGACCCTCTCCAACATGCCCTTCTGCCTATTAGTCCCTCATCACCTAAATCTTTTCAACGACCAGTCGACCTCTTAACATCTATTGATACAGTGCCTCATCTACCCCCTGTATCACTCCCACAGTGGACTGGAATTACAACCCACCTTTCTTCCGTACCAAAATTACAAATCACACTGAGAAGTGTCATTCCACGAGGAAGATAGAGCGAGGCCCTATGGGAATGTTTGAGTACCCCTTTTCTACTCAAATGCAAATGATTGATCTGATGTCTCCACCATCTACCCGAAGTGCTTACTGAAGCTTAAAATGCCCTGTTCTCACCTTCACCCCCCTCACCTCTACCAAATGCCCCGTCCACTTCTATCAACTTAACCAGATCTTCCCCTACGCTTGGGACCTCACCAATGCCCAGTCTAACACACCCGCCTAAGCGACTCGATCTATCCAAAAATAAATCCGTTCCGCCACCTAGGAGACGAACGCAATCCGGGCCTCTATCACAATTAAAACCCTCATCGTCACACCCACCTTCCATATTGGGACCTCATCCCTCCACATTACACCAATATATCATACCTCCTTTGTTTTCGCAAAAGCGACCTCGCCGCCTTCTACACCTATCACGAGAGATCGAAGGGTATCACAACATCGTTACCCAGCGTATCCGGTCCACCTATCAACCCTAAACCAATCCCATCATCAAAGGATTTATTTTCTATCACTCCCCTTTCTCCGTGGTTGTTTCGCTTACCACGCTATGTCGTAACCTCATCATCTAACCAGGTGAGCGTAACCGTGTCCAGAAACCACGTTTAGTGAAAAATGTGTCGGCACCCCCCCAAGCTAAACCACCACCATGTCGAACCAACCACGCCCACACATTACCAAAACCCGCACAACCAATACCTTCATCCGATTTTGACCCCTCAAAGGATCTTACGCCAAAATCCTTGCTATGTTGGTGGAGAATGCGACCATTTCCCTACCTCCACTTAGACCTTATGACCCGTCTAAACCCCGACCTATGGGTTACGATGAGTCTAAAATCTGCGCCTATCACTGCACACCTGGACATGATGTGGAGGGATGCAAAGCTCTAAAAACCATCCTGCGTCAGTCACCTCTCCCGGATAGAAAGATTAAGAAAGACAACTTACGAAGGGAAAGACCTCTAGCGTCGATTCCCTCTACTATATCATCTATCCCCTGCCTCACCAAGATCTATCATTATTCTGACCCCACCTCTTGAAGACCATGAATTATCCCACCATCTTCCTCATCTCGGATCTACGAGATTAATATGATTAGTGTCATTACTCGAGGACGAGAAAAACAATGGGAAAGCGAAAAAACACACTGCGGCATCTCTTTCTCCTTGACCATCCCGATTACACCACCACCTAAAGTGGTTATTCGCGGACCCGCCTATCCGTCTCTAATGGAATTGCCCACCGAACCATGATCAAACAGGCTTCATCAATCGCACGTAAAAATGACACTATATGATCTCATTGGACTTGAATCTCATCGACAAGCTCTCGTTGAGATCCTTCAAGGGATAGAGGTTTTTCCCAATGAAACCCTGCCCGTGGCCTCCATTCTAACACCCAATCACGTTTCCTCTCTCACCAAACAATCCATCTCCCCCACCACTTCTGTCTCAAAACAACAAGCCGCTGCGGTTAGTTTCTCGGAAGATGAAATTATCGACTTTGGTACAGAAGACCCTGACCCTGCCCTTTTCATTTCCGCTTACGTCCGAGACATTCGAGTACGTCGGGTTATGATTGATGGGGCGCTAGCCTAAACATCATCTCTTGAAAAGCCTTCCAACGAATGAACATCCCTTCTAGTTGCATGTGTGCGACCCCATCATGTTGCGATCATTCAATGGCGCTATTACTTCTACCTTAGGCACCGTGATCCTCAACATTCGCGTAGGCCCACGTACTTTACCCGAACTCTTCTATGTCCTTGAAGGAGAGTTCGATATAATATATTCTTTGGGTCGTCCTTGGATCCGAGCCATGGGATGCGTTCCCTCAACATTACATCGATGCATAAAATTTGAGTACGAGGGAAGTCCTACTTTGTAAAAGCTGACCCTCCCCCTTTAAAACTTGCACATATGTTATACCGCCCTAACGATGTGCTTATACCAATCAAGACACCCATAAATTCAACCCACCATCCTCTTGAAAATGTACCTCAACCATCCACCTCAAGCTGCACCTACGCCTTGGTGATGAAACCACCGTCGCACAAACCACTTCTCTTCCCACAACTAACATCCCAACCTCAGGCCCCTTAGTAGATGTTTTCATCGCCTCACGCTGGGGGAGTACCGCCTATATAACGTTAGTTCTTTCCCTACCCCGCAGGAGTACGGACAATTACATGCGCATCCCACCTACGACCGTCGCGTGGGGGAGGTAATCTCTTACGGACCACCCCATTGCCGCACTAACCTAACGTATGGGGGTGTTGACGCATCCTCCATTACCCCTGAACCTCCTCTTGGTGTGGTTCCCTTCCAATCCGATTTTCAATACTTGACAAATCGTCGTTTCGCCCTCACCTTCTTGACTCGCTGTGCGTGGAAAGGCTTTGGTTTTGGCCTTTACGAACAAGGCCGACATACACTCATTCCCGTGACCACACGCAAACATAATGATCGAAGTGGTCTCGGTTTTTCCGAAACACCTACACAGGAGACACCTCCTGTCAGCTGTATCCTGGAAGAGGAAGGCGTCGCCCCTACCGAACCATCATCACCCACTTTGCCATCATCTCCCACAGAATCGATGGACCCTGAATCTATCCCTCCTAACTTTTTTTTTTCATAAATGCTATCTTCATAGGTCCTCTCACTTATCAACGCGATAATGAGGACCCATCTTCTCTTCCCCTTCTGTATCCAGACATGATCGAAGAGGATTCGCCTTTGATTAATGTTGTTGAATGCCAGGATGACGACTCCATCCTCACTTACCTGGGCGCGGATGATTCTTATATTCAACGCGCCTTACCATCTGAAACCCAAACTATGCTGAACGAATCTACTATAGAAATCAACATCCACACGGAGGAAGATCCTCACATAGTGAAGATTGGACAATCCCTTAACACATCAGAACAAGCCGCCTTTTCTACCTTTCTCCGTGCTCGCAACCAAGCTTTCGCATGGTCTTACGCTGACATGCCAGGAATTGATCCTACCATTGCCGTCCATAACATCACCCTAAACCCCGATTCCAGGCAGTCAAACGAAATTGAGAAAAATGCATCCACGCATTGCTCTCTTGGTCAAAGAGGAGCTCAAGCGACTCCTTTACTGTTTCCTTCATCTTGCTATTGACTATCCTCAATGGATTTCTAACATCGTACACATCACTAAAGCGACAGGGGACTTCGGATATGCACGCAGTTTCGGGATCTTAACCTTGCTTGCCCCAGGATGACTTCCCCCTCCCAGTATTGATCAACTTGTTGATCTCACTGCGAGCCATGAAATGCTTTCTCTCATGGATGGCTTTTCAGATCTGACCAAATTTTGGTTGCCCTTGCCGATCAACACAAAGCGCCTTCATAACTCCTTGGGAACCTTACATTATCGTGTCATGCCATTTGGCCTTAAGAATCTTGGTGCTTACCTATCAGCGGGCTATGACCTACATTTTCATGACATTATGCACACTATCCTTGAAGACTATGTCGACGATCTTCTCGGAAAGTCTAAACATCGTAGTGAACATCTCGATGTTTTAACCATTATTTTTGATCGCTTTATTACAATATTACATCCGCCTTGAACCAAGAAATGTGTCTTTGGTGTTCTTTAGGAAAACTTCTTGGCTTTATCGTCTCTTTGCGTGGCATTGAGGTCGATCCATCTAAAGTAAAAGCTATCCTAGAAATGCCCCCACCCAAAAACCTCAAACAATTGCGTAGTTTGCAGGGTAAACTTCAATCCATCCAGCGTTTCATCTCCCAACTCTCGGATCGATGTCACCCTTTTCATCACCTTCTAAAAAATGACGTTGCCTTTCAATGGAGTGAGGAGTGTCACCAAGCCTTCGAAGCTCTCAAAACGTATCTCTTGCAGCCACCCGTGCTTATCCCACCCCAGGACGACCGCCCTTTCTACCTTTATCTTTCCGCCACGACCATCTTTATAGGAGCTATGCTCGCACATCGAGACTCGGCACGCCGAGAAGCAAGGCCGTTTATTATATAAGTCGTACCCTCGTGGATTACGAGACTAGGTATACACATGTAGAAAAATTGTGCACAGCCTATCATTCGTCGCCACCAAACTCCGACATTACCTCCACGAATCACAAAACTTTCATCATCACCAACACAGGACCCCATTCATTATATGTATGCCAAACCACACCTAAACCAACGCATCGCTCGATGGCTCATGCTCCTCGCCGACCTTGACCTTGAGTTTATACAACAGAAATCAATCAAAGGACAAACTCTTGCAGACCAACTTGCGGAGGCCCCTCTACCTGGGGAACAATTTACCAATTTTACCTTCCCCGACGAACTCATCGCCACTCTTTCGCTCGGAGAAGAGTCGTATCAAATGACCCTCTTCTTCGATGGATCTAAGTGCCAGTGCGGCGGAGGAGCCGGCGTTGTTCTCATCCCTCTTGACGCTGAACCTATGCCTCTTTCATTCCGGCTTGATTTCCCCTGCACTAATAATACAGCGGAATACGAGGCCCTTGTTCTGGGTCTCCAAGTTGCGATACACTTAGGCATTAAATCTATCAATATCTTTGGTGACTCTCAATTGGTAGTCAATCAAGTTATGGGCATCTACCAATGTAAAAACGAGGAACTTCAGAAGTACAAACACCACGTGGAATCACTTCTAACCTTATTTACTCACTATTCTATCCAAACCATTCCCCGCTCCACTAACAAATTTGCAGATACTATGGCTTGCTTAGCCTCGCAGATTCCCGCCGCACCAACTGACTCTGAATTATTCGTTGTGGTCCAGCAACTTTTTGCACCATCCTATTCAACCCCGGTAGTTTGCATGATAAATACTGTGTCTACTAATTCGCAGGATACTTGGTACCACCAATTTCACGACTACCTTACAATCTCGGTTCTCCCACCTGACCTTACTAGTAACGGAAAACGTGCTTTTCTTAAAAGTGTTTCGCGTTATGTTGTCATGGGAGGACTCCTCTATAAACGTGGCTTTGATGGCATCCTCCTTCGTTGTCTAACCGGCGCAGAGGTCACCTATACCATCCAACAAGTACACGATGGGATTTGTGGTGGACATTTTAGTGGCCTTGCCGTGGCTAAACGAATCCTTCGCCTAGGTTATTATTGGCCTACTCTCAATAACGACTGCTACGAATATGTTAAGCGTTGTGTCATGTGTCAACAACATGCCAATCTTCAACATACTCCTAGCCACCCGCTACAAGTCGCTCGTGATCTTTGGCCTTTCTCACAATGGGGTTTAGACCTTATTGGTGAGATTCACCCGACCTCTTCACAACGTCACCGTTGGATAATCACAGCGACCGAATATTACACAAAATGGGTGGAGGCCATCCCACTCATTTCAATCAAAAAAGAAAAAATTGTCGAATTCATTAACCATCACATTATCTGTCGTTTTGGTATTCCTCATCGCCTAATAACAGATAATGGTAAATCTTTCAAAAACAAGTTGTTACTGAAACCTTTGTGACAACTTTGGTATCAAACTTAGTTTCTCATCGCCTTACTATCCATGAGGCCAATGGTGGGCAGTGAATCTTCTAATAAAACTCTAACCAAAATCCTCATGAAAGTTGTCAATGAATCTGGAAGAAATTGGCACGATCACATCCCCTTTGCCCTTTGGGCTTATCGTACTAGCATTCGTACCTCTACTAATGCCACACCTTTTTCTTTGGTATATGGTACCGAGGCTGTTTTGCCTCTCGAAATACAAATACCCTCCCTTAGAATATCTCTTCAGGATATTCTCACCAACGATGATTTCCACCAAGAGCGGTTAGCCCAATTGGAGCTTCTTGACGAACGACGTCTTACAGCTCTCGATCACCTTCAAATCTATCAAAAACGCATCAAGCGTGCTTATGATAAGCGACTTCATGAGCGTACCTTTAAGGTTGGTGATCTTGTCCTCAAAGAGAATCAACATGTCACCAAACTAGAAAAGAGCAAACGTGGAAAATTTGCTCCCAATTGGATTGGGCCTTATATAATCACTCACACCTATGGATCAGGCACTTATCGTTTAGCTTCGCTTAATGGTAAACCTGAGCCTGAACCCCTTAATGCCTTACATCTTCGCCCATTCTACTGTTGAATCTAGTGTTATATCACTTCTTATCTACCTACTGCTCGTCCCTTGAGCTCATTTACCGCTACATACACTTTGTTTTCTATATCTCTAAATAAAATCGAAATCACTTCGCACCTCCCCTTGATAATGCCTTCCCCTTTTTTAGTCTAGTCCATGACTTCAAAGTATTAAAATAAGCCGTATTCTTATGGGATTTTCTTGAGTCAAACTTCCTACTAAACTAGATGCTTCACGCCAAAAGAACATCTAGTCATCTAAAATTAAATATAGACTGCTCCCTCGAAGGACAGCTATATGCCAAACTATTGCTGCTACTATAAATAGACTGCTCCCCTGAAGGACAGCTATGCACTAAAATCATCTCTGCTACTATAAATAGACTGCTCCCCCGAAGGACAGCTATACACAGTCAGCCTTTATCAGAAGCTTCTCGCATTGATCAGCTTCGTGAAGACCTCAAGAATAAAACAATCAATATCCCTTGTAGACTTCCCGCATCGATCAGTCTACATTCAATAAAATAAAAGCCTCATACAAAAGAACTTTTTGGGTCATGGACTTGTCTATTTAGGGTAGGTTCTCTTTCGTTGTAACAAGTTCTTTGTACCTCAGCTATATCATCCACATCACCTCACCATTTGTTTCAACTCAAGGGACGTAACGTACATCGATATATTGTGATCATCTGACTCTTTTCAACTATGGACTTCGCTCAATACATACACGGCACTTAGGGCTTCGAGGCTCGTTCTACGTTGTGTGGTTTGTTTAGCTCTTTTCACCTACGGAGCACTCTTTCTGCTTTGCCTCGCATCTAGAATTGTGTGTTGATCTTAATCGGGACACTATTCCCTACTACTTGGGTATGCTAACTTTGCTTTACCTATACCTACACACAACAACATTATCCTACCAAAGACCAACAACATTACCCTACCAACATCAAATTTTTTTACCAAACGACAAATTGCCTAAACCATACCAAATTGCCTAAATTCACCCCTCCCTGATCCTAAGGGAGAACTACATCGGTCTGAGGCCCTTCCTTGCTTTGTGCAATGGGCTATGTAGGCAGCACTTCGGAGACATGGGGTCTCCCAAGGTTAGCTCGACCATCCCCTACCATAACCTATCATGTGTGGTAAATATAAATATTTTGGTGTATTTCTATTTAATCACATTCCTCTTTGATCCTTTTTTAAAACACCGAAAGTCAAAACGACAACATTCTTATTATTATAACGCAAATCAACATACATATCTCGTTTTATTTAGATGTTAAACAAATACATCTTCTATATCATCGACACGCAGGTCGGTACTCTTATTTATCCTCATACCTTGCTAACATTTATTTAGACCCTCACGCCTCATCCCGACCTAGGTGATGATCGTGATCGTCGACCCCTCTCGCCGGGCCTCTCTGTCCTCAAAGGTACCACGGCTATTGGTACCGCCCACTGATCTGCCAATCTCTCCTGTAACATATGAATACGCCCTCTCGCATGGAGAACTCCAGCCTCTAGTCTCGCTGCCCGTGACTCCGCAACCACTAACAATCCTCTTGTCTCATTCACCTGCGTTTGGAGCTGCTGAACCAAACGCTGCAGACGATCCCTCTCTGCTGTAATCACCGCTATGTCAGGGCGATCACGTACACCTCGCAGTTCTGCTACCCACCATAATCTATAGGCCTCTGTCATTCCTGCATCCATTACACTGCGATCGGCAGCTATCTCCTCGGGCCCTTCTGGAGGTGTTGGCCGGGGTGGTGAGAATGCTGCCTCGGCATCGATCCTCATATATGGTCTATAAGCCTGTGGTATGTCCTGCACAAATCCAAATTGTCGCCACACGTGATCTATAGGAATCCTCTCATATTCACCTGGCCTGTGCCCCGCGATCCACCTCAATCGCTCTACACCTCTCAACTCCTCAGCTATGTTCTCGGTTACCATATAGTTCCCGTAGGGCCTCCAACAGATATCCGCAACCGTCAACCTCTCCCATACCTGCCTGTAATACTCAATGTCACCCGGCACGGCCTGAGATCTTGCCTCTTGTTCTGTCTGGACCCATCGTCGGAATCCCAACCTCTGTACTCCGGTCTCTCCTGCCTGGATGGATCGGCCTATTGGTCGCACACAAACAATGTGCTCATAGGCCCAACAGTGTAATAAGTATGAGCAATCCAACGTTGTCCTGTGACTTCGCCTACAAGCCCATAAACCCCTGTATAGCTCCGCCAAATATGCAGGTGCCCATGCAAAAGTCACGTTCCTTTCTATCATCTCCCAAATAACACCCATCAATGCCTTTGGAAATCTTCCCCCTTCTGCCCTCGGTAACGCATAATACCCTACCGCCATCAATAAAATCACTGCTAACCTTGTCTCCTCAGGGTGTGCTGCATACATTACCCCATATGTGAATGACAAACCTCGCTGTGTTAAGTCCCGTGCATATGGACCAAACACTTCTGTTATCGCTGCCCGCCCCGCGCTAGGTAGTGCCTGATATACTGGTTCTCCTGTAATAGGGAGTCTCAATATACGAAACACATCTTCCAAAGTTACTGTCATTTCACCTGTTGGCAGATAGAAGGTATTTGTCTCAGGATTCCATCTCTCAATCAGCGCCTGTAACATACCATGGTTACGTGCGATTCGTGAATAATAACGGATTCCACTTAACCCCAAACGATTTATCAATGTCCATTCCGCTGGTGTTACATCCGCTCGGATTCGCGACAACAGCGCTGGCACACTATCATTCATCCTCAACCCTGCCTCTGCCTGCATACACCAAAACAACAAACAACCATTCAATCCATTAGGGTCTTTTTCAAACATTCTGGAAATTTCTCCAGTAACCGGTACCGGTTATACATAACCGATATCGGTTGAATAACCGATACCGGTTCTCCCTAACCGCTACCGGTCACTGTCAATTTTATACACCTTCCCTAAAAACAACCACCTACGACAATAATTTGCTCGTTTATTCATTTTTATACATACAAACATACCTGGAACCCCTGATTGCCTACCCTGTAACACTTACCTCACCTGCAACCCTTGTTATCATGTTTTCTTTCTCATATCTACCCACCTACTCTCCCCCATCTTATTCACGAAACATGCAGTAGTCAAATCACAAACAAAACAATACCTCTTGGGTTGCAGCAGCTTGAGGTGGCCCTTGTCTTCCCTCATGTCCTTGCCTGCTGGATGCTTCTCCTCGTTCTGCCATGATCACCACCCTTTTCAACTTTGTCTTTCTGCCTTCTGAACCTCGGATCACATTTACTTTCCTTGTCTCTTTTCTCCTTCTCACTCAAATCTCTCATGCAAATACCTGTCTCAGTCGTCAAAAAGCGTCGCGTTCGCGTATTTAACCTCTTGCATGGCTCTAAAATTAAAACTTAAGTTGCCACCCTAGCTTTTCTATTTTTAGAAAAGCTCATACCTAAATAACCGGTATCGGTTACTTAACCGATATCGGTCTATTAGATACCGATATCGGTTCCTTAACCGATATCGGTTACACACCTACCTTTTCTCAACAGCGTTCTTTTCTTCATTTCTCACCTAAATTTTTGTCGCGCCCGCCTCTTTTCCTGCATAAACCACACAATTTACCACATTTTGTTCATCCACCACATATAACATTACATTTTCATTAAATATCATTTATTTTACACAAATACACAAACCATCAACTACGGATATCAAGAAACTATCAATCTATACATCATTTGGATCCAACTCATCAGTTACATATATCACAATGTCACAAAACCACCAATTCATCACATAACCTGACATTCATATATACGTACAAACAAACAAAAACATCAGCATCATCCATCTATCAACATGTCAATTAAACTCATCACACATTCTATCTATTACCAGCCATTAACCACATATTTCAACACATTTTGAACACTGCATGTGGATCAAAACATCGTCTCTATATATATACAAATTTTCAAAAATACAATGTGCCCTACATCGGGGCCTCTGTGATCTCATAACATACCAAAGCCGGCACGCAGGCCGCAATACCTACCAAAATCTCGACTCGGCTCGCAGGCCGGTCTCTCATATCAAAAATATACTCGGCTCGCAGGCCGGTATCAAATATACAACCCGTACTCGGCTCGCAGGCCGGTATATAATAAATAAATGAATCAAAACAATGAATAAGTGTAGGCACGCAGGCCTCTATCAATACAACCGGTTCGCAGACCGGTGCCCATGTCCCTATACAAAACCATGTCGGGGATCTATCAGCTCTCCCCACCGCCCTCGGCACCTCTCCCCGCTGGTCCCTGTGGTGCCTCTCGCCTCCTGCCTGTCACGGACACGCCAGCTGTGGCTGCTCCTCCCTGAGATCTCTGGCTGTGCGAGGTCTCTGCTCTATGAGCTGCATATGCCTGATACTCGACTCCGGTACTATCAAGAATATCCTGATAATATCGGGCCTCTGCTCTAACCTCCATATAGCGATCTCGCGCCACTGAAGGAACTGGGGCTGGTCCCCTGGCACCTAACACCAATACCCCCTAGCACAATACCTACACTGTGGGCCGTGTGGTGCTTTGGTGGTGGTCTTGCTACGTGCTCGTACTCGCACTTGTGGCCGTGGTGGTATCTGGGGCTGGCCGTGGCTGTTCTTTCTTCTTTGAAATGCACGTTACGTGCTGCACTACACTGCACCTTATGGTCATTGTCTTCTTTGGTGGTGGCTTGCACGTGCTCATTACTACTGAGCTCAAGGCTAGCTGCCCCTGTAAGACCCCTATTCGTGCTGTGCAGTGCAGCCTAACCACTGTAATAGCCTCGCACTGCCCCGGAGCTGATCTCTCTCTGCCGTAATTGCGGCCCAAGTCAGGCTGCGCGGTGGTACTTATCCTCACTTGCTCTCTTCCACCCCCACCATACCCTGTATGCTCCCGTGCACCCGGCATCATCCACACCCTCACCTGCTGGTCTCTCCGCTACCCAGTCTGGATCCCAAGGCTGTGGCGCTGGCAGTGGGGCCTCTACATCATCCCTCCTGTACTGAGGGAAGGGAGGTGGCTCGTCCTGTCGCAGCCCCATCTGCCTGCGTACCCTCTCTAGGGGTATCCGCTCGTACTCTCCCGGCCTCCGTCCTGCTATCCAGAATGTATACTGGATCAGGCGCAGCTGTACGCGGGCTCCTCTGCCAGGCTGGTGACCTCTGTAGGGTCTCCATACAATGTCTACTGCTGTAAGGCCCTCTAGCAAGTGTCTATAATAGACCACATCCCGACCTGCAACAACTGCTCGTGGCTGGCCCACGACCCCCAACCACCTCTGAAAGCCATATCGGTATACGACCTGTGGCCCTGGCTGCTGGGGTAGCCCTACTGGCCTGATGCATACGATGTGCTCGTATGCCCAACAGTGCAACAAAAATGTAGAACAAATACCAAATCGCCTCCTCCGGCGATAGCCCCATAACTCCCTGTATAATTGCACCAGATACACTGGTGCCCATGCAAAACAGGTGTGCTCCTCCACCATCTCCAGTAGCACCCCCATCAATGCCCGTGGGAAGCGGCCTCCCTCTGAATCCGGGAGGGCGAAGCAGGTGATCCCTATCATCATCAACACGGCAAGCCGTGTCTCATGTCTGTGTGTGCGGTACATATCACCATATCCAATGCTCGCGCTATGATACATAAGAAGCGCGGCTACATCCCCAAAAACCTGCAGTATGCTATCCATGGCAGTCTCTGAATCTACCTAGAAAACAGCCTCTCCCTCGATCGGTAGCCGCAGGATGCGATACACATCCTCTAATGTGACGGTCATCTCCCCGGTCGGCAGATGGAACACATTGGCCGCCGGATCCCATCTCTCGATGAGGGCGACCATCAGGCTGTGATCTCTCTCTATCGCTCTGTACCTCTGGACCCCGCCGAGTCCCACCTCGCGCATGATAGCCCAATGCGCCGCAGATATGTGTGGCCTCATCCGACTCAATAGTGGAGGCATCCTATCACGCATCGTCAACTGCTGACGTGCCTGCAAAACCAACCCACATTCTTAGACCCACTCTTTATTATAACATCTACTTTACCATCTAAACCCCCTTTTGTAACACCCAAAATCTAACCCCAACACGCCACCCAACCCACCTTCAAACCTAAACCCTAAACCCTAAACCCCATCCCAAACCCAAACACCCAACCCCACTCCACCCACACCCCAACACGCCACCCAACCCACCTTCAAACCTAAACCCTAAACTCTAAACCCCACCCCAACACGCCACCCAACCCACCTTCAAACCTAAACCCTAAACTCTAAACCCCACCCCAACACGCCACCCAACCCACCTTCAAACCTAAACCCTAAACCCTAAACCCCATCCCAAACCCAAACACCCAACCCCACTCCACCCACACCCCAACACGCCACCCAACCCACCTTTAAACCTAAACCCTAAACTCTAAACCTCACCCCAACAAGCCACCCACCCACCTTCAAACCTAAACCCTAAACCCTAAACCCCATCCCAAACCCACCCAATCCCATCCCAACTCCACCCTCAACCTCCCCCACCGATACCGGCCGATACGCAACCGATGCCGGTAGCCCCCACTTCAACCTCACCCTATGCTTTTGCACTGCGATGTCTGCCGCCTAAACCCATCGGTCACCATCTCCCGCCCGAGAACCCCCGCGCCCCCAAAACCATTTTTCACCTATTTTTACCCATCTACCCACCTAAACACCCCAAATTTTACACACCTAGCCCCTTACCCTATCTTACCTATCTACCCTCTCTCTTTTTCAAATTACGTCTATTTTACTCCTCATTTCCTAAAACAACTAAATTCCTACCCTAAACCCTAAACCCCATCCCAAACCCAAACACCAACCCCATTACACCACACCCCAACATGCCACCCAACCCACCTTCAAACCTAAACCCTAAACCCTAAGACCGATCCCAAACCCCCCCATCCCAACCTCAACCTTCCCCACCGATACCGGCGATTTACCGATCTGATGCCCCCGTTCAACCTCACCCTATGCTTTTTGCGACCGATGCTGATGCTGGCCGCCTATCGACCGACATCGGTCCACTCCTCTCCGCCCGAGCCGAACCCCGCGCGGCCCCCAAAAACCATTTTTCACCTATTTTTACCCATCTACCCACCCAAACACCCCCAAATTTTACACACCTAGCCGCCTTACCCTATCTTACCTATCTACCCTCTCTCTTTTCAAATTACGTCTATTTTACTCCTCATTTCCTAAAACAACTAAATTCCTACCCAAATCCCCAATCTCACTTAATCTGACAACCAAATGCATAAAATAACGAGTTTAGAACCTACTGCAGATGTACGACGACACGTCGTCGTGGTGGGATGGGTGGTGGCGATCCAGCTGGTCCAGCTCCTCCAGCTCCTCCTGCCTGTGCCATGGCTCCAATCCTGATCTGCTGGGTCCCCGGCCAATCACCTGCTGCCTCCTCAACTATTCGGGCCCACTATCAACTCTCTCCACCAATACAATAGCTCCACCTCACTCAATCAAGCCTCTAATCTCAACTCTCCACGTCAGACAAGTCGATTTGGTTTCAAATAACAAAAGTGACAATGACAAGCTATATTTTTCTTTTTATAGGTTTTTCGCCTTTCACCGATATCGGTTTCATTTTGCCCTAAGGAACCGGTATCGGTCCCTTAACCGATATCGCCCCAACTTTCACCCCATTCTTTGCCCTTATTTACTCCTTGCCTCTTTTTCACCAATATCACCTCTGTCCACCTTTCTTGCCGCACAACATTTGTTCACCGATCCGGCCCGACCTAAGGCCTCATCCTACCAATTGGCCCCGACCCAAGGCCTCGCCCTACCTATTTTGGCCCGACCCAAGGCCTCAACCTACCAATTGGCCCAACCCAAGGCCTCGCCCTACCTATTTGGCCCGACCCAAGGCCTCACCCTAACCATTTGGCCCGACCCAAGGCCTCAACCTACTTATTTGGCCCGACCCAAGGCCTCGCCCTACCAATTTGGCCCGACCCAAGGCCTCACTCTACCGTTATGGTCTGCCCCAAGGCCACAACCCAACAACTTGGCCCGACCCAAGGCCGTATCACTTCCATACCATACCCACAATCAACGTTTTATTTTATCCATCCATCATGTACCTTGTGTTCAATCGAGCTCACCTGTTCGTGTTTTAGCACGATTAGGGTCCTTGACTTGATCTGTCGACCAACTTTGCCTAGACCTAGACCGTGACGTTTATCTCAACCAAACCAACCATTTGGTACTGCCGAACATGCCTAAACGTTCCTGTACCTTACCTGTTATATACCCTGGAGCTACTTCCTATGCCTTGGATACCAGGATTATATCACCCTTGTTTGGATAAACTATCGACCTTTGCCTATACATCGCTGGTTTGCTCGTCAAATCATATACCCTAGTCGTACTGTTGCATTTCAACATGCGTCTGCTTCCTTGGACCTTCCCTACCACCTTACCATCCTCTCTACAACATGTACCCTTTATCAACCCTATCCCTGATTTCCCAAAACAAAACAAAACAAGCTACACGACAATAAGGGGCTAATGTAGACACCAAATTTGTGTCTTACGACCCCTTGTGACCCGCACCTCATCTCGCAATCTAACCTCATCACCTAAACCTTACACAATTATTTATTAATTACCTTATAATTGATAAATCCACATCGCCTTACCCGCCACCTCACTTGGCCACCTCACCATGACCTAGCCCTAACCCTAAACTAACCTAATTAGGACCCATGACTTGGTCTAGACTCACATCCATAACTAATGCCTCCTTACTCGCACCCAAAGCCGACCTTCTAGCCACTTGACCAAGCCCGCAACTGATCCCTCGGGAGAAAAACAGGGAAGGTGGGCTATTTTACTAAAAATAGCCTACTTTTTCCTAACCGATGCCGGTTCCTACTCGACCGCCGTCGGTTACGCAACCGCCATCGGTTCCCTGTAAATGGGCTCCCCAAACCAAAACAACGGATCGGAATTTCATTTTGGAGATCAGTCGAAGGATTTCTGGATCAACAGAGAGCATTGCGAGCGAGGAACAGAGTCCAGATCTTCACTTGACCAAGCAGAGACGAGTGAAAATACTAGACGTGTTTACAGCAAAGGAGATCAACTTGCACCTTCGTAAAAACCAGTAAGTTACATCTTGCATGTCCTCCATTATAACATTTCTTATGCTTTTGGAATTACAGTCCTCCCAAATCCGTTTCTGAATCCATTATCCAACGTACCATTGCCTCTAACTGTCATTCTTTTGCTTCTAACCATCCCATTTCCTAATACTATCCAAAAACCAGCCATTACAAACACCACAACCAGCCCAGAAGATCCTAGAACCCACCGGTATCGGTTATCAGTAACCGGCATCGGTTATAGGTAACCGGCATCGGTTCCTTTGATCAAAAACCAGGAAAAACAGCCTTTCCCCTACCCAGTTCAGCCAAGCAATTTAATTGATATTTTACAGTCTTTTGTGTTAATTCACGTTAGCAGGGAAACTGACCACCTTCGAAAGGAAGTTTTACATTTCCTGGGCCCAAGGCAGTTTCCTCATTTATTGTTTAATCAAATCTTGTGGTCTTGTGTTCTTATTTGCAGGTAGTCCTTCCCAGACAAAAAGGAGTTCTCCGCAGTCAACCTGATCTTTCTCTACGGTACGCGCACATCATCTCGACATTCTACAGGTATTCCTCCTAACCCTAACCTTATCTGTTTCTAAAAGGAACGAAGCATTTCCGAGTGAAACAAGAGGATTACCTCTTTTAGCAATGATCGGAGGCGCGTTTGACATGGCCTTCTCTGCTGGACATGGGCAAAGAACTTCCACTTCTTTTCCTTGCGGCGAGTAAAAGCAAAGACATATGACTTTCCGCTTGCATATCCCCTGGGTAACCTCTTCTTCATCGATTCTTCCTCGTCAAATTCCATATACATGATAGTAGAGTTGCGGTCGGTTCACCGACATCTTGATCATCTTCGCCCGAGACGAAGGTTCTTCATAATCTTGCTCTTCTTCTTCATCTCGGCGGGCGTTGACCGGAGGAGCCTCAAGCGCCAACCGCAGAGCAGCTGTAGGTAAGCGCGGTCTTTGTGAAACATTGTTAGGAACGAAATTCCTCCGTGGAATATCCCGGTATGAGGAACTGGGAGAGGCCTGGGCCAACTGTTTCTTCAATGCGAGCAAGTCATTCGCCATCTTTTGAAAGGCTGGATCAGACGAAGTAATGGGCGCAGGGCCCGAAGATTTAGGCTTGGCTGATTCCTTTTTAATTTACTTGGATATTATCGGATTATCCTCTATGCGAATGGCAATGACTTGGCGAGAACTAAGGTGGCAACTCATTCTGAAGGAGCAAGAAACTAACTTTCGAGCTCATAGCATTTACTGAAGAAACACTTTTGATTTTCCGGTGTCGGAAGCATGGCAACAGGAACGCGGTTGATCGGTGCATTGAACCGGCAAAAAAATCATGCATGGTCTCATTCACCTCCTTCGTGTGAGTGATCCATGATAGTAATGCAAATGCATCCTCTCAAGGCTTGTATCTATCTTCAAAGCATCCCGTAAGGTGGCCCAAATTTGTAATAGACCCGGCCGGCAAATGCTGAAACCATTCAAATTACAGGTCCTCGTAGGGTTTCCAAGAAAAGGCGAACCGACACATCTTCGTGGGTCACATCTAAAATACTTGCATGACATGATGAATGCAGATATGTGGGAATCCGTGCTTTGATTTCTGCTCCCGTCAAATTTAGGAAAATTCTTTCAATTTCCGTGAGGGAGCGCGTGAACTGGATGTGGTAAAGCCAAAGGACCCATCGCATTTCCCCATGGAACCGCCATCTGAAAAGCCGGAAAGAGAACATGAGCTGGAAGTGTGGTTCCACTGAGTAACAAGGCACTACAAAGGGATGTGGATGTCCCTTGCAAAAGACTTTTTCTTCGTGAAGGTGAGACACTCCTGGATGACCGGCTAGCCGAGCTTAGTGCTGAAAAATGCGCCGGTGTTACGCTGAAATTGTGCCTTTGAAGCAGATCAAAAGTAGGATCAGCTTCTCCACGGGCTCTCCTGCTGCGCGTAAAAGGTTCACTCACCAGTGTTCCTTCTAGATCTGCAATGTTATGGCGTAGATTCAAACTTTCTTTTTGGTTGTACTTGCTGATTTTCTGGTTTTTCTGACAAAAACCAGCAGCAAATACTTTTCTAAATATTTAAAACTATCCTCTTTAGAAAACCGATCGTGGTTAAATGAAAAATAACAATGAGGATAAGATATCAGGGAAGATTAGTAAGCTGATTTTCGGATCTGATTTTAACTTTTTTCAGAGGGTTTCAAACTTTTTGCAAACAGTCAAAACTCAGATCTACAGCAAAATACTGATTTTTTGTAAAAACTCAGCGAAACTAAAGATCTTTAACTGGACCAAATCTATGACTCTCAGAAGAAAATTTTTCAATTTGAGAACTTTTGCAAATTTTTGGATTTTTAACAAAAAGTTCAGATTTACAAACAGGCAGCAATCTTCTGATTTTTCTGATTTTTTATCTTACTACCATCGTAGATCTGACAGATCTATTCGATTCCCCAGTAGAGTCGCCAAAAACTGTTGGTCCGAAAATGCATGCTTGGCGCATCTATGGATAAACGAGCCAACAGTGTGCAGGGCATAGCCCCTCTTTGAGTCAGCAAAGTGAAACTGGTTTATTGCTATTCTACCAGCAGGAATCTATGCAAGTCTCACAGATTCTGCCTTCGGGGGTTTGGGATCTCATCCCAGTAGGTTTATTTCCGGCTGCGAAGAGAAAGGAATGAAAGAGAGGAGGAAGAAGGAACAGGTCCGAAGGGAGAAAAGAAATGAATTCCAAAGCAGAAAGGTCAGAAGATTTATGTTTTTGGGTTGGTAGTAAACAGAGCCAAACCTACTTGCATAAATAAACAAAGCAATACTGATGATAAATAAATGACAATAAAATAGAAGCAGATCCAACAGAATAAATACACAGATCTAACATAAGAAAGATCTAATGTATATAACACAGGTATTCAGCACAAAGTCCAAATATTGTATTACTAATTTGTTCTGTTACAAAAAGCTCAAAGTCTTTTCTCCTTACTCCTATTTCTCATCTGAAAGATATTCATCCATCCATCAACACAACAAGTGTTGGGGTATTTATAGAAGAAGAGGAGAAAAGAAGGCAAAAAGGAGCCAACAACTATTTACAAAGATATTTACAAAATATCTAAAAGTCATGTTGACTTTTTACAACTTGATGGATGACATCATCCCATGATGCAACATGGATGATGTCATCATTTGCATCAACATACTTCAGACATTCCAACAAGAAAGTCGAGAAGAGAGAGAAGAAGAAGGAGGAGGAGGAGCAGCTACTCGTCGTCATCATCCTGCGGCCGAAAGGGAGTAGCCTGCTTTTGATGCTGCTCAGGTGATGAGATATGGAACTGAGCGCGGTATTCCAAAAACTTGTTAATCATTGGCCCAAATTGATCCTGAGAAGGATCCTTGTGCAGTTCGCTGATTGCCTCACAAGTCTCCCGCTCATCTATGAGCTTCTCTGGGAGTTTGGAATAATCTTTTCCACCTCAATGAGGAACCCGATGAAGTCCCTACAGGCCAGCAGGTTGTTGATAGATTCAGTGTCAAATGTGACCTCTGGTCCTGTTCGAGAAGCGATCTCCTCAAGATCCGGATGGTTTCATCAGCTGACCTTAAGATAAAGGAAGGAGTGAGCAACCCTGGAGACATGTTGAGAACAATTCGCTCCATTTGGTGCATTGCATCCAGGGCTGCTTCCTTTACCTTGTCGATTTTTTCTAGAATAAATTCAAGCTGATCCACCCGGTAGTCCAGAGTGGACATGGTTTTGTTGAGGGCCCTTGGATGGCCGAAGACACCAAACTTGACCAGATCTTCGACTGAACAGTTGAACATCTGTTGAAAGGTCTCGTGTTGGAGTCTAGCATGATCTAGCTCTTCTGATATGGGCCCCGCTAATGCTTGGAGCTCTTTGTTCGCCTTTCCGATGCTCAGATACAAATTGACAAACTCGGCGATCACTCTTTCACTATCCTTGAGGATCTGGCTCCTCCAAGCAGAAACGGCCATACCTTGCTCACCAATCTTTGCATATTCATTGATTTTCTCCTGGCTGAGAAGCTCAGAAGTTTCGGCGGCAGTTGTGGGAGGCGCACTACCCATCTTCTGTAAGGCTTGGAGCAGATATTTGTTTTGCTCTTTTAGTAGCCTTTTCTCTTCTTTTGTTTCTTGAAGCTTTTTACAGAGGGCGTCGACCGCGGAAAGAGCTTCCCCACAGAGACTTTCGAACATGTCCCCATTGTGACTTGGGTCACGGTAAAATCTGTCGAAGACAGATCCTTTTTCTCTTTCAGGGGATTAGGGTATGCAATTTCCATGATTCTCTCACGTGTGGCACTTTTAGAGAAGCGTGCAACGGGCTTCACTTCTTTTCGCCACTTTGGTTGGGATCACTAAAAAGTCCGTCAAAGCGATGGGAACTTTCCTCTTTTGCTGGCTCAGCTGCTGAGAGATCCAGGCTGGTCCTACGGAAGAAGGACCAGAAACAGAGGAGGGGGCAGCTGCAGTAGAAGAGGGGAAAAACGTGGAGACACGCGGAGGTGGCATTGAGAGAATAGCCGAAGAAGTGTCCATGGGAGGAAGGGAAACTGCAGCTGCGGAAGACATAGGAAGGGAAGGGAGCTCGGAGATGAGGGAAGAAATGGAGGAGGAAAGATCAGTGAGGGAAGAGAAGATAGACGAAGAAGCAGGGGAAAGAGTAGAAGAAGGGGCGGAGGACACGACCAAAGGGATGGTCGCTTGAGTCACTCGAGGAGGGGAAGGAAGAGAAGAAGAAGGGATAGAAGGGACCTCTGTTGTGGTAGCAATGCCGACATCCTGAGTGGATGGGCCTATGGGACTATCCTCTGCTGCTTCTTTCTCTGGCGAATCCAGAGTTATTACCTGTTCTGGCGCTGTGGAAAGAGGACTCTCGGGGCTTCTTCCTGAATGGTGCTGGATTCACCTTCTACACCCTTGCCTTTAAGCTGCTTTTTGGACCGTGAAGGTGCGTTGCCCAATGGGGAGGTTGTGAAATCTACCCCGAGGTAGATTAGGCATTCATCCGGCACCAGTGCTCTGTCCTACGCAGAGTTTCCTTGACCCTCTCCTCAATTGTCTGAGGAGCTTTAGTTCTATCAATGGCCGGAAAGGGCCAATCGTCCCCATCTGTATCATTATATACCTTGTCCACTTCATCTTCTGTTGTTTGGTAGCCTTTGGGGACAATGGCTACCCCATACTGGATAATTTCTGCCAATGCTAGGTGAGAATGATCCTTTCTTCTGAGCTCTACCTCATGGAGGACGTCAATATAAATATCCTCGATCTGAGGAACGTGGATTGGATCAAGCTTTGCTCTTGGCAGGCAGCCCCTTGGGTCGAAGGTGGGCCTGGCTGGGAAGTCATGCTTCAAATTGAGTAACTCCAGCTCTGCAAACATTTCCTTCGCCTTGTGGTGGGTAGAGCATGTGTATCGGCCCACTGTGAGGGGGAAAGGAGTTCCACCCTTCTTTCTTTTCAGGCACTTTTCGTGATATGTGATTAGCTGCCTTGACAGCTCCAGCAGAATCAGCTTAGGCCCGGCATACCTTGGTAGCCTGGTTGGCTCTCCCAAAAAGTTGGCAGCCCTCAGATAGGTGAATGTAGGAAATTGGGTGAACAGGGCTCCCCATTTCTCCGTGGCTGCCACTATGTTTTTGGTCGTACGACCATGAGTCAGATTTGGCCTCAATAGGCAGATGATGTGATAAAAGAATGCATCGTTGATTTTGGCGAATTGGGTGATGCTATTCTCCAGCTTCAACTCTGGATAATACTCATATATTTTGACCTGAGGCCAAACTCCACTTCGTGCTAGGCCTGGATAATCCCTCTCTGATGCTGCAGCGTAGACCACGTAGGAGTTCATATGGAATACTCCCGTTGTGCTGAACTGTTGTAGCTGCTCGAAATGGTGCTGCTTATAATTTCCCCAAAGAAAAGCACCGATCGTGCAAATTCTTGTTCATTGTTTCCGTGTAGCGCAAAGATCCATTTATGGAAGTAATGGGCGCGAAAGCCCAAGACCCCGCACAGAAGGTAATGGTATCGCTGAGCTCTTCTGAGAAGTCACTGCGGTGGATGATTTGGGGCCACCGGGTTACCACCTTCTTGTTCTTCAAGTAGACTTCGTTCATTAGTTGCATGCATTGGTCTTCATTATCTTCCTAGGCCTTGATACACTCTGCTTGGCTGACGGCCACGAAGTGCCGGTGGTGAGGGATGCCAAGTATCATCTCAAAATGACGGGCAGTGAGGTTAATGACTACCTCGCCCTTACTGTTTTCGACACATCTGGTGTCTTTGTTGTAAGACTGAGCAACCACCATTATAAATTCATTGTTGACTGTGCTGATGGGGATTCCTCCGGAAGTGCAGGGCACTGCCTATCAATTTGTCCATCCATGGACTCCTTGTAACTTTCTGAGTTCTGGCCCAGAATTCCTCCATGTCGACATGCCCCAATTCTGAGTCTCTGACATCCATGCTGCATTCGGCCTGTGACTCGGGCATTCTGACCCTTTGATATTTATACTTCATCTCTTCCTCAGTAAGCTTAGCCTTCCCTTTTGATTTGGTGGGTCTCTTGCTGGATGTAGACATATGTTCTTCTAAGATTATCTGCTGATCTGCATGAAGAAGAAGCGAGACCCAATCCGAAAAAGTTGAATTAGCCATTTGATCTTCCATTGGAATGTTAGCAGAAGAAAGAGTTAGAGATTTTTAGGCTCAGGGCGCAGGAAAAATGCAGCTTACAGGGCTAAATAGGCAGGGCGCACGGGAAAGGGCTGTTGCAAAGATTAAACTGGCGCCAAAGGCGCATGGCGCATGCATACTGCAGAGTGCATTTTAGTAAAGGGCGCATGAGAAAATCGTGTTGCATGGAGACAGGATGCGCCAAAGGCGCATGGACCTTGCATGTTACATTGGGATTTGGTGCGCCCTTTGGCGCATGGGAAAAGCGTGTAACAGGGACTTTTCGTGCGCCAAAGGAAATATGGCGCGGCGCACGGAGGGTTTGCAAAACACGAATGTTACTGTAAGGAGAGATGCGCCTGCGCTTTTATGACTATACTTGGCGCAGATAAGGCTTGTGTTGCATAGATGCTGGGCGCGCCAAGGGCGCATGGAAAGGCGATGCAGCACGGAAAGATGGTGCGCCAAAGGGGCGCAAGTTTAGCTTGTGCAGCATGTGGAAGAGGCGCGCCTTGAGGGCGTATGAAAACTTGATGCAACAAGCATGATGGGTGCGCCATTGGCGCGGGTTCTAGTTATGCTGCAAGGGGGACAGACGCGCCATGGGGGCACAACTGTTTATAATGTTGCACGACGCGCTGGTGCGCCTAAGGGAAAAACAGTGTTTTTTCATATGGCTCAACCCTTCTTTCTTTTCAGTTCTAAGGCTGCCTTGGGATATTCAATGGTTCAAGCCAAAGGGGTTTCAGACCAAGCTTTCAAACTAACACCCTCTACCAGCAGATCTGGAAAGAGGGATGGGAGGAAACAAATAAGGAAAGACGGCACAGGGGAGGGCTAGCTCAACATTTGATATTTTAATACTGCTAAACCACAAGCCAAAAACCAGAAAATAAAGCATATGGACGAGAAAAGAACCTCTTACCTGGATAAATAACAAAAGCTCGAGAACGGGTCCACAACGTGTTGAAAACGACGAGGCAGAGGCTGACAGGCTCAGAAAAATCACGTGCACGAAAATAATAGTGAAAATGACATTTGGGCGCGCAAACCATATATATATAGGTTAGCTGGACATTAATGCGCCACCCACCTTTTGAAAGGCGCATGAGAGTGGCTGTCGACAGGGAAAAGCGTGCGCCCTTTGGCGCATGAAAATATTTGACAGCAGGAAATTAAGCGCGCCTTTGGCGCACCAAACGCTATGTCGACACGAAGTTATGTGCGCCCTTTGGCGCACCAAAACATTGTGTTGCAATAAGATTATGTGCGCCCTTTGGCGCATCAAAAAGTGGCGCACCAAACGCTATGTCGACACAGGCGCATGCGCCTTGGCGCACGCAGGGAAGGCTCGACACACTTTGGCGCACCGAAAGTTGTGTTAACACTGAAAATCACGCGCCAAAGGTTTTAAAGGGGGCGCACCAAACGTTAGTGTTACATAGAAATTTCATGCGCCCAGCCAAAAAAGGCTCAAAAGACTAAGTTCGAAAAACCAGATTTCCCGGGAAGGGATTTTACAACGTTTCGAACGCAAGGGATCCCTAACGAGGGATCGGAACAAAATTTCGGTATAGTTATCGGTAAAATTACCCTTGTCAATTTTACGGGATAACAGTATAAGCTATAAAATCACTTATATATCCAGTGAATGCCACATCCATAGCTCTTTGAAATGTGGCACCAACATTCATCAAACCAAATGACATTATCACGTATACATAAGTACCCCAACGAGTAGTGAAAGTGATTTTAATTTGTTCGATTTCTTCGCAACCACTTGGTTATATCTCAAAAATTCATCTAACATGGAAAACAAATCTGACCTAGTGATTAACCACAATATACTATCCGTGTTAGGTAATAGATAATTATCTTTGATTGAGGCCTTATTGAGATTTCTAAAATCTACATAGACTCTTATATCCCCATTCTTCTTTCTGACTAGTACTAGGTTTGCCACCCAAGACGAATACCTTGTAGGTTGTATAATACTTCCATCCTTGATTTTCTTGAGTTCTTCTTGCATATTCAAGGATAATAGGGGATTAATTTGCCTCTAATTTTGTCTCGAATGGCTTGGAATTGGGTACTAAAAGATATTTCATGTTGGAAAAGGTCCTCCATATATGTCTTTAATTCTGAATATGACAATGCCAAGAAATCATGGTACTTCTTCAACAAATAGACATATGACTACTTTTCTTATTTTCTCAGGTTACTACCCAACCATATTTTCCTAGGTTTATCAACAAATTTCCCAAGTTGTGTTCTTCTACATCTCTCAAAACATGGATGTGTCAATGAACAATCCTATCAGCATTGTCAAAATTTGACTCCAAGGCCACTAACCCTCTTGGAATTGTATTTATTTTTAATTGAATAACCTTCGATTGAAAAGAGTCTCCTTACCATCACATATAGAAATCATCGGTTCCCAGTCCATATTTTGATTTGTAAATTCTCCTTTATTTTGTAGAAATCTCTGAATTTGGGCATCATCTTCAAAAACTTGCTAGTGTTTGACATTTTCAGGGACAAATGGTCTTGCCAACACTTCTATATCATACTCACAGTAAGGGGACATTGTAAAATTGTTGAATCTGGATCCTAATACTACCAAATTGTCTACAACAACATTTTTATCTCTATTGTGATACAATATGTTGAAGGAATCAAACAACTCAATAAAGTCCCATACTACATGCTTATATTGTTTCATCCTTTGATTCTTAGTTGCATAGAGTTTCCTAACTTGTTTAACCACCAACTCGGATCTCCTTTGATAATAATATATTGAATACTATATCTCTAAGAAATCCTTAATCCTAAAAGTAGTGTTTCATACTCTGCAATATTGTTAGTACATTCAAACTTAAGTTTAAAGGAAAACTTGAAATTATCATGATTTGGGGATATAAGGACAACCCCGACACCATTCGCTGAATTGGAAAAATCTCCATCAAACATTAAAGTCTAAGGATTACCCAATTTCCCAGATACTTACACCCATCCATGTTATGATCTTTAAAATTTGTATAACCCACAAAATTATCAACATCTAAATTAGTATATAACACCTCATAAGATGTGTTCTTAGGATCCTCAATTAGATGTAACATCCTTTTTTCTCCACATAGCTTAACAAGCGTCCCGTCTATTAGTATGGTTGTATATGATAAATCCATCTACACACTTCCTCCGACACTAGCAGCCCACTTCCTTAAAAGCAGCATTCCCCATTTAGCAGGACAATCCACAATGACCACATTCAGGGTTAAAAACTTACCCAGATAAGCCACCAATTGTAAAACTAAACCTTTGACATATCCAATCACCAAAACTTATCGTGAATCTATAATAGTTCACTTTCCAAAATCTGATGTTACTTTTATTTTTAATTCATTCATAACCTCAAGGGGCATCACATTACAAGAGGCCCCTGAGTCAGACATGCAATTGTGCACTAACCTATACTTTATGATCAAAGTAGTATAAAAAGGGCCAACATCAACTGGGATTCAACAAGAGAAGTGCCCAAATATGCCTCGGGAGGTTCCCAAAATCCTTTAATACTTGAGGTACTTCCAATTCTCCAATGATAGGGGAGTACCAACATGACTCATATTTTTACATGAGGGCAATGCATATTATTTGAATCCCGTGTACTCAACTATTCTTTTTCTATGTTCAAGTATTCAACGTAATTCAACAATAGGAACTATGAATTTCATCTGACTCAAAATATGGGAAACATCGCATGGGACATATTTGGGTAATAGAGTGTTAGGAGGAAGGGTAACAGCTCCTTCTAGTGGTACAAGACCTTTCAAGGTTTTGGCATGATCTGGGGTACAATTTTTATTTGGGATAATTGGACCTTTAGTTGGTGTATCCTTTCTAGAAGACTCATTCAATATTTTGATAAGAAATGGGGTATGGGGTTTAGGTTGTAGTCCTCCTCCTTTAACAATTCAACTTATGAGATTGTTCTCCTTTTCCCGAGCAATAGTTGCATTCATGATTAATTATCTGTCTCCTTTAGAAGGAATTCCCCCATCATACTTCTTGATCATTAAATCCCTCAGATATTCAAAATCATGATTAGGTAAATCAAATTCTTTCACCATATCAACTTCAACATCATCATTAGGGGAAAAGGTAATATCTAGAAAATGTAATCCCAAAAAATTTCTATGGTTCTAGCACTTATCATCTCGGTTAAGTGGATCCTTCTCGTGGATTTTCATTTTTTCCATCATACATACATCACGATAGGTCTCATCATCATTTTTATCAATTTTCTCAATAGGATCACAAGGGGAATGTGGCAAGAAAAAATTGTCGACCAATCAATAACATGGGCTTCTTCCACAGAAGAACCCTAAGCAACCAAAGGATCGGGGACCAGTCTATTTTCTCTAGGTTTTGGTTGTTTATTTCCTTATCCCGGGGTCCTTTTCCTCTTTCATCCATTCTCGTGATCACCCCTAGGAGGATATATAAATGTATCTTGGCCCTTTGGTTTATACCGAACTTGAGAACTTTATCTTATCCCTTTTTATGCTCCTGGATAGCTTATAGGAAATTTTTATAATTACTCGACTAAAGTTTTCACAACCTCCTCCAATCCAATGCCCTTTTTATTGATGTCTATCGAGATTAATCAATTTGATACCCTCCCTCTTAGGTGGTTTTACAGTGCCTTAATATTATTTTCAATCTACAAGGCCATTTTGAAAGCATGCCTTAAAGTTCTAGGGTTCTAATCTCTCAAATAATAAGTAACATTGTTTTCAAAACCATTAGAGTACTTTATTATGTAGGATTCATTACTACACTCCAAAATTACAGGTAGTCTATTTAAAGTCTTATTGAACATGGTATTGAAATCCTAGAAATAATCATTGGGATTCTTATTTATATTATCAAATTCGAGACAAGAAGAATGTTGGGTCCATTTTATCCCCATATTGTAATCTGAAAGCATTCTTCATCTCATTCCATGAATCTATTGAGTTATCTAGCAAATATTTGTACCAATCACGTGCATCTTCTTCAAGAGTATGAATGAACAACTTTATATATGCATCTTCATGTTCTATTTCAAAATCCTCCATCATATTAACAAAAAGTATCAAATGTTGGTCACCAGTGATGAAATTGTTTCCTTGAAATTTAGGCAACCTATTTCTTACATCTTTTGGCACAACATTAGGATATCCAACCATGCCTCTAAAATTTATTGGTCCAAACGTGTTGACAAAAAAAGGAGGTCTAGGTGGAGGTTGAGCCATGTTATTTTAAGGAGGTGATCCTACAAGAGGATTAAGATAGTGTGGGACCAAGGGTATTTGGGACACATGTGTATGATTTTCAAAGTAAATAACCTCTAGTGACTCGTTTTCACAAAATCCCTATTAGTCTTGAGTGATGAAGGAAATAAATGAGGGCACTTATTCTAGATACAAATGATGACCCTTCACCAAATGGAGTATTTAAATTTATACAAGGACTATTCAATTCTAAACTATTTAAAGGTGTAGGATCATCCTCAACTATAGGTTGATCACTTTCCAGACTCGGCACGCCCTTTCTCCTTACTTTGGATCCCCCAATACCTTCTAGACTTGTCTCCCTTTTAGATTTGTTTTCCCAAGCTCTGGAAACAATTTTCTAATAGGGTCCTTGTCAAAGAAACACCTCCTTATATTTTTTCAAATATTAACAAAAAATCTCACTTGAAAAATATTTGAGACACTGATATTTAACCAAAAACTTCAAATCAACACAGAGTCACCACCAAGGATTTGAAAAGAGTTTGTGAGAATCGAATCGAAATGAGGCACAACAAAGTAGTTGCACTCCAATAGAATTGTGATAGCTCCAACGTAATTGTAAGAAAGAATCAATCAAGAATGGAATAACTTGCTCAAAAATCTTACACATAGAGGAGAAGACATCGAGTGTCTTGGTATCCTCATAAATGAATAGTCAAAGGGTACATATAGGGTGTTGAGTAACCCTAGTGTAAGACACACATGAAACCCTAAACCTAACCCTAAACCTAACCCATGTGAGATGACCCTCCAATATGAGAGGAGGACACATAGGATAACTCACACTAACACCCCCTTCATCAAAGTTGGGGTAGTGGCTATGATGAGTCAAACGGAAAGAGAAGACACTCCTAAACAACTAAGAAAGATGTGTCAATGGGGCCCGATAACTAAAGGCCTGATAAGGTGCCCATATACAAACACAATCTTCCTAGAAGAAGAAGAAGAAAAGAAGGACTACATAGCCCGAAGGAGATGAGTAGCTATAGAAGACCTCACCCCAAGAAGAGACCGTAAGTGAAGAAACTTCATCTCAGTGAAGGGCTTGGTGAATAAATTTACAATTTTATCAGGTTGCCCGAATGTACTAAATGTTGATGATACCATCATGAATAAGCTCCCGTATGAAGTGCATATGGATCTCAATGTGCTTCATCCACTGATGTTGAACCGATTTCTACAAATAGAGATTGTGCTTGTCTTATCACATTAGATAATGGTAGGCCACCAAAAGTGGATTCCAAACTCTGTCAGAATACCCTATAGCCAAATAAATTTTGTGGCAGCGTTAACTTCTCCTCTGTATTCTACCTCTATAGATGATATCACAATTACATTATGCTTCTTTCTAGACCAACTAATAGGACCCAAACCAAGAGAGAAACCTGAGCCGTATACACCCAATCAGGCCCAACAACATTAGGAGGAAGTGACACCGGGAATTTCCCAGAGGTCACTCATCCCAAAACTATTCTGGGCTGGCGCAATTAACTACCTAGTATCAAAGCTACACGACTTACCGTCACACCAAAAGCTCGAACTAATGGTGGAGAGGGATCTCATCATGTTAATTAGCTGCTACGCCAACACCCTCCCGCATGATGGAGCTGGGTATACACCCAATCGGGCCCAACAACATTAGGAGGCAGTGACACTGGGAATTTCTTGGGAGGTCACCCATCACCACACTACTTTGGGGCTAGTGCGCTTAACTACCTAGCTCTGATACCAAATGATTTTCCATCACACCAAAATCTCAAACTTATGGTGGAGAGGGATCTTATCACATTAATCGGTTCTTATGCCAATACCCTCCCACATGATAGAGTCAGGTATACACCTAATTAGGCCTAACAACATTAGGAGGAAGTGACACCAGAAATTTTCTAAGAGGTCACTCATCCTAGAACTATTTTGGGGTTGGTGCACATAACTACCTCGGTATTAGATCTGCATGAGTTACCGTCACACCAAAATTTTTTCTCACACCATTAGTTTGAGATTTTTCTGTGATGGCAAGTCATGTATCTCTCGATACCATCTAGTTAAGCACACTAGCCCTAGAGTAGTGATGGAATGGGTGACCACCTAGGGAATTCCCAATGTCACCGCCTCCTAATGTTTTTGGGCTGATTGGGTGTATACCCAACTCCATCAGGCAGAGGGTATTGGCGTAGTAGCTGATTAACATGATGATATCCTCTCCACCATCGGTTCAAGATTTTGGTGTGACTGAAAATTATGTAACTCGATACCATGGAAATATTTTGTGAGAATCAAATCAGAAATGAGACACCATGAAGTAGTTTCACTCCAATGGAATCGTGATAGCTCCAGCATAATTGCAAGAAAGAATCAATCAGTAATGGAAGAACTTGCTCAACAAAGCTTGCACATAGAGGAAAAGATAGCAGAGTGTCTTGGCATGCTCATAAATGAATAGTGAAAGGGTACATATAGGGTGTTGAGTAACCCTAGTGCATGACACACATGAAACCCTAAACCTAACCCTAAACCTAACCCATGAGAGATGACCCTCCAATATGAGAGGAGGACACATAGGATAACTCACACTAACAGGATTTTCACCTTAGATGTTCTAAAGCATTGTAATTAACTTTTCAAGTGTCTATAAATACTCAATTTCTAGAAATCTTGATAGGTCAGATCATCCTTTGTCAATATTAAACACTAGCAATACAAATCTAGTGTAATATTCCCCTAAACTAGGAAATATTTCACAATTAACTTCTCATCTCGCATAATCTTTACAAATATTAACAAAGGATAATGTTTAAACAATGTATTTACATTTAAACATGTAGGAATAATAACCATGGTCAATATATGTATGTAATTATATAAATAGTCCACTGAAGTAGTGCGGATCAGTTTTGGTAACCAACTTGGTTCTCCCTTTGAAAATTTGAGCAACATCAACAGTAGAGCAAGAATGCTTAGAGATAGATAGATCATGATTTGATTCATTTTGTAGCTAGGGGTAGATTTAAATGACTCTTTATCACTTGAGATTAGATAAATTGGATATCAACATGCTAAACGTATTACCTACCCTCATAAATTAGTGCCTTCAAATAGGGTGAGAGGACCCATTTTTTATCTTGTATTTGTAATGGATCAAAATTATTTTACTGTCCTTATATGATTTTGAAAGAAAACCTTGAGAAGACATGGTCAATGTAACATAATCTAATCCTCACAAGTTGTCACACTAGAGAATGAAGATATATCCTAAACAAGGTTTAGGTTACTAAAGAAAACAATAAAACTTGATTTCTCCTGCATATTTTGAGTAAGGGATGGATAAATTCAACAAATCGCCCTAGCATTTATGGAAAAATAGTCCAGAAGGGGTACATCTTGTAGGATTTATCATTTATAAATGGATTTTTTTAGGGAATTAAGTAGGATAAATTTGATCATACTAGATTCTTGAGAATTTTTAACAAATGTTGGAAAGTCTTCCAAACAAGATGATAACAACACTTCAAACAATTAGCAATGAAATTTCAACTAAAAGGTGTACACCCATGGAAGCCCAAATATGCATGGTTTCACACATTCTTTGAGGATTTAACATGAAAGATCCTATCAAAGAAACAACTAAACATCACATATCCCTAGTTCATCACGCCTAAGATACACTCATAAGCTAACAAACAATCTATATCAACAAAATGAAAGTAAGGTGAATTTAAATTGTTTATTGCACAATAAAATGAAATCTCTTCTCATATCACAATTTAAAATTCCACAATACTACCAGAAGGACAAGATATTGTGTGATTCAAAGGAATTTATAACATAATATTGTGATAGGAACATGAATAACTATTTTTAAGTATCTTTGAATTGAAAACAAACATAAAAATGCTCACGATTTAACATAATTAACTCAAGGCCCATCAAATTCATCAGCAAGGGAAAGTTTCATTTATAGTATCAATTTTTTTCAATAGCTATACACTTGCAAATACCTTGACATTATTTATGTTGAAAGCTCAAAAATTAATAGGTTTCTCGAGACAATTTTTTGGAAAAATGGCTTGTTTCAATCTCTTCTCCCTTATCTCTTCTTAACTTCACAGAAATCTTAACCCCCCTTTTGTGAGAGTGTTCTCATCGCATTTATACAATTCCATTCCCATTTTCTTTTTATTTTCCCCCAAAAGCATGGACATTTCTCAAGTATATTCTACTTTCCCAAAATTCTAGGTGTAAAGAGTATGGGCCTCCTTCATTTTACTCTTATCACCTATGACTAGAATACTACCATGTCATTTCTTATGATTAATGTCTTCATGATTTCCTCTATCTGGTGATTGGATAGTTACTTTTGATATCCTTTGAGCACTTTGATGTGACTTGAGGTGACTGACACTTCTTCATCCACTATCTTAAAATACACCTTGTGTACTTGTAGATTCCTTCTCACTTATGTTTGGTTCAAATATCTCACTTGGTTCTTGTTAAATCAAGTTAATTCATCAACCATGATTATTTCAGATTCACTTCAACCTCTAAATTTTCCTCATGTAAACTGAGAAAGATCTTCCCTCACTAGGTGAAAATAATTTCTTTCAATTCAATCAATTTGTGCTACTTCCACTATAAAACCTAGTTTTATCCCATCACCAGGATGCACTTTTCTTATCCTATAAAAAAGGAAATTTTTACTACCTTCTATCAAAGAAAATGGCAAGAGTACCCATGGAAAATACTTTGAAGAAAATTTCTTTAGAATATTTGAATCAATTATTCAAACTATGTGATCCTTATGAAGCTTTTGTTAGGGCCATGTTAGACATAGAATTTGCAGGAGACACTAGAGGGCCCTTGACTTATCAACAAGTTTGGCTCACACTTCTCATAAGGCTTATTAGAATTAGTCATGTATTTGCATCCTTCCAATTCATGTATTTCCATATCTTCCGAAGCCTCCTAAAAATTGAAGAAATTATAGATTGAAAGGAGGCCCCAAGTGTATGGGAAAACTAACTTTCAGTGTCCATTCCTATGTGATGAAGAATTTGTATTAAAGGAGATTCCCAAGGAATCTTATGTGTTATACAAAAATCTTCCATTGACACTGTGCCTGCCATTTCTCACAAGGTGGATGAATTGGAGTGGAGGATTTCCTTTCTGGAGAAGGGGCAGATGAGACCTGAACCCTCACAACCAAGTTCAATGCCAACACCATATTCGGGTAAGAGAAAGGTTGAATCAAGCTCTCAACCCCCAATCATTATCTCATATGGAGAAGAGGATTTTCCTTATCTGTTTGTCATTCAAGAGTAGAAATCTCCTCTACTTAGGATAACAGGGGTAGTTTTACAATTTAGTTTTCCACTCACTCAAGGCACTACGATCCTTTATCAAGGCATGTCCTTCCTCAACCAATCCCTTCTCCAAGAGATAACCAGCCCCTTTCAAGGAGATGGAAAGCTTAATCTAGCTCAAACTATTTTATTCCTTTTATCCCCCATCATGTAGTTCTTATTCTTCCAACCACTCAAGTCAGTCCCCTCGCCTATTCTCAAAAATTCTACCCTTCACAAAGGGAAGGGGAAGACAACATTCTTCACAGGTGGCCTAGATCTTCTAGACTAGGTGTCTTCCTACGAAAAGAAGACTAGAGAATATCATGCACAAACCCCGAATGAATATTGATTCATTAATGGATATAGGGATGTCATGAGATTTATTAGGGTCTATCGTGTTTATCCGTAAAACACGTGGCTTTGATGAATTCATGTTGAGGAAGAACAAGCTTCAAAAAACTACCTCTTCTAGGAGGTAAAGGTACAGAGGGAGTGAGAGGTCTCGAGTAGTATGTTTGTCTCTTATGATTTTTTTTAGTTATGTAAATGGACCCTTTTACCATGGGATGGGGCCCTAATAGAATTCTCATTTTTAATTATATGTAAGACAAATTTCAAATGATGTCATGTTTATATCTTCACCTTATGATATGATATTATTTTTTTCTCATATTTCAAAATCCTTAGTTTAGTACTAGCACTTTGAGATGAAAAGAAACTAGTATTATATTTTCAATGGTTTGTGATAATACACCTTGCCTCAAAATTTTAATTTATTGCATCATCTTAAACCTGTTATAATTCATCTAGAACAAATGATACATCTCATGGTGATTTGTAATTCTCCTCACATTGTCTTGTTAGTTCACAATACTTTTGAGTTGCACAGATCCAAATATTTCCTCATGGGGATATTAATCCCTCCACGTGAATTTTCTTTATTCAAATTACACCTGGGTGACACGTGGAAACATCCACATCTTACCCTTTTCTCTGACGTCTCAACTTGTTTGAACTGCCTTGCCGTGCATAAGCCACGTGGAAAATGCTTGCAACTTGGGGGAGTCCCGACTTTCTATTCCTTTTTAAAAGTGCACAAAGGAAACACGTGGACATTATTCTCATCTTCTATGGGGGATACTCATTTAATGGTTCCCGATTTTTGTCCTTAATCCCTCTAGCAATTTTATAGAAATTTTCTAAAACCTTTGTTAGAATTTGAGGATTGTAATAAAGACAGATTTAATCAACTTACATATTACATAATGTTACAATAAATATTTAAATAAAGATTACATCATAACATAAGTAAATAAATAAATACTTATAGGAAATAAATAACAAAGGTGACATAGTATTTATAGTGGAAAACTCCAATAGGGTAAAAACCACTTTGAAAATAACCTTTTACTTTAGATAACATATTTTACATCCAGTAAGATCACCTCATCCTTTAAAACCCTATTTACCAAGGGTAAAACTAAATCACTTGATTTGCACACCTTTGATATATTTCTCAAATATATCAAATGAGGACCTAAAGTCCTTTTTATATAAGGTGATTGAGTATGTCTCCTAACCCACCTTTTCAACCTAAAATGGTTGACACATACACTTAGGTTTATAATATTTAATATTAGAAATATAATCATTTCATGATATTAAATATTTAACCTAAATTATATACCTAGGTTAGCATATTTAATAATAGAAATATAAATATTTCATATTATTAAATATTAACCTATATATTAGTGATGGACCCATATACATTAAGGGTTGGCCAACCACTTAATCATTATGTTCCAACACTCCCCTTAATGTTAAGTGGGATAACATAACATATGCCAATAGATTACCTTCCCATGGTACACTACAGGATTTACAATCCTTAAACCATAAAGGTTTTAAGCTAGGATATCGGTTGAAGGAATTATAACACCTTCATCATACTTAAAGTATCTTTTGGTATAAAAGGATTTGGAATCCCAAAGATCATCCCATGATCAATGGCTAAGTATGATTTTTGAGTTTTACATGTTCTCACAAGTTCTCATAAAAGGTTATTGAACCCAAGCATATAGGATCCTTTTACAACCAAGGACCTCCTTAACAATATGCTTGTACTAGATGTTTACCAGTAAAATCAATAGCATTAAATAGTTTACTGAAGACCGCCTTTAAGATCTTTCTACACTTTTTTCTAAAAAATAAGCTGAGGTATAAATACCCGAAGGTAATTTTACACTTCCCCAAAGGTCTTTTTACACTTTCCCGAAGGTCTTTTATATATGCCCGAAGGTATTTTTACAAAAACAAGTTCCATTAGGAGGTGACATTATCATGCACACTCCCCCTCAATGGAAACTCCAACAATCCAAGCTTTTCATGAAAGTGATAAAACTTTACAGCACTCAGGGACTTTGTGAAGATGTCAGCAACCTGCTCTTTAGTCAACATGAACTTGATATTTATCTCATCACTTTGCACCTTCTCACAGGTGAAGCGTATATGTATTTCAATGTTATTCATCCTTTGATGTTGAACTAAATTCTTAATCAAGAGTAATACAACTCTGACCACCACATAGAAGAGAAATACTTCCTTTAGCTTACATGTGTATCTCTACCAACAGCCGTTATAGCCACATGACTTCTTTACTTCTTCCATTGTACTTCTCTGCCTCAGTAGAAGAAATGGAGACTATGTTGATTGTATTTGTTGTTCCAAGAAATGGTTCCTATACTAAAAACTTGAACACATATCCAGTATATTTTATAACACAACATCAATATGGTTAGAATCACAAAATCCATATAAGATAGCATTTTCATTCTTATTATAATGCAACCCATAATTGATTGTTCCTTTCAAATATCTAAAAATATTTTTGCAAGATTCCAATAATCTCTAAAAAAGGTTCCTGCATAAACCTTGAAGTAATTCCTACTATATATGAAATATCTGATCTAGTTATAGTTAGATAAATAAAACTATCAACTAACAATAAACAGATATAAAATAGGATCAACATTTTCATATGCGATTTAGGATCAATATTTATTTCAACTTCCATTGAAGTAGAAAATGGTTTACAATCAATCATAAGAAACTTTTTCAATATAATGGTTGCATATTGTACTTTAAAAATAACAATATAATGAAATACAATCATATAAATAACATGATGTGAGAGACCTAACTCATTCATTTCAAAGTATGCTTCAATTTCTCTTTAATCCTATGAATTAAAACATAATTGTCACCAAACATAAGAAAATCATCAACATATATACATATAATGATAATATGTGAGCCTTATTGCTTGATGAATATATCATTGTTAGAAGAACAATTAACAAAACCTAACAGTTTAAAGAAGGAAATAATTTTCACATACCAAGCTCTAAGAACTTGTTTTAAACCATACAAGGATTTCTCAACTTACAATCATAGTTTTCTTTACCAATTTATTCAAATCCTTTAGGTTGAAACATGTAAAGTTCTTCTTTTAAATCGCAATTCAAAAAATCATTTTTCTTATCCATTTGGTGGATTTCCCACCCAAATTAAGCGGAAATTACAAATAAGGCCCTAACAGTACTCATTTTAGCTACATGAAATGTCTCAACATAATCAATACCAGGTTTCTAAGTGAAACATCTATCAATAAGTCTAGCTTTATGTTTGTTAATGCTACCATCAACATTATATTTTACTTTGTATATGCACCTAGAACCTATAATACTACATGGCTCAGTTCATACAAGGTAATTAATACATGATACATATGATGACTTCTGGTCATTTTCCTAAGGTTAATAGGATTTGAACTTTCTAACATAGATTGAGCCCAATTTAATTTCTTATTTAGGAAGATAAGAGTTTCAGAAACATCTATAGCATCAAAACATCATCATGACCATTTACTAAATTAGAATCAAAACCATTATTTAGAAGCATTTAATGAAGTAACTTCAAGAGAAGAAGACAACACATATAAAATTTTCATTACATTATATCTAGACATTTCATATAAGCTTTGATAATTAATATGTCCTAACCTTTCATGCCATAGTTTTGAATTATTCAAAATTTGAGATATAAAACAAGACACGAAGAGAAATCATCAAAATATACACAGAACATTTATTTGAATTCCTTCACTATTTTACTCTCATTACTACCCTTGATATACTAATTATCCTTCATGGATGGATTCTAGTTGTGTCCATACTCTAGATCAAGAAATTCCGTGCTTTTACCTATCCAAGTTAATGTACCAAAATAAACACAAAAACCCTGAAAAACTCAAATGAAATCGATACCTGATAGATAAGACAAGAAGCGAAGATGTAGATAGAAAGGAAATCCGATGTAGATAAGATGGGTGCACACGAGCAATATTGTAAGGCAGATCAAAGAAACCTATGAGACACAGGTACTTGATAGAAAAAGACAACGTTAAAAGATATTTGGGTGGACTGCCCGAAAAGTGGGTCCGGGAAGCGATAAGCTCCCTCGGCGGATGTCAGTCCACATTTTCAATTAGAAGAAGAAGCATACATGATAAAAGAATGTAAATAAATGTCTAAATTTTCTGATCAAAAGTGACAAACAGGATGTAAACAGTGGACAAAAAGCAACAGAAAATAGGAAACTATGAAACAATGCTGGATTTGTGTTACCTAAATTATTTTACTGTCGCGCAGTCAATCAACATCAATTAGGAAAATCGGTGTCGACTAGAGAAAATCAGCGTCGATCGGGACGGCCAACGCCGCGTCGAATAGGGAAAAAAATTACATGAGGATTGAGAAATAGATAGTGAAAGCTAGATCACCAATGTCTGTTGGATCTGCAGGAGCCTTTGGGATGCTGGCAAAGCTCCACCTTCACTAGACGCCGAGAGCAGAGTCACCAAGAGATCAATGGAGGCTTGCGATGTCGATGTGGTAGGGCAAAGTAACAGTACTCCTCTCAGGGATTGATTTGGATGGAATTAGCTTTCACTCGATAGATAATGCTTAGGCTTGATGTTCAGAACTCTCTGTCATTCTTTTTGTCTAACCAGAACTGAATTCTGGCCCTGTATTTGTAATCGGCGCCGATCGAGATGTAATTGGCACTGCTTTGAAAAATCGGCGTCGACCGAGTACCGGTTGGCACCGATCAGGGAACAGACTCCCAAAATGGCCAAAAAGGACAATTTTGGAAGGATGCAAGTGATCCCTCTAACTCAAATATGGGAAATATCCCACTGCATGGTTTGGGGGGAGGAGAAATAGGGGGGATAGATGGATAAAATTGATATGGGAGGTTAGGAATTGATATGGGGTAGATAAGTGGTTAAGATATATGTAAAAAGTGTAATTAAATAGTTAATATTTAATTATCTATGGGTAAAACATAATGGGGTGAAATAAACTTAGGATAGATGTTTAAATCAAATATTAAATAATACCCTAAGGGAGAAGTGGTGATATAAACATGCCCTAGGTTACCCGAGAAGGCAAACACATGCGGGGGACACTAAATTGGGTAACCAATTTTAGGTGTCTACATTTTGCCCCTTTTTGTCGAGTAACTTGCGATAAGCAAAGTTGCAAGACAAAAACAAGGAGTTGGAAGAAAGGAAGAAAAAGTGATGATGTGATCCCCCTCAAACTAGGGATGGGATGGCCCCGAAAGAGAAACCAATCCCAAGTTTGAAAAAGGTAGATGAAAATGTAGGATGCCCCAGCTAGATGCTTGGAGTAGATATGATCATTAATGATGCACAAAAATAATAAAAAGGCAGCAACCTAAGGAACTCACATTGGTAGGGCAGACTAGACAGTCTTCGCATGAGATGATGTTAGTACCTACAGACCCGTGAGTGTAAGGAGGGCTGCAAAATAGTAGCACCTAAAGAGAGACACATTGGTAGGGATAACCAGATGGTCTGCGAAGCAGACGACGTTAGTGCCTACAGACCCATTATCTTTAAGCTGCCAAAAATGCGAGTGCCCCATGTATAGGGAACAAACTCAAAATGGGTGAGAATATCAAAAGTATGTGCCAAAAGGAAACACTCAGGGCATAATAATGACCAGATAAATAAGCCAAGCATCAACACTATGGCAAAAAGATTAGGAGATGGAAGAAAGTGATGTGAAAAAGAAAAAGTGCAACCAATCGGCAACGATGGGCCTAAATCGGCGTCGATCAAGCTAAAGTCAACGTTGACTAAAGAAATCAGCGCTGACCATATAAATCGGTGCTGACCATAAAAATTAGTGCCGACCGTACCGAGCCCATATAAATATGTGAGAGGAAAACGTGAATGATTTATTTAGACCGCAACGATTGATTTAGAGAGTCAAAAACTGATTTTGAGCAACATGGAAGCCCCTGGGAGCAATCAGAAGTAGAAGAGGACATGACCTGGGGTAAGTGGATCCTCCTTAATCTCATGTACATGTTTACCATTAAATAGCACACTAGAATGCCAGTTTTTAGGGAAAAAGGGAATAAGTGGGAAGCCAGAGTGTTTTTGACACTCTACCTCCCAATCGGCGTCGATTGGAAAAATCGACACCGATTAGATGAAATCGGTGCCAATTAACTTCAATCAACATCGAATAGATTAGATTGAAAATGATTGAACTAAATCGACGCTGATTGGACCAAATAGACTGATAAGGTGATAGAATTTGTTTTTGATGTTCTGATTTGGATAAATGGGAAGCTAACATTACTCTTGACATCGTGGATGCAGGAACGAGAGGCATTACACATGCAAGATGCTATTCCTGAGCTTCTAGAGACCACTCTCCCAATGTGATCCGACACAGATTGGAGCCACCTAGAGCTAGTTGGACTCGGGGGCTTTCGATACTACTGACGAGTGCCTCGAGATGTGGACTTGATGTGAGCACTAGTCTTTGTGATAGGATAGCAGGACATACACTTTCTGGTTCAGGACGGGTGAGATGACCATCACCCACGAGGATATATATAGGATCCTGAGGCTACCGATCACCAGGGACCTGATTGAGATTACTCCATGAGAGTAGCAGCAGAGGGCCCTAAGACGATTATATGGAGACAAGGCAGATGATTCAGAGATAGTGTCTAGGGCGGTGAGGATAGCCTCACATTATAGATAGGATGATGTGAGGAGCAGATGGATAACACTGATTTAGATGGTGATCTCCTATTTTTCTTTGCCAGATTTAGGAGGTGGGAGATTTCCATTGTTGTTACTAGACTGTGTGTGTGACATCCTGCAGTTCAGACAGGTGTTCGCATTTGTTGATGCCCTGATAGCTCAGATATACTATGAGTTATGGATGTACACCACCGGTAGGCGGACATGTATCGATGTTAGCTTTGTGCTCCATTGCTGGGCATATGAGCACATAGCAGTGATCAGGCCATCTGGGCTTCCATGGATGCCAGCAGCAGTGGGGGCCCTCGATTATGGATTCCGGTGATGGTGGGCCGACATGGCCCCGGGAGATATAGGGAGATCTACGGAGTGGTATGCTGAGCATTTCAGGATGTTGACACTAGAGCAGGTGATTTGGAGACCATATCGGGTCTATCCAACATGGGCCGGTTAGGAGGCTCACCTGGTGGGGCTGAGATGGAGCAGGGTGGTTAGGGGCCGTAGGCTAGATATGTGGGAGTGCATCCCGTTTATACGGGTATTGAGGTAGTTCAGCCTAGTTCAGATAGTTCCAACCACTTATAGGCCATATAGGCGGGATAGCAGAGAGACCGATCTACCGATTTTGATCCCAAAGCAGATCCATTAAGGGAGGCCCCACCTTCCATAGATAGTGATGACGATGCCAGAGTAGATGATGGCTATGTGGCATGGTATTCTACAGAGCTACCATGACACCTGCCAACATCTATAGACGTAGACGAGGAGGACATAGCCGCAGTGCTAGAGAGGCTAGAGGGAGAGCATGCTACCCTGGTGCAGACACACCAGGCTGCCCTCGAGGAGATTAGAGCTCTGACAGAGGAGAGGGATGTACTGATACTAGAGAGACACAACATGTCAGGAGCAAGATACAACGATCCAGCAGAGGGATAACTACCATCGACATAGAGAGGCCCTCAGGGCCAAATACGGTGATACAAGCACTATTTTAGAGTCTAGGTCATAGGGTGTGACATTAGGAGGGCCACCACTAGCAGCACCAGTAGCACCATTATGAGCACCTGGTATGGTGAGCCTGAGCACTTATCAGTCTCTCCTTTCCGAGGTGAGATACTATGAGGATGCCCTGGCACAGCATGCCCCTGATGTGCCTCGTTACGGTGTGAGGAGGAGATCAGTGATCGCAGCTAGTGGTGCATCAGAGGGAGGGAGCACCAGGAGAGATCGAGGTGGCGGTAGGCCCCCAGAATAGGTGCTTCTAGCTCGATAGGTGGTGGCCAGGAGAGACAACCTGGACTAGAGGAGGGTGGAGGAGATAGTGTCTTCCACCTATTGGATTTCATGATATAGATATGTTATATTTTTGTATCGATATATTGATGTAGCCTCGATTTGAAGGCATTTTTGATGTATGACATATATGGCTTGATTGAAAGCCATCCATTCTTTTTGTATAGACACTCATGTGTGTGTGTGTATATATATATATATATATATATATATAGATTCATCATTTTTGTGTTATGTGATTGTACTCATGTATTTAATTTTGATAGATATGGATAGATGTAGCGTAATTGTGATGGATACAGACATATGCTGATAGAGGATAAATAGATGTGATTTGATGGGCATAGACATAGAGGATAGATAGATGTGATGTGATTTGATGTGATTGATATGTTTAAGATGTTAATTTAATTTTGATGAAAATAGATATAGATAGATGTAGTGTAAGTTTGATGGTCATAGACATGTGCTAATAGAGGATAGATAGATGTGATGTGGTTTGATGTGATTGATTAGATTTGATATGTTTAGGAAGCTAACTTAATTTTGATGAAATAGATATAGATGGATGTGTATTTAGACAAAGTAGATGAGATGAGTATAGATAGATGGTAGATTTTGACTAAATTAACATGTTAAGTGGAAATGCTTTTTGTGACAACAAAGGATGTAATGATATTATCTTAGTTTAGAAGATAAAAAGCAATACACTTAGATAGAAAAAATAAAAAGAATGATAAGTTAGGCTCCTAGCCGACCATACATAGAGACTTTGATAGAACACCAACAGACGATGCATACAAGGCCATGTATGAGGTTAAAATAAACCTGACACAAGTGAGTCGCAAACCAGATCGAGGAGGTAAATGGAATGAGAAGTAAGTATGTATCCCATCAAAACATATGAAGGACATAATACATGCTCATATTGGGAAAATAGGGTCTCCATATGATCGAAAAAGGTCTAATATCTCAGCTTCATGATTTCTTTTGATAGGAGAGCAAACTGATCAATGCGGGAAGTTTGCTAGAGAAAGACTGATTGATATGGGAAGTCTTTCAATGATGCTAAAAAGTGAAAAAACTGGCTGAAGAGGAAGTCTGTTACTGCAAAGGTTGATGGATATGAGAAGCCTTAAAAATTCCATGAAATAAACATCCGTCCTTTAAGGGAATGGTCTATACTTTTTAATTTTTGATAAAACATGAATAGCTGTCCTTCGAGGGATCAGTCTATCTTTTGGAATTTTGGATAGCATCTTCTTCTTCTTGCTTTCTTTTTTTTTTTTTTTTTGAGCTTTTGAAAGAAGCTGAGTTTAGACCTAGATAGATCAGAGAGAGAGGAAGAAAACATATACAAACATGTACTCCTGCCCTAAGTAGATCCGATTAAGATAGAAACTTAGGACAGATGAACTAGTGACTACGGTGTTCCTACCATGAGGAGGAACATATCCATAAGAAAAATGCCATGAGTAGAGCCGTGATACTCATATTTTAAGGTAGAAAAGACATAACGTGGAGAACCACATAGTTCCAAATCACTAAAAAAATATATGACTGGTTGTAGATGGATGATAGATCTGTTTTGCGACTAAGATCATGTAAGATAGATTTTAATAGTAGAAGGGCCTTAGATGCAAGGCATTAAGAGGTTCCATTTCAGGTACACCATCCATGGAAGATAGACGATAAGCCCCAAACCCATATTTATGAGTGATTACGTACGGACCCATCCAGTTAGGAGCGAACTTACCACGCTGACTCCTTTCTAGTGTAGTGACATTTTAGTTTTCCTTAAGAACAAGATCACCAACTTTGAAGTCACGGTGCTGCAAGTGCTTGTTATAAGCACATTTGACATGCTCAAGATAGACTTGATGATGCTCAAGAGCATTGAGATGCTGCTCATCGAGCAATTCAAGCTGTGCTAGATGATTTTGACGATAGTCCTCATCGGAGACAAATTCTTTGAGAGAGACACAAAGAGATGGGATCTGGACTTCCAAAGGAAGAATAACCTCAGACCCATAGATGAGAGAGAAGGGAGTAGCACCAGTAGGAGTACTAATTCTAGTCCAATAAGCCCAAAGTATAAAAGGGATATGTAAATGGCAATCCCTACCACCTTTCGACTTGTTACCTTTGTGAGTATATTACGCTAAGTTTTATTGGAAGCCTCGGCCAACCGTTAGCTTGGGGATAGTATGGAGAAGAAAAGATGAGTTTGATATTGAAAGCATCATAGAGGTTCTACAAATCGGTGTTTTAAAAATATTTACCATTGTCTTTGATGAGTTTGTGTGAGACACCAAAGCGACAAATGATGTGTTGATAGACAAAATCTACAATGGGTTTAGCTTTGGTTGATGAAAGAGGAATAGCTTCCACCCACTTAGTAAAGTATTATGTGGCAGTAATGATGGAATGATGATGCTGTGAAGAGCAGGGATTGATGAGACCGATGAGATCCAGACCCCATTGTGAGAAAGGCCACAAATCTACTGCAGGTTGCAAAGCCTGGCTAGGGATATGTGTAAGATTAGAATGTTGTTGACACTTGACACATTTCTTAGTGTATTCACAACAATCTCGATTAAGAGAAGGCCAATAATAGCCTAAACGTAAGATGCGTTTAGCTACGGCCAAGCCACTAAAATTTCCACCATAGATACCATCATGGACCTCCTGGATAGCTTTAGATGATTCAGGGGTTTTGAGGCACCGAAGCAAAATACCATCAAAACCACATTTGTAGAGGATTCCACCTAGAATAGTATAGCGATTAGCGCATAGGATAAAAGATATTCTACCATTGGAAGTCAGATCTAGAGGAAGCACTGAATGGGATAGATAATCAAAGATGTGATGATACCACTCATCTTGAGCATTGGTTGCGATGACGTTAATTGAAGTCAACTAGCTTGAGATGAGATGGCTGGTCTAAACATTGCACAACCACAGAAAGTCACGAGTCTTCGGTAAAAGGTGGAATAAGTGAGGCTAAAGAAGCCATTGTATCTGTGAATCAATTCATAGTGTGAGGAATAGCTTGGATAGTAAATTTATCAAAATATTGAAGCTGAAAGAGCACAATATCGTGATATTTTTGAAGGATATCATTTTTGCATTGATAGACACCAGTGACTTGATTAACAATGAGCTCAGAATCACCAAAGATGTCGATATGGTGAGTGCCAAGATTAATGGCATTTTGAAGACCTAAAACAAGAGCTTCATATTCAGCCATATTATTAGTACACTCAAAGTTAAGTTTGTGTGCGACAGGGATAGGTGTACCCCAGGAAGGAATCATGACAAAGCCTGCACCTCCCCTTATTGACATTTGGATCCATCAAAGAAGAATTTTTACTTTAAATGGAGAAAGACCGAAATCAATTTGTTGGATATACTCATTGGGGAATTGAGTGAGGAGGATTTGAGTGTCTGGAAGAGGTGTATCACCGATTGATCTCAGAATGACCGACCCTTGATAAATTTTTGTGGGATAAACTCGAGATCAAATTTTGTCATGAGCATGAGCCAACGAGTAATATGATCATTGTGATAAGGCTTTGCATGCATTCTCTTGATTGGATTGATACTTTTGACAATGTATGTTTTGTGATTAAGGAGGTAGTGATGAAGCTTATAAGTTGCGCAGAAGAGAGCACAACATAGTTTTTCAGCTTCAGAATAACGTGTTTCATACTCATGAAGAGTGCAACTGATGTAATAGATGGATTATTCTTTACCACTAGCATCCCGATGCGAGATCATGGCTCCCAAAGCATGGTCAGTCATAGAAATATAAAGATAGAATGGCTCCCCTCCATGTGGAGGTGTAAGCACAGTGGAGAAAGAAGATAAGATTTGAGATCATCAAAGGCCTTCTAGCAATGCTCATCCCATTCAAAATGAACATTCTTATAGAGGAGATGATGAAAAGGTTGACAATGATCCGATAGTTGTGAGATAAAATGACGCACTGATTAAAGGTGTCCTTGAAGACCGTGGAGTTTCTTTAAGTTAGAAGGGGAGGCATCTCAAGGATAGCTTTTATTTTTGCGAGATCAACTTCAATACCCCTAATAGAAATGATAAAGCCTAAGAGTTTACCAGTGAGAACACCAAACATGCATTTAGATGGATTTAGGTGAAGACAAAAGTGAATGAGCCTCTCAAAGAGAGGTGCAAGAATGAAAAGATGATCCTGACAGTGTTTGGATTTACTGAGGAGATCATCGACGTAATCTTCCATAGTTTTGTGTAAGAGATCATGGAAGATGTAGGTCATTGCTCGCTGATAGGTTGCTCCTACATTTTTAAGACCGAAAGGCATGACACGATAATAGAAAGTCCCCCAAGGAGTTATGAAGGAAGTCTTATGTTGGTCCTCTGGTGTGATGAGAATTTGATTATACCCAGAGAAACCATCCATAAGAGAAAGCATCTCATGACCTACAGTTAAATCCATGAGTTGGTTGATATTAGGTAGAGGAAAATCATCTTTTAGACATGCAAGATTAAGATCTCAAAAGTCGGTACAAATTCGAATCTTCCTAATAGCCTTGGTTACTAGTATGACATTTGAAACCCATTGTGGATAGTCAATAGGTTGGATAAAGTTAGCAGAAAGCAAGTGTTGCAACTCTTCTTTAACAAGAAGGGCTACTCGAGGGTGCATTTTACACAATTTTTTCTTAACCAGTTTGATGTCTGGAAAAGTAATAATTGTGGACCACGATATCGAGATCGAGTCCTGGCATATCCTCATATGACCAAGCAAAGGCTTGATGATGGTTGGAAAGAAAAGTGGTGAAGTCTCCTAACTCCTGTGGATTAAGAGATTGGCCGACCTTAATGATGCGAGGGTTTTTAGAAGTCCCTATATTAAGGTCAACAGTGGCTTCATTGAGAAGTGTAGATGTATCAGAAGGAATGGTCTTAGGAAGATAGGAATCCTCTACCCCCAGATAGGTGAGGATAGAATCATCATCCACACAGTGGATAGTGTTGATAGTAGGAGAGTCATCTCCAACTATTTCAGGGAAGACTAATGGTATGGAAGTGGATTTGTCATTAGTTTTATAGGTTAGTGGCCCTAAGGAAATGGTATTGACTAAAAAAATTTAGATGGGATGGAAATGGCATCATCCACATCAAATGATGCTTCTGACCTGGTGGGAGAAGATGGTTCCTTAATGGAAAGAGGCTCATCGAGAATAGTGATGGCAGATTTTGAGAGAGGTTTAAATCCTAAACCAAATTTTTGATGTGGTTTAAGAGTTGGAATGGATGTAAGTTCATGCACACGCTATTCATACTTTCTTAGGAAAAAACCCTTCCATGCGCATCAATATAAATAAGTTTTTGCAAACGTGGGATTCTGTAGACAATCAAACCTTGTTGAATAGGGTTTGGCCCTAAGGGGAGAATCCAGGTGATAATGAGGTGTATCAAGACCACCGTAAATGAAGTTAGTTTGTTGATTGGGTAGACCAATGGTGACGATGTGACTGAGACCTGGCTGATATTCAGGTTGTTTGTCTGGTCTACCATACTCATTAGGTTTGAGATGGGCATCAAAAGAGAGAAGAGGAAGCTCTCCTAGCAAGAAACACTGCAACGTCTCTTCTAGATTTTGTAAATTTGGTAGTTTTGTTGCAGGTATGGAAGAGGATGAAGTCTCATCAATAGAACTAGCATTCTCCTTTAGAGGGGCAGACCCTATGGTCATGTTGCATTGTGCGGAAGGAAAAGGATCTCCTAGATGAGTATAGATTTTGCCCTCATACTGATATTTTAAGCATCGATGGAGGGTTGATGGGACATAATGCATTATACGAATCCAGGAGTGTCTGAGGATCATATTGTAGTGGAATTTCCCTTCAATAATATAAAAGAACTCGTGAAGTAGCTTCTTACCTACTCAAATGGGCGGGACCACGCTTCTAAAGTAACTACCAAATTAATCGTTAAAGGATCGAAGGGAAATAGGTGGTGGTGACACTATGTTCTTTGGTAACTTAAGTTGCTTGAATGTGTGCGAGGAAATGACGTTGAGTGTAGCACCACTGTCAATCATAGTGTGTTTTAACGTAGTGTTGTTGATTTGAACTATGATAAAGAGGGGAGCCTCCAAATCCTTAGAAGAAAGGGAAGGAATTTCTGAATCTTCAAAGGAAATGGCGGTTGATGGTTTATTCAATCCAAAAATCATCTCAAAAGGTTGGGGCTCATCTGAATTCACTACGATATGGTGTAGATTATCAATCAAAGCCTGGCGATGCTATGGAGATGATTGAATGAGGTCAAAAAGAGACATTTTGACCGGAGCATGGGTAAGTTGTTTCATAACACTCTCCTCTACTGACATGGGAATCTGAGCCCAAGGTGAAGCATGAATAGAGACCCGAGGTCTCGAGGCTGATGTGGAAGGAGGAATTCCTTCAGGGGCTGCAGAAATGACAACCCGTGGCTGAGATGTAGATGATGATAGATTATCATATTGTTGTGTTCTAGTGGCGATATGAATCGTGTCGATTTGAGAAGGTGGAAGACCATCCGGAGTGGAATTAATAGAACTAGAGGCCTGAGTAGATCGTTGAGGCTCAGATGTGGTTGAGATGATAGGAGATACTTGTTCCTCCTCTTCTTCTAGCAGAAGATCACTTTCTTCCAAAAGACTATTAACGACAGATTGAAGGGCTTTACATCCCTCGGTGTCATGTCCTGGAGTGTGGTGGTAAGCACAAATCAAATCAGAGTTGAACCAGGAAGGTTTTACTCCTTTAGGATTATAGGGTTTGATTGGAGGAAGGGATATGGATGAAGATTGGATAAGTTGGCGAAGAATTTCAGTATAGAATCTAGTAGACAAAGATGAGGATAGAGATGACAAAGGCACCTCTTTTTCCTCAACAAATTGCTGAGGTAAAAGAACCTACATGTTTGGTTTGACAGTCTTTTTAGGGATTGTTTTACTTTTTCGGACATCGGGAGGAGCAGCCTTGGGCACTTGAGATGGAAGTAAGTGAGGCAGGATTGATTTCTATGGAGGAGGAGCTCCTAAGATAGATTTTGAAGATGATGAAGATGTGACAAGTGTTGTGGTCTTTAGAGATAAAGAAGGTTGCTTGGTCGAAACAGATGATGATTTAGATAATGCCGATTTAGATGAGGGAGGAGCTCCCAAAATAGGTCTGATCGAAGGAACAGAGGGTGCCTTGGCTTTTGGTGATGAAAATGATGGTCCTAATAAAAGAGGTGATGAATTTCTAGTAGTAAAATCCTTTTTACGAGGTGCTAGTGAAGAAGGTGTTGTACAAGAAGATGCCTTCTCAGTGGACAAATCCATTCTTTTATGAGGCACAGAGAGAGATTTTTGAGGGAAAGCACCAAGAGTCTTGATGGTCCGAAATATGGGTTTTCCTTTTTCAGGGATGGTGACAACTTCAACCGCATAAGGTGATTGTAACCTTTTTGGGGGAAGCAGATGGGGAGGTACTATAACGTTAGACTTTAGTTGTCTTGGTTTAAGTTCAAGAACCGAGAGTGTAGGTGCTGGTGTTATTTCTTTAGATTTTCCCTTAATAGGTAAAATAGTATCGGTGATGGAAGAAGTGGATGATGAAGAAGCAGTTCCTTGCGAGGGAGATACTTCTAGTACAATAATTGTGGGTGTAACTACTGTAGGAAAGGAAACGGGAAGATTCAAAATCGAAGATGCTTCATGTCGAAGTTGGTACAACTATAGGTATGTTTACCAATGGCATAGTCATAGCAAAAATGGGAGAAACAGAAGTAGATGTATTTGTAGTGGAAACTCGAAGGGATGTAAATGCCTTGAGCATCGAAAGAATATCTGACGATGAGACAGATGAGGATGACACTTGTCTCGGGCATGGATGAAAGATCAGATAAAGAGGTAGAGAGAGATGAATCTATCTCTAATAATGTGGGAATATTCAAAGACAGGATTGTCTGAAGATGGTGGAATCCCAGTGATTAGCGGAGTGGAAGGAGGTTCTGATTTAGTCGATGTGTTTGTAGATGGCTTAGTTTTAGAAGAAGATTGTTTAGTAGAAATGAAGCTGATAGTATGAGTGTTTGGTTTTTGAGACTCTGAAGCGTCATTGTTCGGGAATGATTGGGAAAAGGTTGTTTAAAAACATCAAGCACCTGATTTGGGGAGCATTTGGGTTATCCAAAATGAGCTTGCCTTTATCAATGAATTTTTGGACAAGATTTTTGAAGGTCTGACATCGTTCAATGTCATGGCCTTTGGTTCTATGATAATGACAGAAGTCATTTTCCCTATACCAGAATGGTCATTCTTGGCTTTCATCAAAATTTCTAATAGGGGGAAGTTCGATCATGTGAACTTCCAACATTTTTTCTAAGATGGATGCATATGATTCCCCCAACGAAGTGAAAGATTGAGTTGATGAGGGTCCTTTTCAAGAAGATGAGGAGTCTCTCCATGGTGTTTGATTAGAAGTATTGTTGGCTCATGATGTTTTTAATATGATAGCGTTGGTAGACCCCTGATTCTTGTCTTTGTTAGAAGTGGAAGGGTTTATTTTTGTAAATTGAGAAAAATTTGGTTTAGATTTAGAGCGAAGTTTTAACTTCCCTTGTTCAATGGTGCAGGATTCAAGTTTGCATGCCATCGTAAAGGCTTCTTCAAATGTATGAAAGGTTTGGATCCTTAAAGTGGAAGAAATATGATTAGCACAAGATCAAGTAAACAACTCGATCTATTGAGATTGAGGGAGGGAGAAAGATAATTGATTTATTATACCTCTCCAATGAGTGACAAAGTCTATAATAGACTCGTCATCGAATTGACGAATGTTATAAAGATCTGTAATCAAGATCTTATGTGTGATATTTATTGAAAATTTTTCAACAAACATCTGGGCCAATTGAGAGAAAGAAAACAAGGAATGTTGGGGAATGTTATTATACCAGTCTAAAGCAGGCCCTGCTAGAGACATAGGGAAAGTATAGAGCATAAGCTCTTGATCCTGACTATCAGGTAGCAAGTGTGTTTGAATGCTCATAGATGCTTGTTGAGGATCCTCCCGACTATGAAATTTTGAGAACTTAGGAAGTTCCCATTGGGGAGGATAAGGCTTAAAATCCACTGATGGATGAATGGGTTCATTACACACTTCTTCAAAAGAGTATGAAGGACGAGCCCCTTTGGTGGAGGCTTCTAAGTCTGTGATTTTCTTGAAAAGAACTTGGACAACATCAGATTGAGGAGGAGGTATGTTAGTATGTCTTGTATAAGAAGTGAATGGTGGATTTTGTTGAGGTGTTAATGGGGGATTCATTTGCTGATTAACAGGATGATAAGAGGAATAACTAGGCATTCTAGGTGATGCCTGGTGAGGTATTTGTTGTGAAGGAGCCTACGTATGAATAGGCTGTGAAATGATAAGTGGTTGAGAAAAAGGTGGTTGGATGAAAGATGGAGCCTGTGATTGGTAGGCTCCTACACTTGTCGACTGAATCGAATGGATCGAGGAATATAGGTGTTGATTTGATTGGACATGGTGGGGAACAAAGTCTGAATGAGGCTTTTGACTGCGATTGGTTATTAAGGGCGCTGATGCCAGAGGATGGGTAAAGGACATTTTCGCTGGAGCATTGGAAGAAAGACCAACTGGAGGACGAGAAGCAAGAACCAACTGACTCATAGAAGGGGGTTGATTCATAAAGAGGTACTGACCCTGGGACACAATGGATGACATAGAAGAATTAACAAAGAACTTTGTGGGTGCGCAAATGTGCCCATTATAGCTAAAGAAGAGGACTTCTCAGAAGTAGGCTATGGAGTAGCCGAGGTAGCCGCGATGCTAGGAATAGGCAAGACTATTTGAGAACCAGTCAACATGGTCGGTGGAAGAGAAAATGAGGCACAGGTGCGCTACCCTCTTCCATGGTTCAAGGAAAGAAAAATTATGCTAACTATTCTATTAAATCCTAGGATGGTTCACGAGGATAATCGTAAACTTGCTGGATTGGTGGTCCCTGATCAGATATTTAAACAGACTTATGTACTAGATAGTCCATAAGGGCTACCGGATTGCGATCAAGGAGCACCTGAAATTCAAAATCCCCATGAGGAACATACTCTATATCAGAAGCAGATGATATTTTTGAAGAACTGGGGGAAGTTGGACGTGATGGGATTGCTTTAGGCTGATAGAAAGGATTATATGACCAAGATGGGGAACCAACTAACAGCGGTCTCCAGAGGAAGACCTAGGGGGTGCCGAAACATCCACATTAGTGGTGATCTTGGAGGAAGAAGGGGCCAGTTGAGCCATTTTCCTAGATTGTAACCGAGTGATGACCGATCATAAACAAGCAAAAATATAGAAAAAGAAGATTGACCTAACTAATGCATAGACAATTCAAGCAGCGTAGGTGATTATCTCTTTTAATTTTTCATGCTTTTAAGAAAGAAAATATTAGGGAAGGATTTTTAGAATATGAACTACTCAGATAGCCAAACTAAGGATGGTTTGGGGAACATTTTAGTGAGGAGTCTCGAAGGCACTTCAGTAAAAGACCAGTATATGGCTTGATATAGGGGCCTACCCCCGCACTTCACACACCGCTGTGATAAGGGAATTGGGTGCTTTGCCAATATATACCAGAACTTCCATGAATTTATAGTGCGGCCCGAGTACCACGTAGGCTCTTCCTCTTGGATGTCACTTCCAAGTAGGTGAGGCTAGGGGAGGAATTTTTGTTTAGATGCTTTATACCTAGTGATTTTGGCTTTGTGTGCAAGGGTGAAAAATAAAAATCAAATAGTGTCACTACCAATTTTGATCAATTTTTCTAGCCTATTTAGAAAACTAGATGAAGAACATACAACAGAAATGACAAAGGAAAAGTTCTTTTTAAGCACTAAGAACGAAGTGTTGGATTTCAATGAAGACAAGTCAAACAAATTCTTTCCCAAATGTGATTAAATTCTTTTTAAGCACCAAAATCAAAATGTTTGAATGTGATAGAAACAAACAAACAAGTTCTTTTTAAGTTCTTAAAAAGGAGAAAACACCATAAAAGAGAAATACCTGTAGATTTAGCTCTCCAAGGTGTGTGGACTTCAAAAAGTGCATTATTGAGCTCTTCCCCTCGAACAATCCCGCGAACAAGAAAAGTTCTCTGCAAGAAAAGGTTAAGAAAACACACAACAAATCTAGAAAGATATATCCAAATAATAGTAGAATGAAAATTTCTATTTAAGGAACTAGAAAAATTTCAAGAAAATAACAATTTTGCATAAAGAGATGGATCAAAAATGTAATTTTGAAATCAAATGAAAGATTTATTAATCTTTGAAATAGGAATTGGAATTTAGTTTTGCAAGAAAGAAGAAACTTTAACTTTGCAAATTATAAGTGAAAGAAGCAAGACCAAAATGAAGGAAGGAAATGCTTAAGGAGAACTGACAAAAAGCAGTGAAGAAACAAAACAAAAGCTCAAAACTAAAAAGAAATGAACTTACCAATAAGGGACTTTGGTTGGGTCCCACCGGTGTGCCAGAATGTAGATCAATAATTTCCATGCTTGTTACCTGTCTAAGTTAATGTACCAAACTAAACACAAAAACCCTAAAAACTCAAATGAAATCGATACCTGATAGATAAGACAAGATGCGAAGATGTAGATAGAAAGGAAAGCCGATGTAGACAAGATGGGTGCACACGAGTGATCCTGTAAGGCAGATCCGAGAAACCTGCGAGACACAGGTACTTGACAGAAAAAGACAACGTTAAAAGATATTTGGGTGGACTACCCGAAAAGCGGGTCCGGAAGTGATAAGCTCCTTGGCGATGTTAGTCCACATTTTCAATTAGAAGAAGAAGCATACATGATAAGAGAATGTAAATAAATGTCTAAATTTTCTGATCAAAAGTGACAAACAAGATGTAAACAGTGGGATGAAAACAACAGAAAATAGGAAATTGTGAAACAATGTTGGATTTTTGTTACCTGAATTATTTTACCTGTGCGCAGGTTGATCGGCATCGATTAGGAAAATCAGCGTCGACTAGAAAAATTGGCGTCGATCGGGGATATTTGGCGTCGATCGGGATAGTTTGTGTTGACTTGGGGAAAAATTGTAGGAGGATTGAGAAACGAACGATCGCAGGAGCCTTTGGGATGCTAGAAAAGCTCCACCTTCGCTAGACGCCGGAGTAGAGTCACCAAGAGATCAATTGAGGCTTGCAATGTCGATGTGGTAGGGTCAGAGTAACGGTACTCCTCTTAGGGATTGATTTGGATGGAATTAGCTTTTGCTCGATAGATAATGCTCAAGGTTGATGTTCGAACTCTCTTTCGTTCTTTCTATCTAACCGAACTAAATTCGCCTGTATTTGTAATCAGCACCGACCGAGATGTAATCGGTGCTACTCTAAAATTGGTATCGACCGAGTACCCCGTCAGCGCCGATCAGGAACAGACTCCCAGAAATGGCCAAAAGGACGATTTTTGGAAGGATGCAAGTGATCCCTCTAACTCAAATATGGGAAATATTCTACTGCATGGTTTAGGGGGAGGAGAAATAGGGGGATAGATGGATAAAATTGATATGGGAGGTTAGGAATTGATATGGGGTAGATAAGCGGTTAAGATATATGTAAAAAGTGTAATTAAATAGTTAATATTTAATTATCTATGGGTAAAACATAATGGGGTGAAATAAACTTAGGATAAATGTTTAAATAAAATATTAAATAATAACCTAATGGAGAAGTGGTGATATAAATGTGCCCCGTTTACCCGAGAAGGCAAACACATGCGGGGACACTAAATTAGGTAACCAATTTTAGGTGTCTACACATACCTCTTTCGGATGTTCGATATTACCAATGTGTAGAAGGTACACATTGTTCACATTGTGTAGAATCATAGAAAGAGCCTCTTGTATTCATTGCAATAATGTATTCATGTTATCTACAGTTTCTTGACAATCGGTGGGAGAAACCTCATATCCAGAAATAGTCGTCCAGAGTTTTTTTCACCATAAATTTTATTTTGACCCAAATGTTGTAGTTGGTTTCATTCAGGATTTGGGTTTTGTCAAGACAAAAATAGTTGGATGCCATTATTTTCCTAAAATTGTAAAACACACCCCATTATAATATACAATGTACAATAGAGTTAGATACATATTTATCGATAATAAAAAAAAAAACACTTTTATTGGAATCGATCTAATTTTATAGATCTAAAGAAACTGCTTTATCATAACTAATTATGTCATTACAATACATACTAATTAACCTCCCATGATCAAAATAATAATCCACAATATAAATGGCTCTGCATTATACCCTGATCTATAAAAATATTTTTGATCATATAGAAGTGAAGAAGAGACACCTAAGAATGCATAACTACTTTAAATTTTTGAAAAAAATGATGTAGACAAAAATCCAACCAACTTAAATTTGACGTCTAAATGACCATCATAATGGCTTATTTTTTGGTCTATCGTGACAGATCATTTGATCGTCAATTTTAACACAATGAAAGTTTCTTGGAACCTATGAGCTTAAATTTGACGTCTAAATGACCATCATATTGTCTTATGTTGGTCCTATCGAGATGGTTATTTAACTATCAAATTTAATGAAGCCAAAACTTGTTGTGTATTTCCGAATGTAAAATTTCAGAATTTTTGCTTCAGTATAATATTAGAGAGGTTATATTTTAACACATTATAATAACCTATTATAATTTATAATGTAAAAATATATACACTTTTTAAAAAATAGTTATATGGTTTATAGAATGTAAATAAAAACAACATATAGTTCATAAAAGTTATAAATTATAGTATATTTTTTTATATAAAAATACATAACCCTTATTAAAGTGGTTTAAAGGACATAGTATTTATGTTAAAAGAATTTTACCAGTGCAAGTAGATTTATGAGAGTATAGATTAACTCGCAAATTTTACAGAGGGGACAAGTAATTTCACCTGCCAATAAAATAAATTTAAATCTCTATTTTCATGAACTTTGTCTCCTCCCTTCATTTACTCTTAATTTTACCCTGCACACATTTAAAACTAAGGAAATATTGAAAAATATTTTATAGAATTCTTACAAGCTAAAAACTTATAAACTTTTATGTGGCTATAACTACCAATATTTTAATAAATATTTACCACACTTCACATGGACTACCAATAAACTAGCCTTTTTTAATTATCCATTTATACTTGAGAGTTCCACATTTATATATGAGATATTATCTCATTTTCTTCTCCACTTCCACTCTTATATAAAATAAAACCTTTAAATAGGTTTATTTATATAGTTTTTATAAACTATAAGATATAAATAAATGGGGCCGCCCCTTACATGGATAATATAAATGGTTAGGGACACATGTTAGGTTTTATTTAATAAGTATTAAGATTTAAAAAGTAATCCCTTCATGGCCAAGCAATAAATACGGGTCCCCTTACTAACAAAAAGTACGCACTTAGGTTTTTTTAAACATATATAAACCGTTTGTTTCTTTTTAAAAATATATATATGCATAGATTTATAAGTTAAGTTTAAATATGATTTAAACTTAGGCTTAGAATATGGTTTGTTAACTCTTCCTCAATTCCATGTAATTTTAATATAGTTAAAGGCTTTTAATATATACTTTTTTCAAAACTATATAAATTTTAATATAATGTTTATATAAATTATTATATAAACCTTATTCTATATTATATATATTTTTATTTAAAAATAATAATATAGTTTTCAAATTATATAGGATATAGTTATAGATTAACTATAAACTATAGTTTTTCAAATTGAATCCTTTTAGAGGGGACCAAAGAACATGGGTATGAATTTACCTTCTGAAATATTTAACCTGCAAACATTTAAAATTATAGAAAACATGAAAATTATTTCATATGGTAATAAATCCTTTCATTTTTTTATGTGATTTTCACGCAGTAAATATTTGAAGCCCCTTTCACCTTGTGCACACATCAATCTCCAAAAAAACTTACATATTACATAATGTTACAATAAATATTTAAATAAATATTACATCATAACATAAGTAAATAAAGAAATACTTATAGAAAATAAATAACACAGTGTGACTATTTATAGTGGAAAACCCCAATAGGGTAAAAACCACTTTGAAAATAACCTTTACTTTAGATAACTTATTTTACATCTAGTAAGATCACCTCCTCCTTTAAAACCCTATTTACCAAGGGTAAAACTAAATCACTTGATTTGCACACCTTTGATATATTTTCTAAATATATCAAATGAGGACCTAAAGTCCTTTTTATATAAGGTGATCGGGTATGTCTCCACCCACCTTTTCAACCTAAAATAGTTGACACATACACTTAGGTTTATAATATTTAATATTAGAAATATAATCATTTCATGATATTAAATATTTAACCTAAAGTATATACCTAGGTTAGCATATTTAATAATAGAAATATAAATATTTCATATTATTAAATATTAACATATATATTAGTGATGGACCCATATACATTAAGGGTTTGCCAAACCACTTAATCATTATGTTCTAACATCCTTTACAACCATCAACTTTTAAAAAAGGAGGATTTATGAAAATAGATATAGGGTCCTACATGGTTCGAGTCATGAATTTTCCTCTCAACATATTTTTAAAGTGGAATGATTGGACATGCAAACATTAGAGGTATTAATAAAAGAAAAGAGGTGAGATTATTTCAGCTCCAACATTGACTATGAATCGGGATGGGTACCCCTTGCGGGTGCCACAAGAACTATTCAATGTAAACCATGTGCCAAAAATCCATTGGGCTATGGATTCAAATATCATATGTACCAAGTTAAGGGACAACACACCACCCTATAAAAAAACAAACCGAGAAACCAAAGTAGCTGGTCACAAAAGACCAGGGGTAGAAAAGGGAAATAAAAGAAAACATAAAAAAATGTAAAAACAAAGTAGGAAAATATATATACGTATATCATTGGGTCATACCTTTCTCTGAAATCTAATCAAGAAAATGCTTTAGGTTCCTACCATTGACATTCAACTCGAGAAACTCTCCATTTAGGTCCTTTAACAAGAAAGTATGTTCATCAATCCTGATATCAATGGAATAAATACATCAAAATTTGTCTGCTTTTCCCTATCCTCATGTATGTTGTCCCATAACAATAAAAGGTCTCCAATGTTGAAGATTCTGGGAGTTACCTTTTTGTCAAATAATTTTTGAGCCTTTCCATACCATTGAAAATCAACTCAAGCAACTCTACATTTAGGTCCTTCAAGAATAAAGTATGTTCACCAATCCTGATATCAATGGAATAAGGGCCCATCCATAATGCATCAAAATTTCCATGTTTTCCCCTATCCTCATGTCTGTTGTCCCATAACAATACAAGGTCTCCAATGTTGAAGATATGGGAGTTACCTTTTTGTCAAATATTTTTTTGAGCCTTTCCCTAAACTTGAAATTCCTTTGGTGGGACTCTCATATCTCCTCATCCAACTTATTGATTTGGTTTATCCTTGCACTATAGGGGCTAACTTCCTTAATCACTTCAGGAGAAATCTTGTTGTTTTCTTCCAAAGACTATCTCTTGAATTCCTTGGAACACTCCATTCTGACTTTGAAAAGCATACTAGGGCCATCCCCCTCCACTAGGGGCTCATCTTTCTCCTTCACAAGTATTGCCTCATCAAATTTCCCACCATTATTGTTTCCCCAATGCTCCACCCATTCCCATTCACATTTCTCCCACTACCAACCTCGACCAACTCTTCCAGTATCATAAATGTCAAGGCTAAGAACCCTACACCCCACAAAGTGACCCCACCTCCCTCTAGCCATGTCCTTCAAAGTAACAAGGATATGGAAATGGTTCACAATCTTTTACACATCAGTAATGCAGGGCAGGACAATGTTTCTCAACAAGAGAGGGAAAATATTCTCCTCATAATGGAAACACTGGAAAATGAGGTAGAAAGTATTAAGAAAGAGATGCATTAGTTAAATAAGAAAAAGGGGAAAAGAAATATGAATGAGGATGCGGGTTTTGGCACAGATCAGACTGAAGAAATTTACAAAAAATTGAACTCCCTAGATAATAGACTGGGGAGGTCTAAGGATAGACATGATCACAATATGGCCATCTTCAAAGCTATAAGTGAGTTTCTTGAACAACATGTCAGAAGCATCACAATGTTGAGTGGAGTCCCTAAGGATATTTGGGGTATAGATAAGGAGAGAAATAAGGTCATCTCGTAGCTGAATGTTAATGATCCAACACATATCACCACTCTGGCACTTTTTACCTCCCTGTAGATGATCAAATCAAGGATTGAAAGGGCTTTGAAGAAATAATACCTCCTGCAAGGTTGGAGGTGTTCAAGTTGTTGTTTTGTTTCTGATAGTATGCTGCTTTTTTGTTGTTTAGTTACAGTTATGTCCCTATCTTGATTTTTATTAGTAGCTTCTCTTTTGACTACTGTTGGACTTATTATAATATCTAGATTCAGATCCTATTTTGTTGCTTTTTCATGTTGATCTAGCTGTTGAGCCTTTTTTGTAACAGGGTATAGTCCCTTCAAAACTATTTTCCTTTAATAAAAAATAAATAAAAATTGTTGGATGAAATGATAAGAAGGTAATTACAAGTGTAAAGGAAGGATATCTTGGAATCCATAAATTAGTTCGAATGTACTTTTCCCAAAGATCTCTCTTAGTAGTAATCCTATTTGTCCAAACAAAAAAATTCAACCACTCCCAACTTTCTTTTATTGATTTCTAATGTCCTTTTAATTATCTTTAGTAAATTTTTGTTGCTTGATTCAGCCTATCCATTGCCCTATGGGTTATAATTAGATGCATATGTTAATTTTATACCATATTCTTTGCACACAACCACTAATGACTTGTCTCGGAAAATCATGGCGTTGTCAGTAGCTATCTTCATAGGCACACCAAACCTACAAATTATATGATTCAATATGAAATCAATAACAACCTGGTGAGTCACCTTCTTGGTGGGGATAGCCTTAACCCATTTGGTGAAATAATCAATAGCCACCAATATCCATCTGTGGCCTGCATTGGAAGGTTCTGATAGTTTTCTTATAAAATCCATGTCATACTACTTGAAAGGAGCCTCAATTAATATTGGTTGCAAAGGAGAGCACCAAAGCCTTCATTTTTCCTTTAAATATCTCACAATTGTCACATTATCTTACCAACAAGGTTGTATCCTTAAAGAGTATGGGCCACCAATATCCTTCCCTCAGTAGTTTATCAATAGTTATCCTTCCGATAAACTCCCCCACATACTCCCTCATGAAAGTATTAAATTAACCTGGGGGATTCATCCTCCATTACACATTTGAGAAGGACCCCTTCAAGATTTTTCCAGGCCAACCCATAATTAGTGATGACATATTTTTGGGAATCTAACTTAAGTGTCCTTCTTTGATTTTTATCCAAATGCCTTGGACATTCCAAATTTCTAAGGTAGAATATGATATTTTTGTACCATATAGAATTGATTAACTTCTCATGTACCTCCACATCATCTTGGTATACCATATTTTTAATTTAATAACCTCATGGCTGAAAAGAGTTTCCTTACCATCACATATAGAAACAATCAGTTCCCAATCCATATTTTTATTTGTAAATTCTCCTTTATTTTGTAGAAATCTCTTAATTTGGGCATCATCTTCAAAAACTTGCTAGTGTTTGACGTTGTCGGGAAGAATGGTCTTTCCAACACTTCTATATCATACTCATAGTAAGGGGACATTGTACAATTGTAGAATCTGGATCCTAATACTGCCAACTTATCTACAACAACATTTTGATCTCTAGTTATGATACAATATGTTGAAGGAATCAAACAAATCAATAAAGTCCCATATTGCATGCTTATATTGTTTCATCCTTTGATTCTTAGTTGAATAGAGCTTCCTGACTTGTTTAACCACCAAATTTGAATCTCCTTTGATAATAATATCTTTGATACCGTATCTCCAAGAAATCCTTAATCCTAAAACCAATGGTTCATACTCTCTAATATTGTTAGTACATTCAAACTTAAGTTTAAAGGAAAACTTAAAAGTCTCATGATTTGGGGATATAAGGACAACCCTAGAACCATTCCTTGAATTGGATCAAGCTTCATCAAAAATTAAATTATAAGGGTTACCCATTTTCCTAGGGTACTTACACTCATCCATGTTATGCTCTTTAAAATCTGCATAACCCATAAAATTATCAACATCTATGTCAGTATATAACACCTCATAAGATGCATTCTTAGGATCCTCAATTAGATGTAACATCATTTATTTAGGAAAATCATTCACTCTTGTATTTCTACTTCCAGATTCTCAGTGGTTGTTAATGGGGAACCGGTTGGTTTTTTTGCCAGCAATAGAGGAATCCGGCAAGGGGACCCAATTTCCCCTCTATTATTCATTATAATGGTGACAGTTTAAGCAGATCTATCTCCAAAGCTATTAGCATTGGCATGATAAAAGGCTTTCCTCCAACTTCTGGCAATCAGGTCTCCTCCCACCAACAGTTTGCTGATGACACTCTACTTCTTCTGATGGCCTCAATAATTGAGGCAAAGGCTATCAAAACTGTCCTTAGATTTTATGAGGAAGCCTCGGGCAAAAAGTTAATTTTGACAAAAGCTCTATATATTTCTTCAATACTCCTATGGAAAGGAAAAGAAAGATTGCTAATATTTTAGGATGTACTATTAATTCTCTTCCCGCTACTTATTTAGGTCTACCTTTAAGTACTGGAAAGATTTCTAATGAGGTCTGGAATGATCTTATTAAGAGATTTAAAAAAACTAGCTGGATGGAAAGGAGCTATACTTTCAAGTGCAGAAAGTGCTTATTGATAAAAAGCACGCTTCAAAACCTACCTATTTACATCATGTCTATGTTCAACATACCAGCAGCAGTGATGAACAATATTGAAAAGATTCAAAAGCACTTTTTATGGCACGGTACTGAGGACAGGTTCAGGTATCATTTAGTGGCTTGGGAGCAGGTATGTAAACCAAAGAGGCTTGGGGGGTTAGGTATCAAAGATATCAAACATATGAGTGTTGCCCTTATTGCAAAGTTAGGTTGGAGACTTATAAAAGAACACAAGCCTTGGATAGAGTTGGTTAAGATCAAATACCTTTCAAACCAAAGCAAGATTTCCTTTATTTCTGATCAGTCTCTTCCGAATGGTTCTATTTTCTAGAACAATCTTCTTCACAGCTAGACATATTCTCTCTTAGGGGTGTAGCTGGAAGCTTGGGGATGGTCAAGACATTAACTTTTGACTGATAAATGGACTGATTTTAATTGGATTTCTTCTTATGGGCACATTAAAGACAACTTAATTACAAAGTATGGACACAAAATACAGGGATATATTGAGGTGGATGAAAACAAAAGAAAATGGAAATAGCTAAAAGTGGAGAAGGATAATGTACAGTCTGATGTTTCATCTTTACAGAATCAACTTTCTCTAATCCATATTAGTAATCAAAATCTTAAGGATGAACTCATTTGGAAAGATTCTTTTGATGGGGAATACTCAGTTAAATCAGGATACAATTCTTTCTTTTCCTCTATTGAAAGTGAAATTAAGTGGCATAAGTTGTGGATGCCAGAGCTAACCCCTAGAGTGAACTTTTTCTGGTGGCTCATCATTAAAGGCAAGATTCTAACTAATGAAAACCTCATTAAGAAGGGATTCATCATGTTGAATAGATGTTGCATGTGTCAGAAAGAGGCAGAAGACATAAAACATTTATTTCTTCATTGTGAGTACACTTCCAAAATTTGGCATCTTATTTTTGCAAAATTTAATTAGAAATGGATCTTTCCCCTTACTTGTCTTCAGGCCTGGGAACAATGGGACTCTCCGTATAAGCATTGTGTGGTGAAGAGATTGTGGCAACTTGTTTTACCTCACACTATGTGGGGAGTTTGGAAGACTCGTAATGATGGAATTTTTAGAAACACTAGAAAGGCATGTAACAAAATCTATAAGGAAATTATCATTGTCAGCAGATAATATTGCTAGATTTAAACCTCCTAAAAATAGACTTTTCCCTGAGAAATAAGAATACATTCTGACTGATTGGAATATTGACACTGTCTTAAAAAAGAATAACAATGGTATGGATAGAACCACCGTCCAATGGACTAAGCCTCCCAATGATTGGCATAAGTTAAATTTTGATGGAGCCTCAAAAGGAAATTCGGGAGATTCTGGAGGTGGAGGAGTCATCAGAGATCAAAGAGGCTATTTTGTTGCTTCCTTTTCTGGGAAAATGGGTAGGCAAACTAATCATTACTCTGAAGCTCTTGCTGCTCTATGGGGAATAAGGCTAGCTAGGGATTGTAATATTCTGAATATTATAATTGAGGGTGATTCTCTTGAACATTATTAATCTCTTAAACAAAAAGCAACACCCCAGCTAGTCAATTAGAGATTTTATTATTGAAGCTACTGATATATGCAAGAGTTTTGAAAATGTTAAAATCACTCACACCTATCGGGAAGGCAATAGGGTCGCAGATGGTCTAGCAAACTTTGGGGTTAACAATTCTTTTCAAACATGGCTAAGGGGGGACATTCTACCCATTCAAGTTAATAAAGACATAATCAATGATCTACATGGCGGAAAATCATCACTAACAACTGTAATGTTGATGCTAATGAGTGGATTCTTGAGTACAGAAGGATGACATCATATATGATTTGTGTGATTTATGAGATTTGTGTGAACTGGGCAGCCATCATTTCTTGTCATAGGGAGAACTCCAAGGAGTGGGTCACTAATTACAAAGTATGGTCTAATAATTACATCTTCTATCACGAAGGGAAAGATTCAAAAACAAAGCTAAGTCTACTATGCATAGTGCTAAAATATTTACCGTTGAGAGCAGAATCACTGGAAAAATGGGGGGTCCGCCATGTAAAACAGAGCCCACCCACAATCCAAAGCATGGAAAGAGGATGTTGTGCTCTAGAACTATCTTCAAATTGGAGGTCTTGTGAATTTGATAGAAAGGATTCAAGGCTTTGATCAGGATATTTCTATTAAATTCACACAGGGATGGAAGAATCGGGTTGTTAAATACAACAACATAGAGGTTGAGATCACGGAGGAGCTCATCACCCAGATCACGGGACTCAGTCTTGATGGCACCAAATTATTTAATAAGAAGGTAGACAGAGAGGTGGAGATAAAGAAATTCCTGGACGAAGGGGAAAATCTTGAGTTTGTGACAGCTGACATCAAGTTGGCTTCGATTCCTAAGCCTTTTGCTGAGCTCGCCAAGATGGTTGTTAGGTATGTAACTCTTGAGGGGATATTTGTTACTATACCTCAAAATCATTTGATATTTCTTAACCACTTTCGTAGAAATATAACCATCAGCTTCCCTCATTACTTGTTAAACTCGCATTTGGAGAAATCTGTTCAGAAGTACAGAGTCATTCTAGGGCGCCTCTACATCAAGGGCTAATTCTTGTCATCCATCATCACCGCTCAACTATCCCTACATGAATCCTGCTCCGTCCTCTTCCTCCATTCCCCCTGGAAACTACTTCATCTAGCAAGAAAAGAAAGGGCATGAAAACTAAGATCCCTACTTCTCAGAGGGTTCTTAGAAGCCACAAAGACCTCAAGCTTGCCAAGAACCTCCTGCACATCAGCCAGCTAGTGGAGGAGCCTAAGGAGGAGGATTTGATGGTCAAAGTGGGTAGGATGGAAAAGGAAATCCAAGAGCTCAAAAGGGTTATCAAAAATATGGAAAAAGCTAAGGGAAAAGGAATACTACAAAATGATGATGAGGAGGGTGTTATTGCTGAAGTGTTCAAGAAGTTACAATCTTTGGATGGCAGAATGGGAAATGCAAAAATTCATAATGACTGCATCCTATCTACTCTTAAAAGTATTTACAATTTCATTGAACAACATGTTCATAGTGTTTGCAGCCTAAGCGGGATTAATGAAGACATTTGGGGCCCCAAAGAGAAAAGAGATATGGAAATTGCTCAGGAGATCTGAAAGACCCTTCTCAGGCCACAACCATTGCTTTCTTTGTCTCACTGCAAGTGATCAAAACCAAGATTGATAGGGCTATCAAGTAACGTGGTGCTGTGTTGTTGTTTACTGGCTGCGAAGTTGCTGATGACTGGCAGATCTGGAGCTGTTTTTTGGCGGAGATATTCTAGGATAGATATCTATTGTTTGCTTTTTGATCTCTTCTGCTGTTTTTTGGATCATTGTACGACTGGATCCTTTCTTTTAATATGTTGTTTTATCTGGCTGTTGAGCCCTCTGAGGTTGGTTGTTTTTCCCTTCTCTGGGCTGTTTCTCTCACTTCTGATATCTGGCTTTTGAGCCCTTTTGTATATAGGGTATAGTCCCTTCAAAACTATTTTCCCTTAATAAAAAAAACATCATTTTTATCCACATAGCTTAACAAGGGTCCTGTCTATTGGTATGGTTGCATATGATAAATCCATCTCGCACACTTCCTCTGACACTAGTAGCCCATTTCCTTGAAAGCAACATTCCCCATTTAGCAGACAATCCATAATGACCACATTCAGGGTTAAAAATTTACCCAGATAAGTTGCCAATTATAAAACCAAACCTTTGACATACCCAATCATTGACACTTCTCGTGAATCTATAATAATGCACTTTCCAAAAAAAAATTGTTAGTTTTATATTTAATTCATTCATAATTTCAAGGTGAGTCACATTACAAGAGGCCCTTGAGTCAAACATGTAGTTGTGCACTAACCTATCCTTTATGATTAAAGTAGTATAAAAAGGGTCAACATCAAGTTGGGATTCAACAAGAGAAGTGCCCAAATATACCTCATGTGGTTCTCCCAAATCCTCTAATACTTGAGGTACTTCCTATTCTAAAATGATAGGGGGAGTACCCACATGATTCATAATTTTACATGGGGGAAATGTATCTTATTTGAATCCCAGATACTCAAATATTATTTTTCTATGTTCAGGGATTCGAAGTAATTCAACAATAGTAATAGTGACTTTCATCTAACTCAAAATATGGGCAACGTCACATGGGACATATTTGGGTAAGATAGTGTTAGGAGGAAGGGTAACAACTCCTTCTGGTGGTATAAGACCTTTCAAGGTTTGGGCATGATCTGGGGTACAATTTTTATTTAGGATAATTGGACCTTTAGTTGGTGTATCCTTTCTAGGAGACTCATTTGGGATATTGGTAAGAAATGGGGTCTTGGGTTTGGGATGTAGTCCTCCTCCTTTAACATTTTGACTTCTGAGATTGTATTCCTTTTCCTGAGCAACAACTACATTCATGAGTAATTACATGTCTCCCTTAGAAGGAATTCCCCATCATAATTTTTTATCATTAAAACCCTCGATTTTCAAAATCGTGATTAGGTAAATCAAATTCTTGCACCATATCAAATTAAACATCATCATTAGGGGGAAAGTTAATATCCAAAAATTTTAATCCTAGAAACTTTCTACGGTTCTAACACTTATCAGCTTGGTTGAAGTGGATCCTTCCTATGGATTTTTAGGGTTTTCCATCACACATACATCGCCATGGGTCTCATCATCATTTATCTCTTGAATTTTCTCAATAGCCTCACAAGGGGAATGTGGCAAGAAACACTTTTCACACCAATAAATGACATGGGCTTCTTCCACTTTGTAGAGACCCTAGCGATCAAAGGATCGTGAATAGTCTATTTTCTCTAGGTTGTGGTTCTTTATTTCCTTATACCGTGGGTACTTTTCCTCTTTCATCCATTATGTGATAACCCCTAGGAGTATTTCTAAATATGTCTAGGCCTTGTGGTTTATACTGACCTTGATAAATTTATCCTATCCCCTTTCCCTTGCTATGGCTAGCTTATAGGGAATTTCTTTAATTTCTCCGGCCAAATTTTTCACAACCTCCTTGAGATTCAATGCCTTTTTAACTGAGGTCTATCAGATTAATCAATTTGAAACCCTCCTCTTAGGTGGTTTTCCGGTGCCTTCATATTATTTTCAACTCCGTAGGGCCATTGTAAAAGCATGCCTTAAAGTTCCAGTGTTCTTATCTCTCAAATAATAAGCAACCTTTTTTTCAAAAGCATCAAAGTACTTTATTAAGAAGGATTCATTACTAGGCCTCAAAATTACAAGTATTATATTTAAATTCTTATTGAACTTCGTATTGAAATCATGGACAGACTCATTGGGATTATTCTTTATAATCTAAAATTTAGACAAAAGGAACCTTGGGTATATTTTATCCCCATATTGTAATATGAAAGCATTCTTCATCTCAGTCCATGAATCTATTGAGTTATTTGGAAAATAGTTGTACCAATCATGTGCATCTTCTTTAATAGTATGAATGAACAAATTTATATATATGTCTTCATGTTCTATTTCAAAATCCTCCATCATATTAATAAAAAGTCTTAAATTCTCTTCACTTGTGACAACATTGTTTCCTTGAAATTTAGGTAGCCTATTTCTTACATCTTGTGGCACAACATTAAGATATCTAACCATGCCTCTAAAATGTATTGGTCCAAACGTATCTACAACAAAAGGAGGTCTAGGTGGAGGCTGAGCCATGTTATTTTGATGAAGTGATCTTACAGAGGACTAAGACAAAGGCATGAACAAGGGTATTTAGGAAACAAGTGTATGATTTTCAAAGTAAATAACCTCTAGTGACTTGTTTTCAAAAAATCTTGTATCAATTTTGAGTGATGAAGGAAATAAATGAGGGGAACTTATTCTAGATACAAATGATGACCCTTCACCAGTTGGAGTATTTAAATTTATACAAGGACTATTTGATTCTGAATTATTTGAAGGTGTAGGATAATCCTCAACTATAGGTTGATCACTTTCCACGACTGGTATTTCCCTTTCTCTTGACTCTTGATCCCCCAATACCTTCCAGACTTGTCTCCTTTTTAGATTTTTTTTCCCAAGCTCTAGAAACAGTTTTCTAGTAGGGTCCTTATCAAAGAAAGACCTCCTTCCTTATAGTTTTGTAAATATTAACAAAAATATCACTTGACAAAGATTTAAGACACTCGTATTTAACCAAAAACTTCAAATCAACACAAAGTCATCACCAAGGATTTTAACCTTAGATGTGCTAAATCACTTTAATAAACTTTTTAAGTGGCTATCAATACTCAATTTCTACAAAACTTGATAGATCTGATCATCCTTTGTCAATATCTATCAATATTTTTCATTTTGTAGCCAAGGGCAGATTTAATCGACTCTTTATCACTCAAGCTTGGAGAAATTGGATATCACCGCTACTGAGAGTATGACATGCCCTCCTACTTTAGGTTGTGCCTTTAGCTAGGGTGAGAGGACCTATTTTGTAACTCCGTATTTGAAATGGATCGACAATATTTGATCGACCTATGATTTTAAAAGAAAACCTTGAGAATACATTATCAATGAAACATAATCTAACCCTAATGAGTTTTCACACTAGAAAATGAATATATCTCCTAAACAAGGTTAAGGTTACTAAAGACATCAACAAAAATTGATGACTCCTACATGTTTTGAGTAAGGGATGGGTAAATTCAACAAATTTCCCTAGAATTTATGGACAAATAGTGCAAGAAGGGGTATATCTTGTAGGATTTATCATTTATAGATGGATTTTTTTGGGGAATTAAGGAGGATAAAGTTGATTATACAAAATTATTAATAACTTTTAACAAATTTTTGAAAGTCTTGCAAACAAGACAATAACAACAACTCAAACAATTAGCAATGAACTTTCAACTAGAAGGTTTGCACCCATGGAAGCCCAAAGATGTATGGTTTCACAAATTCTTTGAGGATTTAACATGAAATATGATGTCAAAGACTCAACTAAACATCAGAGATCCCTGGTTCATCATGTCTAAGATACACTCATAATCTAACAAACAATCTATATTAACAAAATGGAAGTAAGGTGAATTTAAATTGTTTATTGCACAATGAAATGAAATCTCTTCTCATAGCACAATTGAAAATGCCACAATACTACCACAAGGAAAATATCTTGTGTGATTCGTGAGGATCTTATAACATAACATTGTGACAGGAATATGACTAACTATTTGAAAATATCTTCAAATTGAAAAAAAAACACAAAAATGCTCATGATCTAATACATTTAACTTCGGGTCTATCAAATTCATAAGAAAGGGAAAGTTTCATTTATAGTCTCAATTATTGTCAATGGAATTATACTTGCAACCATCTTGACATGATTTATTTTGAAATATCTGAAATTAATAGGTTTCTCGGATAAGTCTTTTGGAAAAATTTCTTGTTTCAATATCTTCTCTCTTTAGTCTTCTTAGTTTCACGCAAATCTTAACTTCCCATTTTGCAAGATTATTCCCATCGCTTTTATGCAATTCCATTCCCATTTTCCTTTTTATTTTCCATCCAAAAACATAGATATTTATCAAGTATATTCTTGTTTCCCAAAATTCCATGTGTAAAGAGGATGGGCCTCCTTCATTTTACTCTTATCACATTTGACTAGAATACCATGTCATTACTTGTGATTAATGTCTTCATGATTTCCTTCATCTATTGATTGGATAGTTTCTCTTGATATCCTTTGAGAACCTTGAAGTGACTTGAGGTGATAGATGTTTTTCATCTAATATCTGATAATACACCTTGGGTACTATGGATTCCTTCTCAATTCGGCTTGGTTCAACTATCCCACATGGTTCTTATCAAATCCAGTTAATTCATCAACCATGCTTATTTCAGATTCAATTCAACTCCGTATATTTTCCTCATGCAAACTCAAGCAGATATTCCCTCATCAGGTGAAAATGATTTCTTTCAATTAAATCAATCTTTGCTACTTCCACTATAAAACCCAATTTTATCCGATCACCAAGATGCATTACTTTTCTTATCTTGTAAGAGAGGAAATTTTCTACTACCTTCTATCGGCGACATGATAAGAGCACATATGGAAAATAGTTTTAATTAAATTTTTTTCAAAAGATTTGAATCAAATCTTCGACCTATTTGGTCCTGATGAAGCTTTTATTAGGGCCCTATTTGACATAGAATGTGCAAGAGACACCAGAGGACCCTTGACTTATCAACAAGTCTAGCTCGCACTTCTCACAAGGCTTATTAGAATTATTCTTATCTTTGCATCCTTTCGATTCATGTATTTCCATCTCTTCTAATGGGAACATCTTAAGACTCCTCAAAATTTGAAGAAATTATAGATTGAAAGGATTCCCCAAGTGTTTGGGAAAACCAACTTCCAATTTCCATTCCTATGTGATGAATAATTTGTATTAAAGGAGATTCCCAAGGAATCTTATGTGTTATACAAAAATCTTCCTTTGACACTGTGCCTGCCATTTCTCACGAGGTGGATGAATTGGAGCAAAGGATTTACTTTCTTGAGAAGGGGCAGATGATACCTAAATCCTCACAACCAAGTTCAATTCCAGCACCATATTTGGGAAATAGAAATGGAAAATAAATCTCTCAGCTCCCAATCATTATCTCATATGAAGAAGAGGAGTTGTCCTTGTTTGTTCATCATTTAAGAGAATCAATATTCTATGCTCAAGAAAAAAGGGGTAGGTTTGCATTTCAATTGTCCACTCACTCAGGATGCTAATCTCCTTCATCAAGGCATGGCCTCTCATGTCCTTATCCAATCCTTTCTCCAAGAGGGCACACACCCCTTTCAAGGATATGGAAAGCCAAATCTAGATCAAAGTATCATGTTCCTTATGTACCATTTAATCTAGTTATTTTTATTCCAAACACTGAAGTTGTTCCCCCTCAATCTATTCTCAATAATTATATGCTTCAAAATGGTAGGGGAAGACAAGATTCATCACAAGTGGCTTAGATCTTCTAAACTAGGTGTCTTCCTAATACAAGAATATTGATCTGGAGAATATCATGCATGAACCTCGAATGAATATTTAGTCATTAGTGGATATGGGGATGTCACGAGATTTAGCAAGGTCTATCATGTTTATCCAGACAACATAGGGGTTTGATGAATTTTCGTTGAGGAAGAACAAGCTTCTAAAAAAACTACCTCTTCTAGGAGGGAAAGCTAGCAAGGGAGTGAGAGGTGTCTCGAGAAGTATGTTTGTCTCTTATGATTTTGTTTTTAGTTATGTAAATGGACCCTTTTACCATGGGCTAGGGCTCTTATAGAATCCTCAATTTGAATTATATGCAAGACAAACTTTTAAATGATGTCACATTTATATCTTCACCTTCTTATATGAAATTATTTTTTGTTTTCATATTTCAGACTCATTAGCTTAGTACTGGCACTACCGATGAAAACAAACTAGTTTTTTATTTTTAAATGGTTCGCAATAATGTACCTTGCCTCAACATTTTAATGTATCGCATCATCTTAAACCTATTACAATTCATTTAGAATGGATGATTCATCTCATGGAGATTTACAATTCTCATCACATTATCTTGTTTGTTCATAACACTTATGAGCTACGCAACTCCAAATATTTCCTCACGGGGATATTCTTCCCTCCGCGGGCCTTTTCTTTCTTCAAATTGTGCATGGGTGACACATGGAAACATCCAAATCTTACCCTTTTATTTGACTTCTCAACTTTTTGGAACTTTTTGTTCCGCGCATAAGCCATGTGGTGAATGCTAGCACTTGGGGAGTCTCAATTTGTTATTCCTTTTAAAAGTGCACCAAGGAAACACGTAATAAATTCTTCTCAACTTCCACTGGGCTTCTCATTTAATGGTTCCTGAATTTTGTCCTTAATCCCTCTACCAATTTTATGGTAATTATTTAAAACCTTTACGACCCTCAACTTTAAAAAAAGGGGGGATTTTTAAAAATATATATAGGGTCCCACATGGTCTGAGTCATGAATTTTCCTCTCAACATATTTTTAAAGTGTAATCATTGTACATTCAAACATTAGAGGAATTAATCAAAGAAAAGAGGTGATATTATTTGAGCTCCAACAGAAGAACCCAAAAATATACCTTCATCAAATCTGGAATAAAACTTACCAAGATTGTCTTCAGTCCTTTTGATAAAGCACCTACATCCAAAGACTCTAAAATTTTCCACATTGGTTGGTCTTCCTTTGCATATCTTATATGATTTTTTTCATTGTTCACTCTTAGTTTACATCTGTGAAGAATATAAACAGCTTGTAAAAATTACTTCCTTTTGGTAGCCATCTGGTAATATAGATTCATTCAAGATGGTCCTTGCCATCTCTTAGATAGTCATATTCTTCCTTTCAACCACCCCATTTTTTTGGGGAGTTCTAGATGCTAAAAATTACCTCTTAATGTCATGAACTCTACAAAACTCATCAAATGAATCTAGACCAAAAATCACCTCCATTATCTGATCTAATGCACTTTATCATTTCATTCTTCTCATTCTTAATAAGAGATTTAAAAGACTTGAAAACATAAAATTCATCTCATGTGTTTCGTAAACATTCCACCCAAGTGTATCTAGTGAAATCATCAATAAGAAGCATAAAATAATAATCACCTGAAGTAATTTTAGTTCTCATAGGTCCAAAAAGATCAATATGAATTAGTTAAAGTGGACCATTGGTAGAATCATGTTCTTTAGTATTTAATCTTATTCTAGTTTATTTTCCATAAAGACATGATTTATACAAAGTATCTTATGGTTTATTGATCTTAGGCATATTTCTCACACAATTGTTAGAGCTGATCTTAACAAGATTATCAAAATTTACATGGCCTAATCTCCTATGCCACAACCAACTATCATTCATCTTACTCATAAGACACTTTTCTTTGTTGACTTCCTTAAGAATATACATATTATTTTCAGTTCTCTTGGCTTTGGAAACAAGCTTACCTATCTCTCCTTTCTTAATCTTGTAACCCTTCTCATCAAAAGATATAACATATCCTTTCTTGTGCATTTGGATTACACTAAGTAGATTTTTTTCAATCCTCAACATAAATAAAATCCTTGGTGAGGATTTTTCCATTATCAAAACTCAAAGAAACTCTCCCTATGATCTTTATGGAATAATTGTCTCCACACCTAATTGGCCCCGAATTATTCTTTTTTAAGGTAATGAAATTACTCTTGTCACCTGTCATATGGGCTGAACATCCACTATCAATATACCAAATCATATTTTCATATTGACTGTTAAAACTAGTTTTAGAACTACCACATACCCCATCATTCTTCAAATTAGACGAGTGAATTATATACTTCATAAACATCATTCCATATATCAAACCCCAAGGGTTTCAAGTAAGCCCCGATTCTCGATTAATGGAAACATAATAACTTACTCTTCAAAATAATGTATGATAGTGTTTTAGAATATCTCTTTTCAAGTGGTTAAAATTCTCCAAAAGGACCTGCTCCAATACCAATTTTTGTAAGCACAATGGATTCGGGAGTGAATCAGTCCTTACAAAACAAAATTTAATTTCAGATTACTTATTTAAATCACAAACCACTTATTCAACCATTAATGTGTGCACATCATCAAATAACATACATAAAATTAACCATCAACAATAAAATCAAGACAAAAACACAAGATATAAGTGGGAAACCATAATGGGGAAGAAAAACCACTAAAACACAATCTTTATATTGATATGTTTCAAATTTAGTGAGGCACCAACCCCACAAGGAGCACCAACCCCTAGTTTTGTGAAGCACCAACTCCACAAGGAGGCTACAACCCCAAAAGATTATCAATCACCCAATCAACCACCTTATGATGATTAACTCGGAGATTTGTTTTCTGCCACAACTAATTAAGATCACAAATTCAGCTCACACACACCTTCAAACCCTAGGTCTTCAAACTTACACAATATTGCACTATCTTCACTTCTCAAATATTCAAACCATTACACACAAAATTTCTGTGATTATTAAACTTTTCACACACTTTTTCAGATCTCAAAACATGACTTTATACCTACAAAAATCTCACACCTAGGTCACACTTTTCACCTCCTCACAACTAGTTGTAAATTACACCCAAAACATTACTTTTATAGTCTCTTCTTGATTAAAATTAAAAAGAGGTAAGCTTAAATCCTTTATCTAGACCACTCCAACTTAAAAAAATCCCATATGAATCATTAAAACTTTCAAAATTGAACCCAATAGGTCGGTCATGCCAAAAACCTCTCACCTTGCACCAAAACTCCTCAAAACCCTATCACTAGAATGACAAAAAACCCCTCATCAAAAAATAATGCTTATTCAATCATCCATATTCACCAACCATTATTACTATACCATTATAACATCATAAACGTTCACACATTTACTTTAACCAATCAAATTATTTCATTTAATGGGTCCACTAGCTCATTTCCTTCACAAAACAATTGTGTCCAACAACCTGATTTTAGATTTGTGCCTCAATACCACTCTAGATGATATCAAATATATAATGTGACCACTCAATGCAAACCCTATAACCTTTATAAAAAATATAAGAAATTTATACCTCTTGAAACATCCATATACTCAAACCACAACAACATTACACTTCACCAAAACAGGCTTCCCAAAATCTAGTTTTGTAAACTCGAGATAGTTTTCACCTTGTTGACACTTTCAAGACATAAAAATTAATTCAATAGGAACAAATATTTACTTTATATGTGGTGGAAATTATTAACTCAATCATCTCATGCTCCAACTAACTCAATCTTTTAGCAAAAGCAATCATGTCCTGAAAATCAAGAAACTTTCATCTCCACAAACTGACCTGGAAATCACATCAATCAAATCAAAATTAGACCAAAATTATACCATTGTAAATATCTCTGAATCAAATTTATATAACATATTGTAAATCCTTCCAACTCCAAGTGGAATGCCTTCAACCAAGCTCATCTCTACAAATTGTTGGAAACTTCCTTTGACTACTCTTCACAAATAGGAACACTATGCTATTTTTTATGCATCACCATGACCTGAAACCACATTTTACATCAAGAAAACTCACATGATAAAACCAATGTCTAATTATTTATCAACTCCTTTGGAAAACCTTGTCCCAAACTAAAATTCTTCGTAAGCAGTCCTATTTGAGTGGGGTCCACTCATCACCATAAGCTCTACCATAGCTTTTGGAAACTTGGAGGAGTCCTCTACATTATCAAATCATCATCCATACACTATTAAGAAATTATAGAAACTCGGGAGAAATTTATCTCCTACAAATTTTGAGCTAGGGTTTCAAATACATAAGAAGTTGTTCACCTTCTTAACAATCATTCATAAAATACTAACAATGAAATGACCTCATTATTTTTTTAAACCTCCTAGAATAAATGTAGAAACATCTCTAAAATCCAAAAGGTCCCATTTAAACCAAAAAATTTACGGTGAGCATCGAAGATCCATTTTGAGCTTAAAATGACCTTCTTTTTTACCCTATATCACCAAAACTTACACAAGTTGTGAAATACACATCATTAAAACCTGAATTTTTTCCCACAACATCATGAGACACCATAATAACATCTCAAATCATCATCTTGTCACAAATATATCTTAATATCTCCATCCTATCTCATTTTCATAGCTATCCCTTAGGGTTTTGCACTATCTAAGCTAGGATAAACTGAAATAGCCTCATAACTCATCATAAAAACTATCCAAAAGGCCCTAAAATACATTTTACATCATTAATCAACTACCTACATACATCCATGAGCTCACATGGCTCCACAACTCATCCTCATGCCTTCTAAAAGCCATACTTGGTCCAAATGGGCACCTGAATCATTGTCATCCAACTGTACTTGCATCCTAAAACTCATGTGAGTGCACAATCCATATCTATTCATGCACTTGATGTTATTAACATACTCCTAAAGTCACCAAGAAGATCCAACCTCCATGAAACATCACCAAGGCTAGTTAGCTCATTTGAATAGGCTTGCAAGAACAAGTAATTCTCACTGGATCAACATATGCAACCAAGAACATACATGAATATTTAACCTACCTTGAAGAAAAATATGTCAGACAATTTTTTTAGAAATCCTTTGTACAATGAAATTCTCTAAGGCCCGAAATCTGAAATTTTCGATCTTTGGACTTTGGAGATTTTTATCTTTCAGAGTTTTATTGCTTTCGGATTTGAAATTTCACCTTTAGCTCTCCGAAGTCCAAAACCCCAAAAGTCTGAAATTTTATACTTTTGAGCTTTTGGGTTTCAGAACTTTTGGCCCCTTTTTTGTTTAAATCCCTCTTAGACTTCTAAAGTTCAAAATTTTGAAAGTCTAAAAATTTGGACTTTCGGGCTTTCGGGTTTTGGAATTCTCTGAGTCATTTTTAGGATTTTTACTTTAAAACTTCCAAAGTCTGAATGTCTGAAAGTTTGAATTTTTGACTTTCGGGTTTTCAAGATTTTGGAAATTTTCCATTGCCAATTCATTTTTCGTCTCCCAATCTCCAAAGTCCGAAACCCCAAAATTCTAATTTCGGGCTTTCGGGTTTCAGACTTTCGGAGGTCCTCCGTGTAATTAATTTTTCACCTACCTCCATACGGATCGGATTTCTACCATTAATATCGGGTTTTCTATTTAAACTCATTTTTTTACTCATCATTTTTACTTGACACATTTTCTCGACATTTCGTTTCTTGTACTTTGCGATGTATTTTTCAAGGTATGGTAATTTGTTTATTTTCTTTTGGTTTAAGGTCCTTTTCTTTGTTTCCCTCTCATTTTGTTTTCTCTTTGGTCTCCTCTGTATTTTTCAAAATGTCCCCCTTTTTCACCATGTTTCACATTTTGAGTTTTCTTTAGGTATTCATAGTTTTTCAAGGATCCTCTTAGGTCTCCCATAATTCTTCTCAATTCTCATTTTTCAAAATTTGGAGTTAGTATTGTTTGGAAAAAACCTTTTCTTTTGAAAATCGAGAAATTCTTTGAACTCTTTTGAGATTTCAGATTTCTTTGGGAAACTTTTTTTGGAGAATTTTTTGGATATTTCTTTGAACTTCTTTTTTGAGCTTTTAAGAAATTCTAGTTGGGATATTTCTTTCAAAACTTTTGACTTCATAGATTTCCAATTTGGTGGTTCTTTCGAAATTATCAGTTCGGGACTTCAGAAGTTTTTCCTTTAGGTTTTCATAATTTCTCCAACTTTAGCTTCTAAAACACAGGGCTTGATGTTTGCTTCCACTTCAAAGGGAAAAGAGAAGATGAAGTACTCATTTCTTGGGGTTGCTCTTCACTCCTACCTGTCTTCCAATTTAGGGAATATAGGGGACACTAGCCTAGGAAAAATTGATTTTCCAGATTTCTGGGAAATATTAAAGGCTCCAAAAAGAAATCATGGATGCATGCCATCTCTACATAGTGGGATTACCCTTGCTTGCATTTTTACCACATCCATGCATTTCCCGAGAGTTTTTTTAGCTACAATGAACCCACTTTGACAAAGACTCCATGTCAGTTAGAGATAGTGATGATAAGGTGGTAATCTATTTGGACCCAAAATTCTTTGAATATCTTCTTAAACTTCCCGATGTTCAAGATTATGCCACAATTTTCCAAAGTTTAGCAGTGGAACATTGGGACAAGAAAGAGGAAGTATGCTCAAAGATCATGATGAAAACTTATCGGCAAGATTCACCAAATTACCCAAAACTATGCATCGGTCGGATTTTATTTAGGAAGTCAATGATCTTATTGTGCTACTAAGAAGAGTTTCAAGTCTTCCTTCTAAAGGAATTCCAGAATGGATGTTTTTGTACATCACGACCATCAAGAAGAATGATGAGTTTATCCGATGGGGGAGCATATTAGTAGCTCCATTTTCTATCAATTGGGTAGAGTGTCAGATATGAAGACTTTCTACATGACATCCTTCTAGTGTATGTTTCTACTATGGGAGATTTTGCTGGTTTGAATACTAGGGGTGTTCACAACACTTCCCAAATATATGACTTTTATCCCCAACTCACTCTAGATGAGGGAAGTAGGCATTTCCATAGAGTCAATGATGCTTTCTTTGTTGTCATCCTCTATCATTTTGACAAAGAACTATATAATCGGAGGATTTCCGATGAATCTTTCAAAGAAGTGCGGGAATGGGGAGCAATCTACTTTCAGTTTCCTACATTCACCTATATCCAGATTCTAGGTTTCATAGGTGCCCCAAGAAAATTTCCAAGGTGCCCCACTGACAAATGGATTCTATTGGAATTAGTTCGATAGTTATTGGATTATCATCGAATCCAAAATAAGTGTCACAAAGTGGGAATGCATTTCCCTATTTCAATTGGTAGGTACTCTTGCCCAAATATTCACAAGGCTAAAAATGTTGATGCAAAAATGGCCAAGGTAACCTGCGGACCTTTCATCCACAGACTAATTTTGATTATTGGGGTAAGTTTGGGGAAACAGTCAGTCCAGTGCCCATGTGCCCCAATTGGAAGATATCTAGATTCATTTTCGGGATGAATACATCGTGTGAAAAAGGATTATGAAATATTGACCCTTGATGAGGTTCGACAATTTGGTTTGGCCGATGTGCCAAAGGACATGCAAGACAGTGATGAGGTTTTGGATTCATCATACAAGGATGATAATGTTTCCAATCAACCACTTTGTCATGGATTGATTGGTATGTGGAAGAATGCAACAATACAAAGGAGAGGGTGGACCCATTTTAAAGAGGACTTTTAGTTGGTTGGCCACCTTGGGAATCTCACCCAAAGGGGAAAATCAACCTACAAATACAAGAGCTATACTAGTAATAAGCCAACCAACACCCACTAAGGGAAAAAGTCGACTCAAAAGGCTCCTACAATCCCAAAGAAGATTTCATTTGTTGTTGGTGGCTCATCTCTCTCCAAGGCTTCTACTCCCAAGACCATGTCTCTGCGAGTGCTGTGATGAAAGTGGTTGAAGTCAGTGACTCTCCTAGTATCTTCCAAGATCCATCACACATTATTCTTCCTCCATTATCACTTCCAATATCAGTTCCTTCCACTTCCACAATCATTTCTTCCTTCCCATCCCCTTCTATGGCCCAAGTATTCTCATCACTTCTAGTTCTATCAGTTAGGAAAATATTGGGTCACCCATTTCCTCTTCACTTCCTTTAACACTTCCATTTTCTTCAATCATACCTCCTAGCATCGTTCTATCAACTCCTATGGTTGTCCTTACATCCACACCATCCATCATTGCTACTTCTTCTCAAATACCAGCCGATGTTTCTAGTGATCTTGTTTTACCAATGTTTTAGGTATTGGATCTGTTGCTCCATCTTCATCAGCTTTAGCCATACCAAAATGGTTGTTTAGGAAAAATCCCAAGAAAAAGAAGAAGGTTCCTCTGGGAGATGTTATAGATCTCAGCATATTGGAGCATATGCCCAAGAGACAAGGCCAAAAGACCAAGAACCATGTCAAGTCGATGGTTAACCCATCTAGAGAACGTGTGATAGAAGTTGCCACCCCGTTGAGGGGAAAACTAAAGAAACAATCATAGCTATGGATTACTAATATTCAAAATTCTCATTGGGGAAGGCTACTCATGAAGGAGCAAAGAAAGATGTGCACACTACTCTTGGGGCCCTTTTTGGAGAAATATGACAAAGATAAGGCCACCAAGGATGAGCTCAAAGCCAAGGTCGAGTAGCTCACTACATTGTTGCGTAAAGTAACCCAACCCACTCCATCCACTGAAGTCTCAACTACTACGGCTATGAAAATTTCATCTACAATCGATGATATTTCTTATCACGAGCTCAAGAAGCTAGGCCAGAAAGGGAGATCAGTGAGTGGATGGATGGAGATAATTTTGTAGGAAGCCAATCCTTTAATCAAGGAAGCAGTTGAGATATATAATGATCTGTAGGTTACAAAAACCACCATTTCCAAAATGGATGAGGCCTTTTCTGAAGATAATAATAATCTAAATTTAAATTTGGCAACATGGAGTGAGATCAGAGAGAGATCCCGACTTGCTTCTTCAGGAAGAGGTGATCGATGATGTCTCAAAATTATTTGAATATCAAAAAGCCATGGAATTTCGGTGTCAAGTATTGTAGGATTTGATTAAGAAGTTGGAGGAGAAATGAGTGGAAATCATGGATGCCCTGAATGACATCTCAGAAGAGTTTGATATTGCCAATTGCAAATTCTTCAATGAAAATATCGATGCTCTTCCGAGAATCGATTAAGGAAATTTCAAGGATTTGGTGAAGCGTGATGATGAGGTCACCAAAAATTTCAATAGTGACTCCATTGACCGATTGGTCTTGTGCCAAAATTTCATAGGGAGACTAAAGAAAGTTACAAATAAACTTTGAAGATTTCTAGCCAGGATCACAAAGGAGATCAAGATAGCATATGTAGTGAATCACTATGCATGTGGGCCTAGAGATGAAGAAATTCAGGGATTATCAAGCACTTCATTGAGTACAAAGCACCGAATGGATGTGTGGGAAGGAGGATAGCAAAAACTTGTAGGTGAGGAAGGTGTAGCTGAACCAAGCCAAAGTTGAGCGGCCATGAAAGGAAAAATCCAAGCTCTGGATCGGTCAAAGTTGTAGGGTTGACTGAGTCAAACCCTTGTAACAAATTATCTATTTTCATGGGAGCATGTTCCCTTAATTTAATGACATTTCTATTTTTAGTTAAATGTTAGTTAAGGGCCCAGTTGTAATGGCTCAACCTAAGAACTTATAAATAGTTGAATGCTTCAAGTTAGTAGATATAGATTATTTTTTTGAGAGGAGTTTCTCTTCAAGCTTGGAAGAGTGCTTCAGAGATTCTAAGAAACCTTTTAATTATATTCAGAGTTACACCTTGCTTGTTGAAAATCTGATTTATTGTGTTGAATGGTTAATCAATGTTTACTTTGTGAATTTACAATTCCTTAGTGAGAGTGATTATCTTACCTTTATTTTAGGTTATCTATTTCATGTTGTGAAGGAATAATACTACTATATTTTATGTCAGTTGTGAAAATCTTATTTCCTTCTGTATTAATTTTATGTCATTATTATCCCTAGTTGCAGAAATAGATGTTTGATATATGCATGTGTGGTTTCCTCATGATAAATTAATTGTGTGTTGAATCTAATTTGATCTACCCTTATGTACACTCAAGTTTAACAAAGGAATATCTACCCCTAGTTTGTGGTATTTTGTACCCTTTCTAGTTGCGATAGGTGAAGGTGGTCAATGATGCAAGCATCCCTCCCACATTAACCCTTCCAGATGTTAAACATCCCTTAATTTGGTGCATCACCACTTCTAGTATAGGTTTTATTTCTTGCAAAATCTTTCCCTAATCCCATGAAATGTTAGCATAGGACTAGATAGCCCTTTTATTTTCATTAGAAGTAGTGTTGTGTTTAGTTTAGGAAGAGGAAGCGGCCTTCTCTGGAGGTTCACCTCGAGCCCAAGTCCCATAGCTTGAGAGGTGATCCCATGTGTCCCAATCACACCAAATGTCTTGTTCACATTTTGGCCATTCGGAGGGTGTAGTGATTTGGTGACAACATTTTTGGCATGCCCGATGGGACAGAGTTGGTACTTCTCTTCTCATTCCATTAACTAAAAGTACCTGGCGACTCCATCTCTCTAGATTTCAAAGTTCAGTACATCAACTTATGTGAAGAATTCACACAAGAGCTTCTTCAAGGAAAGGAAAATTATAAACATACAGAGCTTTCCTTGTCTCCCCCAAGGAGAAGGGAAGAAACCTTTCAGCAGCACCAGCCACCGCTTTACCTCATAGAGGGCATTCAACTCCTCCTGAGGGACATTTTCCTCCACCGAGACACAACCAAATTTTGAACATCATGGCAGCCAATGCTTGTCCTCCTTTCAACACCAGCAGTCCTTTGTTGTTAGCACAAAGAGACACCATATTAATAGCTGCCTTAAAAAATTTTACCATTTTACATTGGGAGACTAATGTTTCACCTCGGGAGCACATACTAGATGTAGCTAGCATTTGTGTGGTACACAATATTATAGAAGATAACGTGGTAGTTTGAATCCTTGCTACTTCATTCAAAGGTAGAGAACTTCAATGGTTCCAAAGTTTAACTTGCTGGATCTATTACCACTTGGAATGAGTTAGGCACAAGTTTTGTAAGTAGTTTGAAGAAAAAAGTGATCATCTCTCACTTGTAGAACAATTCCATACTATCAAGTGGTCTCCTCAAGAGTATATGAGTGATTTCAACCTCTATTTTGACAAGACTTGGAAATGGATCCCAACACTCATAAGGCCATCTCCAGAGAGTGCATTTCTATATTACTTACGGGCATTGAATAGTGATGTAGCCATCATGATTCAATCTATGGGGGTACCATTATCCTTGATGCTTATGAAATTATTGTAAGAGCTGAAAATTTCTTGATTCAAGTAGGTAAAATTTCTCCTAGACCTCCCATACCTATGTTTTGTAGAGCTTACAGGAAAACAACCAATCATTTCCCTAGTTCTAGGTAGCTTCTAGTCCGATGGCTACGTATGCATCGTCCAATCCCTCAAATGATCTAGCTGAGGTAAAGTCATTGTTACAAACTTTTGGGAATGAACTCATAGTAATGAAGAGGCAATAATCCTAGTATGCTCACCCCTTTCAACCCCAATATATCGATGAGCCATCCTCCATTCCAAGGAAATGGTCAGTCACAAAATCAGGCCACAAGCCAAGCTGTGAATGTAAAACCTTTGAACTTTTGAATCCTTCTTGCCAGTTCTTCCAAGAGCTATAGTCCCGATCCAAAACAACCTCATCCAAGACTATGAATGGTGCTACCCTTGTTCTCAGCCCCATAATCAGAATCTCTACCCAAATGGAGTTTTAAGTCAAGCCCTTATGGTCCAAAGCATATCCACTCTACCTAAATCATCTGTCGGACCATCCACTCCCGAAAGTCAAGACCAACCTCTAATGAAACCACACTACTAAATTGGCAAGTAGAAGACTTTTGTGGTTTGAATACTGATGCCTCCACTATAACATCCAACACATGTTCCAAGAAAAGGAAATAGATCCACAGTCTTCCAATACTGATCAGGCATCTACTTCTCAGCCCCCAACACAAATACCGGATGATAAAGGCATGAGAAAGAAATCATCAGAAGTATCCATAGATCAGTCTACAAAGAAGGATGGGACTTCAAGTATCACAATGCCCAATAGCATTTTCCAAAAGAGGACCCCAATGCCCCAAAAGGCATTAGCAAAGTGGGAGTGATTCCATTCAGCATCATGGAGAAATGAAGAAGACCAATTTGAGTGTCACAATGTGGGATGCACTCTCGATTCCTTCTCAGAGGAACTTGCTTGGGAGGCTTTGAACAACTTTGGCACTACTAACAGATCATCAGGTCAAGAAGTAGTAGTGGCAACCAGCTTATGCCAACCCGAAACAAAAATATATGCTAAGCCCAACAAACCTCCACCATTCTATATCTCATTGATTATTGGTGACCATTTGGTACACAATTGTATGATCGATTCTTGGAGCCAGTAGTTTCGTAATGCCCAAGCAGTCGTCAGATGTACTAAAAATTCCATATACTCCAATTTTAAGAGGGGTTGTTCAACTAGATGGTACTGTAGTCCAAACTGTGGGGGTCATTAAGGGCTTTAGCTTACTATCCATGCATGTCCTAGCTTGACATTCACATGACATATCTGTCATTGATCTTCCTCCCCTCTTTTCCATTTTCTTATCATGAGATTTCACCACAAAAATGGGTGGTTATTTGTCATCAGACTGGTCACATATGATCCTGAGGACCCGGTATGGGACTAAGGTAACTATAAGGGTAGAACCAATCTGTCACAATCATGTGGAACCTTACACAACCAAACCCATAAATGGTAACTATGCCATTTGTGACCCCGAAGATGAGGATGCAGATCATGAGCCAACTACTCTCAGAAGAGGTTCTAGATACAGTTCTCGATGAGGTGAGTATAGATCATCAATATGACCCTTATGCTGATTTATTGGAAAATGAAGAATCTAGTTTGTTGTTTTTGGAAGAGACTGGATTAGGTACATATTACATTCATGAAGAAGATGCCATCATACCTCAACTTGTTAAGGCATCAAGTGATACAAATGGATTGTGGAAGATGTTCTTTGATGGCTCATGAAGTAAAAATGGATCTGGTGTAGGGGTTATGTTAATTTCTCTAGAAGGAAACAAATATTTCTCTTCCTTTCGGTTGCAGTTCAGTTACACTAATAATGTTGCTTGAATATGAAGCTCTTATACAAGGAATTTAGCTGGCCCAAAGAAGAGGAATCCAAACCTTGACCATCTTTGGCGATAGTGAATTGGTTGTGCACCAAGTTACAGCCCATAGTGCATCAAAAAATGATCTACTTGAGGTCATATAAAAATTGGGTTTGGGATCTGATAGAAGATTTTGAGGCTTTTGGAATTCATGTAATTCCCAGGAAGCAAAATCAAGATGCTGACAGGTTGGCTACTATTGGTTCTCAATACGATGTACCTATAGACATCATGAAAGAAGAGTAGTAGATAGTCAAAATGGTGGTCCATCCCGTAGTACCAGATAATGTGAGTAGTTGGCAGGTGTTCGATAGTGATCAACAAATTGTTCTCTTCCTACAAAAGCAAGAAGCAGAGTTCACTGCCAAACATCAAGATAAACTCCAAAATTCTTACGACATCAAATTATACAGCTGAAAGGAAACAAGCTGCCAAAAGGCCTAGTTACATTGGAATCCATCTTCAATTTAGATGATCAAGCCAAGAAGAGCACTAATATGGTGGTCAAGGGAGGATTTTTGAAGAGGTTCGAGGTGGCAAGTGAAAAGGTTTTAAAATTGGTAAGGTATGCATTGCTCAAGAGAAGAAATATTTCATCGAATTATGTCAAGAATACCATGATATTTTTGCATGGAGCTACAAGGACTTGCATGGTTTCGATCCCGGCTTAGCTCAACATACTATTGAACTGGATCCAAACTCCAAGCCAGTTCATCAAAAATAGAGGCCAATCAATCCCAAAATTGAGCCATTGATGAGGAAAGAGCTAACCAAGCTTATCGAGGCCTGCATAATTTTTCCCATCAAGCATTCTTCATGGGTAGCCAATCTGGTGCCCATAAGGAAAAAGAATGGTGAAATTTGGTTGTGCGTAGATTTCAGGGATCTGAACCACGCCTCGTTGAAGGATCACTACCCTCTCCCATCAATGGAGAAAATCCTCCAAACAGTGGCAGGGGCTCAAATATTTTCTTTGCTTGATGGATATTCAGGATATAATCAGATTCTGGTTCAAGAATCTGATCAATTCAAAATGGCTTTCACCACCAAATGGGGCACATACGCTTATAACAAGATGCCTTTGGGTTATCTAATGCAAGGGCTACCTTTCAGAGAGCCATGGATATGGCGTTTAAAGGACTCATCAATGATATGATCTTGGTTTACCTTGATGATATCACTATCTACTCCAAACATGTTGAGGATCATATCACTCATCTAAGAAAAGTTTTTTGAAGGTGTAGAGAATTTGGTGTCTCACTTGAACCCTAAGAAGTGCATTTTTACAGTGCAGAAGGAAATTTGTTGGGGCATATTGTTTTGGTAGAGGGATTGTCTATCGACCTAGCTAGGATTCATTCAATTATGTCCTTATCCCTCCCAAGTCATAAAAAGGTCTCCAAAGTTTTTAGGAACTATAAATTTTGTGTGGAGATTCATTCCTCAGTTTGCAACGTTGGAAAAACCGCTAATGGTCATGCTTAAAAAGAATATTCCATTTTCATGGATGAAGGAAGGAAGAGAAAGCTTTGAAGCCATCAAGATAGCTATCTCCCAAGCTCCTATGCTGGTGAATCCCTGGTTTGACAGGGATTTCATTCTTTATGCTTTCACAGGTCAGGAAAGTATTTCAGAATCCTCACCCAACATAATGATGACTTGATGGAGCAGCCCATTTCCTTTTTCAATTAGTCTCTTAAGGAATACGAACTCAAATATTCCTTCATCAAAAAGTAGGTCTTTGTAGTCATTCGAGCCCTAAAGAAGTTTAGGCATATGTTGTCTAACAACAAAGTCCATTTAATGGTTTCTCATCCTGGCATCAAAGAATTTTTGTTGAATAAAGAGATGAATGAGAAATGCACTAGGTGGATTACAAAAGTAATGGAGTATGACGTACACATCAAGGTCACTAAGCTTGTCAGGGGAAAAGGGTTATGTCGTAGTTGGTTGTGGACATGGAGACCAAAGATACGAAAGATGTCATGCTTCTGAATGCTGATGAAGGAAATGATCAGATTGATTGGTCAACTAAGATGCAAAATTTCCTTCTTTCGGGGATATACCCTCCAAACATGGATAAATTCCAAAGATGTACTTTCCATCTTTAGTCTATTCCATATGTTATGATAGATAATGTTCTCTTCCAAAAGGATTTAAATGGTGTTCTTCTACATTGCATCAAGCCAGAACATGTGAACAAGGTATTAGAGGAATTTCACAATGGCCTATCTGGAGGACATTACTCTGCATGAACAACCACCACTAAGATCATGTGAGCTAGTTATTACTAGCCAGACTTGTTCAAAGACTCTCATATCTAGGTGAGGAAATGTAAGGAGTGTGCTCTTTTCACAGGAAAATAGAGACTGACAGCTCTCCCATTACATCCCATTCAGGTGGATCAACCCTTCATTCAATGGGGATTAGATTTCATCGGGATGATCAATCCTCCATCCAGTGAGGGACATAAATGGGTCCTTACTACAACAGATTATTTCACTCACTGGATAGAGGTAGTGGCCCTAAAGGAAAGTAATGAAAAGGTTGTTTTGGATTTTCTAGAAAATTTGATGACAAGGTTCGGTGTTCCTTTTACTGATTATCTCAGACAATGTTATGGCTTTCCTCGGGATGAAGATAAGTGAATGGGCCATCAAGAATGGATTCTACCTCAAGAATTTGTCTAACTATTACCCACAGGGGAACGGGTTGGCCAAATCCAGTAACAAGAATCTCATAAGAATCATCAAGTACACAATGGAGGCCAATAAAAGAACTTGGCATACATACATAGCTCAAGATCGCCCTATGGGCTGATCGGATAACACCTAAAAAGGCCATTGGGGTTTCTCCTTTCATGCTTGTATATGGAAGGGAAGTGAAACTTCCACTTTCCTTGGAGATGCCTTCCTAGACTTGGCTTATCGGCTTGAAGTTATGGAGGATGATGCCTTAACAGTGAGGTTTTCTGAACTCATGGAGCTGGAGGAAATTTGAAACACCACCATGAATACATTGACAGAACATCAGGCTCAAGTTAAGAAATCCTTCGACAAGAAATCCTCTGATAGGCTATTTAGGGAGGGAGATTTGGTTCTAAAATGGGACGAAGATCATGCCAAACCCGATAGGCACGCCAAGTTTGATGCTCTCTAGAGTGGGCCCTATGTTATTACAAGCTGCAAAGAGGTGAATTCATTTCCTATCCAGACTCAATGGAGAATAATTTCCCATTCATGTGAATGGGATACACCTCAAAGCTTTCTTTTGAGGATGTTCCACCCTGTACAGTGTTCTTTGTCTTTTCCTCCAAGTGCTTTGCACATCATTTGTTTTCTTTTCTTTTTTTTGCTTGTGTGTTTTTATTTTAGTTTTTTTTTTTTAGACTCCTTTGCCCAATGTTTTGCTTAAGGCTAATGGTCTAAAATCTTAGCAAGAAAGCATTCCCTGGAGGTCACCAAAAATGTTAACCATTTAACCTACCTTGAAGAAAAAATGTCAGACAAATTTTTTTAGAAATCCTTGTATAATGAAATTCTCCAAGGCCCAAAATTTGAAATTTTCAATCTTGGACTTTGGAGATTTTTCTCTTTCAGTGTTTTATTGCTCAGGATTTGAAATTGCTCCTTTAGCTCTCTGAAGTCTAAAACCCCAAAAGTCTAAAATTTCAGACTTTCAGGCTTTCGGGTTTTGAAACTTTTGGCCCCATTTTGTTTAAATCCCTCTCGGACTTCCAAAGTCTGAAATTCTAAAAGTTTGAAAATTTTAGACTTTCGAGCTTTTAGGTTTTGAATTCTCCAGTCATTTTTAGGATTTTTACTTTAAAACTTCCAAAGTCCAAATGTCTGAAAGTCCAAATTTTCAGACTTTCAGGTTTTTCGGGTTTTGGAATTTTCCATTACCAATTCATTTTTTCTCCCAATCTCCAAAGTCCAAATCCTAAAATTTCAAATTTCAATATTTTGGGTTTTGGGTTTTGAACTTTTGGAGGTCCTCCACGTAATTAATTTTTCACCTACCTCCATATGGATCAGATTTCTACCATTAATATCGGGTTTTCTATTTAAACTCGATTTTTTACTCATCATTTTTACCTGACACATTTTCTCTGACATTCCATTTCTTGTACTTTGCGACATCTTTTTCAAGGTATGGTAATTTGTTTATTTTCTTTTTGGTTTAAGGTCCTTTTCTTTGTTTCCCTCTCATTTTGTTTCTCTTTGGTCTCCCTCTGTGTATTTTTTGAAATGTCACCCCTTTGTTCACCATGTTTCACATTTTGAGTTTTCTTCAGGTATTCAGAGTTGTTTAAAGGATCCTCTTAAGTCTCCCATACTTCTTCTCAATTCTCATTTTTTTAATTTGGAGTTAGTATTGTTCGAGAAAAAACCAGTTTCGAGAGAAGGCTTTTGGAAAATTTTTGAAATTTTTTTGAGAATAAATTTCAAATAATTATTTTGAATATTTTTTGAAAATTTCTAGCTTCGGAGAAATTATTTGGATATTTTTTCAAAACTTTTTTGAAACTTCAAAGATTCCAGTTTGATGATTATTTTAGAAATTTTCATTTTTCAGGACTTTTCTTTTTCCTTTGGTTTTCATAATTTCTCCAACGTTAGCTTCCAAACATAGGGCTTGATGTTTGCTTCCACTTCAAAAGGAAAAGATTCGAAGATTCTTTTAACTTTTCTTGGGGTTGCTCCTCACTTTGTTTTCCAATTTCTATAGGGGACACTAACTTAGGAAAAACATGATGATTCTAGCTTCCACTTAAAAGGAAAAGAAATGAAGTATCTCATTTTTCTTGGGGTTTGGTTTTCCCACATCCATGCATTTCTTCGACTTAGGGAATATAGGGGACACTTTAACAAAGGACTCCATTGATTTTCTAGATTTCTGGAAAGATTAAAGGCTCCAAACAAGAAATCATGGATGCAGGCCATCTATGACAGTGGGCTTGCCCTTGTTTCCGTTTTCCCACATCCATGCATTTCCTAGAGTTTGTTATAGCTGCATAGTAGGCCCACTTTGACAAAGACTCCATGTCAGTTAGAGATAGTGATGATAAGGTGGTAATCTATTTGGACCCATACTTCTTCGAAGATATGCTTAAACTTCCCGACGTTCAAGATTATGCCACAATTTCACTAGAGTTAGTAGTGGAACATTGGGACAAGAAAGAGGAAGTATGCTCAAAGATCATGATGAAAACTTATCTGGCCAAGAGCTTCACCAAACTACCCAAAACTATGCATCAATTAGATTTTATTCAAGAGGTCAATGATCTTATTGTGCTACTAAGTAGAGTTTTAGGTCTTCCTTCTACAAAGGAATTCCAGGAATGGATGTTTTTGTACATCATGACCATCAAGAAGAATGATGAGTTTTATCCATGGGGGAGCATATTAGTAGCTCCATTTTCTATCAATTGGGTAGAGTGTCAGATACGAAGACTTTCTACATGACATCCTTCCTGGTGTATGTTGTTGTTGCTATGGGAGATTTTGTTGGTTTGAATACCAGGGGTGTTTACAACACTTCCCAAATATATGACTTTTATCCCCAACTCACTTTAGATGAGGGAAGTAGGCATTTCCATAGTCAACGATGCTTTCTTTGTTGTCATCCTCTATCATTTTGATAAAGAACTATATAATCGAGGATTTACGATGAAGCTTTCAAAGAAGTGTGGGAATGGGGAGCAATCTACTTTTAGTTTCCTACATTCACCTATATCCAGGATTCCAGGTTTCATAGGTGCCCCAAGAAAATTGCCAAGGTGCCCCACTAAAAATGGATTCTATTGGAATTAGTTTTAGTAGTTATTGGATTATCATCAAATCCAAAATAAGCATCAAAAAGTGGGAATGCATTTCCCTATTTTGATTGGTAGGTACTCTTGCCCAAATATTCACAAGGCTAAAAATGTTGATGTAAAAATGGCCGAGGTAACCCTGCGACCTTTCATCTATGGACTAATTTTGATTATTGGGGTAAGTTTGGGGAAATAGGTCGGTCTAGTGCCCATGTGCCCCAATTGGAAGATATCTGATTCATTTTCGGGATGAATACATCATGTGACAAAGAGATTATGAAATATTGACCCTTGATGAGGTTCGGTAATTTGGTTTGGCGATGTGCCAAAGGACATGCAAGACAATGATGAGGTTTTGGATTCATCATACAAGGATGATAATGTTGCCAATCAACCATGTCATGGATTGATTGGTATGTGGAAGAATGCAGCAATACAAAGGAGAGGGTAGGACCCATTTTAAAGAGGACTTTTAGTTGGTTGGCCACCTTGGGAATCTCACCCAAAGGGGAAAATCAACCTACAAATATAGGAGCTATACCAGAAATAAGCCAACCAACACCCACTAAGGGAAAAAGGTCAACTCAAAAGGCTCCTACAATCCCAAAGAAGATTTCATTTGTTGTTGGTGGCTCATCTCTCTCCAAGGCTTCTACTCCCAAGACCATGTCTCTGCAGTGCATGTGACAAAAGTGGTTGAAGTCAGTGACTCTCCTAGTATCTTCCAAGATCCATCACACCTTCTTCTTCCTCCATTATCACTTCCAATATCAGTTCCTTCCACTTCCACAATCATTTCTTCCTTCCCATCCCCTTCTATGGCCCAAGTATTCTCATCACTTCCAGTTCTATTAGCTGGGGAAAATATTGGGTCACCCATTTCCTCTTCACTTCCTTTAACACTTCCATTTTCTTCAATCATACCCCCTAGCATCATTCTATCAACTCCTATGGTTGTCCTTACATCCACACCATCCATCATTACTACTTCTGCTCAAATACCAACTAGGGTTTCTAGTGATCTTTTTTTAACCAATGTTTCAGGTATTGGATCTACTGCTCCATCTTCATCAACTTTAGCCATACTAGAATGGTTGTTTAGGAAAACTCCCAAGAAAAAGAAGAAGGTTCCTTTGGGAGATGTTATAGATCTCAGCATATTGGAGCATATGCCCAAGAGACAAGCCAAAAGACCGAGAACCGTGTCAAGTCTTGATGGTTAACCCATCTAGAGAACATGTGATAGAAGTTTTCACCCCCATTGAGGGAAAACTAAAGAAAAATCACAACTTTGGATTACTCAGATTTCAAAATTATCATTGGGGAAGGCTACTCATGAAGGAGCCAAGCAAGATGTGCACACTTGCTCTTGGGGCCTTTTGGAGAAATATGACAAAGATAAGGCCACCAAGGATGAGCTCAAAGCCAAGGTTCAAGCATCTCACTACACTACTGCACAAAGTAACCCAACCCACTCCATCCACTGAAGTCTCAACTACTATGGCTATGACAATTTCATCTACAATCAATGATATTTCTTATCATGAGCTCGAAGAAGCTAGGCTAGAAAGGGAGATCAGTGAGTGGATGGATGGAGAGAATTTTGCTATAGGAAGCCAATCCTTTAATCAAGGAAGAATTGAGATATATAATGATCTCCAAGTTGTGAAAACCACCATTTCCAAAATGGATGAGGCCTTTTCTGAAGATAATAATAATCTAAATTTAAATTTGGAAACATGGAGTGAGATCAGAGAGAGGATCCCGACTTGCTTCTTTAGGAAGAGGTGATCGATGATGTCTCAAAATTATTTGAATATCAAAAGGCCATGGAATTCCAGTGTCAAGTATTGCAGGATTTGATTAAGAAGTTGGAGGAGAAACAGTGGAAATCATGGATGCCCTGAATGACATCTCAGAAGAGTTTGATATTTCCAATTGCAAATTCTTCAATGAAAATATCGATGCTCTTCCTGAGGATCAGATTAAGGGAAATTTCAAGATTTGGTGAAGCGTGATGATGAGGTCACCAAAACTTTCAATAGTGACTCCATTGACCGATTGGTCTTGTGCCAAAATTTCATAGGGAGACTAAAGAAAGTTACGAATAAACTTTGAAGATTTCTAGCCAGGATCACAAAAGAGATCAAGACAACAAATGTAGTGAATCACTATGCATGTGGGCCTGGAGATGAAGAAATTTAGGGGATTATCAAGCACTTCATTGAGTACAAACACCGAATGGTTGTGTGGGAAGGAGGACAACAAAAACTTGTAGGTGAGGAAGGTGTAGCTGAACCAGGCCAAAGCTGAGTGGCCATGAAAGGAAAAATCCAAGCTCTGGATCAGTCAAAGTTGTAGGGTTGACTAAGTCAAACCCTTGTAACAAATTACTATTTTCATGGGAGCATGTTCCCTTAATTTAATGACATTTCTATTTTTAGTTAAATGTTAGTTAAGGGCCTAGCTGTAATGGCTCAGCCTAAGAACTTATAAATAGTTGAATGCTTCAAGTTAGTAGATAGATTATTTTTTGAGGAGTTGCTCTTCAAGCTTGGAAGAGTGCTTCAAGATTCTAAGAAACCTTTTAATTATATTTAGAGTTACACCTTGCTATTGAAAATATGATTTATTGTGTTGAATGGTTAATCAATGTTTACTTTGTGAATTTACAATTCCTTAGTGAGAGTGATTATCTTACCTTTATTTCAGTTATCTATTTCATGTTGTGAAGGAATAATACTACTATCTTTTATGTCAGTTGTGAAAATATTATTTTCCTTCTGTATTAATTTTATGTCATTATTATCCCTAGTTGCAGAAATAGATGTTTGATATATGCATGTGTGGTTTCCTCATGATAAATTAATTGTGTGTTGAATCTAATTTGATCTATCCTTATGTACACTCAAGTTTAACAAAGGAATGTTTTCCCCTAGTTTGTGGTATTTTGTACCCTTTCTAGTTGCGATAGGTGAAGGTGGTCATGATACAATCATCCCTCCCATTAAACCCTTATAGATATTAAACATTCCTTAATTTGGTGCATCACCACTTCTAGTATAGGTTTTATTTCCTTGCAAATCTCTTTCCCTAATCCCATGAAATGTTAGCATAGGACTAGATATCCCTTTTATCTTGCATTAGAAGTAGTGTTTTGTTTAGTTTAGGAAGAGGAAGTCGGCCTTCTCTGGAGGTTCACCTTGAGCCCAAGTCCCACAACTTGAGAGGTGATCCCATGTGTCCCAATCACACTTTGAACGTCATGTTCACATTTTGGCCATTCGAGGGATTTTTATGGTCCTAGAAGGTAAAACAATATTTTTAAGTGTCCTAATATGCATGTTAGAAGGAAAAATAGGATATGGGAGCCTAAAGTGAACAATAGTGTTCCACCAGGAGCTTATATAGATGCAAGACAAGGAGTTAATTAGGGTACATATCAGAAGCAAGTGTAAATTGGTGAACTAATTTTATAAGATGTCTTGGTACCTCTTAAAATAATTATTCTCGATTCATCATGAATAAATATGTCTCTACTAGGATTCTTATAGGTATTATCACTCATATGAAACATTATGAGATGGGGGAGCATGTAGGATTGCTACTTTGATGTTGTAGGTGTGTCTTTAAGGTTTTAAGGTATGTATATCATGTTAAAAATGTGTTTAGTATGTATTGAGGATGCTTTAGGTATTTTCATGATGTCTATATGAAGTATGTCAAGTGTGTGCACTTTATGAAGATAGTAGAAAGATTACCTAGGTATGTTGATACACAAGGAGAGTTGTATCATTTTTGAAAAAATGGATTATCTATCTATCAGTCATGAATATTATCTCCCTATAATACTTATGCATCTGAGAAGAATCAATGAGAAGAAAAAAACATATCTAGATTCAAAGAGGTAAGTTTCTTTGTTAATGAGCATGGTTTTATACCTTTACATGGTTAATTGAGGTGTATCTTAGGAAAGAATTCAAGTGAAATACTATACATGCAAGATCAAGGTATGTTATACCTGTGAGAAGAAGGTGAAAATTGAAATAGAAAGGTTCTTAAAGATCAAATGAAGGATGATAAGTGCTAGATGCTAACAATGAGAAAGAATGCTTGACTCCTGGAATGAAAGTCAATAATTTGTATGATGACTTAATAAGACCATAAAATGCAAGGTGATTTGATGCTCGACAGGTATGTTCAAGTGTTTATTGAGTCTACAAGCTATTTCTTTGGCTCATAACTCATTATTGAGATGTAAAAGAATGCTTATACTACATATGTGTTTCTTGAAGAATTTCAAAGGCATGAGTAAGATCATATGATATGATTGTTGGAATCATAATGGAATGACATGGGGTGAATCAGTCCTTTAAAACTTCAAACAATTTCATATTTACTTGTTTAGACTATAAACCATTCAACCATTAATATGTGCATGACATCATACATCATTCATTCAAATAACCATGAATAATAGAGAGAACACCATAACACAAGATATAAGTGGGAAACCCTCAAGAGGAAAAAACTCCACTTTGAAATTTTTTTTCTGATATTATACACAACAAAGACTCAAGTGAATATTTCACATCACAAGAGATTTTCGTAGTGTGTCACAAGCCCCACAAGGAGCACCAAACCTAAACCTTTATTGATATTACTCACAACATGATACTTGCATGAATATAACTCATCACAAAAGATGTTGATAAGAATATCACTAAAGATATAATGCAACAAATCAGTTATGGTGATCATAAGATTCATGTCTAAATCTTCAAACCCTTTCTCAAACCCTCATTCACCTAGATCATTATATCTCTCACTTTCATAACTTTTCTTGGATTCAAACCCTTGCACACACTCTCTCTAACATTCCTCCACCTTTCACAACTAAGATATGGCATGTAGACACTCATTGAAATCTAAATGACCTGTAGATAACATCCATGCATGTTATAGATCATGAAACATCAATATGTGAAAACCATTACAACTTTCCTCTTTTCCAAATCAAACTTCCCAGAAAGAAGTTTTACAAATTCAACTAGTTTGTACCCATTTTTCTACTTCCAAGACCTCCAAAGGAATTCAATAATAAAAATTCATACCTCTTCACTATTTAATTGATAGGAATCATAAAATCATCCAGTTCATGCCTCTTGAACTCATTCTTTCAACAAAATTGATTTTGTTATGTGAAACAACAAACCTTCTTCTCTACAAATCATGTTGGATGATCCATCAAGTCTCATTACCATGATGAAAACCATATACCTCCAAAAATCCCTATGAATCATATTTCCATAAAATATTATATTTCCTTCCAACTATAAGTGGAAGGCCTTTAACCAAGAACATCTCTAAGAACCACATGAAACCGCTCCAAACATTCATTATGACTAGTCGTCATAAATAAAGCACACTTTTTTAATTAAAAGGCATCAACGTGATCTGAAATAATCGTGTACATCAAGAAAAATTCCCATTATAAAAACAATGTCAATTTATTTTGCAACTCCTTTGGACAACCTTGTCCCAAATTAAAATTCTTCATAAACTTGTCTATTTGAGTTGGGTCCACTCATTACCATATGCTCTATCATACCTTTCTATAAACCTAGAGTATTCCTCTACATCATCAAATCATAATAATATATCAACCAATCAATTCTTGGCACTTGTAAATCAAATCTCTTCTACTGCTTTCAAGTTAGGGTTTCAAGCTAATAAAATGTTGTTTACCTTCTTAACATTCATTCATAAAAACCTGACAATGAATTGACATAAATTTTTGTTTTTAAACCTTATAAAAACAATGTAAAAACATCCATAAAATTCAAAATTTCCCATGCAAATCATACAATTTAGGGTGAGCATTAGAAGATGCAATTCGAGTTAGAAAATGCTCTTTCTTAGACCTTGTTTCACACAAAACAACATAACTTGCAAAATATTCTTCAAAATGACTCCAAATTTTTCTCAAACCTCTAGGACACCCCTTTCCATCATTTCCAATCATAATCATATCTAAAATATTTCTCCATATTCTCCTCCCATTTCATTTTCATGACTATTCCTTAAGGTTTTGCATGGTAAAAATAGGGTCAACTGAATCAAAACTATAACTCATCATCAAAAATATCCAAAAGGTCCCAAAAATTTTAATAAATCATGAAGCACTCACATATATTCATCCATGAACTCACTTGGATCTTTAACACATCCTTATGCCTCCAAGCATCTGGTGAGTCTAGACGAGCACACGAATCTTGGGATTTAACCGTACTTACACCCTAAAACTCATATGAGTTCCTAAACACTCAAAAAAATTATCTCCATACTACTACCATATTCCTCAAGCCACCAAGAAACTCAAACCATCATGTTCCATCACCTAGGCTAGCTAGATCACTGACTAGGCTTGCTAGACCAAGCCAATCTCACTGAAACACCTCATGACATCATGCCAACACCTAAAAATCCATGTCATCATCCTACTGATAATCATTTTACACTAATCCATCTACCTCTTTTTCATTAATGATATTTTACATCAATGAAAATACCTATAAATCAACATGCCAACAATATCATCATTTGTCATTGATGGAAAAACTACCTAATCTTCTCCCCTTTTTCCATTAATGACAAGTTATACCTATAAATGCATGTTCTTCATATTTATCAACTTCATAATGCCATAATTTGGTTGGAAACATCAAACAAGGTCTTAAAATAGCTCACAAACTTGGAATTTCCTCATCTTGGCCTTGATTTGACAACATTTCTCAGCACCTAGAAACCATAAATATCCTCCTGAAACCCGACTCATACATGTTGAAAATTATAAATTAAGGATAAAAACACCATCATAACTCCTTTATTGGAATCATCATCTATCTATTATACAAACATGGAAAAATTTTCATACCTTACTAAATCTTTGTTTTTCCTCTTTTCTCGGTTTGAAACCCACTTTGAAGTAGACCTTTATTAAATTCCTATTACTCATGTCAACCATCCTTTGATCATGAAATATCATAGAATCATTATAATTACTTATTCTTAGACTTGCCACAACTTGAGAAGACTTAAACTATTCATGACTCTTCCATATTTTACCTTCACACAACCTTTGGGAATGAGTTCCCTAAGTTGAGTCTTCAGTGTTATTTTCATCAAATTTTGCAAGTTATAAAGGCTCATGCACAACATGAAACTCCTACTTATCACTCCCCTTGGGCTAATGACACCCCTCTCTAATAGAAAACACAAAAATGAAGATCCTTACCTTACTTATAATCCATAGATACAAATCAAACACTTTGACACATCCCTAAAATACTTTCTCATTGTATTGGATATTCTTTACATGATATTTTAAATTTATTAAGTCACAAAACCATTTACCTTTGGAATGAACTTGAATTTCATCAATCACCTTACCTTACATACCTTCTAGTTATCTAAAACACCTTCAAGAGAGAAAATCATACTTCCCTGACTTGGACACAACCTACACACATGTAGGATGCTATTTTCACTTCTTTCTCAATCAATATACCCAGTAACTAATAATCTTTGCATGAAATCATCATTAAAAGTCCAACTAAGTAACCTTCTTCACATCTTGAGATAAATAGGTCTTCATAAACTCTTATTTCCCAATGAAAGAGTTATACAAACTCCCCTACATTTTAAAACCTACTCATAACTTTAACATGTCATTTTACATCTTCATTGCCTTAGCACAAACCATGCTTACCGAAGAACTTGTCTTTCTCAATTTTCACAACCCTTTTTCTTTCTCTAAGCACCCTAGTTATGTATACATATATTCAGATCAATTTTTCTCAGCTTGTGAACCATTATCAATGAGAAATGACCCTTGCAACCACGTTCTCATATACTAAAACTTCTAACATTTATATGCGGGATTGACAAATTGCACATCAACTTAGAAGCCCAATTTTGTAACCTGTTGAAATACAATATAATCACAAAAAAGTAGACAACAAAATTGCAGCTAAAATACAACATAAGATCAAGAGCACCTCGTGGACTAATTTGACTTCCTTTTTCATTTGATACATTCCTCGACCTATTTTATCACTTATCATCAGCAACAAAACATATTCAAACATATTTAAGATCCTTTAAGAATCATCTACCTAATAGACATCATGATCAATACACAAGGTTAACCTTTGAAAAAAACAACACTTCATACTCAAACCCAGACATGGCTGACTTATCTTGATATCTTTAAGTATCAAGAAATCACCTTAACTCATAGACTTCACAACATGAACCAATATTAACTTACAACTCAATATTTGTTTTATATGACACACATATTGACTTCATATCATGAAAAATAACTACTCTTGATGTTAGACTTAGATCTAAACTTACATGAATGACTTAGATGTAGGACATAACTTCACCTTGACATATCAAACCAAGACCTCATAGACTTCAACTATGGAAGTATAATCTTAAAGACATGATTTTACCTAATTAAATAATTTTGACACATTATTTATTGCATGAATAACCAATAGAGACTACCAGCATATCTTTTCATGTTCATGACATACCTTGATAGACCACCTACAACAACATACCTCAAACAGTCAACTCCCCCTCTTCTCAATGCTTCATATGGATCAATATACCTCTAAGAATCCTAGTAGGCGTATATTATCATGTTAAATCTATAAAATTCATTTAAGAGGTCCTAAACCCCTTTAAACACTTGTACTTTACTTCCATTCACTATTTTTATCTGAGATCTAAGACATGCCTTGATTTACATTAATATTTTCTCTTGATGAAGCACCATTATCCTTTCTAAGATCCCAAGACCTATTTTTCCTTCTAGTCTGAATATTAGGACTTTGATGGTTCCTTCATTTCCTTTTAATCCCTTAACAATACCTATCTATATTTCCATACTTATTACAATTAAAACAAAACTAAAATCTTACCTTTGTAGCCTTCATTAATAAAATACTTTGATTTGAGGATTTATCCAAGCAATACTTAGCAACATGAAATTTCTCATGAAATTTGTAACACACAACATTCTTAGCTTTATCACTCTTATTATCTCTCTATAGGTGATCATATATAGAAAACCTCCTAAACTCTTTTGCCCTATGACCAACACTATTAAAATTGAAATAATAACCATTAAATGATCTCTCACACCTTAAAGCATTGGGCTGCCTAACTGGTTTTTTATTCACATTTTCTTTGGTAGATTTCTCCTTGTTTCCATCCTTATTACTTGAAACACTATCATATTGCATCTTTTATTTTCCATTAAGGTCATTACTACGCCCAAAACCAACTTTATCACCTGGTGATATTTATTTTCCAAGAAGATCATCAAGATCCTTGGTGCCTTTCTCCAATTTCTGAAAGTATTTAGCCTTATTAACAAAATTTAACAACTCTACCCAAAAAAATATATATACCTCTTCAAATTTGGTGGATTTAATTTATTTTATTACAAACTTGAGACTATGAACTTTACCTTTTCTTCTAGAAATTTGATTGAATCATTTAGCTTGATTGTTTCAAACTAGTGTTTCTCTTCTAGATCATGAACCTTATCTTCATATCCTTTAATTTGAGATATCATATTCTTTTTATTCTTTTCAGCATGTATTAACTCATTTTTAATACAAACTAGTTCATCTTCAACATCATCTTCTTCTTCCTCAGAATCTCTATAAGAACCTAAAATGAAATCACATAATAATGAATAACCACCACTAGTAGATCTCATCGCATCTTTAGTCATGAAAAAAACCTCATCTCCAACATCTTCATGATCATATTCAGACTTAAAATCTGAAACCCCATACTAGCATTAGATAAAAATCATATTCCTTTGTATAAAATATCTTCTTCTTCTTGTCAAATTTTTAAAAGCTCTTATTACCTTTACCATACTTGTGATACTTCTTGTCATGATCTCCATCATACTCATGTTCATCATGATCTTCCTTCTTATGCTTATGAGGAAAATTGATATAAAAATGACCTACTTTACCAAAATTAAAACATTTATAAGGAAGTTTACCTTTGTATTTTCTAGAAACAACCTTCAATATCCTAGAAACCATGGAAAACAACTCATCATCATCCATCTCATGAGAAACATCATCATCCTTAGTCTTCATGTTCTTTGTCTTCTTTTCAACCTTGAAGGTTATCTCCTTCTTGATAGGTTTTCATTTTGAATTCTCATCTCATATGTAGTTAGGGTTCCATGTAACTCATCCATTTTCAAGAGAGTCAAATATTTGGATTCTTCAATGGCAGACACTTTGGAATAAAACCTAGGTGTTAGAGATCTCAAAACCTTTTGAACAACAACTTCTTCCTTCACATCTTCACCTAATCCTTTCATGTTATTTACAATCTTGTAAACCCTAAGAAAATATGCAGCAATAGGCTCATCATCATTCATTTTTATCCCTTCAAACTAATTTCTAAAAGTTAAAATATTAGCAATTCTTACCTTAGAGTATCCTTCATACAATACTTGAAGTTTCTCCCATATTGATTTGGCTCATTCTAAATGCATTACCTTTACAAACTCATATTCACCATGACCACACATGGTAGCATTCGTATCTTTTAATTATTATTACACTATTTTTGTATACATTACTTATTGGGGGAGTAGCTAGAACATTATAACCATCTTCCACAACTTTGAAAATATGAAAACCTAGGGACATGATATGAGTCCTCATCCTCATACTCCAAAAATCATAATTCACTCCATCAAATAATGGTTCTTTGTTGGTATAAAAACCACTCTGCTGACTCACATTTCTTTTTGCTTTAAGGATCTCCTTTCAAGTGATAAAACGTCTCCAAAAGGAACCAATATGATAGCAATTTTTGGAAGAAAAATGGACTGATAGGGGGAGTGAATCAGCCCTTTAAAAATTTAAACAATTTCATATTTACTTGTTTAAACCATAAGCCAATCAACCATTAATGTGTGCACCACATCATACATCATTCATTCAAATGACCATGAACAAGAGAGAGAAAACCATAACACAAGATATAAGTGGGAAACCCTTAAGTGGAAGAAAACCCACTAATTTTTTTCTTATATTACACAAAAAAAGACTCAAGTGAATATTACACCTCAAGAGATTTCTTTAGTGAAGCACCAACCCCACAAGGAGCACCAATACCTAAACCCTTTTTGATATTACTCGCAATAAAAATACTTACATGAATATGAATCATCACACAATATTTTGATAATAATATCACTAAAGATATGTTGTAACAACTCATCTGATGGTGATCATAAGATTTAGCTCTAAACTCCTTCAAACCCTCATTCACCTAGTTCATTATATTTATCGCTTTCACAAATTGTCTTGGATTCAAAAAATTTCACACACACTCTATAACATTCCTTAACCTATCACACACTCTCTTAGATCTCAAATCATTCATTCATTCTTGTTACACACTTACACAAGGGTCGCATTATATCCCTCTAACTTAACTAGTTCAAATTTTAACTCAAACTTCACTTTTATACCCATTTCATCTTATGAACATAAATTATGTCAGTCCTAATACTTTGGTTAAACCAATATATCTTTAAAAATACCAATAAATTCATTAAAATTTTGACATTATACCCATATAGGTCAGCCATGCCCAAAAACACCAAACATGCACAAAATAGCTCAAAACCCCATCACCTAGATGATATAAAACCAAAAACACCAAAAAAAATATTATTCAATCTCAAAATTCACCACACATGTCAAATATAACATAAAAACACCATCCATTGTCATTAATTATCTTTCACCAATCAAAATTATCATAACTAACTCAAGAAGGCTCATATCCTTCTCAAAACAGATTATTTCCATCACCCTCTCTTCACCGTTGGGCCTCAATACCACCAAATAAAAATAAAATATGGAATTTAACAACTCACTGGAATAATTATTACCTTTATATAACCTCTTTCTTGAACCTTGTTTCACACAAATCAACATAACTTGCAAAATATTCTTAAAAATTACTCTAAATTTTTCTCAAACCTCCAGGACACCCATTTTCATCATATAAAATCATCATAATAGATAAAATATGTCTCTATCTTCTCATCTCATCTCATTTTCATGACTATCCCTTAGGGTTTTGTGTAGCATATTCTAGGTTCAACTGAATCAACATTATAACTCATAATTAAATATCTCCAAAAGGTCCTAAAAATCTTAATACATCATGAAACACTCACCTAGATCTACAACACATCCTCATGCCTCCAAGCACCTAGACCTAGTATAGATGAGCACCTGAGTCTTGGTCTTCAACCTATACTTGCACCCTTAAACTCATTTGCTTTCCTAAACACTCCAAAACAATTCTCTCTATACTACGGCCATGCTCCTCAAGCAACCAATAAACTCAAACCATCATGATCCATCACCTAGGCTAGCTAGGTCACCTGAATAGGCTTGTTAGACCAAGAGAATCTCACTGAAACTCCTCATGCCATCATGTCAAAATGTGAAAATCCATGTAATCATACTATTGAGCATCCTATGACTCTACTCCATCTACCTCTTTTTCATTAATGATTTTTACATCAATGACAATACCTAGAACTCAACATTCCAACAATGATCTTCAATTTAAAAACATGGATACAATTCTAATAGATATTACAGAGTGTATTCATGAAGTAAAAATGTGTTCATCATATGGTTGAATATATTTAACATAATTGAAGATGGATTAGACAATGAAAGTGAGAAAGGAAACAAATTTCAAGAATAAGAAGTTAACCTTTCAACATGATGACTTGATCAAACCATCTATTGCAATTGATATGGCATTCCTCAGGTATGTTACTGAGGTGACTTAGGTCATATACAATGTCCAATCCTTTGTGATATGATTTAAGGATTATCAAGTAATTTTATACATTATAGAAGTAACTTGAAGATTTTTAAGCATGATCACGATTGTGAGAGCCAAGTAGATGTGTTTCCAAGTTGATATGAATAGTTATAAGTTTATAAATGGATATTTTAGATCTAAAGAGGTATATTAAGTAGTGTATAAAGAGTCAAGAAGGAATTTAGGGATATACAAGTCAAATATGTCATTACATCATGGAAGGTGAGTAAAATGGTTGAAGTCTGTCAGACAAAAAAATGAGTCACTCATTTGCTAATCAGTATTGCAAGTTTGAGAAGTGTGTTAACTTGGTCTATATTCTAGTTTATTAGACCATTAGTTATAAATAATATGTTCTAATAATGTCTATACATCATATAATTTAGATAGACAAAGACAAAGAAATTTCAAGTGAGATGGGTGAGTCTCCAAGTTGATATGGTATGTGTTAAGATAGTGAAGGTGTGAAATGGCTAGTTACAGGTCTACAAAGGTTTGTTGAAGTAAGGGGAGATACTCTTGATCCTACATTAAGAGTTTTGGATGACATGAAGATGTGTAAAAATAATTGCATTGATGTGTACAAGAAAATTTACAAATCTCATACAAGGAAAAGATACGTTCACTCATGGAAGTTGCTACATTGTTTCAAGGACAAGTATATGTGATTGTGCTTGAATATTTAGGACATTTTAGTATGATGACATAGGTTGAGGGGGAGCTCAAGTGCTCACAATCCCAAGAAAATGGTAATATTAGTGTTTCAGGGTTTATATGATTTATTATCATTCATCTAGAGTCAATATTGTATCATGTCAAGGTACTGTGGACTATGAAGAAAGAAAATTAGAGAGCTATAGGTCTTTGAAGACCCATTGAAGTAGGGGGCTGATTTTGACCCTCTAAGTGGTTATAAGTTGTCAAGAAGGTTATAATTTCAAAGTTGATGATTTTATGTTTTCTTCAAGGTAAATAAAGTCAAGTGTTCAAGAAGAATGTAATAGCATGAAAAGAAGACTATGAATACTAAGAAAGTGTTTCAAGATAGGGGTGTTAATGTTGATCATTCTCCAAGGCATACATACAAGGTATGAAAACTTATTATTTTGTTTTTAAATTAGTATAGGAAATATGAACCCAAGGGGATATATAAGGAGTTGATCTATGATATTTATAGGTTTCCATAGATAGAAAAAGTTTAACAAGATGGTCTAAAGTGATACTTTAGGGATCTAAGTGCTAAAATTGTAGATAGTAAACATATGGAAAAAATTCATATATGAGAGAGAGATTGTGAGCTAAGGTTGATCAAGAAAATTTCAAGATGATATATCATTCTCAGAACCAATATTTTTGGCATGAGTATGCTAAGGCGTTCCCTTGCTTGAGGGGAGGAATAGTGACAAAGTGTTCATATGAAGTAAAAATAGAGTTAAAGAAGGAAAAACAAGTATGTATGCTTGTATGATCACTTTGGTGATGTTTCCATCTAATAAGGACTCTAAAAGAGTTGAAGGAAGATGAATACCATGCCCTTGGGAATGATTTGTCATTAATGTAAAAAGGGGATAAGAACTAGGTGGTTTTACATCAATGAAAAAGGGGGATAATGTTGGCATGAGTGAGTTAAGATGTTGTCATTGATGAAAAATCCCATTAATGACAAAGAAGATGAGATATGAGTGCTATATGGTGTATTTAATTATGATGACATGGTAAATCAAGTTATGGCATGATGAAGAGAGTGGAAATAGTAAGAATGGCTTGGCCTAGTAGGCCTAATCAGGTGACCTAGCTAGCCTAGGTGATAGAGCATGGTGGATAGAGTTACATGGTGACTTAAGGAGCATGGTAAAGGAATTGAGAGAATGATTAGAGAGTGTTGAGACACTCACATGAGATTCAAACTACAGGTATAGGTTGAAGACTCATGTTGCAGTTCTTAGAGGCTAAATGGAGAATGAGAATTAGTTTGAGAGCTATATGATCTCATGATAGCATGCAAGAATGTGACACATGTTGTTTCAAGTGTGTTAGGTCCTTTTGGAGGTCTTGGAAGTAGAGGTGTTGTGATTTACTACTTTTTCTAGGTCTAAAATAGACCTAATCCCAATGTTTGGAGGCCTAATTAGGCTTGATAGTCACTTACATGTGTATATGAGCTCTTGAGGTCACTTATGTAGGTATGTAATGTTGTTTTCATCATGTATAGGTATATTGTAGAGGTTTCATGCTTTTTTTGAAGTTTTAGTTTACTTAGTTGTGACCTAGAACATGCAAAACCCCAAAACGTAGTCATACATTTCCTATTGGTGGTGAAGATGCATACCTATTTGAGCCAAACTGATGATTGGAGATGATGCACAGGTTTTGTCATGGTGTTGTTGGGAAAAGTTTAGGTTTCCATGATGAATATTTTTCAAGTTATGATGTTTAAAGGAAAACAAGGTTCTTAAGCATATATTTTGAAAATCAAAGTGATAGAAATGCTCATGTTTTGCATGTGTAAGGTTTTCATGGGGATGTGAGACTTTTTGGGGTGATGTAGCATGGATTTAAGAAGATCTCATAGGTGGAATGAGGTCAAATTGTAAAGTAATTCTCCATTTCGTTGAGCCCTCTCTCGGCTCCATCTCCTAGTGTAGTGCCATCAAACTTGGGTGGACTTATCCTTTTTATGTCATTAGTGAGTTCAGCTACCAATATAGCCTTTTTATTCTCATGATGATTAGGTACATTAATATTAGCATTGGCTGCATTATTATTATCAATGCCCAAATTCCCAACATTGGCATTGTCCACAGGAGGTGGCTGATTGTTATTACCAAAATATTCTTCCTCATCATTTCCCATTACTTGTTGTTTAAGTACAACTAGACGATCTCTTGTGTCCAATAGGGAAGAAAAGATATCATCAATTTTTTAGGCGGTAACTACTTCTCCACCAGGTGATGGGTTGTTTGCAGCATTTCCTCTTGTTCTAACCATTTTTTGTTAACAAGAAAATATAAGTTTTTATCAAATTATAGACATAATAGGTCCAAGAGATGTGTGAACCGCCATACTATGGCACTTAATAAAGGAAATAAAGAAGGTTCACATGGGAGAACAGAGAACATTCAAAGGCACGAAAGTATCGGAAAGGATCACACGTGAAGAACAAAAACAAGTTTGGGACTTAGCCATTTTCACAACAAGGATCTATTTTTGGAGATAGCATGCGGAGAACTCAAACTGATTGGAGACTTGCATGTCACACATTGGCTATTTTTGGAGGATCATAGATGAAGCAATTTGTATGGACACGGGAAAAGAATAGATCTACTACTTTCAGCTTAACCAACATTAGTCTATTGTTAGTGCACTTACATTTGTGGCTATTTTTTTAACAACACATGGATAATAATAGCATGCGACCTATTTTGGGATTAGATAATAAGTGAAGGTAAAGTCCCCACCGTATAAGTATGTAGTAAAGCATGCAAAGAGATATACATAGATGTATACATAGAGAAAGAGAGAAACATATATGTACGTATGATAACTAATATATAGTGAGATTATGCTACTAAATCTGTTACGTGTATGAGCATATACTACTATTATTGTAATGAAGCTTCTATGTACTTATTGCATTTAATATAATGGAGGTTATGGATTGAATCAAGGTGTTATCATGTTTACGATTCAAGATATTACATACTTTTTTCATTATGGGTATCTGATTAAGTCTATTATTTTCTAGATCTAGATCTGACTATGCACTGTATGAAAGACATATTAATTATAGATATGAATGATTGAAGTCTTCATCATGCTAACATCCTGCAATAGAAACCCTAAGGAGGGACCTGGTACCTTTGTGCACTTTGGGTGAGCGCTCGATAGGTGAGTGATGTGCCGCCGCACTGGGTGTGTATTGCTAAATTCTAGGCTACATCATTGGTTCCATTATCGGGACCTTTTTCAGTTGTTTTTAGGATGGTTCACAATGAAGACATACCGGTTGACCTTAGTAAGTGTTGAGGAGTGGATACACAATCTAGAAGAAGAATACGCACAGTGGTTCAACACTGGATCTGAGTTTAACGCATGTGTATGGGTGGAACAGAACCTGTATGACAGTTTATATGAGATCTTCTTCATTATTTTTCTAGTAGAATTGTACAATCGACTAATTTTTATGCATATAAGTGGAATTGGAGGTATCACGCACTTTTCTTGACACAAGAAGAATTTCAGTCCCTTTTTGATTTTGATCTGATTTGGACTCAAGATGTGGATACATGGTTTGGTGGTGTTTTATATAGTTATATCTTGGAGTACTCAATTTCCACTTATTCATATCTAGAGGTAGCTGAATTCTAGTTTTTACGATGTCCAAAAGGAACTTACCTGCAAGGAATTCCACTGAAATCAAGATCTTGATGGTAACTTTGAATTTGGAGAGTAAACTGATGGCTAACTAAACCTCACCATGTGTAGGGGTAGGAGAAAGTTTGGTGAAGGATGGCAGACCTAGTGGCAGAAAGGCAGAGAGAGGAAAGGTGACTTAAGTATAATGAGGCACACGAGAGGGAGATTGAGAAGTAGTGGGAGGTTGTAGAGAAAATGGTGTTGTGGAGAAAGATAGTTTGGGAAGGAGTTGAAGTTCACATAGAATATGTGGAACCCGAGCCTCAAGAAATCCCCCATTTGGGAAAACATGATAGGGAACCCTCCTCGGCCTCATATAGTAGTGCACTAGTAGAGACGACCTAGGCCACATGTGTGCATCTGAATCCACCTAAAAACCTTTCCTTGCACTTAGTTTTTAAGAATTTAGTACAACAAGTAGTCGGATGCTAATTCAAGTAGTGGAAGAGTAGGAGTGAGTCTTATAAGAGGCACAGTAATGGCAGTGCAAATGGCTTCATTGTTATATAGGAGTACTTTTTCGAGTGCATCATCAACACAGAATATAAGGACACCAATTTTTGGACTGACTTCTAGGAGTGGTAATGCTTCACAAACCTCAGGTATAGTTCAGCTTATAGTATTGGGACATAGGAATTACATCTTCTATCCCGACCCTAGCTATAGGTTCAGGATAAGGAGGCATAGGTAGCTCTGGTTTAGGCGGATCTAGAGGTTTTGGAGGTAGGGGAAATGTAGGAGGTTCTAGATCAGGTGGACAAGGTCTGTACCAACCCCAAAATATTTACATGAACATGTCTCTTCATATTCTAGAGTATAGGGTCATAGAAGATGTTGTTGAACATGTGCATATGTTTGAAATAATGTGACGCGCAAAAGGAATCACGGCTTCTAAGTGTAGTGCAAGATAATTTTCTACTACATTCCAAGGGCAAACACACATTTGGTACAGAAAGTTTAACCACGATCGACTTACATAAACTATAAAAATTTAAAAGATGCATTCCTTAAAGAGTTTCACATCCCTGAGTTTGAGAAGAAGAGTATAAGTGTGCTCAAGGATATTAAGCAAGGAACTACTGAAAGTGTTAGAGAGTATGATGCATGGTTTAAAACGCTGTTATCTAAGATTTCTTATGACATACACACAAGCCAACATGCACAATGGTTCGTTGGGGGCTTGATTACACCTTTTAGGAGGGAATTATCACATAAGACATACATTGATCCATGTGAAGCACTTGAAGCATATTTACGTGTTGAGGTAGTTGGAAGCATAGACACTGGAGTGAGCCCTTTTATAGAAGCATAGATAGAAGCTATGGAATTTTTTTAGAGAAACTATCAAAAATTCAGCACATTAGATGTGCATAGGGATTTGGTGTGTAGATTGTGAAGTAGAAGGTCACACAAATGATATTTGTCCTCGCAGACTGATGCTCATTATTGTTGGATTGTGAGATATGTCATTTAAACCATGATGCTAGTTGCTGCCCATTATTACAACACCGTATAAGGAAGAATGTTTCAAGATATTATAACATTTGCATGTCCATGAATCATGACACATAAGAATTCCAACCGATTGGTCGATCCATGATGTTATAGATATTTGTGTACAACACAAAGTAGTTTCAAACAACTCTAAGGGAAAGAATGAGCATCAATACCAGGATCATACTTAGGCATGTTATGATCGGAATGAAGGGAATTTTGAAGGAGGTTATGGCAGAGGTCAAGGATACTGTGGTGGATTTGGAGGACGAGGTTGTGGTGGTGGAAGAAGTGAGTTCCCTCATGGAAAATTTTATACATGCGGTTCTCCTTACCACTATAGGCATGAATTTCCTCATAATATTACATGTTCTTTTTGTGAAAGAACCATAGCTACAAGGAGTTCCCAGACTTGTATGAACATCTTAATAAGTAGCATAAACAAGAAAATAAAGGCACATGGATGGTTAGGATATAACACATTGTGTAAAATCAATAGATACCCAAGTTGGTAGCAGAGTCTGAAGAGTTACAAGTGAAGATTATGACCCGCACCGAGGCAACACGCACTGAGAAGCATTGCACTGCAATCCTACCATCACTAAGGAGGAGGTTCTACATGCATGGTAACTAGATCCTGCCTATCAAAAGGATGTTTATTAAGAAACCATGGAGGTTCTCAATAATATTTATGGTGAGATACAAGACTTAAAAGAGTAATAACAAATATAGAGAAAATGAAAGTATTATAGATGGTCCAAATTGATATAGATGACTTAACGAAAGTGTGTATAATGTTGCATTAGGAAAATATCATTCCATTATTAGGGGATTGGTTAAAAATCAACACTACATGTGCAAGTATTGAGACTAGACAGAAAATCCCGTATGTGAATCTTCCCCTCATAGCCTAGATTATGATAAGGAAATCACTCAATGTTGTTGTGGATGGGTGGTCATTGAGTAATATACTAATTTCTATAGGTGCGAAGTCAATGTTCTTACCTTGGATGCATGGGTACAAATGGGAATACCCCATTGTAGCCATCCTCTAATGTATTATTCATGGCTAATCGGACTAAGGCCACTCCCATCAAAGTTTTGAAAGATGCATCCATTACTATACAAGGAGCCAAGTTCACTGGAGACTTTGAAGTTTTAGCATTAGCAGATTCAGATAGCTTCCCAACTCTATTGGGGTGTCCTTGGTGCTATGCAAATAATGTTGATCTTCAGTTCAACAAGGGCTATATCAATTTTGAAAACAAAGAGGAAAGAGTTATTATCCCTTTAAAAGATGGAAAATTTGTGCCCTATGTTGATCCCTTAAGTGAAGAATATCCAATATGATTTATGTACATTCCATCTAAGATCTAGAGATAATTGAGATGATGAAATAAGGACTAATTCAATGGGAGGATGCAAAGTCTATTAGCAATACTACAAGTGTTTCTTGTGATAATTAGGCTCATAGTAGTTATGAGTTGGTAGGGCATGAAGTAAAGAGCATATTTCCTTGAGGCACAAAACCACGTTATGTCAGGAGGATAGGTAATAACTCAGTACATTTTTACACAGAAGAAGGAGATCCTATGGTATTCCCAAGTTCCATGGAAGAATAGTGGATAGACCCATTGAAAAGAAGAAATATGCTAGCATATACACTACGTGGAACATCAGCATGCTCGTGGGTGGCCTAAAAGGATAATCTTGTAGGATGGATTGAAATTAAGATTACTCTTGCTGCTAAGTTATTCAAGATCAATGCACCTACTAAAATCTACACTTATCACGGTAATCAACCTATTCAGCACCATGTTCAGAAGTGTGAGAGACTCTAGATAGAAGGGAAGGAAGCTTTACCACCTTCACTACAGGTGCACAAGTTTCATTACACTTTACAAGATTGCACACGTGCTTGGTATGTATATGCAGAACTCTATAGAGAGACTAGAAATTGGTAGGATTTAATTGTAGGAATGGCCCAGACGTTTGACTTCTTCTCTACAAAGCCTCCGGTGGAAGAAGCATTGAAATTCATAAAGTGCTTAACTATGGGAGATAGTGCCAAGGCTGAAGAACTCCTTTAGGATTTATTCGATGAAGGAACTCAGAGCGATTATTGTTGAATAAAAATAGGTTGATGCCATACTACTTCAACGTGCTTTCCTTGAGAAAGAAAAAGGCAAAATGGTCTACATATTGGATGAAAAAAGTAGAAAATTTAGATGTAAACCATTCAATAGGTAAGCGTGAGGTTTTGGATAGTGTAGATAAGATCATGTGTGCCTATCATGAACCTACGAAGATAAATAAGGTGAATATTGGAACAGAGATCGATCCTAAGGAAGACAAAATTGGAAACTATTAGTCCGACTCAAGTGGAAAAAAATCATAGAGTTACTAAGGGATTACTGGACTTATTCCCTAAAGGGTACCATGAACTTAAAGGCATGCATGAATCATTAGGGAGATGAAGATAAATCTTAAAGAGAGTTTGTTCCTGCTTAGAAAGAGACCCTACAGGATGAAACCCAACTTGCGTGAAAATTTCAAAGAAGAGATTGATAAAATTTTGAAGTCTGGAATCATCAAACCCCTTGATGAGTTAGAATGGGTTAGTCCAATGGTGATCAGTATCAAGAAGGATGGATAGATTAGAATATGCATGGACTACATGAAATTGAATGTTGCATGTGTAATTGATCCCTTTCCTATGCCATTCACTGAGGAAATACTAGAAGGCGTTGCAGGGCGCAAAATCTATTCATTTACAAATGGGTTCTCTGGGTATCATCAGGTTTGAATTTCCCAGGAGGATTAGGAAAATACTATGTTTACTACTTTGAATGGGGTAGCTTCACCTATATTGTAATGCCTTTTGGTCTGAAAAATGTGTCTCTCTTGTATTTTCACGCATAGTTGTTCAAGCATTTAAAGAATTTATTCACAACTTCTTACGAGTCTATTTAGATGATTAGATGGTGTATGGATTAGTTAAGGATCACCGTGACAATCCATGCTTAATGTTTGAGTGGTGTAGATAGTTCAAGATCTATTTTAACATCAAGAAGTGCATATTTTCTACCCCATTTGGAATTCTTTTAGGACACATAATTTATAAGGAAGGTTTGTTGGTTGATCCAAAAGTTGTAGTTATTGCGAGCCTAAGGGAGCCTACCAAGAAAAGTGAGGTGTACGGGTTTTGGGTCATACAGATATTACAGGATGTTTATTAAATGATATGAAAATTTTCCCACACCATTGGAAGAGTTGCTGAAAGGGAAAGGTACATTCTACTAGGTAAAACCGTAGCAACACGCATTCAAGACATTAAAAGATAAACTTACTACCGCACCTATTCTACATTTTCCTTCATGGTACCAACCATTTCATGTACATGTCTAAGCCTATGGCATAACCATTAGCACGGTGTGGGATCAACCTAGAGAAGGAATTGTAGATCATCCTATCTGTTTTAATAGTAGGGAAGATGACTCCTACATAACAGAAATTACACAACTACACAGAGTGTAAAGCTTTGTCAATGATATATGTGCTACGTAAATTTTGGACAAGACCCACTAGCTACACCATTCATCTTTTATAGAGATCACATAACATTGAAGTATTTGGTAAACAAGCCTATTCTACAAGGGTGCATATGTTAATGGATGCTCTTATTTCAAGAATTTGAATTCACAGTTGTGGTAAAACTAAGGAAAAGTAATTCTAGACCAGACCATCTATCGAGAATACATTAGGAGAAGAAGCACAAGCGATTGAAGATACCATGCCGATGCACAGCTTATATTGGTTAAAATGAGTGCCATCGTAATCTGGAGGACATTGTTGTCTTTCTACAAATAAGGATGGAACTAGAAGGAATGAAATCCTTGGATAAGAAACAACTTGCTATACCCACTTTGCACCATATATGTTAATTAGTGGTGACTTGTAAAAATTAGGCTAAGATGAGTTATTGCGTCGTTGTGTATTATAACATGAGTGCACAGATATTATGGTAGAAGTTCATGGTGTAATTGTAGGTGGCCACTATGCCGGTGATGCCACTGTGCACAAGATTCTGCTCGCTAGATTATGCTGGGAGACCCTATATAAAGATTTTAAGGAATTTTGTAAGGCTTGTGATCATTGTCAACGCGTCTTGAAAACCAGGTTGACGATATGCGATGCCTCTCGAGACGTATTATTATCTCAAAACCATTTGAGAAATGGGCTATAGATTTTGTGGGTCCCATTTCACCAGCTTACCACACGTAGAACTGGATAACACTACATAATAACTTACAGATTATCTGACAAGGTGGGTAGAAGCAACACCTACAAAGGACTATACAGTGGCTACAATAGCTAGGTTTCTATGGGAAAATATTATTACAAGGTACGGATGTTCTTTCAGGTTTGACCAAAGGATAGGGGCACACATTGTCTCAATGAGACAATCAAAATTATATTGATGAATTCATGATTGCACACCATAAGAATACACCCTATCATTCTCAGGAAAATAGAACTAGTGAGGCTTTCAACAAAATTTTTAGCTAGACATTGACAAAAATCTATGATGTTGGAAGAAAGGATTGGGATGATAAAGTATCTATAGTACTTTGGGCATATCAAACAACATATAAAAGGTTGAACAAGGCCACACCATTTCAATTAGTGTTTGGTGCAGAAGTCATTCTTCCTATGGAATTTATGTTACCTTCTTTACGTATTGCATATGCTTTGGAGGTCTTGCTGATGAGAAAGCATTAGAAGAGCAGATTGAAAATTTAATCAAGTTGGATGAGTGATGATCCATAACATGTTGGAGTCAAAAACAAGAGAAGGCCAGAAGAAAGCATGGCATGACAGGCACATCAGGGATAAAAAGCTTGAGATAGGAAAGATGGTGCTCCTTTATGATTCTAAATTTTTGTGCCATCTAGGAAAACTCAAGGTACATTGGTTAGGGCCATATGTTATCACTCACATACTTGAAACCGATGCTTGTCAATTAGAGGCACTTGATGGAATGTGGTTACAGATTACTTCAATGGGAGTAGGTGAAGCCCTACTATAAATAAGTCTTCTTGGTGTTTGTAATAAGGTAGTGTTTCCATTTAGATTAAGTTTCCAATTCTGCATTTCCTTAACGTGTTTCCTTCTTTATCACTATGCTTTGTCAATTTAGTTTGTGTGTTTTGTGTAATAAGCACGTTTACACACTAGAAGCTAATTACTATTTGAAGAATTTTTATGCGCAGAGGACTACACATACCCTTAGTGTGGGGTAGGTTGTTGATATCCAAGTACAGGACTATTGAAAATAAGTCCACATGAAAGGAACAAACTAGTACGGGTGTTATTCAAGGTTGGAGAATTGAAATAATCTAAACAGAGATTGCTTTTAGATATGGGGACCATAGAAAGAGATGAATGAAGAAACAAGTATAACATGAGGTAAGAAAAGGTCGAGAAAACTACTAGTGGAAGGTGCAGTGATGAGGTAATTAGGTGCATGGAAGCGTGCTGAAGAGAATTTTGCAGCCAAAAGGTAGGAGGGCACACTAGAAGGTTATAGCTTGGGTGTGAAGATGTATTGCATGAAAATAATGAAAATTGTCAATTAATGATTAGTAGGTGGAGGAGCAATCAATGCACTAACTATTTGAAATTCTATATAAGGATGGGATGCGAGTTCATTTTTACCATTGCAATTTAGAGAATTTGAAAAGGGTTAAGTGCGATGGAGCCAAGTAATTGTGGTGTGAAGAGTGTGAAACCAAACATGAGGAGAAGGGTTGTGGGTAGAAGAAGCTTACGTTCCCATAGGAGAAGGGTTTGAGTGAAGTAGATGAATTAAAAATGAGTTAGGGCATGTGATTTCCACTAGGGAATGGAGATTTCAACTAGGGTTTCAACTTGATTGATTATAGAAGGAGGAAAAGAGAGAGATTTTTCAAATGGCACCAAAGAAAGCACCCACAGTAGGAGATAAAGGGAAGAAGAAGGTTGAAGTGGAAGAATAAATTGCTCCCGAGAGAAATTTTTCAGAAATGTAGTATCCAAAGGGTGTGATTGTGGGACAAGAATGAGATTCCCATATCTACCAATGTAAAATCAATTATTACAAGCATCGAATTTCAGAAAATAAGAAGGAAATTAATGCGTTACTAAGCACAAAAATGAACAAGCACACAACAGAGGATATGTCGGTGTCTGATGATGTAGGAGAGAATTTGTTGAAGCATAATGGATTCTACCAGTTGTATGAGCTTCCATACTTTGGAAAGTATGATCCATTGTATCGGTGGTTGATGAGCAGAGTCCACGAGGACTTCTTCTACTTTTCCAGATGAAGGGTAAGAATCATAGATACCTTTATTTCAATGATTACAGGACTAAGGGCCTCAGGGTTGGATCTGGATAATGATTTAACTGATAAATCTACAATCCTAGAGATGAGGAAGGAGTTGGGGTATACCAAGGGTCCGTGTGGCATGGACATTGACAAGTTAAAGAAGTACCCAGTGAGTGCGTAATTTGCACATCTTGTGAAAAATCTAAATGACTAAGGAAGGTGGTCACGGGTAAACACAATGTGTTTGCACATCGCGAAAGATGTCGGAGTGGTCTACAACATTAAAGATCACATAGGAAAGACAACCATTGAAGAAGCATGGATAGGTGATAGAATATGTTTTGGCATCCGTGTTATTGTCTTTGGTATTCATGGAGATTGGGGTGCATGATGGGCAAAGGAAAATATTTGGGAGTACCCCATGGAACACAAGTCACATGCGAGATAGGTTTACAAGTACTTGTGTGATGGATCAATGAGTGGACCAATCAAGAAAATGGAAGACATGTGGTACAATAGACTCTGTGTGGAATTCGAGGAAGAGTGGTGCATACCCAAGGATTTGAATTCAATGGTGGGTAAGGCAGTTCATTTTTTTGTATACCAACACTTTTACATTGCACAATTTGCAATGAAGGACAAGGCTTGGGACCCATTATGTAAACTGTCATATGCCTTCACAACAAGGTATTTTCAAGCATCAGTTCATCAATTTTTAGATGTGCACCGCTTAACCTTCAATACAGATAAGGTAGATTGTGAATACCACACTTTTAGGAAGAAGTATGTGTATCTAGGTTGAAATGCATACATTGAAAGACTTATTTCAGATATTATAAACATGAAACCTATAATATTGGTATTTGGGGACACCAGAGTAGCACTTGTGTATCTGTAACTCAAACCCAAGCTAGAGAACATAAAATATGTGGAGAATGAGTTCATACTCCCAAGGCCGCCAAAGGGTAAGCATACAATGGAAAATGTTCCAGCACCCAAGCCCACGAAATAGTTTAGGTTGATGATGAAGAGGAGGAGCATGAGGATAGTGGTGGTTTGGAACATAGAGGTAGAAGACATCCTCCAAATAAGGATGAAGTTGAGTGTGCAACTACACCACCACAGCCACAAGAGGAGGATGAAGAGGACTTAGGTGTGGACCAAGGAGAGTGCTGATTCAAGAGAGTGTTTAGGAGAATAAGGACCCAAGGTGCTACTCTATAAATAGTGTGTAGATCACCTCAACTCTCTCCATAGAGGGAGAAAACTAAGAAGAGAAGAAGGAAATTGAAGTTGAATGAGGAAGCGAAAGAGTCTAAGGAAAGTGTGCCCAATTCTCCTACACCTCTGGAGAACGTAGAGGAATAAAAAGATGAAGAAATGAAGGATGGAGAAGAGGAAGAAAAAGGGACAAATGAGACAACAACAGAGACTGCTTAAGACATAGCTGCACAAGTTCCAAATCTTGAAGCCCAAGTTCCTAAGCAACCTAGATCAAAAAGAACAAGTGGGGAATACATTCCACTAGCCATGGGTTATGCTGAGGACACAAGTAAAATTATCTATGCTTGCTTTCTAGAGCACACTGACACAAAAGGAGTTATATGGATGGGAGTTAATGGATGAAGATATGGCAACAATACACATAAGAAAAAAATTATCATGGTCGATGCACACGCACATGGATGAACCAAATTTTGATGTGTGTGAGGAGTCATGCATGTCAAGGAGGTTGAAAAAGACACCTCAGGCTAGACACATAATAGTAAAGCCTACTGTTATGTCAAATGAACAAGTGAGCAATGCATTGGTAAAAGTATCAACAGAGGTCACACATCGAATATGGATAAAGATGCCACAATTAGGGCACTGAGAGAAGAGATCAAGACTAAGGATGAAGAGATAACATGCCTAAAATAGGAAAAATACCGGTATAGAAGTATAACATAGTGTTTATCAAAGCATGACAGAGGAAATTGGTGACAATATCATGAAGGCTAGGCCGCACTTGGAGCCAAAGGTACCCAAGATGTTTCCTTCGACGATGCATTATGTAAGTACATTGGTGGACTTAGTGCTTGAAGATGAACCTCTACACATGCCTGAGCCAAAGGATCCAACATAAGAAGCAGAGTGAGAAAAGGCTTCAGTGATGTGGAAGATTGCATCATATGAAGGATTACTTCAGAGCTTATAGGAGGAACTGAAGAAGGTGGATCAAGCACTGAATATTTGTACAGTGCAAGAGGTTGTTATAAGGACAAGGACCATTTTAGAAGACAATGAGGTCTTGAAGGCCATGAAGGATGAGACATTGGGCCACTAGAATGATTAGCACTTGTTAAGCAGAAGCATGAGGCCCTTACAATAGCTTAGGAACCACACAGGGAGAGGCTAGATGAGCTTGGGAAACTCATCACCCAGAAGATGGACTTGTTGGAAGGAAAAATGACTAAAATGTCCAGCATCGTGTTGGTATTACAAAATGAAAAAGGAGAGGTTGCAAGAGATGAGTTAGAATCAATTGCAGTGGATATTCCAAAGAAAGTAGAGGCCACGCCGCTCGATCTTGGTAGACATTAGAGGCAGAAATAAAAGATGAATATCCAAAATTTATTATTTCAGTTGTAGAAGAAGATACAAAAAGTTGAAGGCATTCTTTCATTTATCCAAATTCTTTCTATTCTTATATTCTTTGACTTTTTTTGAGATAACCATTGCGGGCGACAATGCAACTAGTGTGGGGTAATATTGATTAGGAAGACTCTAGCACTTAGTGAAGGAACTACATAAGGTTCACATGGGAGAATAGAATGCATTCAAAGGTGTGGAATTATCAAAAATGATTGTGTGTGAAGAACAGAAACAAGTTCGAGACTTAACCATTTTCATGACAAGGATCTATTTTGGAGATAACGTGTGGAGAACTCAAACCAATTGGAGACTTACACATCACGTCATACATTGGCTACTTTTTTAGGATCATCTATGACATAATTTACATGAACATATGCTGGAATAGATCTACTACTATCAGTTAACTAACAATAGTCTATTGTTAGTGAACTTACATGTGGCTATTTTTGTAACAATGAATGACTAATAATAGCATGTGACCTATTTTGGGATTAGATGAGTGGTGAAGGGAAAGTACCCACCCTTATAAGTATGCAGTAAATTGTGTAAAGAGATATACATATATGCATACATGGAGAAAGAGAGAGAGCATAGATATCTATATGAGAACTGAGATATAGTGAGATTATCTTTGCTAAACTTATTACGTGCATGAGCGTATACTATTGTTATTGTAATGAAGATTTTGTGTACTTATTGCATTTAATCTAATGGATGTTATGGAATGAATCAAGGTGTTATCATGTTTACGATTAATTGTTCCATTCTAGATTTGATTATGGGTATATCTTAAGTTTGTTATTTTCTAGATCTAGATCCGACTATACACTATATGAAAGACATATTAATTATAGATCTGAATGATTAAATTATTCATGATATTAACATCCTACAACATCAACCCTAAGGAGGGACCTGGTATATTTTCATGCTTCGGTGAGTGCTCAATCTATGTTGAGTGATGTGTCAGCATGCCTGAGTGTGTATTGCTAAATTCTAGGCTATATCAAGCCGCAACCTTCAACTCGATACCAAGATGTAACATTCCCAATTTAAGAATTTAGAAACAAGGGAATTTTTTTGAATGTTCTCTGCTCTAAATAATCATAATTTAGAACAAAAATTCTAATCCAATCAATCTCATAATAGAAAACCATATGCATCTGTAAATGACTCAGTGAAACACCGATCTCTCATTCCATGACTCGGTATCATACCGATCTCTCATGTTAACTTATTAGTTTGTATACCATGTATAATTGGTTCCCTTACCATTTTGGGGTATTGAGTGATCTATTTAAGAAGCATATTGGAATATCTCATTGCCAATATTCATATGAAATCTCACTTCTTAAACTAGGTGATATAAGACAATGCAACCAAAAGAGTTTTGCGATACTTTGGCCAAAGATTTTTAAACATATTGTTCATGTTTATATTCCTAGATGGAATAATCATCAAATGGAATAATTCCTTCAACCCATTTCATTTGTTATCTAGATTGGTTTTTACTAACTCCTGTCAGTCCACTTGTTCAAGGTTTAGCCTTAGCCAAGGTTAGCAACATAGTCTAGTGTGGAGGACTACTCAAGGTGACTAAGGGTACATAGACATACCCAATCAACCTACGTTGATTACATGTGTCTAGTTACCCTAAATCATCGTGAGATGACCCCGACACTAGATCATACCCCTAACTCTACCTAGGAAGAATTATGACCAAGTCATATTTATGTAAATATGGATGACTAAACTCTAAAGGGTGTTGCAATATATAAACTACAACACAGTATCCTTGTGAAGACCCAATTCTTCATGAAGTTATTGTACTGCAGTTGGCATGTGCCAACATCCGGCTGAGTTCACCTCATTTGGATGAACATACCATGGAAAGAAGTTAAGGACTTATGAAATTTTCCTTACAAAGTGTTAATTGCAGCAGGCGACCCTCACCGAATACTAGGTTCATTAACCATTAGGGTTTCGAGTGAAATCTACAATTAGAGTTGGTATGCATATACATCTACCCACTAACCATTTCATAAGTTTTTATTTTTAATCCATTAACATTCATATTTATGTTTAACAAATAGATTCAACATACTTAATAGTGATATTAACATAGCTTTCATATCCAAGCCTTAACTTATTTAAGTTCGGATCAATTCTTTCCTTATTAGACTTCATTGGGATGAAGTATAATCCTTAATATTTAATGTACTTTATTTTTAATTAGATTAAGGAATTAATCAAGAGGAAGCATACCTTTCTCTATCTAAGATAATATTTGGATTCAATTCCTATAGCTCTTAAAATAGTCTTGTAATCATTGCGGAGAGTTTCCTTCCCTTTTTCCCTATAAATAGGTTAGGTTCATTTATAAACCCTTAATAATATTGCAATTTTTTTATCATGGTTTCATATACACAACACCATTGCTTTAATAAGACATATTGATTTAGTTGAATGTCCAAATGTATGTCAACTTCATAAGTTTCCATTAATAAAAAGGATAGTACATCTAGTACCCTTAACCTCTAATTCATTTTAAAACCAACCCAATAGGATATATTAAAGATATATATAAAAGAAATAAAAATAATCTTATCATTTCCATTCACGTAAAACCCACAAGGATTACACATTACATTCAAACAAACCCACAACTCTTTCGTTAATAAAATGGGATTCATACATTTAATTCCACACAACTTAGACATTTCTAGAGTCAAACAACAATATAAAGATCAATTACAAAGACAAATTCCATTTCCAACAAATACATTTTAATAATGATCCATATTTCATCATAAAATATCCAACCTCTTGATAAACAAATATAAGTTCTTAAAGATATTTTCTCCTTTCATCACTTATGAATTCCATCTACATAAATTGTTGGCATGGGTCAGTTCATCGAATCCGAGCATGATAAGCTCTAAGCATGATTTTATCTAACTATTTCATACTGAGAGAACTTTCCTTTTATGAAACAGTTAAAGCATTGTAGAAAGAAATACCAAAAGAAATACTAGCCACAAGAAATAAAGGGAGGTGAGGTAATAAAACATATCATAATTTAGAATAGCTCATAGTGTAAACAACTTCAAATTTTAAATGTTGTTTTATAATAAAATAAATTAAGCATTAATCCGGATAAGTAATTATTTCATCAAATTCCACTTTTCCTTGCAAATTTCATTTAACATAAATCACTTCTCAAATAATCCTATCTATCATGAGAAGTTAGCTATCCTTTATAACTCTAAGGAATAGGTCAGCATTTGATATCACAATAATACCTCTATATCATCATTTATTTCTCTTAATTACATCATAGAATATGAGATTCCTAGTTCAATTAAACATTGGAATAAGTTAGGATGAATCAACTACGTATTTAGTAAAGAGTTTCTTATTTAAGAATTCTTAATCCTAACTCAAGATTAGAAACCAATCCAAGTTTAGGTCCATCTCTAAACAAACTTTTTACAAAGGATGAAATCAATTTAGCACGCAATTGAAAACTAATCACATAATCTTAGAAGAGATATATTATAACCAAGGATAAATTCAAATAGGTGAATGAAGGTATTTTAACAATTGATACAATTCCTACAACATTAAAATATGTTTTCACCCAATAAGAGACTTCTCATAATTTTCCAACCACTCATAACAATTCAGTTCGCAATCCCTTGCTTTAGCTAACCTATCTTATCACAATCAAGCTTAATTCTTCAAGCAAGTCCCAGTGAAGGTATTAAGAACATATCAAACTGGTTAGTCCCCTTTTTAGGATTGATATAGGAAAAAAATGGAAAGAGGGAGAGAGAGAGAGAGAGAGAGAGAGTAAATTCAACGTTCAAAGCAGGATTAGAAAAAGAGCATTGTAAAAACAAGAATACCAATAATCAAGTCCATTCTTTACTTCCTTCTAATGTATTTCCCAAAAATAAGACAATCAGAGATCAAAATGAAGGACTATAGTCTACAAGAAGAGAATAAAATATGAGCCGGGAACATCTATTCACTTTCATTGTTCAAAGGGGGAGTAACAATATCACTGTAACAAGAAATATGCAAGTAAACACTTCCTTAAAAATGGCAGAGGAAGGAGATAATTAGCAGAAGAGTAATTCTTCAAAATCCTTCTAAACCAAAGTGAAGTAAAGAAAAACACGATAAAAAATGATAAAGCTAAGCCCGCAACAAAATTCCCTAAACATAAATACATATGCCTTATTTGGAAGAAAGAACTGAAACAAGTTCGATGGCAAAAGGCCAAGAAAATGAACTGACAAATCAACCATTAATGTCCAAGTAACTACTCAACTCACAAGTCGATAACAACAAATATAACACAATGAGCTTAAACCGAAGATAACTTCTCCTTCTACACATTAATTACATCAATTACAGGAGTTACCCAAGTTCCCAAAAGAATAAACAAATAGAATAACACTTCATTAAATTACCCTTTTTTGAGCAACAACTTCCTTTCAAGGAGATAACATGGTAAACTTACCCATCCTTTGTTGGTGAATGAAAAATCAATAACAAGTCTTAATAGACTAAATCTTCCTTACAAATCCCAACTCAGATCATTGCATCATCCTTAATAACCACTGAAATAGACAACTAAAATAGGAAGGATAAAACCCAACCCATATTTATAACCACGAGAGAGATAAAGTAAACGTTAACATGATCACAGGTTTTGTGCACAAAAACAAACTCAGAAGATAGGTTAAACCCAAAAATGCAAAATTCAATTTCCCTCAAGGATTCATTCAAGTTTAGATAATAGTCAATTTACTCTACAGTTCATATACTGAAGTATTCTCACATAAGTGATACAAGATCCCCTCAAACAAGTTTCACAATTAAAGAAAAATGAGTTACTCATGAGTTTAACACAACTCAACAAAAGTATAAGTAGTTACAACTTATTCCCAATGCAAACAACACTCAAGCATTTATTTGAAATTTCCAAACAAGGAATTTAAAACCTAGAACAGATCTTTCGTTATAACGGTGGAATCAAACCAAAAAAAAAAATAGTGAATAATACAAGCATCGAAAGAAAGATCGTAAAATTCATCAACAACCCATTCATTTCCCAAGAGCAGAGTTATTTTAATGAAAATATTTAAGTAAAAGAAAAACATCTTAATGGGTAGAGCCTATCATGCCTGATAGCACTTCTCTTTTTTTTTCGCAGGAGATATTCAAGAAAACTTCAATAGCTTCTTCCTTTTCATGATCGTCAACAAAAACCTTCACACTTTCCCCTTCCTTCTTCTTATAGTTTCCATAGAGACAAAAATAGCTCCAAGTAATGCAAAATAACCATTCAAGTAGATTCAAAATGAAGATTCAATGAATATAAAAAACATTATGCAGAGCTCAAGCTCAAAATGAACTGAAAGACCAAAAAAACCATGCAAAAACTACCATGCATTTTCCTAGGCGGTTTCTTCACCAAAAAAAGTCACTAAATGCAAAGGACAACAGTTCCCTCCTTTTTCTCCACACCACTACCATCTACGTTTAGTGATGCCTCTATTTTCAAAATTTTGCATACAACTTAACTTGGTGGAGATGCCAACTAAGCATCCCTTAGTTTCTATATGCCTCTTTCAAAGTTGGCAGTTCTTCATCTTAAATCTGAAATCAATTCCCATTTAATGCTTTGAAAATTGATTCCACCAATAATACAAATTTCCATTTCATCCATACATACCCCTTAGGCTAGCAATGACTTAGGTTAGATCAACATTAGGTGGAAAATAAACCTAGGTTCTTATGTAAGTCTTTAGTTACCTTAGTTTGTTTTCAAACTTAATAAATATAGAATATATCAACTTAGGTTATATTTAACCCTTAGGATAGGGTCTCAACCTTAGTGTTATATTATTAGGTCTAAGGTCCCTATACGCCACTCAACACCTTAACAATAGAAAAAAGACCCAGGCCTATCATTAAAAGCCTGATGTTAAGTAGGGATCCTGAAAGAAGGTTCCTTCACAAATGTAACCAGAACAAGGCCCAATCCATCTTTTAATTTCCTTTCAGAATGCCAAGACAACAATACAAAAGATAAGAAGAACTGAAGCATACCTTGGATCAATGGAATTGATCCAAGGTGTTGTTTTTACACTTGAATAAGTCATAGTAGATGAAATACAAGTTCATCATCTTTAAAAGTGAATTTAAGCTGAACAAAGAGATGAATGGCCTCATTTTCAAGAAAGAAAAAATCACAACAGAGTGAACCTTTTCAATAAATGATTCATTATCCAATGCAAACATGATTTCCAAAATTCATAAGAGTACACCTTCCTAAGACAAAACATCTGTCAATGTTTGCACCGTCAAGAGTGGAAGTCATCACAGTAATAGTCATGTCAGAGATGTTACATACCTCCCTCCTAAAAAGAATCATCGTCCCGATGATTTACTTAGTCAAATAAATTCAGTCAAGGATAAAATCAAATTATCATTCTTCCATTCACACATTCATAACAAAACTAGATTTGAGAAATTCAAATTCCATAATCAACATTAAATTAGTTGTCTCATTACTAAAGAATTTAGTATCTACCCAAAACTAGTAGGTTTATTGACATAACATGAATAAAATATTCAAATTTTATCAGTCAACAAAATCAATTCTATTCAAACAAATATGTAAAAGTAGTTTTCATATCTTCGAGGTTTTCCCAGGTTGCACTTTCTTCGTTAAAATGGTCCCACTTTGGACCTTACATTGACTTATTTCACGATTTCTTAAGTGCAAATGGTGAGTTTCAGTACATACAAGGGTTTAACCATGATTAATTCTGGGTCTTAGACCTTTAAGGGATTCCAATTTAACACATGTGATAAATCAAACGTATTTGTTAAGCATAGAAATATGGAAAACATCATGCATTCATGATAAAGCAGGAGGTAAAGCTAAACGATAAGATATAACGTTGATTATTTCAAAAATTTCAAAGGGTCTCATATAACAAGGTGATAACTTGGTAACCCTATCAAAAGTTATAGAAATTTTTTAACCCGTAGAAATACCTTCTCACCAAGTTCAAATTTCTTGTCAACCCTTTTTAAGTCCGCATAACACTTTTGCCTATCTACTGCTTCCTTTAAACGTTCAAAAATAATTTTAACTTGTTGTTCCATTTTAGTAAGGATCTCAGGTCCAATTACCTCTTGGTCCTCTATGTTATCCCAACTTACTAGAGTTTTGCATTTCCTTCTGTATAATGCTTCGAAAGGTGCCATTTTTAGAGAGGCGTGATATGTGTTATTATAAGAAAACTCAACTAATGGAAGGTAATATTCCCATTTATATTGTTGATCCATGCAATACATTCATAACATATCATCTAAAACTTTCTTAACTCTTTCTATTTTCCCATTTGTTTCTAGATTGCACGCTGAACTAAAATTTAGTTTAGTTCCTAAGGCTACATTGAGTGTTTTCCAAAATCTAGATTTCATCCTTGGATCTCTATCTGATATGATCAATTTAGGTACTCCATGTAATCTAAAAATTTCATGCACAAATATTTTTGCTAAAATAGGTGAATCATCCTTAAGATTACTAACAATAAAATGTGCCACTTTTGTTAGTTTATCCACCACAACCAAAATAACATCATGTTTATTTCTTGACATAGGCAACCCTTGAACAAAATCCATACTAATTACTTGTCATTTATACTATGGTATGCTATGAGGATACAATAAACCAGCTGGATGCATATGTTCAACTTTAACATGTTGACATTCTAAGTAGTGTGTCACAAAATCAATCATGTCCTTTTTCATCCCTTTCCAAAAATATTGTTGTTTTATGTCAGCAAGCATTTTCATAATGTCAGGATGTCCAGAAAAAGGTGAATTATGAAATTCAGTTAACAATTTCCTTCTTAATTAATTTAACGAAGGTATATATACTCGATTATCATATCTCAAAATTCCTTCATTATCAAAGTGAAAACCTTTATATCTCAAATCATTTGGATCTGTAGCAAGTGTTGTTTTTACTTGCTGAAAATAAGAATCAAATTCCATGACACTTTTTACTTCCTCTTTAAACTAATTTCTCAACGTTATAAGAGCATAAATGTGCTTCCTACGACTTAGTGCATCTTTCACTCTATTCTCCTTGCCTTTAATATAACTTATGTCAAAATCATACTAAGATAGAAATTATAACCATCTTTGTTGTCTTGCATTCAGATTTGGCTAAGTGAAAATATAATTCAGCCCAAGATGATCAGTCTTTAGTTCAAAAGGTCTACCAAGAAGATAATGCCTCCATACCTAAAGTGCATGAACAATGGCAACAAGCTCTAGGTCATGTGGAGCATAGTTCAGTTCATGTAACTTGATTTTTCTACTCTCATAAGCTATAACATGATCATTTTACAAAAAAATACCTCTCGAGACCTTCCCCAAAAGCATATGTTACTACAATAAAGTCTCCATTAGGATCAGGTACAAAAAAAATAGGTGTAGATGTTAACTAATCTTTTAGAGTCTTAAATACAGATTCACATTTTTCATTCCAAACAAATTTCTTATCTTTCTTCTGCAACAAATTTATTGGTCCAGGTGACCTTAGAAAAGTCTTTAACAAACCTCGATAGTAACCAAGAAGACCCATGAAGTGTCGACTTCATATACATTCTTAGGTGCAGGCCACTTAGTTATTGCAACAATTTTTAAGGGATCTATAGCTTTTCCATCCTTTCTTATGACATGTCCCAAATATTGCACTTTCGTCTCGTAGAAGGAACACTTGGAAAACTTGCCATACAACCTTCTCTTTCTTAAGATTTCTAGAACTATTTTCAAATTCTCATGATGCTCATCAATGATTTTAGAATATATGAGAATATCATCCAAGAATACAAGCACAAATTTGTCCAAGTATTCTTGAAAAATATTATTCATTAAATTCATAAAGGTTGTAGGTGCATTCGTTAAACCAAATGGTAAAATTGTGAATTCATAATGTTTGTACCTTGTTCTAAAAGTTGTTTTATGAATATCTTCATCCTTGATTCTTAACTGATGATATCCAGATCGAAGATCTATTTTAGAATACACTAATGCACCTCACATCTGATCAAAAAGTGTTAGGAATTAGTATTCACATGGTTAGTTTTATATATATTGTTATAACAAATGTGCAACAATATATCAATACGGATTGTTATTGTTTGTATACTTCCTATTTTATAGGAAGTTGTTCAACAACATTCCTGGCTATATAATAGCCATTGTATTAGCAAGAAAATATATAGAATATATTATTATTTTGCTGTGTAAATCTGCTTGTTCTCCAAGATTTGGTATCAGAGCCGTATTGTTCCACTACCTGTGATGGGAAAGTAAATTGTTTGCAGGGGCGCATATTATTCTTCATTGCCCCACGTGATGAGATTTCTCCTGTATTGACATCTCCTCTCCTCCTGCGCTCTTCCTTCTGTGTGGACGCTAAAATTTATACAATTCATTTCACTCGGCTGCATCGATAGGTGTCGGAATCAGTTTGGACGCGATCTGTGTATTGTAACGTTAGTTACCTGGAAGAGTTCAGTGGATTGGACAGAATGTTTGGTGGTATTCTGCATATCGATCTCCTTCGTTGATGCAACCAGATCCATCGAGTACATAGATCAATACTTGCTAAAATAAAAAAATAATTGTCCAAAAGCAAGTGTTGTCTGTACGAGCCGTGGCAGTATTTTGGAGGTCGACACCTTAAAAGAGTGCATTCGATCTGACACCTAATCAGAGTGCCCAGCTGTGCGTTGTCTTTCCTTCAACGGATGCAGATTATACTCCATTCCATGCCATTTTCCAAAAGAAACTGAGACAGGAATTTTAAATGCATGAATCGCGTGTGGTTTATATTTACCATTCCCACGCATGCCATTGAAAACAGTTGAGATATCGATCAAAGCCATTGCAATGCTGGTTTTGTCTGCTATCGATTTAATCACCATTTATATTAGTTTGGACATTTGATAATTGTGTGAATCGATCCAAACATTCTGCAGTTAGGCTACAGGACCCGTCTCTTCTCCTGTCAGATCCAAGATATTCGAATGCCAGGCTCAATCCACATACACAGAATCGTGTAGATTTCACACAGCCATGAATGGAGAAAATAGGTCGGTTTTGTTAATTGTGAGTCTTATTTAGTTTTTGTTTGCATAGTTTTGTGATCTAATTCATTCTGCCCACGTGGAGCAAGTTTTTTGAAATTTATTAAAAAGGCATGTAAATGTTTTCAATAGTGGTTAGGATTACTCTATGTCAACGAGAGAGCCGAGTATAGGTGTCATTAGTATTATTTTAGTCATTATTTTATGTCAAAGTTATAAGAGTCATTTTGAGTCATTTTGTTATTGTCGTCTATAGTCAAATGTGTTAAAGTCAAGTGTTGTGTAATTAAAATATTTTTTAATTCGTAGTCAATAAACATAAGTCGTTATTTGTTGCGTTGAGTGTCTAGTCATATAGTAGCGTCATTGTCAAAAAGTCAAAAGTCGTGTCATTGTAAAAGTCCAAAAAAAAAAAAAAAAATTTGCCTCACAGACGCATTTTCGGTGGAATCCGACGTCTGATTGTAGTATATAATTTTGAGCCCCATGATCACATTCGGCTGAGTTAGCAGCAGATCTAATGGAGGATGGAGGCATCGGAGGCTGGAGGTCAGACAGTGACCTCTCGTCAGTCACCAACGACGGGGCCGCACAGAATGATTTGGTGGCACAGGTGTGCAGTGTGAGTATATGATTTTCAGTGTGGTTTCCATTTTCTCAGAGTGATTATGTTTGCAGAGTTCCTGTTTTGTTTGGTATTTGATGGATGTTGGAAAGAAAGTTGTGTTGGAGCACAGATGACTGTCAGTGATCCTCTGACTGACTTGGTCCTCTTCTTCTTTGGAAGATGGTCAGCTAGAAGAATACGTTCACTAGCATTAGTGACCATGTGCAACGCAAGACCTAACTAGCAAGATCCATTCAGGAGTATGTTCTTCGATGCATTTTGCTTCTCAGTATCTATTTGAGTGGAATTTCACATTGTGGGGGGGAATACATACCAATGTTCCATTCCCATTCTGCACCCAAAACAACTTAGTCAAGGAAAGCTTCCAGGGCAGTGTGAGTTTTCTATGTTGTTCAAGATCGAGTGGCAGTGATCAAAGATAGAGACTACAATTAAGAACATTACGATTCTTATAGGAAGTAATGTGAAATTGTTTCAGTATATCTTCTATTGTGCTGTTTTGAGATATGCATGTTGTGTTTCCTACATAATTCCCTGATGTATAAGCATAGTGGTGAACAGTAGCACCAGAGTAAGTCAGTTCATGGATCTTGAAAGGGTTTGTGGGAGGATCCAGAAAACCACACGAGGTCGACAGTTGATGAGGTTCCTGTCACTTCAAGGTTTGTGGTAAGCCTGTTTAAAACCATGGAAGGAGAGAGCCTTTCTTTTGGATCAAGGTCATGAGTCACAGAGTTGGACATGCCACAGGGGTGAGCATACTGCAGTTGAGAGTGTGTGGATGTTTTTCTACCATGTAAACACTAAGGGGGGGAATGTTAGGAATTAGTATTCACATGGTTAGTTTTATATATATTGTTATAAAAATGTGCAACAATATATCAATACGGGTTGTTATTGTTTGTATACTTCCTATTTTATAGGAAGTTGTTCAACAACATTCCTGGCTATATAATAGCCATTGTATTAGCAAGAAAATATATAGAATATATTATTGTTTTGTTGTGTAAATCTGCTTGTTCTCCAAGAAAAGATCATCAATTATAGAGGTGGATTTATTTTTTTAAGCTGTTGCTTTGTTTAACATCCTATAATCAATGCAAAATCTAAGTGTTCCATCTTTATTTTTCACAAAAATTACCATTAATCCCCAAGGTGAAACACTTGGCCTTATTAATCCTTTAGTCAATAGTTCTTGTAACTGTGCCTTAAGCTCAACCAGTTCAATGGTAGTCATTTGATATGGTGCCTTGGAGATAGGTTCCATTCCTAGTTTGATTTCAATTGTGAAATCAAATTCCCATTTGGGCGGAAGACCAGGTAATTCCTCCGGAAACACATCGCTGAAATTTTGTAACAGTGGATACCATTCCAAGAAATCACTACTTTCATCGGTCATTTCAAAAATGTTTACTACATACAAAGTGTAGCCTTTGTTTTTTCCCTTTTTAGTTGCATAGCTGATAATTTCCTAATTGAAATATCATGTTTTATCCCTTGAATGTTTGTTGTTTTATGTAAGTCATCAAGACAACTAATGTGTTTTTCAAAACAATCAACTTTGCCTTATGTTCATCTAGCCAGTTAACACCTATGATTACATCATAAGACCTGAAAGGAGAAACATAAAGATCAAATTTAGTGGAAAACTAGGTAAGTCAAGGACTAATCCAAAAATACATAATTTAATTGTGTGGAAAATATTATTTCCATAATGTATAATCAATGATTTATCCATTTTCCAGCTTTTCTTTTTAATTTTGAAGATAATTTATTAGAAATAAAGAATTCAGTAGCTCTAGTATCAAACAATATAGTTACAGGTATACCAAATAAATTACCTAGAACTTCTATAGGCATAACTTTCTTTTCAACTTGTTTGTCAGCTATTGCAACATGAATCTTATGTTGTTGATTTTTGTCATCCTTCCTTAAAGGAAACTGATTTGCATAATGATCCTTGCCACAATTGTAATAGCCTCCTACAAGTTCTTTCCTAGGCTCAAATTTATTTCTAGCCTTAGAGTTATCATTCTAACCCCCATAGGACTTATGTTTGTTATTATTGTTCTTGACAAAGTTATTTTGTACATTAGCAACAGTGTTTATTTGTTGCAGTTTTCTTGTTATTATTAGCAAAAAAATTGTTTTTCATACCAAATTTCTTCCATGGCCCCTTTTTGGGTGCAAAGGATGAAGAATAATTTGGAACTTTCTTTCTGATTTCTTCTTTATGGGAAAAGATCACCTTCAATTTATTCTCTTGCCTTATGGATTTTTCAACAACCCCTTATATATTGGTTGGGTTGTGAACATCCACTTCACTACCTATAATGGGATTTAATCCCATGATAAATTTTTGTATCCTGAACTTCTCGTTATATTGATACTTTGAGGTACGTACTTAAGGATCTTAGTAAATCTCTAATGATAGTTTGTTACAGCTAACATTCCTTGAGCTAAGTTCTTAAATTTAGTCATTTTCTTATCATAGTAAAGTTATGGCAGCCATCGTTTCCTAAAATAATTTTTAAATTGATCCCAATTGATGTTTGTTTCATCAATGCTTAAATTAGCCTTACAATTGTCCCACCAAGAAGATGCCTCATGGGAAAGTTGGTAAGCTCCCCATATTGATTTTGTTTCCTTAGAGAAGTTCGTTATTGCAAAGTACTTCTCCATTTTGATGAGCTAGTTATTGGTTCGATATCCTAGTGTAGTGCCATCAAACTTGGGTGGACTTATCCTTTTTATGTCATTAGTGAGTTCAGCTTCCAATCTTGCCTTTTTATTCTCAGGATGATTAGATACACTAATATTAGCATTGGATACATTATTTTTATCAATGCCCAAATTACCAACATTGGTGTTGTCCACAAGAGATGGTTGATTGTTATTATCGGCATATTCTTCCTCCTCCTCATCACCCATTACTTGATGTTCAAGTACATCCAAATGATCTCTTATTTCCAATAGGGTAGCAAAGATCTCATCATGTTTTTGGGAATTATCTACTTCTCCACCAAGTGGTGGGTTGTTTGCAGCATTTCCTCTTGTTCTAACCATTTTCTGTTAACAAGAAAATTTAAGTTTTTATCAGATTATGGACACAATAGGTCTAAGAGCTGCAACCTTTAGCTTTGATACCAAGATGTAACATTCCCACTTTAAGACTTTAGAAACAAGGGAGTATTTTTTTAATGTTATCTGTTCTCAATAATCATAATTTAGAACACACATTATAATCCAATCAATCTTATAACATAAAACCATATGCAGTTATAAATGACTTGATGAAACACCGATCTCTCATTCCATGACTCGGTATCATACTGATATCTCATGTTAACTTATTATTTTATAGATTGTGTATACTTGGTTCCCTTACCATTTTTGGGGTATCGAGTGCTCTTTTTAAGAGGCCTATCTAAATATTTGTTACCAATATTCATCTGAAATCTCACTTATTAAACTAGGTGATATAGGACAACGCAACCAACAACTTGCGATACTTTCACCAAAGATTTTTAAACATACTATTCATGTTTATATTCCTAGAATACATACTCATCAAATGCAATAATTCCTTCACCAAATTTCATATGTTATCTAGATTGGTCTTTACTGACTTTTATCAGTCAATTTGTTCAAGGTTTAGCCCTAGCCAAGGTTAACAATATAGTCTAGTGTGGAGAACTACTCGAGGTGACTAAGCGTATATAGACATACCCAATCAACCTACGTTGATTACATGTGTCTAGTTACCCTAAGTCATTGTGAGATGACCTCAACACTAGATCATACCCCTAACTCTACCTAGGGTAGAATTGTGACCAAGTCATATTTATGTAAATCTGGATGACTAAACTTTGAAGGGTGTTGCAACATGTCAACTGCAACACAATATCCTCATGAAGACCCAAGTCTTCATGAAGGTATTGTACTACAGTTCATGTGTTCCAACATCTGGATGAGTTCACCTCATCTAGATGAACATACCATGGAAAGAAGTTAAGGACTTATTAAATTTTCCTTATAAAGGGTTAATTGCAGTAGCCCTACTAAACACTAGGTTCATTAACCATTAGGGTTTCAAGTAAAAGTTGTAATTAGAGTTGGTATGTAGATACATCTGCCCCCTAACCATTTCATAAGTTTTTATTTTTAATCCATTAACATTCTTATTTATGTTTCACAAATAGATTCAACATACTTAACAGTGATATTAACTTAACTTGCATATCCAAGCCTTAACTTTTTAATTTTGGATCAATTATTTTGTTATTAGACTTCATTGGGATGAAGTCTAATCCTTAATATTTTCTTTACTTTATTTTTAATCACATTAAATAATAAATCAAGAGGAAGCATACTTTCCAATATAATAATCGATTCAATTCCTATAGCTCTTAAAATAGTCTTTTAATCATTGCAAGAGAATTTCCTTCCCTTTTTCCCTATAAAGGGGTTAGGGTTAATTTATAACCCCATAATAATATTGCAATTTTTATCATCGTTTCATATACTCAACACCATTACTTTAGTAAGCCATATTGATTTAGTTGAATGTCCAAATGTATGTCAACTTCATAAGTTGACATTGATAAAAAGGATAGTACATCTAGTACCCTTAACCTCTAATTCATTTTAAAACCAACCTAATAGGGTATATTATAGATATATATATAAAAGAAATACAAATAATCTTATCATTTCCATTCCCGAATACCCACAAGGATTACACATTATGTTCAAACAAACTCACAACTCTTTCTTCATAAAATTGGATTCATACATTTAATTCCATACAACTTGGACATTTCTAGAGTCAAACAACAATATAAAGATCAATTACAAAGACAACTTACATTTCCAAAAATACATTTTAATAATGATCCATATTTCATCATAAAATATACATTCTCTTGATAAACAAATATAGGTTCTTAAAGGTCTTTCCTCCTTTCATTACTTACGAAGTCCATCTGTAAAAATTGCTAGCATGGGTCAGTTCTTCAAACTGAGCATGATAAGCACTAAGCATTAAAAACATGTGCTTTTATCTAACTGCTTTCATAAAGACAAATTTGCTTTTATGAAATAGTTAAATCATTATAGAAAGACACACCAAAAGAAATAATAGCCACAAGAAATAAAGGGAGGTAAGGTAATAAAACATATCATAATTTAGAATAGATCATAGTGTAAACAAATTCAACTTTAAAATGTTGTTTTATAGTAAAATCGTTAAACATTAATCCGTATAAGTACTTATTTCATCAAATTCCACTTTACCTTGCAAATTTCATTTAACATAATTCACTTCTCAAATAATCCTATCTATCATGAGAAGTTAACTATCCTTTCTAACTCTAAGGAATAGGTCAACATTTGATATCACAATAATACCTCTATCTCAACATTTATTTCTCTTAATTACATCCTAGAATATGAGATGCCAAGTTCAATTAAACATTGGAATAAGTTAGGATGAATCAACTACATATTTAGTAAAGAGTTTCTTATTTAATAATTCTTCATCCTAACTCAAGATTAGAAACTAATCCAAGTTTAGGTCCAGCTCTAAATAGACTTTTTACAAAAGATGAAATCAATTTAGCACGCAATTGAAACTAATCACACAATCTCAAATGAGATATAATACAACCAAGGATAAATTCAAATAGGTGAATGAAGGGATTTTAACAATTGATACAATTCCTAAAACATTAAAATATGTTTTCACCCAATAAGAGACTTCTCATAATTTTCCAACCACTCATAATGATTCAGTTCGCAATCCCTTGCTTCAGCTAACCTATCTTATCACAATCAAGCTTAATTCTTCAAGCAAGTCCCAGTGAAGGTATTAAGAACAAACTAAATTGGTCAGTCCCCTTTTTGGATTGATACATGCAAAGAATCGAAGGAGAGAGAGAGAGATTTTAAATTCAACATTCAAAGTAGGATTAGAAAAAGAGCATTCTAAAAACAAGAATACTAACAGTCAAGTCCATTCTCTACTACCTTCTAATGTATTTCCCAAATAGAAGACAATCAGAGATCAAAATGAAAGACTATAGTCTCAAAGAAGAGAATAAACTATGAGCCATGAACATCCATTAACTTTCATTATTCAAAGGGGGAGTAACAATAGCACCAGTAACAAGAAATCTATAAGTAAACACTTCCTCAGACATGGTGGAGGAAGGAGAGAATTATCAGAAGAGTAATTCTTAATAGTCCTTCTACACCCAAGTGAAGTAAAGAAAAACATGATCAAATATGATAAATCTAAGCCCCCAACAACATTCCCTAAATAGAAATACTTGTGCCTTCTTTGGAAGAAATAACCAAAACAAGTTCGATGGCTAAAGGCCAAGAAAACGAACTGACAAATCAACCATTAATGTCCAAGTAACTAATCAACTCCCGATTCAATAACAACAACTATAACATAGTGAGCTTAAACTGAAGATAACTTCCCCTTCTACACATTAATTACATCAATTACAGGAGTTACCCAAGTTCCCAAAAGAATAAACACATAGAATAACACTTCATTAAATTACCCTTTTTCAAGCAACAACTTCCTTTCAAGGAGATAACATGGTAAACTTACCCATCCTTTGTTGGTGAACGAAAAATCAATAACAAGTCTTAACAGACTAAAGCTTCCTTAAAAATCCCAACTCAGATCATTGCATCATCCTTAATAAACACTGAAATAGACAACTGAAATAGGAAGGATAATACCCAACCCATATTTATAACCACAGAGAGATAAAGGAAATGTTAACATGATCACAAGTTTTGTGCACGAAAACAAACTCAGAAGATAGGTTAAACCCAGAGATGTAAAATTCTATTTCCCTCAAGGATTCATTCAAGTTTAGATAATAGTCGAGTTACTCTATAGTTCATATACTGAAGTATTCTCACATAAGTGATACAAGATCCCATCAAACAAGTTCCACAATTAAAGAAAAATGAGTTACTCATGAGTTTAACACAACTCAACAAAAGTATAAGCAGTTATAAATTCTTCCCAATACAAACAGAAGTTAAGCATATCTTTGAAATTTCCAAACAAGGAATTTAAAACCCAGAATAGATCTTCCATCATAACAGTGGAATCAAACAAAAAAAAATAGTGAATAATACAAACATCGAAAGAAAGATCATAAAATTCATCAACAACCCATTCATTTCCCAAGAACGAGTTATTTTAATGAAAATATTTAAGTAAAAGAAAAACATCTTAATGGGTAGAATTTATCATGCCCGATACCACTTCTCTTTTTTATTCACGGGAGATATTCAAGAAAAATTCAATAGCTTCTTTCTTTTCATGATCATCAACAAAAACCTTCACACTTTCCCCTTCCTTCTTCTTATAGTTTCCATAGAGACCAAAATAGCTCCAAGTAATGCAAAATAACCATTCAAGTAGAGTTGAAATGAAGATTCAATGAATAGAAAAAACATCATGCAGAGCTCGAGCTCAAAATGAGCTGAAAGACCAAAACAACCATGCAAAAAATACCATGCATTTTCCTAGGTGGTTTCTTCACCAAAAAAAGGTCACTAAACGCAAAGGAAAACAGTTTCCTCCTTTTTCTCCATGCCACTGCCATCTATGTTTAGTGATGCCTCTATTTTCAAAATTTTACATGCAGCTTAACTTGGTGGAGATGCCAACTAAGCATCCCTTAGTTTCTTTACGCCTCTACCAAAGTTTGCAGTCCTTCATATTAAAACTAAAATCAATTCCCATTTAATGCCTTGAAAACTCGATGCCACCGACAATAAAACTTGCCATGTTGTCCATAGGTACCCCTTAGGTTAGCAATGACTTAGGTTAGATCAACATTAGGTTAGAAAATCAACCTAGGTTCTTAGGTAAGTCTTTAGTTACCTTAGTTTGTTTTCAAACTTAATAAACATAGAACATACCAACTTAGGTTAGATTTAACCCTTAGGCTAGGGTCTCAACCTTAGTGTTATATTATTAGGTCCAAGGTCCCTATATGCCACTCAATGCCTTAACAATAGTAAGAAGACCTAGGCCTATCATCAAAAGCTTTGTAATCATTTTTTTACCCTTCACGAGGTGGAAAATCCCATGCACGTCGGCTTATCACCCAAAGTGGGTGATAGACTCTCACCGAGGCACACGCGAGCACCGAGTCTCTCCTTTATGTGATTTTTGTGAGAATGCACACAAGAAAAGAATGCACAAAACCCATTTTTTCCTGCGTGCGCATGCCGTATGTTATGTAAAATCCTGCTAGAACCCTTTCCCTGCATGCCTTTAACCCATGTTCCCTTCTTCAATTAGGTCCCACATGCCCACGTGATTTCTTGTACTTAGCTAATATTTTGGGGCCCAACATCACCCCACACTATGCCTGTTCTCCGTCCCCAAAAACACTCTTCAATAAAGAATTAAAGAATGGTGGATCCTTACAAATGGTTAGAATGGAAGAATGAAGGAATGAAGAAATAGGAAAAAAATGGAAGAATGGGGAACTTTACTTAATTAAGGAGGAGAGGGAAATCCTTTCTTAAATCACCTTCTAATTTTCCCCAAGTGTCGACCTCATTCTCTCGCTTACTGACAGAGGTCACCCATCAGGGTGGTCACTTATTCAAAACTAAGCTCCTCTCCCTTAACACTCATTGTCTCCACAATCTCCTCTAGCTGCTTGCCCAAATCCTTAAGCGCATCCATCCTCTGAGTGATTTGAGGGTACAATTCCTTTAGTCGGTTCTTGATTAAGACCTGCAAATATCTCAATGGCCTCTGATTTCTATTCTACCTCAGCTAGGATCTTGTCTCGCTAAGCCATGTTCCCTTTGTTCTTTTCCTAAAATTCCTTGAGTTCTACCTCATGAGTGGAAACTAGGATACTTACCACTCTATCTCTATCTACGCAGTTGTCATAGGAAGCCTTAACAACTTGTACAACAAATTTTACATCGGCGAGGATCTTATTGTACTAAGCAACAATCTCCACAACCTTTATTTTATTTTCTTTCTCCTGGCACTCCAATGCCTCTTTCATTGATTCTAGGGCAAGTGGTCACCTCTCCATGGTGATTATGTGGATCAAGTCCTCTAGGCATTGCAAGGATGATCCATACTTTTTTACGAGCGGTGTTAAGTCTGGATGCTTTAGGATAATGACATCCGTGATCATATCTATCTTCTTGTATGCCTCGCACACTCTTTCCTTTTCATCTTTCAACTCATGCCTTAACTAAGCATTGATTAGCTCTTCCTACTTCAAGTCCTTGGTCTTTTCAATGAGCTCTTCTTCCTTTTTCTCTAGCTTTATCTCTAGGAACATTACCCTATCATTTCTCTCGAAGAGCCTAGCTTCAACCTCAACTAAGACTTTGTTGAGCGCATTATAGATCTACTCATCTGATAGCCTCTAAGCATTCACCAAGGGATTTGTCCATTTTTGTCTTTGTAACTTACATCAATTCCCCTTGTCTTACTTCAAATTTTGGATCATCAATGTGGGACTCAAATGCCCATGACAACATTTTCCTTTTCTGAGGGTATGCACCTTCCTCATCAAATTAATTCATAGCTAAAAGTCATTCAGCAGGAATGGTGCTATGGAAGCATGCAAGAAACACTTTTTCGGATCATCAATGTATCCCATTACCTGAAATTTTGATGCTTCTACATACAGAGTACCATCTTCAATCACCAACTATATTAGTATGTGCAAGTGGTGTCGTGGGAAGTCCTAATCGGTGCACCGCATCAACAGATTATGTACCCTACTCCGATATTCTAATGGGAATAAGGGTCACTAACTATCCTCATCTCGATGCACTCACATGTCATAGTATAATATATGGACATTACACTAGTGCTCCCCGTGTTAATGGTGCCACTGACTGGCCAATGTTAGGTCTGAAAATAACCTTGCCCTTCTTTTGCATCCACTTAGGCCTTTTCTATGGGTACAAAACCCAACATCACTCGATATCATGACCTTTTCCACAATGATGACACATGACTAAGTCTGGTGAAGGTTTCCTCTCTAAGTGGCACTTTCGAAGATGACTGGCTTCAGCCCCTTTCCCAAGTGGAGCATCCAAGCTTCTTTGCAACTCTGTGATGCATTGTTGCTATTGGCGCTGACGCTCTCGAATAGTAGCCAGGTGGGTTTGTAACTCCATGATCTGGTGATCATGTTCTCGATGTTGAGTGATCATCACTCACACCATGGTGCCTAATAAGGCAAGCATAACTGACAACTGGAAGAAGATGTATAGATCCATTTTTGCAAAACCAACTTTGATACCAACTTGATCTGAAAATAATCAAGTTTTTATCTACCTAATCTCGGACCCTTGTAGGATTTAATTATTGCTAACAATTTTCTCCTTTTAAGTAATCAATTTAAAAATTAATGCAAGACAATAAAGACAATTGCACAAAAATTGATTACGAAGTTGAGAAATTGCCTACATCTTCGAGTTCTTTCGAATCATTCCACTAGTCAAAACTTGTAAGTTACAATAGTAATTTCACAAGAAAACCTAATGGAATTTCACTTGCCTATCAGTGCTTTAGTTCTTCAAAGAAGTTATGATGATCATTCAAATAATTCTTCACCTTCCTGATGCACAATCTCCTTCGGATTCGATCGGCCTTCCCGACACTATCAATGCACCCTCCAACACTCGGTTGATAATCCGGGATTTATAAGTGATTAATTTTGCTCAATGCACTTATTGGGTAGTTTACATTTTACTCCCAATCAAAAATATTCCATCTACTATTTCCTAAAATAATAGACCAATAAACAATATTTGTCTATAGTAATTTTAGGAATTTAATATATTTTACAAAACTATATTAAAATTTCCCTATTACTAATTCTCCACATCCCACAAATAAGCTTAACAAAATAATAAGCTTCTCAGGCTAATGTCTCTGCCTTTCCAAGCTCTAGGAATGAGCATCTCAGTTGTGCCAGTGTGTCCATTAAATAGAAATGGGTTCCCTATTTATACGAAATTAGGGCCCTAAAATAATGGATTAAAAATTATCTTAAGGCTAATTTTAGCCTAGCCCGTACATGAAAAATGGGATTAATTCCCGTGGTGGTAGATTGCATTTGAAAAGGGATAAAATCCCATATTTGGTGGGTTTGATAATGTTTGAGGCTTTAATAAGCCTTTTCCCATGCAAACATAGTGGTCTTGGGACCACTTGAGGCTAACCACCCCCACCTCCTTCTCACGTGGAAGCTTCCACCATGGACTTTGCCCCCAACACCGCTTCATCCTCCCATCCCCATGTGGACTTAGCAAAAGATATGGGGTTGGTGGTTTATGTGGGTTTGGAGGATTATGTGGGTTGTACACTTCGCATTAATACATGGTTTCAAAATAAAACCGCCCACTTAGACATGTGGCATGTAAATTGGTTTGTAAGTGGACTTACCTAGTTAATATAAATTCGACCCATATAATGTGGTATAGAAAATAATTAACTCGATCCATAGCATATAGTCCACTTGTCATCTCTCGATAGGAAAATCAAGTGAATTCGATTCGTGGTGGCAAGCCACGTGGTGGCTTGTGGACCCACCACATTGGCGATAATACCATAGTCTACACGGTGGTCGGGTTCCCCTCCGTAACAAAATTTGAGCCTCTTGTTCTGACGAGCTATCTTTTTATGATCGTCAAAGACCGGGGATTGAAAACCAAAAAATGAATCCCTTTTCCTTTTGCCACTTGTAATAGTGCCATTGGTCCAATATTGACCTGTTGACTAGAGTTGACTTTCTCGTTGACTGAACTTTGACCAGACATAACTAGAGCTCCCGATGTCCATTTGTCACATTCTCATAGTCATTGGAAATCTCTTGAAATGATATTCTACACTGAAAATATTTAGTGATGTTTAGGGAACTTAAAAAAATTATCCCCGATCACACCTCCCCACAGAGAAATGATTTTTTTCCCAAAAATCTTATATTGGAACATTTTTCCATCCCATCCTGAATCGGGAAACTTTATTCCTGTTGTCCCCTTAATTCCCCCCTTTGAAATCCAATTTCGTGAAAATTGAAGTCTTTCCATGGAGGAATTCATGTTTCGAGCCCCTCAAGTGCTCGTTTTGATCCCCCACGACGTTTTATGCATTTCCTCAGTTTGCGGCCATTATAATGTTCTATCTATTTCTCATGGATGGGAGGGGGTTTATGATCTTATTTTATGCATTTGAAGGACATGGAAACTTGCATTCTTCACATATTAACTTTGTGCGAAAAAAAATCTTCATCGGGTGTAAAAAGGTGTTTTCCGTTCTTTGCAAATTTCTATGTTCTTTTCCCATCATATTCTTTCTCAGAAGGTGAAGCTACATGTTTTCTTCTCATTAGATGCATCTGGATGGGTTCCTTTTAAACTTATCACTTTTGGTGATTTTAAAATGTCATATTTTTCTCACAACCCCAAGGGTCCCCGATTGGTTGGAGCGAGTGGAAGTTCGAGGTGATGGATCCATTTTATTCTCTAAGGAATTATGGCAACAGGGTGAAATTTTCTAAAATGACTCACAAAATGACCACTGCTCATTCGAAGGGATAAATTTTGAGTTGAAGCCCACAATGAATCAGAAAGGGACACATGGCCTATGTTGAAAAGTCAACAGTGAGGCATGGACTTTCGGGGAAAAGTTGGAATTTTCCCCTTTTCAAAATAAATAAAGTATAAAAGTGAAGCACATCCCCGCAACCAATCGGGTGATGCCATGTGTTGAAGAATGAAATCGGGATAGCGGTCCAGTGGAGGAAAATGATAATTTGAGCCATGACCCCATTTCCAATCATGGTGTGCCATGTGTTCATATTAAAAAATCACAACGGGCAGTGGAGGAAAATGAGAATTTGATCCATGACCCCATTTCGAATCGGGTGCTCTATGTGTCTCGATCTTTTGTGAGGATGCGAGAGGCGGAGAAAAATGAGAAATTGTGCTTTTTCTCCCAAATGTCTTAAAACGTGGATTTTTTTCCCCGGGTCCATCATTTCTTAGAGCTTGCCATGTGTAGGGTCCAATTTCAAAGCTAACAAATGGAAAGATTGGCCAAAATGCACTCATCTTGTTTTTTATGCCATTAACAAACCAGAGCTCCATAGAATAAAAATTTGAACCATTCTTTGTTCTTCTCTCTCTGTTTCCTTGTCATTTATTCAAGAGATGCATTTTTGGTTTATTGTGGAGCCAAATCAATAAGTTTAAAGAGATGTAAAGTTTGATTATCAGAAAATAGATTTTATCATGCATACACAATAAAAAGGGGGAAAACTTACCAGTAAGCACTTGAGTGTTATGAAAGTGGTTAAAAGGTGGAAATGGCAGGACCACATGAAGAAGAAAATGATGAGATGCCCCCTGCTAAAGTAATCATTCTCAAACTAATGAGATATTCACCTTTTTAAACCTCTTGTTTTCGTGAGTGTGTTTATTTCATGTCACTTTCCAAAAGATGGATCTAAAACAAATAATATTCCTTTTGGATATTATTTTCTTGGGGACAAATTATGGATGTACACGAATTGTTATAAGAACATGTTTTAGCCATGGAAAAATGATTCTAGTTTTCTTGAAACATTTTAAATTTGGAAGTAATTCAATATAGAAGCTTTCAATCTCATTTCCTCTATTATATCTCTTTATCTCCTTGCTTGATTCAATGGATCATTTGTCTTTGCATTCAAAAGAAATCAGTGTTCTTGTCTCTGTAATCTTTAGAACTTTGTGTCTGATTCACATTGGTGATGAAGTGATTGATCTTTTCCTATATTTTCTTGGTTCAATGTGAGTAAGGATATATTCTACTACAATTATCTCCACGAAAACATTATTTATTTCTTCATTCTTCATATCTCTACTCTTCCAATCCTTTGTATTGATAATCTTTTAAGTATGAAAACATTCTAGAATATCGGGTCCAAACATTGAGAGTCGTATATTTTTACATTTTTTTCTTGCTTTCAATAAGGTAGCCTCTCCCATTAAAGAGGAGGTACACGTTTGTCCCCAACCGTGGTTTATAGCCATGTTCTATTATGAAACTCAACTATTTTTGGTGACTCCACTGGGGAATTCATTGCAAATGGATTCTAATTTTTGAATAACAACTTCTTGATCATCTTTGATCTGGAGACTCCAAGATACACTCGGGGTAGAAGAACCCTTGGAGAAGAAGACCCTCATTTCAAACTTCGGATCATCAAGGTTTCTCTCTCCCTTCATCAAGAAAAATAAGAGGAATAAGATTTGCAAGCAATCCTCCTGCTAGAGAAAAAAACTTCTAGGAGAGACATCCCTCAAGATCAAATCAGTCCTAATTTGCATGATTGATTCTCACCGTGTTTCAGCCTCTCCAAACAATCTTTCCAAGGATAGCAGCTCCTCTACCTTGGGGCCAAAGGGTTAGGACTCTTGCTCTTCCCCAGCCATTGCATGAATTTCCTAGAGGCAATAGAAAGAATTTCCCTAAATTCAAATGCGATGGGAAGGTTCATCCAGATGAGCATATTGCAATCTTCATTGTTGCTTGTGGTGTTCTCGGAGTTGAACATGAGGATATCTTTGTTAGAATTTTTGTATAGACATTGCAAGATAATGTTGCTGATTGGTTCTATCATCTCCCTATTAGATCCATCACCAATTAGAACACCATGATGACCCAATTTGAGCAACATTTCAAACATGCTGAGGATGTACATGCCCTCTTGGCCTAGATTTTTCAAATCAAGAAAGAGTCACATGAGCCCATGAGGGAATTTGTGGTCAAATTCAGTAGTCTGGTTAACAAGATCCCACAAAACACACATGCCTAATGGATCAAATTCAGAAATGTTTCTTCCTTAATGCCCAACTTCCTAAAGTGAGCTATGCACTTAGAAGAGATAATCTTGCCACTTTAGATGTTGATCAGAGATTTTTGTCAGTGTTGAAGATGATCTGATCATGTCTGGAAAGCTAAGGAGAGAATCATCCAAATCCAAAGCATCTCCTTCTTCCACATCTTCTCCTAGAGCTAATGTAGATTAGTTGGTACAGAAACTTGCTAATGATCTCATTTCTCTCAAGAAGTAGTTAGCCCAGCATGCTCCTTATCAAGATGTTCCTAGGAAGAACTTTCAGCCCAGGAATCGGTTTCCCTCTCCTCAGACTAGATTGGAAATTGAAGGCCCACCTGTTAAAGTTCCATTCAATGCAACATGTGAAGTGCTGGAGCCTGATGATGAGGAGGAGAATGAAATTTGTGAAGAACATGAAGAGGAAGTTGATGAAGAATTAGAAGATTTGAGTGGATATCATGTCTATTTTCTCACCACTAAAGGTATAGATGAAGAGGATGATTATGAAGAAAGAGTTACAAAGATGAATAATGAATCATATGATTTCATGACTTGTGAGCAAGCCAACAAGAAGGAGAAAGTGGTGCAGCCTACTAAAAGATCTAAGGAACCTCCTACGAGACATTCCAAGTGATTGTAAGGAGAGGAGCTCCTAGTCCAACTTATTCCACACCCAAGGTAGGTTCTATTGTTCATTCCTCCTCTATTTATGCTCCTAAAAGTTCTTACACTTCAAATGATAGAGTTGATAAGTCAAAAGTTTCATCTACTCCTATCAATCATGCTCCATCTACCTCTGGTTCTTTTGCAATTATTGACCATCTCATGAAAACTAAGATCCGGATCTCGGAATCCGAATTCTACCAAACCCATCCCAAGGCCTTTGCTAAGATGGTATACTTTGTAAATTCCAAATACAAGCCTTCATCCCCTAGTTCTAAATATATCTTGCCCACTCCTTCTCCTTCATCTCAACCAAGCCTTGTGGTAGTAATCACTTCATCCGATGAGAAGATCAAACCATTTTATGTCGAGCCTCCTCATAGTTGGCCACAAACTCAAAAATTGTGTTATTGATTCTGGTGCTTGGATAATGTGATGCCTACTAAGGTAGCTCATACCCTAGGCTTAACTAGAACCCACACTTTTGGTTCATGTTACTTAATGGAAAGTAGAGAAGTGCCATTGGTTGGGAGGATCAAGGATGCACAAGTATCCTTTGCTGCTTTGCCAGAGAAGAGTGTTTTAGCCACCATTTTTGTAGCTAATATTCCCCCTTCCTATGACATGCTTTCTGAGTAGAAATGTTTGTAAAGATGTTGGAGGAGAAATCATGATGGATTGGTCACATGATCTTATTCTAATGAATGGGAAAATGAAGAAGCTACTGCTGAGAAACAAATTGAATATATCATGCAAAAAAAGTATGACCCAAAGGAAAAAAATACATTATGAGGACATTGGTCATGGTAACTACATGATCATGTCACAAGATGAGGCTAACCATCCTAAGAAAGTTATTATTGATCCTAATGGAGTTTGGATTTTGGAATTTGATGAGAGTTGATCCTTAGTTGGTTCTGGAGCTAGTGTGGTGCTTATTTCTCCTGAAGGGAAAATTCATCCTTTCTCCTTCAAGCTCTAATTCAAAAACAAAAATAATACAACTGAGTATGAGGCTCTCATCCTCAGTTTAAGCATGTTAAAAGAGATGGAGATCAAGAATCTCCTTGCTTGTGGAGATACAAAGCTGATTGTAAAATAGGTCAAAGATCTCTTTCAAGTGAAGAATAGAAGGTTGAAACATTACAGGAATATGGTTTGGGATTCCATTGAGTTCCTTGATGCCTTTTCCATTTAAGCCATGCCAAGGGAAAGCAACACCATGGATGATTCATTGGATGTCCCGGGGTCTCTACTGATCCCTCATCCAGATTTCTCCCAAGATAAATTCACCATTGAGATGATTCACAGGCCTAGTGTTCCTGACAATTCAAACAATTGGCAAGTCTTTAATGATGATCAACACTTTCTTTCCTTCCTTGAAATCAGAGATAATTTTAACCAGTTGTACTTTAAAGGAAGTGGAAATATACTTAGAGAGTGTGTGCCCCCAAGTGAAGAAGGTAACAAATAAGAAATGGATCATGATGGCTTCATAAAATTGAAAGGTAATGAGATACCTAAATGGCTAGTAAGTTTAGAATATTTATTTGATAAACATGATACATACATCAAGTCCAAAACCTCCAAAGGATATTAGGAGTCTACAAACTGTGAAAATATAAACATTGGGAGTCTTAATGAACCCATGCTAGTAAACATTGTAAAGTGTTGTAAACAAGAGGAGAGGGATAAAGTAGTGAATCTGTTAAAAGGTATGTTGATGTTCTTTCATATTCTTATGATGATCTCAAGGCTCTTCAACCAAAATAGATGCAACATTTCATTCCTCTAAAACATGGGATCAATACCTTCTGGAAAAATTAGAGGTAGTATAACCCTAAAATTTTTGATACAATCTTTCAAGAGATCTAAAAGTTATTGAAGGCTAAGATCATTTTCCCCATTCACCATTCAACGTGGATTACTAATATTGTGCCTGTCAAGAAGAAGAATGGTGAGATCTAGATTTGTATTGATTTTAGGAATTTGAGTCAAGCCTCTTCAAAAGATAATTATCCTCTCCCCATAATGGATCAAGTGTTACAGGATGTTACAGGTTTAGAAATGTTTTCCATGCTTGATGGATTCTCAGGATATAATCAAGTAGAAGTAAGTGTTGCAGATCAACATAAGACTGCCTTTACCACTCCTTGGGGAACCTTTGCTTAGAGGAGAATGCCTTTTTGCCTCATCAATGCTTGTGCCACCTTTGAGAGGGAAATGGACTTGGCCTTTGGCAGTCTCAAGGGAAAATTCATAGTTGTATACCTTGATGATCCGATGTGTTTTCAAAAACCAAAGCTAATCATTTCCTTCAAAAGTGTAGAGAGCATGGCATCTACTTGGATCCCAAGAAGTCTACATTTTTGTCACCAAGATAAAATTATTGGGACACATTGTCTCCAAGGAGGGAATCAAGATTGATCCAGAAAGAGTCTAGGTAATTCAGCAGATCCCTCTCCCCACAAGTAAGAAGGGTGTGCACTCTTTCTTTGGCAAGATCAACTTCTTAAGAAGATTCATACCTAATTTTTCTGAACTTACTTTGAACATAGCTCAAATGATGAAAGGAAAGCAAAATTTTGGTTGGTCCTTTGAAGGAAAGGTTGCATTTGAAGACATTAAGAGAGATATAGCAAAGAATCCATTCTTGGCATGCCCTGATTATAGAAAAGATTTCATTATCTATTGTTATGCTACTGAAAGTATTCTAGCTATTGTGTTAACCTAGGAGAATAATGATGGCCATGAACTCCCCATAGAATTCATGAGTTATATTTTTAAATCCCATGAGATGAATTACACCATGATGGAGAAACATGCTTTTGCAAGTGGTCAAATTTGTGAAGCGCTTTTGTTTTTACATCCTCAACTCTCATTCTATTGTGCTTGTGCCTCGATACAACTATTAAATACATTCTTACACAACAAGACTTTGGAACCAAGAGAGGTAATTGGGTATCTAAATTTTAGGAGTATGATATTGACACCAAACCCACCAAGCTAGTTCGAGGAAAGGGATTATGTGAACTCATTGTTGAAGGAGTTGATGCCAAATTGTACAAGGAGGAATTTGATGTCCATGTTGTTATTTTCCTTAGCTCAACTAAAGAATGGTATACTTGGCATTATAGACTTTCTTACTTATGGATAATTTCCATCCCATTTGAGTGCCAAGGATAAGAGAGCCATCAAATTAAGCTCTACGCAATTTGTGTTGTGGGAAAATGCATTGTTAAAAAGAGGCATAGATGGAAGGTTTTAGAAATGTGTTAACAAAGAGTAGCAAAAGAAATTGTTCTCATCCTTTCATGACTAGGCTTGTGGAGGTCATTTCTCTTCTGTTGTCATATCCCACAAAATCCTCCATGCTTGGATATTATTGGCCTACCTTGTTCAAAGATGCATCAAAGTGGGTAGGAAAATGTGAATCATGTCAAACCTTTGTTGGAAGACCCAAATTAGCTGCTTTACCTCTCAAACCAGTGGTGATTGAGGAACATTTTCAATAATGGGGTTTGGACTTCATTAGGACACTCAATCCACCTTCAAGTGTAGGGCATACTCATGTTTTGACTGCCACTGATTATTTCACCAAGTGGGTGGAAGCCATTCTAATTAAAAGTACTACTTCTGAAGTAGTATGCAACTTCATCAAGGAGCACATCTTAATAAGGTTTGGGATACCAAACAAGATTGTCACTGACAATGCTTCTAATTTTTCTTCTACTTGAGATGATGGATTTCTGCTATGGCTATGGCATTTCCCTTGCCCACTCTTCAGATTACTATCCCCAAGGGAATGGACAAGCAGAATCAACTAACAAGAACTTGGTCACCATTGTTCAAAAGCTTGTTAATGAATCTCAGAGGAATTGACATAAGAAACTATATGATGCTTTATGGGCAGATAGGATTACACCTAAGAGAGCCATTGGAATGTCTCATTTTTAAGTGGTATATGGAGTTGAAGCTCAGTTGCCAGTGACATTGGAACTATCACCTTACAATTGATAAAGGCCATTTGGGATGAAAAATTTACCAATTCATTGGAAAAAATAATTATGTACCTCCGTAGAAGTTGAATGAAGATAGATTGCAATTGGATGACATAATATCAGCTCATCAACTCAAGGTAAAAGCTCTATTTGACAAAACCGCTAAACCCGGAACTTTTCAAGTGGGAAACCGTGTTCTTATTTGGGACAAAAGGCATGAAACTTGAGGTAGTCATGGTAAATTTGATTCCCTTTGGCTTGGTCCATTTAAAATTAGACATTTTGCTCATGAGAACTCTTTTTACCTAGATTACATGGATGGCTCTCCTCTCCCTCTTCCTTATAGTGGGTAATTTTTGAAGTTGTTCAAAACCTAGGAGTTTTTGTGGTCCCTCTGTACATTTTGTTTCTAGTTTTTCTTGTTTTTGCTTGTTTCCTTGTGTGTGTTGTCTTCTATGTTGATATTAATTTTTGACTCCGTTGCCCAATGGATAAGGCACTGATATGTTCATCCCCATAATTCTCTATGGTTCTTGATTTTACATCTTTCCTCTGCCAAATCATCCCCAGAAGGAGCCAGCTATTGTCCCCTCAATTCCCCCTTTTTTGAAATCCAATTTCATTAAAATTGAAGTTTTTCCATAGAGGAATTCGTGTTTCGAGCCCCTCAAGTGCTCATTTTGATCCCCCATGACGTTTTATGCATTTCCTCAATCTACGGCCATTATAACATTCTATATATTTCTCATGGATGGGAGGGGGTTTATGATCTTATTTTATGCATTTGAAGGATGTGGAAACTTGCATTATTCACATATTAACTTGTGCATAACAAAATCTTCATCGGGTGTAAAAATGGTGTTTTCCCATTCTCTGCAATTTTCTACGTTCTTTTCCTCATCAAATTATTTCTTATAAGGTGAAGCTACGCATTTGCTTCTCATTGGATGTGATCGAGATGGGTTCCTTTTTGAACTTATCACTTTTGGTGATTTTGGAAAAAATGTCAGATTTGCCCCACATCCCCGTGGGTCCTTGATTGGCTAGAGCAGTTTTGGCGGAAGTTCGGGGTGATGGATCCATTTTATTCTCTAAGGCATTATGGTGAAAGGGTGAAAAGTTATAAAATGACTCATGGCCCTACTCATTCGAAGGGATAAATTCTAAGTTGAAGCCCACAGTGAATCAAAAAGGGACATGTGGCCTACATTGAAAATTCAATGGCGGAGGCATGGACTTTCGAGGGAAAAGTTGGAATTTTCCCCTTTTCAAAATAAATAAAGTATAAAAGTGAAGCACATCCCCACAACCAATTAGGTGATGCCATGTGTTGAAGAATGAAATCGGGACAACAGCCGGTAGAGGAAAATGAGAATTTGAGCCACAACCCCATTTCCAATCAGGGTGTGCCACACATTCATGTTAAAAAATCACAGCGGGCAGTGGAGGAAAATGAGAATTTGAGCCATGACCCCATTTCCAATCAGGGTGTGCCACGTGTCTAACCTTTGGTGGGGATGCGGAGGGCGAAGAAAATGAGAAATTGTGCTTTTTCTCCCAAATGTCTTAAAACATGGATTTTTTTCCCCAGGTCCATCGTTGCTTGGAGCTTTCCATGCATAGGGTCCAATTTCAAAGCTGACAAAGGGAAAGAGTGGCCAAAACACACTCATCTAGTTTTTGACGCCATTAACGAACTAGAGCTCTAAAGAATACAAATGTGAACCATTCTTCATTCTTCTCTCTTTTTTTCCTTGTCTTTTATTCATGAGATGCATTTTTGGTTTTTTGTGGAGCCAAATCAATAAGTTTAAAGAGATGTAAAGTTTGATTATCAGAAAATAGAAATTATCGGGCATACACAATAGAAAAGGGGAAAACTTATCGAGTAAGCACTTGAGTGCCATGAAAGTAGTTAAAAGGTGGAAATGATAGGACCACATGAAGAATAAAATGATGAGATGCCCTCTGCTAAAGTAATCATGCTTGAACTTATGAAATATTTTCCGTTTTGAACCTCTAGTTTTCATGAGTGTGTTTGTTTCATGTCACTTTCCAAAAGATGGATCTTAAAAAACATTATTCTTTTTGGATATTCTTTTCTTGGGGACAAAGTTAAGATGTACATGAATTGTTATAATAACATGTTTTAGCCATGGAAAAATGATTCTGGTTTTAGGGAACATTGTAAGTTTGGAAGTAATTCAATACAGAAGATTTATTTCTCATTTCCTCTGTTATATCTCTCTCTCTCCTTCCTCGATTTAATGGATCATTTGTATTTTCATTCAAAATAAACTTTGTGTTCTTGTCTATGTAATCTTTAGAACTTTGTGTCTGCATTCACATTGGTGATGAAGTGATTGATCTTTTTCCTATATTTTCTTGGTTCAATGTGAGTAAGGATATATTCCACTACCGATATCACCTGAAAACATTGTTTTTTTCTTCCTTCGTCATCTCTCTACTCTTCCAATCCTTCATATTGATAATCTTTTAAGTATCAAAACATTCCAGAAGATTAGGGTCCAAACATTGAGATTTTTATATTTGTACATTTTTTTCCTACTTTTAATAAGCAAACCTTTCCCATTAAAGAGGAGGGACATGTTTATCCCCATCGTGGTTTATAGCCATGTTCCATTCTGAAACCCAATAGTTTCCACCTCGAAAGTTCTATTGTAGTATACCCTTGAGTCTCTTCTCCTCCAACCTTCTCACTTCGACAAATTTTATCCAATCTTGGACCTATGGGCTATGGGCCCATGACACTCTCTTCCGCGCCACTTTGATATCTCAAGAGGGCCTCCATGCCTCCATTGTATGGTGTTAAGTTTATGATGAAACCTCAACACTCTTATTCTGCGGTGCTAAGCTTCTCGATATCTCGAAAACAAGGATCTTGTTTTACTCTATAACAAAGCTCTTGTCTCGAGTTGATTATGAAGAATCCAAACCAGTTTGAAGGAACTCCTTGTTACTTAGCGCTATGATTGATCCGATGTCGATAATGGAAAATGAACTTTCCTTTTCGACCTCAATTCCTCCACCGTAGTGCTAAGTCTCTTATAGACCTCAATGCCTCCGCTATGTAGTGCTAAGTATCTTGTAGACCTTAATGCCTCCATTGTGTAGTGCTAAGTCTCCTATGACATCAACGCATCCTTTGTGTAGTGATAAGTATCTTGTAGTCCTCAACGTCTCGATGTGCAATTCTAAGTCTCTTGTAGACGTGAATGCCTCTACTACACAATGCTAAGTCTGATGATCAGCTACCATTCAAATGTGTGGTTGTAATGCCTTGACTCTAAATGATGTTCCAAGCTAATATTTTGAGAGATCCTTTTGTTGACAAATTATATCAGGTACCATTCTACTAGATGCCCATAATGGCTTCTCCACAAAATAAAGTTCTAACCCGATGTCCATGCCAATGGTGATTCAACTACCATTCTACTACACACACACACAATGCCTCTACACAAAATGAATTTCTGAGCTGACTCCTATGAACTCTACTGTCTGCAAAAATGGTAGATCAATCTCCAAGATTTATATGATTCAAATCCTGTATCCAAGCTATAACAGTACTCACAAGCTGATTAGGAGATAGGTGCCCTTAAAAGGGTCTTTATACAACTTTCAAACATATGTGTAGGAAATTATATCCTAATACATCATGCAAAACTAGTTGTAAAAATGCTCCATTTTTGGAGTCTTGTACAATAAGCTTAAATACCAATTTTATAGGAAAATAATTTTGCATGGTAAACCTGTCGCAAAATCTCTCCTACTTGGTGGCCTTTGTACTTGGTCTTCTCCACTGCATCGCAATCATGGTTTGACCTTGTTTGTCTCTTCCCTATTGGAAAAATAACTCAACAAGGACCAATACATATTGCATCTCTTGGTATTAACAATTTTACCAAAATAATTTCCCTCTAAGGGTCTTACTAATGCAAGTATTTAAGAGTACAAACATTGCCCAAAATTGGGACTTTGACTAATGTGTCCTGTTCGATTAGATGTATACAAAAATTTCCCATACATGGGTCTTATTCATACATTCTACCTAACACAAAAGTTTATGGTTTTATTACAATAAGAGAAATAAATAATGCTCAAAAAACCAAATACAATAGTTGAACTAGTCAACTTTATTTGCACCTTAGATTTCTTACCAAATGTAGAATCCTTGGTGTCTATCTAGGATACCTCAATAGGTGTCCTGTGGATCCTTGGGCTCTTGCTCCTTTGCATATGGATCCTCATGGTCTATTGGAATGTATGTGACCTCAGTGTCAGGATCTGGATGATCAACAAGGGACATATGAGCTTGACTCTACACTAGGATCTGCATGATCCCCGGGTACATATGAGTCCAAAGGCTCACTATTTTTTCCTTGTATAAGATGATCAACATGACTGTCATGAAATCAATCCTCCATGTGTGCCCAATACAAAGCTCCACTCCACTCCTGTCATCAATCAAATATCCCTGACAAGTAGTCGGGTAGAATTTTCCTAATACCACTTCGTCCATCTCTAAAGGGATGATGTCAAGAGTGATATTGTCAGAAACTCATCTCCCAACAATGAAGCTCAAGATGCAATAACTGGTAGACACTCCATGTAGAGTACCATCTTCTGTACCAACTATCTTGGTACATGGAAGTGGTGTCATGGGAAGTCCTAATCGGCACACCACATTGACAGTTATGTACCCTACTCTGATAGTCCAATCGAGAATAAGGGTCACTAACTGTCCTCATGCAACCACTGGAATCCACTATCTTGATGCACTCACATGTCGTAGTATAATATCTAAATGTTCCACTAGTACTCCTCGTCCCAATGGTGCCACTGACTGGCCAATGCTAGGTCTGGCAATAGCCTTTCCATTCTTCTGCATCCACTTAGGCCTTTTCTCTAGGTACAAAACTCAACATCTCTTGGTATCATGCCCTTTGCTATAATGATGACACGTGACAAATTCTAGTGAAGGTTTCCTCTCAAAGCGTTGCTTCAAGATGAATGGCTTCAACCCCTTTCCCAAGTGGAGAATCCAAGCTTCTTTATAACTATACGATGCGTTGTTGTTATTGGTGTTGAAGCTCTCGAATAGTAACAAGGTGGGTTTGTAACTCCATGATATGGCGATCATGTTTTCCATGTCAAGTGATCACCACTCACACCATGGTTCCTAATAAGGAAAGCATAACTGGCAACTGGAAGAAGATGTATAGATCCATTTATACAAAACTAGTTCGATACTAACTTGATCCAAAAATAATCAAGATTTTATCTACTCCGATCTCGCACCCTTGTATGATTTAATTATTTCCGACAATTTTCTCCTTTTAAGAAATAAATTTAAAAATTAATGCAAGACAATAAAGACAATTACACAAAAATTGATAATGGAGTTCGGTAATTTCCTACGTCTCTGGGTTCTTTCGAACCGTTCCACTAGTCAAAACTTGTAAGTTACAATAGTACTTTCACAAGAAAACCTAATGGAATTTCACTTTCCTATCAGTACTTTAGTTCTTCGAAGAATTTCTATGATCATTCGAATCATTCTTCACCTTCCTAATGCACAATATCCTTCAGCTTCGATCAGCCTTCCCAACGCTATCAATGCACCCTCCAACACTTTGGTCGACAATCCAAGCTTTGCAAGTGATTAATGTGGCTCAATGGGCCTATTGGGTAGTTTACATTTTACTCCCAATCACAAATATTCCATCTACTATTGCCTAAAATAATAGGCCAATAAACAATATTTGTCTATAGTAATTTTAGGAATTTAATATAGTTTACAAAACTATATTAAAATTTCCCTATTACTAATTCTCCACATCCCACAAATAAGCTTAACAAAATAATAAGCTTCTCGGGCTAATGTCTATGCCTTTCGAGCTCTAGGAATGAGCTTCTCAGTAGTGCCAATGTTTCCATTACATAGAAATGGGTTCCCTATTTATACAAAAATTAGGGCCCTAAAATAATGGATTAAAAATTATCTTAAGGCTAATTTTAGCCTAGCCCATACATGAAAAATGGGATTAATTCCCCATGGTGGCGGATTGCATTTGAAAAGGGATAAAATCCCATATTTGGTGGGTTTGATAATGTTTGAGGCTTTAATAAGCCTTTCCCCACGCAAACATAGTGGTCTTGGGACCACTTGAGGCTAACCGCCCCCACCTCCTTCTCACGTGGAAGTTTCCACCATGGACTTTTCCCCCCAACACCGCTTCATCCTCCCATCCCCACATGGACTTAGAAAAAGATATGGGGTTGGCGGTTTATGTGGGTTTGGAGGATTATGTGGGCTATACACTTTGCATTAATACATGGTCTCAAAATAAAACCCGCCTACTTAGACATGTGGGTGGACTTACCTAGTGAATATAAATTCCACCCATACAATGTGGTATGGAAAATAATTAACTCAGTCCATAGCATATATTCCACTTGTCATCTCTCGATAGGAAAATTGAGTGAATTCGATTTGTGGTGGCTTGTGGACCCACCACAAATCGGTGATAATACCAAAGTCCACACGGCGGCGGGCTCCCCTCCATAACAAAAGTTGAGCCTCTTGTTCCAACGAGCTATTTTTTATGACCATTAAAGACTAGAGATTGAAAACCAACAAACTACTCCCTTTTCCTTTTTGCCACATGTCACAATGTCATTGGTCCAATATTGACATGTTGACCAAAGTTGACTTTCCCGTTGACTGAACTTTGACCGGACATAACTAGAGCTTCGATGTCCATTTTCACGTTCTCATAGTCATTAAAAAGATCTCAAAACAATCTTCTACACTGACACCATTTAGGGATGTTTAGGGAACTTTAAAAAATGATCCCCGATCACTCTTGGCCTCCTTGAATCGATTAACTCTGGCTTGGAAGTATAACACGGTGAAGGAGAAGGGTAGTTTGCACCACGGACTCATGTTCCCATATGTCACCATGAATGCACTGCCAATGTAGAAGTGTTGGTATATTGTGAATTATTCTTCTCCATTCACGAGCATGGAAAAATGCTATGGGACCCTCCACTCTCAGCCCTAAATGTGTCACAATTTTGGTTATACCATTTCTCCCGGACCGCCTTGTGAGTGGCCATCATGGTTTCACAATTATATTTTGTAAACCTATTTACGGGTGAGGGATCTTCTTCTGGATATTCCCAAATATTTATTTATGGCCCATTGGGCACTCTAATCTCTGAGAACACAATAGTGAGGAGTATATTACTAAATATTATCTTCTCTCCCTCTTGCACACTTCTTATGATTTCATCCATGATGAAAGCGTACAAGTTGTAGATGGCCCCTTCTGATATCTTAGGCATACATTCGACATGCCTTATTTACTAGTGTCCACCATTTCTGGTCATTGAGTTTGGTGACTAAGCACATGGACATCCTCATCACTAGTTCTGGTATCTCTGAGATGTCAAACTATCTCGAACCCTTCTTGTAGTCATATGTGGCTATAGTATTCTTGATGGATTCCTTATCACTTAGACCATCATCAATGTTATCTCTTTCACAATTGAGGCACATTAACTTAGATCAATTGTGGTTTGATGCACATCTTACACCCCGCGAAGTAAAAGTGATCTTCATGTACGCATGACATTATCCATTGATAAAGGCACTCATGTTTACCAAAGTAGGGTAACTCATACAATTGCAACAACCTAGCCTTTTCTATTTTGACCATCACCTCATCATTATAAATGGGCATTCCATCTGGCATCCTACTATTATTTGGTCAGACCAACTCTAGTGCTATTTCCTTCTCCATTGTGCTTGTGTGGTGATTATAATCATTGACGGCCATATTCTATAGGTGTGACTCCCATTCGTTTCCTAAAATACCCCATCTAGGTACTACATTTCCACATACCATTCTTCGTTGGTTCTTGTGACAACAACGATCTTCTTTCCCTTACCCTTGCCCTTTGTTTTCTTTAGTGAAACAATCAATTTCCTTGGTTCCGTTCTTTTGGTCGGTTCTAACACTTAAATCCTCTTCCCTTTGCTCTTATCTATCACTCTGTCCAATCCCAAATCTCAACCTTGCAGAGAAACCCTTCTAACTCCGTGCCCTAGCCGCTAAACCCTAACTGAAAAAATCATTTCACAAGACGACGCTTCCTCAACAATTTTTTTCCACGCCCGTTTACTCCTTAGACACTAGTTTGTAGATCTAATTTAGATGCACTATCAAATTCCTTGGTTTCTCATTTCTTCACACAAATCTCTCTTTGGATGCCCTAGTTTACAAGAGCTTCTTCTTTTTCGTAAACTCAAGGTAACAAATGACTTGCCCAACCTTATATTTATAGTTTTTGCTTCTTTCCAGCATTAAATGCTATATCACCTACCAATGTACTTTGACATTAAATGTGGACTTTTCCACGAAGGCATCTTTAAGTTCCTTTAACCGCGTGCCATATCCTATGCGAAAAAATCTTTACAACCTTCTAGCATGCAAAAATTTAACCCAATGAAGACACTTATGCGTGCGTCTGACGAAAGGAACTTCTTATGTCCTTTATTCAATTTTCCTTGCTACCTCATGTTGTTCCTATGGTCTTCATCCTTTCTATACATGGTTTCTAGAAAGAATTTTTGACACCAATCATTCTTGTCCACCTTCTACTCTACACGCTTCTTACCCTTACCCATTTTTCATTTTTCAACTCGGGCCATTAACCGCAACTTATAATGTCGGTTCAAATTTGTATTAAAGGCCTATAATTCATATCACTCCACCCCCACTAAAAATATGTGCATTCCTTTGAGTATACACAACTTTAGATAGATAATGTGGTTATCGGAACACAAGGTGTAAAATGAAACAAAATAGAATGAAACAAAAAGAAACGAGAAAAGGAAACACAAGAAAAGAAAAAGCATAAAGGGAAATTCTAATCTAACTAGAAATAATACCTTATTACATACACCAGAAAAATCATTTATAGAAGGGCTTGACCTACTCCCATTGAAGTGACTGGTACCCGCATCCCATCTAGCACTTGTAACTAGAAAATTCCTGAATTAAGAATGTATGAGATTATGTAAGGTCCAAAACAAAGGACTTTCAACTTCCTAGGATGGCACAAATACTTGGAATCATATAACAATACCAACTTCCCAACCTCAAACTTCTTGTTCTCGATATGAAAATCATGCCATGAATTTTGTCTTGATTTTTGTCTTTTGAATTCATCTAGCAAGTTATCACCTTTCGTATAACTGGATCAACTTATCAATTATTTCTTCTAGAACTTGTTTGTCAACTAACCCCCTACACGTGCTATACGCAGATGATGGTAACATGAATTCCACTAGTAAAATAGTCTCCGCACCAAACACCAATTAAAACAGTGTGGCCTTGTTCAACCTTTTGTAGGTTGTCTTGTATGCCCATAGAATAACTGATACCTTATCATCCCAATCATGTCTTCCAATGTCATAGATCTTAGTTAATGTGTGACTTAGTATTTTGTTAAATGCCTTAGGAGTTCCATTTTCTTGAGGGTGATATGGGGTAGTCTTATGATGGGCCACCATAAATTCTGCTAACAGAATCTTGACTATTTCATTGAGAAAGTGTGTACCCCTATCACTTGTTAAACTTAAGGGACAACCATACCTATTGATTATATTCTCCCATAAAAATATAGTAGTTGTTGCTGTGGTGAAATCTTGTATAAGCGCTACCTCTTCCCATCATTTTAAGTAATCGGTCAAGTGATGATATACCACGAATTGGTCCTTCACACGGCTAGTGTAATTCATCCTACAAAGTCAACTGTCCATTTTTCAAAAGGTTCAGCACTAGCTATTGGCCACAAAGGCATCTCATCTCTCTTTCGGGTTTTCCAATGCCTTTGAAAATGGTTACGAGTCCTTACAAAACTCAATGCAATCCTTTTATATGGTTTCTAACCAAAGCCACCTGCTAATAAAATCTTCGCATGGTAGCATTCCTTGCATAATGTCCTCCTGCAATCCCACCATGTGCTTCTTCCATAATGGTTATGTTCTCATGTTCCAATATGTAGTGCCACATAACCTCGTCATGACCTACCTTATATAGGTCTTCACTAATCATCATATAGGGTGTGACGCATATTGCTAACTACTTTCTCTCCAGGGCCTTCATCCCTTTTGGTGCCACACCTATTTTTAAGAACACTATGATATCTTCCAAGTATGAGGGTGCATGCCACAACCTATAAAGTTACATGTTTGGCATGATATCCTCAATGCTTTGCGCATCCACTCCGAATTAATCTTTGATAAGTGGTCAGGTCCTGAATTACTTTTTCCTAGTTTCACAACCACTATGAACTCAAATTCTTGAAATAGTAGGACCCAACAACATATGCACCCTTGCATAATGGGTTTATTGACTAAGTATTTCAATTCCATGTGGTCTGTAGAAGAATATGAAGGCCATTACCAACGGATACTATCAAAACTTGTGCAACACGTAGATCATAGAAAATGCTTCGCACTCAGTAGTTTTGTAATTTTTCTCTTCAGTGTCAACTTTCTACTTTTAAAGCACAAGGGATGGTCAACAATTCCCTCTCTAGGTTGTGATAGTATTGCTCCCATAGCTGTCCCTGAGGCATCAACATGCACATGGAAAGGCTTATCCTAAGAAGGAAAACATAATATGGGCATTGTGACAAGCCTATCCTTCAAAGTGTCAAATGCCTTTTGTTGTGCCTCTCCCTAATGAAATGAAATATTGTGTTTCAATAATCATTCTAAGGCCATGGAAATCTTGGCATATCCTTTGATGAACTTCCTATAATACCCCATATGCCCAAGGAATACACTTTGACTAGCGAGGCTCCCATAATCCTATAATAACTACAACTTTAACGAGATCTACTAGCAAGCCATATTTACATATAATGTAACCTAATATGGTTCAAAATGGAGTAACAAAGACACATTTCTTAATGTTGAGGGATATCCTCAATTGTCGACATCTCTCAAACATCATCCTTAAGTTATCACAATGGTATTTCACCAATCTATACACAGTCCAGTCATCTAGGTAAAATTGAAGAAAATTATGGATGAAGTCCTCAAATGCTTGTACCACAATGTGTGAGAACACATCAGGCACATTCTTTAATCCAAAAGGCATAACCATATAGGAAAAACTTCCCCATTAAGTGGTGAAAGTTTTCTTTCTCTTTTCTTCCTTTGAAATCTTCCTTGGTGGTACCCTAAGAACCCATCCTTGAAGGAGTAGACTTTGCGCCCGGCTACTCCTTCCGAAATTTCTTCAGTAAAGGGGGTTGGGAAAGGATCGATGATACATCTCTGCATTCAGATCCATGTAGTCAATGTAAATTCTTATCCTTCCATCCTTCTTAATACTGATAACCATTGGGCTTATCCATTCTAATTCTTCCACTACCTCAATGATACCAGATGCTATCATTTTTTCTATTTCTTCCTTAACACATATGCGTAAATTTGGATTCATCCAATAAGGCCTCTTCTAAATTAGGTGCACACCTTCCTTCAACTTGATCTTCATATACCATAAGGAATGGTGAATGCATTTGAGTTCATCATACCCATGAGGGAACAAATATTGGAACTTTCACAATAGATCAATGTTCTTTGAAACATCCTTTTTTGACCAATAGACACCAATGATAGCTTCCTTAGGTTCCGCCTTTGTCCCAATGTTAACCTTCTTTGTTTTCAAAGGCTCATGGTAGGTGTGTACTCACTCATCAATGTTTTCTATGACCTCTCACATACCCTTTGAATGATTAACATCCAACATATCCTTCTCTTCTCCATCTATGACATTGACCATTTTTCCCTTTTCTTTTTCCATGCACGTGTGCTTAAGCTATACCTCATCTGGTTCTTCTTCACCGAGGTGCATCCCCAAAGAATTATCCCTAGAAATTCTAATATCATATCCTCTTCCATAGCACTATCCGCCATTGTAAGGCACTTGATCACTTACACACCTTATCTACTAATGGTTTGGTACTCCTATACTCGAAATCTTGAATGAGATCAACTACCAACTGTTTCCAATTACCCGTCTAACGATGAATCTTTGAATGAACGTATTAAGAGTGTGCACAACCTTTTAAGGTGGAATACAAATTATTTACCCATAATGAAGGTGACAATGCTTCTATGCTTCCCATATAGACCTTCTCACATGCTTGGATATGAAATGAATCGGTCTCTTTACCAAGGTAGTCTTGTATGACCGTGGGTGCGTTACTCTTGGAAAGCATTAAAAAAAACATGATTTTGACCTTGTGCCACTCCAAGATGTTCTCTTGATATGTATCCCACCAGTGTGTTGTAGTTCCAAGTAGGTTATAACTAAGCATTCATCTTCTCTCATACTCATTTTTCCATTGAGATTCCATTTCCTGTAAGAAAATTTCTGGATATGCCCCTCCAGAGTAACTTGAAAACTTCTTTCCTCCTAGGCACTTGACTGAGCATTTCTTTGTAACCCTTGTTAAATATCCTCTAAATTTTTTCCTAATTAACTCATAAGTCCCATGTGCCCAAATACCATATGCCACACTTGTGGTATCACTCCTGATGAGCATCTTCAAATTGGATAACTCCCTCCATAGGGTGAATTATCTCAGGATCTCTAATGGGGCACACATAGATTCTACCAAGAAATTCTTCTCCTAAGGGCTCGAGAATAGGACATCGAATTCACATATATCTAAGGAATGAAAACCCTTTCCTCCTTGTTCTCAAAACTGATATAACCTTTGTTAAACCGCAGGTCAACATTATTCTTGTAACACCATGGGCACCAAGTAACAACTGGAAAGTTTTCTACCTTGGAGAGTGCTAAGAATTCAAAGTCTCTAGTGAACATGGCTCCTTGAATGGTGATAACTACATCCTTAAAGAATACAATGGGAAATTCCTTAGTATTGTTTTCTATAAACAACACATTCGAAGATGGTTGTCTTGTGGGCCTCCCATTTGATTTTAGGAATCTAAGGTAAGAACATTGACCTCTACTCTTGTGTCCATGAGGATATTACTCAAAGACATCCATCAACAACCTCATTCAAAGTAGTCTCCTTGTCATAGTCAAGGTTGTAAGGAGGAAGTTTTATGTGCAAGACCTATCTTTTAAGCTCTACTCCAGTGCGTGGTACCTTCTCTCTCAACCATTCTCCTAACAAGGGGATAATATTCTCTTGCCTTAACATTTTGTACACTTCTTTGACTTCATCAAGGTCCTTCTATGAAGCCTCAACAATCATTCTTTGCTCTTGCTACTGGACTACTCCTTTAGATCTTTGGATTTCCCCTTGTAAACTCTGAATGACATCCATAGTCTCTTAGTACACTTATTTCGATGAACAGGGGTCTAGATATTTTCCATGTACAACCTCCTCCCTTGAAAATTGTGTCCTTTGTCTTGGCATCTCCTTGGCACATGCAGTCTCTTCCTACGTCATCACCAGTAGAGGTTCTAGCCACGACTCACACGCCACTTATGGAATCCACTATGAATAGGCTTTCTTGATGCTTACTATCCCAATTCCCTTGTCCTTTGGGTGTTGTTGGTTCATATGCTCAGAAATTGTTGGAAAATCCTTGTACTTTTGCTTTTTCCGCATCATGAGCATTGTTATAGGTCAAGACACTCATTGTTATAGGTCTAAAATTATAACATGTTCCTCGCGAGAACTCACTTCACCCTCTCTTGTAGTTCTGCAACCATGAAATCCTCCACAAAACCCTTTCCATGCATTCCTCCATCTACGTGCCCTTCATAATGATGATGATCATCCTTTGAACTACTTGTAATGTTGTTACTGTCACACACCTAGATCAATAACATCATGGATTTGATCAATTAGTCTGTAATCCTTGGTATCATGGGTCATAGAGGTACAAATATTGTAATAGCTTGAAAACTTCTTGTGGATTGTACACTAGAGTAAGGGGCATCTAATTTCATCTTGATCCCCATGGAAAATCTTACATTCTCTTTGCCGAGATCATGCACTAACTTCAAGGGAAACTATCCTTTGTATGTCCCTCCACTTCATAGTCTATACACCAAAGACCACTACAAACCTCATGCACTAAATTTGTAGATAGCTTCTCTAACTACTTGGCCACTACAGAAATTTAAGCCTCCAGAAAAGTGCTAACACTAGTTTCATGCTCTCAATAGCTTCGGCACGTAGGGTAGCTTCCAATTTGTCACATGGGTTGGTGAAAGTATTGTGTGGCGAGCCATTTTAAATGGTGTTATCAATCCTCCAAAAAACCATTGAGCATGTTGAGAAGGATGAATGATATAGGATAGCTTTGACAGAGAGAGCAATGGAATGCGCGTCATACTCCTACACACTCTCTATCATTCCTGCTAGATCTCCTTGAAAGCGTTGATGCTCTTACTACTCAAACTCGGGCTATGGAATTACGCGAGGAAATTTTTCTTTCAATGTGGTGTATTCTACCACCTTCGATGGTGGTCATACTTCTTATACCAACTATGCACGTGCCCTTGTAACATTGTTGCAAATTGACTTTCCTTTCACTCTAGAGTAGTGATCCCCTTCATGTGCCATAGTAACTCACATTTGTGCACATGCTCTGTAGCATCTTCAATACCCCTATAGTCTGGTAAGTGCAAAAAAAACTTTAAAAACACTTGGGGAGGTGGCTAGGGTCCTTGTCCTCCCAATCTAGAGCCTTGGTTCCCTTTGATGTTTCCTCCTAACCCAACAGATCCACTTTGGATCCACCAGTCTGTTCCTCGACCTACTAGATCCACCCCGTAGTCGTGAAAGGACCGAGAAATGGTTACACCTAGTGTTCTAAGTGTCCCACTGAACTACGCACTGATGGTTTGTGATACTTTGTCCCACTATGAGGTGTATGTCTGCGGCACTCCCAGATGTAATACCCAAAGCTTGCATACTTTTACCTTGTACAAAGATTCCCCCAAATATAGGAATGGCTTGTGCAGCCATAGATGTTCCAAATGAAAAATTATATCTCCTCGATATCGATCGTTCACTCCCACCGATATTAACTAGGTTTATAATACTTCTCCCTTGATTTAGAAAACCAATCGCTAGGGGTTGGTTGTTAGGTGGGTTTAGATGCACACCAACAAATCTTCTTTCTCCATGTGACAAAATCTCATCAAAATATGAAGGCATCTCTCTCTGTGCTTTTCAAGATGCGTTAGCATAGACTACTCGGGCTCCACATCCTTCATGTGAATCTCAACTCCTTCCCATAACGTCTACATCCATATATCCATCACACTTGTAACCTCACATTTTCTAGTTATCTCCCTTTCACGAGCTTCACTATACTTGAGTTGTCTCTCCTCCCTTTCCTTTTCAGCCATAATGTCTAACATCTTCCTCCACCCTATCTCCCTCTCCCAATGCTCGGATAAGCTTTAGCCGGACATAGGAAATGCTTCTAAACTCAAAGAAATGACCAATATATTCATAGCCAAAGGAATAACATGCAAAAATATCCTCTAGGCTCCATCGAAACTAGATCTCGAAACTTCTAGGAAAGAATACATCAAAATGGTATATTCTAAAGTGTAATTTGCTAGCACTCCCTTTCATCGGTGATCAACAATAAGTGTCCAAGTCATATCTACATCTTGCACCTCTAATAGTCATCTTGGGTCTATACATACGATCTATAGTACCATCTTGATCTGGATGCGTATGTTGAAAGCCATTCATATAGATCTACTAGGAAGTAATAAAATAATGTCTCATTCAGCTCATGGTACAGGTTCTCTTCTACCCATCTACATGCATTGAAATCAGGTCCAGTGTTGAATCTTTGAGAAAACTTGTTGTCTATGCTCTTGAACTATGTTTCAACACTTTATAAGCTCGGGAACTCTGTCATCACACACCACAAGGACAAAGATGCATGCCATTTCTCATAAAAACTTTGAAAATAGGTCACGACAATGAAACCAAGATGTAGTCATTTTTTTACCCTTCACATAACAGGAAAATCCCATACGTGCTTTGACCTATCACCCGGTGGGCCTTGGGTGCTCACTCGAGGCATGCACGGCACCGAGTCTCTAATTTATGTGAGTTTTTTTGAGAATGCATCATCTTAGAATAGATAATCAAATACAGGATAGAAAATAACTAAACCACATTCTTATGAACTTAGGAAGATTTTTCATCTCATTATATGCAGGTAAGAGAGATAACAAGCAACACATGGAGATGATTCATTCAGAAAGGAAATGCATAAGTATTGAACACAAATGATTTATAATAAAGCATTATATTCATACTATCAAATTTAATAACCCACATTACATCCCTTGAGGTCATAACAGATCCTCATATAATTATGTAGAGCCAAATCATGCATCAAAGCTATATTATGCTCATCATATTACAAAGAAGAATGAGAACCCATCCCCTTCTATATGTTATTTCTCACAGAGCTCTCCTAATCCCTAACCCATAACATCCTCCATTATGTTTTTTGTAGGGCTTCACCTCTCTTCAACTATATATACTATATCCTTTTCTTCTACTAGGCACTTGTATATATAGCCTTAACACCCACCGTCATGCCTTCTAGAAGTTACAAATTGGTTACCAAGTGTCAAAGTGGTCCTCCATGGAAGCATGCCTTTCTAGATCTAAGATCTCCATTCTTTACAATGATGTCTTCTAGAAACTTCCATCACATGCCTAGAATATTCCATTTTTGATCCACATTCACCAGGCTGGCACCTTATCCACAAGGGTCATGATTTTCTCATGTTCCTCCTAGGATATTGAATGTGGCTAAGTACAAAACCCATTTTTTCCTGTGCATGCACCATGTGTTCTATAAAATCCTTCTATAACCCTTTCCTTGTGCACCTTCAACACATGCACCTTTCTTGATTAGGTCTCGAATGCCCACGCACTTTCTTCTACTTAGCTGATATTTTGGGCCCAACAAGCCGATGCTAAGCAAGGATCTTGAAAGAAGGGTCCTTCACAACTGTAACCAAAACAAGGCCCAGTCCATCTTTTTCTTTCCTTTCAGAATGCCAAGACAACAAGATGAAAGGTAAGAAGAACTGAAGCATACCTTGGATCAATGGAATTGATCCAAGGTGTTTTTATTTACACTGAATAAGTTATGGAAACTGAAATACAAGTTCATCATCTTTAAAAGTGAATTTAAGCTGAACAAAGAGATGAATGGCCTCATTTTCAAGCAAGAAAAAATCACAACAAAGTGAACCTTTTCAACAAATGATTAATTATCCAATGTATTTACATGATTTAAAAAAGTCATAAGAGTACACACTTCCTAAGCCAAATCACATGTCAAAGTTTTCACTTTGTCAAGAGTAGAAGTCATCACGGTAACAATCATGTCGGAGATGTTACATTTAAGTCCTTGATGATATTATTGGAGAAGGATTTAAGCTTCTTGGCCTAATTGTATGAGTTTATTTTTCTTGATTTGCATTGCCAATTTATTTGGGTTGTGAATTTATATGATGTCTTGGTTTTATTTTTTAAGTTTGTATGACTGAACTCTTGGGTCATGACAAGAATATGTTATGATTTTTAGTTGATTCATGTATAAAAGTGAATGTAATGGTTCATTATTTAACTAGTTTCGTGAGAGTTAAAAATGTGAGCTAGGTGAGAGAGTGCAAGTGGTTCAAGGGAATAAAGATAGATCTAAGAGTGTGTGTGAATATCTTAAGAGTGTTAAAGAATTTTTTTCAAGGGTTTATGTCCAAATCAGTCTAAGAAATATAAAGTTTGAGTGATTTGGGATAAGGTACATTTGAAAAGGGTTTGAAGGTATACAATTTAAATCTTGTGATCACTATCAATTGTGTGAGTTAACAACATTTCTTGATGGTATTCTAATTAAAATGCTTATTATGAGTAATATTCACATGGGCCATTTTTGTGTGTAATATAGAAAAGTTTTTATAGGGTTTGGTGCTCCTTTTGGGGTTGGTGCCTCACTAAACAAATCTTGTGTGATGAGTCATATTCATGCAATTCTTTTTGTTTGAGTAATATAATCAAAATTTTCAGTGTGTTTTCTTCCCCTTGAGGTTTTCCAACTTATATCTTGTGTTCTTGTGTAATATTTCATGGTTATGCTCTTGTGGATGGTTGTTGCATATTGTTAAGATCACATTAATGCATGGTTGAATGTTAAATGGTGTATGCAAGTTAATTTGAATTGTTTAAGGGTTTTGAAGGATTGATTCACCCCTCCTCTCAATCCATTGTGATTCTAACAACCTAAAGTTGGAGTGAGTCTCCAGAGAGGGATGGTTCCCCTCGTGTAATGCCTAAAACTAGCTTATACTCTCTTATGAACTAGAAAAGGTGGGAGGAAAGACTAAAAACATTAAAGGGGGTGATACACCAAAATTTTTAGGGATCTCGACTTGTTTGAACCACACAAATGGATCAAAGGAACTAACACACATTATACAACTCACAAATTGAAAAACTAATGCATAAGTGTTTCAGAGAAAGGTTTGGAAGTTATAACAACATAGAGAAGGAGGAAAAATAGCTCTGAAAGAAAAAATTGGTAGAATCCATAGCTTAATCTTGAAAAAAATTATTCAAATACAAGATATGAACTACAAATTAACATGTTAATACAATATGGCATGGAATTTAGACTACAAAATTAGGGATAAACAATATCACAAGATCAAAATCAGATTAAAAACACAAACTTGCACAAATTACAGGTAATGAAATGGAAAAAATAACTCATTTATTGATCTAAGAGGTGTAACAAGTACAAAAATAACACAGCTCAGCCATAAGTATCCAAAGGTCTCCCCTTTAATGGATCATATCCTGCATATATAGGATAGATGAACTATAGAGGGGAAAGAACATCCATAGTTCACAAATGTCATTACTATGACATCATTTTATTCACAAGCTGAAACTAATTATGAAGTAAATGTTCTCCAATAGGCTATGTTTCATGTTCTCTTCACATAAGATTCAAATATCATTCATATTTCCCTTGCATGCTTGAATTCCTCCTCAATCTAACTTGATTTGTACTCTGAAATTGACTAAAATGATAAAAGTAGGGTTTTATTCCTAGTTTGGACCTATAAGGATGAGTATTTTAGCTTCGAACTTAATTTATATGCCTTTTACCATATACAACATCATCATCACTTTAAAGTGGTAAATCAAGGAACCTAAGGAACTTGGAAATAATTGCTCTTGTTCCTCCAAATACTGAAATAACTTATTATTCCCCATGTTCCCTCTTGATCCAACTTTTCCGACTTGTTCCCTATGGAGGAGGATTTACTAACTTGTTCCTTACATCATATGATAGATATGTGGAGAACTAATGGAACTCAAGAACAATTCCTCCCAGGCCTTCATTCACTTGACTTAATCATTCAATCATCCATGGAAAGGATGAGGGAATAAGTAGAATAGAGGAAATGTTCCACCTATTCCTCAAAATTCTGACTTAACCATTCAATTGAATATGGTGAGGATGTGGGGATTAGTTGCACATGATCCTCAAAATCATGACTTTTCGATGTTTCCCGATTTTGACCCAAATTTGTAAAATTGACTAATGCTTTTTAAATAAAATTAACAAGAGGGGAAGGAATGAAAAAAACATAAATATTTTTCACATGACCTCTAACATTTAAATATTCTACAATTTAGGTGGAAAATATGTGTAAAAATACTTCCAAGATCCTCCTCTTTTGATTACCATTATTGTACTTGGTGAAAGAGAGCATGGTGAGTGAAAAAGGGAAACATATTAGGAAACCTATGGTATATTCTTACCTGTTAAGAAATGAGATCAATAGCCTTGAATAATCCATTAGGTATGGAGTCATAAAAAAATTCTCTAAAAGTTTGTACTTTGTTGTAACCTCTTGAAACAAATTCAAACACCAAAATTCCTCCTTAAGACAACAAAAAATGTGCTAAAGAAATTATGGGAAATAAAACACCAGCAATGTGGTAAAGGCTCGTAGAAAATGAAACAAAAGAAACAATGTGCATGGATAAATTATAAGAAAATAATACAACTTATTATGTAAAATGGTGAATCATGACCTTGATAACAATTCTTAAGGTATATCCCATTAAATGGGATAAGAATATCTTCACCACTAAGCCTAGAGAGTTAAAAGGAATTTTGTTTCTTGCAACTAGAAATCGCATGTGGTCCACTCCATATAGAGTAAAATTTGGTATGCCTTTATGACTTGGTCCTTTCCTCATCCCACTTGAGAATAGTGTCTCCTTCCTTTAATGTTATTAAAACTTCCTTCTTGTGAAATGATTTATTTACGTGGGCTTGATGAATATCCATTGTAGCATTTCTCGATATCTAATTTTTTTCAACTCTATTAATTCTGAAAATCTAATTCCCATTTCATATTCTTCCATTATCTCCATTTGATTAATGAGCTCTAGGGATGGTAATTCGAGTGATATAAGAAACCTTGCTTCTCTACCATAGACAAGCATATAAGGTGAGTTACCAATATCCCTTTTAGGAGTGATTTTATTAGCCTATAAGGATTTCTTTAGCTTTGTATTCCAGGACCTCTAGTTCTCCTCCATAGTTCATTTGATATTCCTAAGAAAATTCTTATTAGTGGATTCTACCAATCCATTCCCTTGAGGATAGTAGTTAGAGTATGTGCTCAAATAGATACCAAGTTTGACTACCCATTCACTTATACTAGTGCTAATAAATTCCATTGCATTATAAAAATGATTGAAGAAGGAACTCCAAAACTATTTACTATACCTTTATAGAATTCCAAACTTGAAGTTTCATTCACTTCCTTAAGGGACACTACTTTTTCCACCTTGAAAAGTAATCAGTAGCTATAAGAATCGACTTATAACATACACTTGAAGGTGGGTTAATCATCCCTATGAAATCTAAGCCCCATTGCATGAAAGGATTCTCAACCTATATGTGTTAGAGAGGGACGGATGTTATTATTTACGTACCTGTAAATAAAGCAAACTTCTTAACCCATACATAGGTATCCTTAAACAAGTTAGGACAATAGTATTCCTCCCTCATTATCTTAAAATTGGTAGTTCTCGGAGAAAATTTTCCACCTAATAGCCCCTCATAGATTTATTCTAAAATACTATCATTTTGATTTTTCTTAATACATCTCAAGATAACACCATTGATTTAATTTATAAATAAAATTTCATGTACCGAACATAAGGAATAGATTGTAGTCTAAAATACCTCCTTTTAGCTTTGTCCAAACCTTGAGGGCACTCACATTTTTGAAGGAAATGGACCATTTCATGAGTCTAACTGATAGGAAACAAAGTTACAACTGATTGTTGACCATCTTGAAGCACTAAGACAATATCCTTCTCATCATGAAAATCTGAAGCTAGCTGCTCACATAAACCTCTGCCTCTAATCATCTTTGTGACCTTAATGTCCACATCATACTCTATTAATTCTTTAATCCAACCTACCCTATTCTTCTTTAAGTACTTTCTCAAGAGAAATTCTATTAAACTTGGGTATTAAACCATCAAATGAATTTTATTGTTATACATTAAGTTCTGAACTTCGTGAGACCCCTTATAACATAGAGAACTTCTTTCTCTATAAAGGAGTATCTCACCTCATAACCCTCTAATATATGACTAAATAATTCTATTGGTTGCTTCATACCTTCTTTATGTTGTTGCACTAACATGGATAAAATAATATCAATACCTCAAAAGGCATATAAGGTGAAATATATCATAAAATCGGGGTTTATGACGGTAGTATCTTATGATATAGCTTTCTTAATTTCTTCAAGTCTATCATTTCCCTCTTTAGTCCAACTGAAAAACCATATTATTCTTCAACATATAGGTCAACGGATTTACAAATTTGGAAAAGTCAGGAATAAATATGCTAACAAAATTAATCCTTCCAAGGAAACTTTGCAATTCCATTTTGTGATAAGGCAATGAAAACGCAAGAATAGAACTTACTCTTTCAGGATCAATAATAAACCCCTTTTTGGAGAAAATATGGCCTAAAATTTTTCCTTCATGAAATACAAATATGAATTTTTTTGTGGCTAAATGAGACTGAATTCATTTCATAAAATACCTTCTTTTACCCCAAGCACATCAGCCTATCACCCAACATGCGTTAGGCATTCACCAAAGGTGCACACATGCACTAAGCCCCTCCTTTATGTGAGTTTCCTTAGAATGGTTCGTCATTGATGGAGAAGCTGGTTGCAAAAATGGAAACATAGACATTCACTCAAAAATAGAAGATACAGACAACAACTCCATGCACATATACATCATAAATGGAAATGAACATTGTAAATAAGCATAGTGAAACTAGATATGACTCGGAATAATATGAAGAGCATAAGGGTTACACTTTTGATCATGAATAAATAGAATCACACACACCATATATTGATTTATAAACATTTACAATGGGTTTATTACATCATGAGGATCATAGAAACCAAATACATCAAGGGATATTATCTTAAACCCTATAAAAATACTCTGTAGAGAGAGAGAGATTTCTTAGCTATTCTACCCATTACAACCCTTGTTCATACCCAAATCCATGCCTAATATGCTTAAAACCCTTCTTGCAAGCATTTCTGCAGCACCTTATTACTACTTAAAACCCTCCTTAACCCTTCATTTCCCCAACACTTCATTCTCACCCTCTTCTTTTTCATTTCAGACCTAAGCACTCCTTTAAATAGGATCTGGATGTATGACCTTGGTTTCCTTCATGAGCAGATTGCATGCCAAGTGGAATTGTGGTCCTCCATGGTCGAATGCCTATGCCAACTTGCAAATGCCTCCAATACCTATAATGATCATCCTAGGAATATCCCTTATGTGGAATATTCTTTTCTTGACCTCCAAGGCTCCAGGCTAGCACCTTATCCATTTAGCATGCCTACTCAATATTTTCATGTGTTTCTCCTATGATAACTCCTTCAAAATATGGCTAAGTCCCTAAACCTTCCTACTCCCATGTGCACCAACCTCTTCTACCACGTGCCTTTCCCTTGCACACTTTTTCCTGAGTGCCTTCCTTCTTTATTGCCTCATGCGTACATTGACTTATTCCTTAGGACTTAGTCAATTTTAGGGCCCAACATTACCCCACACTATGTGTGTTTTCCATCCTTGGAAACACTCTACCCTTCCACCAAAGAATAAAGAATAGGGAAAATGAAAGAATTTGTGATTGAATAAAGAATGGAAGAATGGAAGAATGGAAGAATGAAATAATGGAAGAATGGAAGACTCATGCTATTATTACATGAGAAGTGGGAAATATTTCTTCACGAGGGCTTCAATCTTAACCCAAGCATCCACCTCAATCTATGACTACTAAATTAAGTCACCCACCATTACACTAAATTTGTCAAAACTCATCTCATCCCCCTTAGCCTTCATTGTATATTCAATGCTTTCCATCTTCTTGCTAAGATCTCCCAGCATGTTCATCCTGCGAGTGACTTGGGGGTAAAAATATTTGAGTTTAATTTTAATTGAAACCCTTAAGGTTTAGATTACCTCTAATTTATTCTCTACCTCGGCTAAGATCCTATCATGATCCTCCCTATTTCCCTTATTTTTCTTATGAAATTATTTCAGATCCACTTCATGGTTGGAAACTAATATTCTTTCTACTTTGTCCCTATCTCCACAGTTGTCATATATAACTTATTTCATTTTCATCATGGTCTTCACTAAGGTGAGGATCTCAAAGTACCAAGTTAGTGTCTCCCCATCCTTTAAATTCTATTCCTTTTTCTGTGCGCCATTTCTTATTCTTGATTCTAATACAAGTGGCTTCCCTTCCATGGTGATTATGTGTGCCAAGTCTTCCAAGAAATGCATGGTTGACTTGTATTTTTCTCAAGCGAGGATAGGTCTGGGTGCTTTAAGGTAATGGCATTTGAAATGGCCTCTATCTTCTTATGAACTTCATGCAACTTCTCCTTTTCATCCCTCATTTCACACCTTAATTTCACACTGATCAATTCCTCCTATTTTATCTCCATGTCCCTGTCAATGATCTCCTCATTATTTTTCTCAACCTCTTCAAACAAGACCCATATTCTATTATTTATGTCAAAGATTCTTTCTTCCACCTCCACCGATACTTTGTTGAGCACATTGAAAAATATCTCATCTAACGGTTGTTGGGCATTTACAAGATGGTTTATTTGTTTAGCATATGGTGTCTTCATCAATGCATCACAATTTACCTCAAAATCAGGCTCATCAATGTGGGACTCAAAATCCCAAGATAGCATTTTCCTCGTGCGTGGGTACACACCATCTTCATCAAAATAATATAAAGTGAGGAGTTTGTCTTTGCAAACATTACTTTGGAATCACACATGCAATACCTTTCTTGGATCATTAATAAAAGTCATAGAGTGTTCCTATGATGCTATTGTGCCCTTCCCACCTATGCATGCTACCATTGGGAAGCTTCTTGATAAACTAGGGTCTCTGCCTAGGCTCCCATATTGCTTTCCTACACTTGTGCTCTCTTGATTTCCTTGGCACTTCTTCGGTGCTTCACTCTACCTCTTACTCCACTAACTATTAGATAATACCCACCACCTCACACTTTACAAAGTGTTATCTATTTTCTCCTCGGTCGATGTTGAGGTATTCTAATCACACATGTTTACCTCCTCACTTCCTCCTTTGGTATGGGTTCCCTCCTCATACTCCTTCTCCTCTTCATCCCCTTCTTCACCAAACTCATGTACATTGTACATAGGAGGATTATGAGATTCCTTGTGCTCTTCATTTGTCTCCTTCATTTTCCTCCTCAGAATCATCATCCTTGATGCTCTCTATCTTCTTTGAGTCCAAACCTTGTGCCACCCTTTTCTTTTTCTTCACTAGTGACTCCAACACAAGGGACTCCTCCTTCTCAGGTGACTCTTCTCTCCTAGGAGAATCTTCTTTCTCTGGTGACTCCTTCATGATGGGAGACTTCTTCCATTGAACGTAGGTTTTGTACCTGCACCTGACTCCTACACCCCTATGGTTTGCATTGTCTACACACTTGGTGACTTCTCTCGTAGGAGTCTCTTCCAGTTGTCTCTTCTTAATTATTACCTTCTTCTTCCTCTCGGAAGGGTCCTCAAGGATTAAGATGCCATCCTCAACATAAGTTCCCTTCTCAAACTTGGGCCTTAGCCATAAATACACAATTGCCTCTGTCTACCTATAATAGGAAATTTCACCAATTTTACCATGTGTACATCATGAGATACGTAATTTTCTACATAGGCGCACTTTTTGGGATACACCAAGGTTAGACACATCTTGCGGTGATCTTGATCTATAACCCTTAGATTAAATCTCATCTTCTTTTCCTCCTTAAACATGTTTGTTATGCCTTGAAAATATTGCATTGTGAAGGAGAATGGTAACTTACACCAAGGACCCTTGGTGTCATCTGTCAAGGTAAACCCACTAATAAAAAAGTGTTGGTATATGGTGAATTTAGCTTCTCCATCCACTAGTGTTGAAAGTTGTTCAGTATCAACCATTCATCTTGAATGCATCGTGTATCTTTTTATACCATTTCTCTAAGTGTGCTTTATGAGAATTCGTCATGGTGTCACAAGTGTAAGCTTTGAACCTCTTTGCGGGAGAGGGGTTCTCATCTAAGTACTCCCAACAAAAATTATCTGGCCCATCGGGCACTCTAATTTCCTAAAATATAATTGTAAGGAGGACATTACCAAACATGATCTTCTCCCCGTCATGCACAACATCAATAATCTCCTCCGTAATGAAAGATGAGAGGTTGTAAATGGTTCCCTTTAAGATCTTACAGACAATCAACCAAAATTTGTTTATGTAAGTCAATATCTCCTACCCATTCAAATTTTTCACCAAGTGCATGAACATCCTCATAACATGGTTGGTGATTGAAGTGATGTCAAAGTATGTTGAACCATTCTTATAATAATATGCCTTAACTTTTTTCATGATGGCCTCCTTGTCGTACAAGTCCTCATCCAATAGATCTCCTTGTAGATCATGCCAGTGAACTTAGAAATCAGCTATGGGGTTATGCACATCTGCCTTCTTGTGAAATAGAAGTATTCCTCATGTATGCATGACATTAACCATTAGTATCGTCACTCCGGTTTTCCAAAATATGAAAACTCATAAATTTATAAAGCTCAACCTTTTAGACTTCACTTTTATTTCATCATTATAGATGGGTTTCCCATCTGACATCCTCTTTTACATTGGGTGAACCAACTATAGGGTCATATCCTTTTCTTTGGTGCTCATGTGATGATTGTAATCACTCATGGCCATCTTCCTTGTATGTAACACACACTCTTTCTCTAGCAACACACCATCTAGGTACTGCATCTCTACATACCATTCTTCATTGAAACTTGTGGAAATGGTCAATTTTCCTTTTCCCTTTCCCTTTCCCTTCTTCGGTGAAGTGTTCGCTCCTTTTCTTGGTGCCATTTTTCTCTTCCTCGGTCCTTTGTAGTTTCTCCCTTGTATCAAGTTCTATTACTGCTCAAACCCACGGCTCTACTTCTGTGAAATTTCCATGAAAACCCATGCCTTTTCTTGTAAACCCTAACCTGGAGCACTTATTTTCCATAAGAAAGTGTATCCACCCACGAGAGTCCACAAAAAAACTCCTCCACGTACGCCCATGCAATTTGCCTCCACACTAGTTCACAAGTCCTTCAATTTCTTCAACTTCACACACTACTCTTCATAATTTCTTCACAAGAATCACCTTATATCACAAGAACTTATTTGATAACAAAACAAAAGGTGAAAGAATACCTCACCCTTGAGCTTCTATTTATATATTTTTTCTTTTTCCGCACAAACCCCGATGCCACCTACCAACATAAAAATGCATTAAAGTCATCTTTTTCTAATGCTATCCTTCCGTGCATTCTATCCAATTGTGTATGCTCCATGCACAAACCTACGTGAACACTTATGTAACATTCTAGCATGTAAATACCTCAACCATAGAACTCTTCACACTTTCTCTCACACTAAAGTCAATCTTCTTCTATGTCTTGGACTAAGTTCTTTCAGTGCATAACTCATGTTTCTCTTACTCTTTTTACCCCTGTATGTGGTTTCTCAAAGCCTTTTGAAACCAATATCCTTGAATGATTACCTCTTCTACGCCCACTCTTTTTACCCCTTGCACCTCGACTTCACAACTCGAGGCCACCACATCAACATTTTTCTAGGAACTTTTTCCAACTCTTACCATGTCCTACTTATTTCCCCTTTATGTTCTACCCCACACTAAAAATATGTGTAGTCCTCTACGCATAACAACTTGATGATGTAAATAAACACCAGCATACACATACATCTAAAACAAACCAAAAGGAATAAAACAACAATAAATGGAAACACAAAGAAAGGAGAATTCATTAAGGAAATTCTAAGATAAGTTGCAATATTTCCTTATTTAAAAACACCCGAAGCCTTATTTATAATAAGGATTTAACCTACTTCCATTGAAATACATGGGAAGTCACATTCTATCTAGTGCCTATAGGTGGCAAGCACCTGAATCATGTTAAACCATCTATAACAACCTAGTTTTACAACAACTGTAAACTCAAACTCCCGAAACAATAGGACCCACCTACATATGCACCCTTACAATATGTTCTTGTTCACCAAGTACTTTAATGACATTTGGTTCATGTAAAAGATAAAAGGCATCAATAGAAAATACTAACTAAATTTGTGCGACATAGATCATCGATAATTCCTCGCACTCTGTGGTAGTATAATTCTATTATGCTAAGGTTATATTCCTACTAGTAAATCACAAGGGATGGTCAACAATTCCCTCTCCAGGTTGTGTTAATATATATCCAATCGTCATCCCTCAAGCATCAACATGTACATGCAATGGATTATCCCAAGATGGAAAGCATAATATTGGAGCAGTAATAATCTTATTATTCAATGTGTCAAACACCATATGTTGTGCCTCTCCCTCATGAAATGTACTTTTTTCCTTCAACAACTCCTCCAACAACACGAAAATCTTGGCATACCCCTTCATAAATTTATGGTGATACCTGTATGCCCAAGGAATCCACGCACCACCAGATCTGGGCTGGTAGGTTCCTCCAATATCACAATAACAACAAATTTGGTAGGATCCACGAGAAAGCCTTCTTTACATATGATATGTCCCAACAAGGTGCTAATTGTAACAATGGTCCCTCACCAATCCATATATTTTCCAGTCATCGAGGTAGACTTGTAGAAATTTATGGATGAATTTCTAAAACTCCTGAACCACAATACACAAAAACATAGTAGGCACATTCTTCATTCCAAATGACATGACCATATAGGAAAAACTTCCCCATTTAATGGTGAAATTTCTCTTTTCTTGATCTTCCTTTGCAATTCTAACTTGATGATATCCGAGAATCCATCTATGAAACAAGAGATATTGTGCCTAGATAATTTTCTAGGATCTCTTCGAAAGAAGGGGATTAGAAAAGGATCAATCACAAACACCGCATTCAAATCCACTGTAATCAATGCAAATCCTTATCTTGCCATCCTTTTTAATGTTAATGACCATTGGAATTATCCACTCCGATTCTTAAAAAACCTCAATGATGCTTGATGCGATCATCTTGTCAATCTCCTCCTTGACTTTGACTCACATTTAGATTCATTTGATAAGGTCTCTTCTGAATTGGGCACACACCTTCCTTTAACTTGATCTTCATTTCTCCCAAGGAGTGGTGAACTCCTTTAAGCTCATGGTACCCACATGGGAATAAATCTTGGAATTCATGTAATAGATCAATAATATTTGAAACCTCCCTTTCTGTCTAGTAATCTCTAATAGTAGCTTCCTTAGGTTCCTCCTTTGATCCAATGTTAACCTTCTTGGTTTTTAGGGATTCGTGGTAAGTGCATGCTTACTCATCAGCACTTTCCATTACCTCACGCATATCAATAGTATGGTTAACATCCAAGTTTTCTACCTATTAACCATCTATCATGTAGACCAGTCTTCCTTTCTCCTTTTCCATGTATGCACGCTCAAGTTGTACCTCCTCTGATTCTTCCTCATCAAAGCATGCTTCAAACCCAAGTTCACCCAACAACTCCAGTACTTTTTCATCCACCATGACACTATCTCCCATAGGTGCTTAACAATATGTATTTCCTTATCCACTAATAGCTTACTACTTCAATATTCAAAATCTTGAAGGAGATCAGCCTTCAACTCCTTCCAATTTCCTATCTAATGACATAGCTCTGAATGAATGTACCATGCATGTGTGAAACCTTGTAAGGTGGAATAAATATTATGCACCCATAAAGATGGATGTAAGAATTTTGCACATTCCATCCAGGCCTTCTCACATTCCTGGACGTGAAATGAGGAAGGTTCCTTCCCATTATAGTATTTTATAGCAGTAGGTGCATTGCTTTGGAGAAACCTAATAGAGAACGTGATTCTCAGCTCACGCCATTATAGAAGGTTATCTAGATGGGTATCCCACCAATGTGTTGTGGTCATGAGAAAATTATAGCTAAGCATTCTTCTCCTTTCAATCTCACATATCCACTAGGTCTCCATTACTCATAGGAAAACATCAAGGTTGGCTCCCCAGTGTAACTCAATAACCGTTTTCCTCTTAGGTTCTTGAATGAATGCACCTTTGTTACTCTTGTCACAGAACCTCTAAACTACCTTTCGATTAACTTATATCTTTCATGCACCTAATTGGCACATGCCACACTAGTTTTATCACTTATAGATTGAGCATATTCCCACTAAATAACACCTTATTTTATTGGTTACACAACCTCAGGGTCCCTTATAGTGTGCACATAGATTCTATCTAGGTATTCTTCTCCTAAGGGCTCAGTATAGGGCACCGACTTTCCATCTATCAAAGAAATGATAACATGTTCTTCCTTGTTCTCAAAACTTATATACCCCTTATTGAAATGTAAGTCAACATTTTTCTTATAGCACTAGGGGTTCCCAAGTAACACAAAAAAATTCTGCCTCGGCAAGTGCTAAGACTTCAAAGTCTCCAGTGAATTTCACCCCTTGGATAGTTATAACAACATTGTTTAAAACACCAAAGGACATCACCTTTGTTTTTATCCATATAAAACACATTTGATGATGGATATAATGGAGCTTTTCCCATTTTATTCCATGCATCTAGGGTTAGAACATTAACTTTTGTGACCGTGTCAATCACAATATTACTTAGGAGTTATCCATCAACAACTACATTCAAGGAAATCTCCTTATCATAGTCAAGGCTATGAGGAGGTATATTAGCATGCAAAACCTACCTCTCATGCTCTCCTCCAGCACTTGTTACTTTTCCCTTTATCCATTATCCTAACAAATGGATGATATTCTCTTGTCTTATCATCTTACATACTTCCCTGACTTCATCTATATCCTTTTGTGGAGCCTCAATGCTCTTCTTCTACTCTAACTACCATGATTTCTCCTTCAAGAACTAGATCTCTCCTTGTAGGATTCGAATAACATCCATGGTTTCTGATACACTTCTTTCTAGTGCGTAGGGTCCAGATACTTCCCATGTACCACTTCTTCTCTTGTAATCAGTGGTCTCTACTTTGGTATCTCCTTGGTGCATGCATCCTCACTCATGTTTTCACCAAGATACATGTTCTAACTTTCACTCATGTGCCAACATTCACATCCACTATTGGTTAGCATGCTTTACTATAACATTCCCATTTTAAGACTTTAGAAATAAGGGAATTTTTTTAAACACAATGTTCTATGTTCTCAATAAAAATAATATAGAACACACATTCCATGACGATAAATCTCATAACAGATAGCCATATGTAGTTGTAATGACTTGGTATACTACCAATCTCTCATTCCATGACTTGGTTACCAACCGATTTCTCATGTTAACTTAAAGTATAGAATACTTTATGTATACTACATATACTTGGTTTTCTACCCTATGTCGGGTACTGAGTGATCTGTTTAAAGAACCTATCTGAATATTTGTTACCAATATTCATCTGACATGACATTGCTTTAAACTAGGTAACATAGAACAACGCAACTAGTAGCTTGCAATACTTTGGAAAAATATTTTCAACATATTGTTCATGTTATTATTCCTAGACAACATACTAGTAATTCCAGAATACATCCTTCACCTCACTCTTCTATTATCTAAAATGGTCTTTACTGACTACCGTCAGTCCACTTGCCCAAGGTTTGACCCTAGCCCTGGTTAGCATCATAGTTTGTTATAGGAAGATGCTCACAATGACTTAGGGTATATGGGCATACTCGGCTAACCTAAGTCATCTGAATGTGCCAAGGTACCCTGAGTCATAGAAAGCTACTACCTATCCAAAACATGCTACTAACTTGACCTAGAGGGAAACGAAGTTCAATTCCAGATGTGTGTAGATCTAGATAAATAAATATGAAAGGGTGTTTCCAAATGTCAAATCTGCAACATCAGTATCCTTGAGAAGTCTTCGGACTTCTCGAGGTACAATTTTATAAGTGATTCATCTTTATAAAATTTACAATTTTATCCTTGAGAAGTTTGCATGTGCAACATCTCATAGAAGTGATTCATCAAGATGTACATACCCCCTTAGTGGTCATTAATCATAATTAATATTGGATTAAGATTTATATTATAGTAACCATGCCTAACCCTAATTCCATCATTTATTAAGTTCTTTACCCATAACTAGCCTGATTAGATATGAAGAACTTCATAAATTCAAGTTTGCATTGTTGTTCATTAACGTGGCATAACAAACAGTTATCCCAAAAATAGGACGAAACCATCAATGATTAATTCCTAATGCAACCTAGCTGTCCAAATCAAGTGTGTCATCCACCTAGATTTAGCTAGTGTTTACTTTATAAATGAAGTTATAAAGATTAAAGATCATAACCACTATTCCTTTTATCTTTCATTCTTTGAGAGAGGAAGAGTCTTCCTCTACATGGTTAGATGTTAGGTTTAACATAACCTTTTTATCATTCGTTACTCATATAGTTTAATTGTATGTCCCAAGCATATTTCATTATTAAACTATAGTTTTGTAGTTAGAGAATGAAATCTTTTACAATTTAACTAGTTCATTATAATAAGGGAGATTATATTATCCCCTTTATCTAGCTTATTATCTTACAACAACAATAGTTTACAATAAATATAAAGAATACCACCAAGATATCACTAGTATTTCTGTCATACAAGTACAAAAGAATTCACATCACAAATTGGAGTCCAACACAAAACCTTTCAATTCATGATGATAAATATACATTTACAAGACCATGCATTTCAGACATTTTGCATGTCAATCAAAATTAATATCTTAAAAGAACATCACTTTTATTTTCCAATACAACTCGAATGATTTGAAATCCTTTACATAATATCTAGAATTAAATAAGCCAATGCATCATAATTTTTGTCCTTCCTTTATCACTTACGATGTCCATCTGCAAATATTGCTAGCACGGGTCAATTCAAGGAACTAAGCATGATAAGCACTAAGCATTAAAGTGAAGTGCATTCCACTAATTGTTCCATTAAAATAACTCTACTTTGATGAAATAATTAATACAAATAATCAGAAGTAATAAAATCTAGAAAATAAGTACAATAAAAGATTCTAAATTCATTTTTAAGAAAAGAGCACAATATAATCCACAACATCTACATTATATCATAAGGTTTAATTGATCCTATCAATTACTTTAAAACAATCAATAGATCTTGTCATCCAATTGTTTCATAATTATAAAAGAATAAAAATGCACATTTATCTTTACTAAGTAGCAAAAGAGTTAAATACAACATAGCTCTTATTAGGATGATTCATCCTACAACTTAAGCAAAGGAGAAGAATCAATGCATACCATTCCTTACACACTTCATCATCTGAAAGATAGAAATAGGTTTAGAACTCACCTGACTGCTTCAGTGCAAGGATAACAATATAAGGATTCCATAAATAAAGAGACAACATCTAAACAAGAATCTGAATCAATCCAAGAAGAATAGGAAATCAAAACAGTCTAACTGTAAGTCTTACTAACTTCTACATGTTAGAAGATATAATTCAAAAGATCTGAAACCAGACTTTCCACAAATCCAAGCTAGACTCAAATAGAATTAATCTCCTATCCAGTCCATCCAAGAAGGGTTCATAATAAGACAGAGTGCAAGAAGAGACAACCTACCAATATCAATCCAAATGGAGTATGAATCAATCAAGCAAAATAGTTGGTCTAAGCATGTTAATATTTTCTTTCCAACATACCGACTCAGATAATCTCCTACCACATCATTACAACCAATGAATTATACCAAGTAGACCAAACAATCCACAAGAAATTTCCATCACAAAAGAGAATCGAGTACAGAGAAGTTCAATCAAATGAACTTATCCAAACAATAGTAAAAAGGGATCTCAATTAGAAAAGGGCCAATCAATAATTTATTTCATTTATACCATCAAATGAATTCCCAATTCTATTTCAAACTTAGAAGTTCTTTAACTAGCTCCCAAGAGAGAACACAAAACCAAACACATAGTTGAAAGAAAGCACACTTCTAGTTTTCCCTTACAAATATTTACCAACTGGTTTATCTATTCCCATTCATTAAACACAAGTTCAAATTCAAATCTCAGAACGAAGTACACAAAGATCTGATCCCAAAAATGGTATATTATTCCCAAAATAACATATGCCTTTCTCTTTTAGAACCTAGAAATTCATTGAATGAATCAAACAAGGAAAATAATTTCACAAACAAAAAAGATATACAAGGTTCAATACAACCCACGATCTCAAAAGATATTGTATTCTCAACTTCTAGGTCTTACATGGCTCCAAATAACAGATACCTAAAGTTCATGGTCATCATGAAGACAAAATCAGTGAGACAACCCCAAACTAGAGATGATAAATCCTATCAACAAGATTCAGCATGGGAGAGTAATCAACTCTTCTTTCCCTAAAAAACTAGAAGTCTATTTTAGAGGATCTGAAGGTAAGTAAGAAAACCGATATACGTTTAAGACAAGTACTGTCCCAAACTTACCTCCAATCATGACTAAAACAGAATTCACAACAAGGACTCTCAAGCTCCATTGAAAACGATTATGTTAAGGAAGGTATTTGTTTCAAACATCTATTACAAGAAGGAGAGTAAATATCACATTTCCATAAGCCTCTAAATATCAACGATTGTTCTAAATGAACTATAAATCATCCAAACCCATAACAAGATGTAGTTCCAGTCCATTAATCCCTCAAACAAAACAATCAAGCTTTCCAAGAGATGTAGGATTTCTCAAAGAAGAGGAGGAGAGAGTATCCTCCATACTTACATGCCCTTACCGGTTGAAGAACACGGTACATTCTAAAATGCAAAATTACCATAACCATTCCCACTCATGAAGTTTCATGGATAAGATATCAAAAGATATTATAAAACAACTAAAACCAAAACTAATCTCTCAAGTCTCTTTCAAACAGACAGGTTCCCAAAATGAGTTCAAGCATTTTCAAATCCTAAACACAAATAAAACTTCCAGTGAGAATACAAGTAAAGAATAAAACTCATCAACTCAACTACAAGTTCGAATACGCAAAGTCTTTGAATACGAGTATAGTGTCAAACTCAAAGCTTCCAAAAATTTCATAACTACTGAGAAAGCTCCAACACAACTCGGAACAAACACAAAGTTTCCAATACAAGTTCTAGAATGAAATATAGAACATCAAACACAAGTTTCACATGCATGTCACCATTAAGCTAGCACAGAAAAGTTTCCCAAAAATAACATAACTATGCAATGGATTTTCATCCCAAAAATCATAGAGATTCATAAAAACATGTAAGTAAATAACCTAAAAAATCAAGCAAATATTTATCTCATGAGAGAAGGATTGTTTTAATGAATCACTTAGAAGAAAGCAAGAAATCTTAAAGGATAGAGCCTATCATGCACCGATAGTGATTCTACAAATTTTAAGGAGACTTCCATGAGCTTCCCACTCTTTTTCTTCTCCATGAAAGATCAACAATGAAACAAATTTCCTTCCAATGCCTCATATACATTCGTTTGATCTAAAAATAGAATAGAGAAATCAAAAATAGCCATCAATTAGAAGTTAAACCGCTAGTTCAAAGAACCGAGATAGCTCCATGCACGAGAAAAATTCGTGAGACATGAAAAACCAAACAACCTCCCATAAATCTGATTCCCTTGTTTCCAAGACATTTTACACACAAAACCGAGGTCCATTAATGTCATTAATCCCAAATCTCCCGCTTATCTCTCCTTGCCACCACCTCCCAAATCGGCGAATGCCATTTCCAAATTAATATGCAATTCTATTTAGTAAATCCTCCACGTAAGCCCCACTAAATTTAACTAGCCTTTGCAAAAACTAGTAGTACCTCCATTGCATTAAACCCAAATCAAATCACTTGAATGCCATTGGAACCATCACCTTAGTGCCATGTGACCCCTTAGGTTCCTTTTCCATTTCCATAGGTAATTTCCAACTTAGGTTAGATTAAATTCACTTCCATATAGTATTAGGTAGTAGGTTAACATAGTCTAACATTACTTTAGTAATTTTCTCCCTTATTCATTAGCACAAGATCTTAGGTTAGGAAGCCATCCCGATAAAATAGAATAAGAAGCTTAGGTTAGACAGAAACCCAAATAAGTAGACGTAGCTAGGAAGTAGGTTCTCTTACCTGATTTAGGATATTGTTAGGATAGTCCTTTAGTTTTAGGATTCTAGTCCCCTTCATATTCATAAGCAAACTATATATTTTTATGCCAATAATGTCCTGCAGAGATCAATCCAAAGATCCAAGCACAACATACAACCGAATGAAGGCACATTCACACAAGACCATAAAATTTGTAAAATACAAAATTTCAGTCCGCTATGTCTCTCAAACTATTGAATGTCAATTTACCATTCAGTCTGTTAAGAAGATTTAAAACATTCCTTGGATCACTGAAATTGATCCAAGGATGAGTCAGTCAAAAGAGATAAGTTTACAACTCTCAAAATCAGATTACAACTTATCAATAAGAAGTGAAAATGGATTCTTGCAAGCCATATCATTCTGTTCTAAAGAATCCAAGAGCAGAAATGATTTATCCATAACAAGCATGATTTTCAACAATCAAGGGAACACACCTCATTCAAGAAAATCACATGCCAACACTTGTAATGCAAAAGAGAAATATAATAGTTTTTCCAAGGTGTTACATACTTCCATCCTAAACTAGTCATCCTCCCTATTATTAACTCATTTGTAACATTGCATTAAGGATAATCAATTTATTCACTTTCTTAACATATGTTTGCAACAATATCAGAATTTAAAGTTCCAGAATCAGCATTCACATGGTTGTTTATTTAAAAATAAAACAGTTTATCTGCCCCAAACTAGAAGACTTATTGACATATAAAGATAAAATCACAAATTTTTATCAGTCATCATAGTCAATTCTGATCAAATAAATATGGAAAATCAGTTTTCATATCTTCTAGGTTTTCCCAGTTGCACTTTCTTCATTAAAATGGTCCCACTTGGACCTTACATTGACTTATTTCATGATTTCTTAAATGCAACTGGTGAGTTTCCAGCACTCGTATGGGTTTAACCACAATTATTCCTAGGTCTTGGACCTACAAGGAATTCTAATTTAACACATGTGATAAATCTGAAACATATTTCTTAAGCAAAGAAATATGGAAAACATCATGCATTCGTGACAAAGTAGGAGGTAATGCTAAACGGTAAGCTATATGGTTGATTACTTCAACTATCTCAAAGGGTCCCACATAACAAGGTGATAACTTGGCAGCCTTGCCAAAAGTTATAGAGCTCTTTTTAGTTTAACTTGAAGAAATACTTTCTCACCAAGTTCAAATTTCTTGTCAACCCGCTTTAAATCAACATAACTCTTTTGCCTATCTGCTGCTTCTTTCAAGTGTTCATGAATCATTTTAACTTGTTGTTCCATTTCCATAAGGATTTCAGGTCCAATTACCTCTCTATCCTCAATGTTGTCCCAACTAACAAGGGTTCTGCATTTTCTTCTGTATAATGCTTCAAAAGGTGCCATCTTAAGAGAGGCGTGATATGTGTTATTATATGCAAACTCAACTAGTGGAAGGTACTCTTCCCACTTATACTTTGTTGATCCATACAATACATTTTTAACATATCCTCTAAAACTTGATTAAATCTTTCAGTCTGTCCATCCATTTTCGGATGATACAGCTGACTGAAATTCAGCTTAGTTCCTAGAGCTACATTAAGCATTTGCCAAAACCTTGGTGTCATTCTAGGATCTCTATCAGATATAATTAATTCGGTACTCCATGTAATCTAAAAATTTTGTGTACAAATCTTTTAGCCAAAACAGAGAATCATCCTTGATTACCAAATGATAAAATGTGTTACCTTTGTTATTTTATTAACAACTACTAAAATAAAATCATGTTTATTTCTTGACATAGGTAACACTTTTACAAAATCCATGCTTATTACTTGTCATTTGTACTACTATATGCTATGAGGATACAATAAACTAATTTGGTGCATATGTTCGACTTGAAAATGTTGACATTCAAGGTAATGTGTCACAAAATCAATAAGATTATTTTTCATTCCTTTCTAGAAATATTACTATTTTATATCAGCAAGCATCTTTGTAATAGCGAGGTGTCAATAAAAGGTGAATTGTGAAATTCTGCTAACAATTTCTTTCTTAAATCACTTAGCGAAGGTATGTATACTCTATTTTCAAATCTTAAGATTCCTTCATTATCAAAGTGAAAACCTTTATACCTCACATCATTTGAATCAGCAACAAGCACTGTATTTACTTGCTGAAAGTAACAATCAGATTCCATAACACTTTTTACTTCATCCTTAAATTGAGTTCTCGGTGTTATAAGAGCATAAATGTGCTTTCTATGACTTAGAGCGTCAACCACTTTATTTTCCTAACCTTTTACGTAATTGATGTCAAAATCATATTGATACAAAAACTCTAACCATCTTCATTGTCTTGCATTTAGATTTAGCTGAGTGAAAATATACTTTAGCCTAATATGATCAGTTTTTAATTCAAAAGGTTTACCAAGTAGGTAATGCCTCCAAACTTGGAGTGCATGAATAATGGTAGCAAAATCTAAATCATGTGGAGCATAGTTCAACTCATGTAACTTTAGTTTTCTACTTTCATAAGCTATGACATAATCATTTTGTAACAAAATACCTCCTAGACCTTCACCGATGCATCGATTATTACCATAAAGTATCATTTAGGATATGGTACCGCTAGAATAGGTGTTGAAGTTAACTATTCCTTTAAAGTTTTGAATGTAAATTCACATTTATCACTCCAAACAAACTACTTATACTTCTTCTATAAAGAACTTATTGGTGCAACCACCTTAGAAAACTCTTTTACAAATTTTCTACAGTAACCACCAAGCCCCATGAAGCTTATAACTTCATGTAAATTCTTTAGTGCAGGCCACTCAGTTATAGCTACAATTTTAGAAGGATCTATAAAAATTCCATTCTTACTGATTACACATCCCAAATAGTGCACTTCTATGTCATAGAAAGAACATTTAGATAACTTACCATATAACCATATCTTTCTCAATATTTCCAAAACTATCTTCAAATGCTCATGGTGTTCCTCTATGCTTTTGGAATATATGAGAATGTCATCCAAGAATACGAGCACAAATTTGTCCAAGTATTCTTGAAAGATATTATTCATTAAATTCATAAATGTTGCAGGTGCATTTGTTAATCCAAAAGGTAAAACCGTGAACTCATAATGTCCATACCTTGTTTTGAAAGTTGTTTTATGAATGTATTCATTATTAATCCATAATCAATGATATCCATATCAAATATCTATCTTAGAATATACCGATGCTCCACGCATCTGATCAAATAGATCATCTATTCTAGGGAGTGGGTATCTATTCTTGATTGTTGCTTTGTTTAACATTCTGTAATCAATGCACAATCTAAGTGTTCCATCTTTCTTTTTCACAAAAATTACTGGTGCTCCCCAAGGTGAAACACTTGGCCTAATCAAACCTTTAGAAAAAGTTCTTGCAACTGATCCTTAAGCTCTACTAATTATATAGTAGTCATTCTATAAGGTGCCTTAGAAATAGGCTCGGTTCCAGGCTTGATCTCTATTGTGAAGTCAAACTCCCTTTTGGGTGGAAGACCTGGTAATTCTTCTAGAAACACGTCATTGAAGTTTCGTAACAACGGATATCATTCCAAGACATCACTATTATCTTTAGTTGTTTCTGTAATATTTACTACATATAAGGTACAACCTTTATTTTTGGCCTTTTTAAGTTGCACAACTTATATTTTTCTAACAGATATCTCTCGTTTCACACCTTGAATCATCATATTTTTTGTTGGTCATCTAAACAACTAATGTGTTTTTCAAAATAGTTCGCTTTAGCCTTATGTTCAGCTAACCAATTAAAACCTATGATTACATCGTAAGACCCCAAAGGTGTAACATAAAGATCAACTTCAAGTGGAAAAATTAGGTAGGTCTAGGACTACTCCAACAAGACACATACTAATTGTATAAACAACATAGTTTCCATAATGTACACCCATGTTCTATCCATGTTTCCATCCTTTCTTTTTAGTTTTGATGATAATTTACTAGAAATAAAACATTCGGTAGCTCCAAAGATTACCAAAAATAATAGTTATAGGTATGCCAATAACTTACCCAAAACCTCTATAGGTGTGGCCTATTTTTCAGCCTGCTTGTCGGCTATTGTAGTGTGTATCTTTTGTTGTTGATTATGATCATCCTTTTTCAAAGGGAATTGATTTTGTAATGGTCTTTTCCACAGTTATAACATCCTCAAATAGGTCCCTTTATAGGCTCAAATTTATTTCTAGCCTTAGAGTTATCATTCGACCTTTATAGGTCTTTTGTGCGTTATTATTTTTCTTGAAAAATTTGTTCTGTGCATTACCAACAGAATTATTTATTGCTTATTTCTTACTAGTATCAGATGAAAACTTACTTTTCATTCTAAATTTCTTCCATGGTCCTTTCTTAGGTGCAAGAGATGATGAAGAAGAGTTGGGGATTTTCTTCCTTACTTCCTCCTTATGAGCAGAAATTGCCTTCAATTTTTGTTCCTACCTTATGGCCTTTTCAACAACCCCTTCCATCATGGTTGGGCTATGAACATCCACCTCTCCTCCTATAATGGGATTCAATCCCATGATGAATTTCCATATCCTAAACTTCTCATCAGTTTGATATTGAGGTACATACTTAAGGATTTTAGTAAACCGCTCCCAATACTTAGTTACAATTAGCTTCCCTTGAGTTAAGTTCTAGAATTCAGTCATTTTTTATCATAGTAAAGTTGTGGTAGCCAACATTGCCTAAAGTAACCTTTAAATTGATCCCATGTGATATTAGTTTCATCAATGTTTAACTCAACCTTACGGTTGTCCCACCATGAAGATGCCTCTTAGGAAAGCTGATATGTTCCCCATATCATATTTGTTTCTTCTGATAAATTCCTTATTGCAAAGTATTTCTCCATTTTACTGAGCCAATTCTCATCTCCATCTCCTAATGTGGTGCCATCAAACTTGGGTGGACTTATCCTTTTTATATCATTAGTGAGTTCAGCTTCCAGCCTAGCCTTTTTATTCTCAAGCTGATTAGGTATGTTCACATTGTTATTATCAACACCTAAATTGGCGTTGTCCTCAAGAGGTGGCTGATTATTTTTACCAACATCTTCTTCCTCCTCATTTCCAATTACTTGTTGTTCAAGTATAGCCAAATGATCTCTTGTGTCTAGCAGGGCAACAAGGATTTCATCAAGTTTTTGGGTAGTTGCTGCTCCTTCCTCATGTGGAGGGTTATTTGCAACATTTCAACTTGTTCTAACCATTTTTATTAACAAGAAAACTTAAGTTTCATCGGATCATGGACACAATAGATCCAAGAGCTGCAACCTTCACTCACGATACCAAGATGTAACAATCCCATTTTAAGACTTTAAAAACAAGAGATTTTTTGTTAAACACAATGTTATCTATTCTAAATAAAACATTATTTAGAACACACATTCCATGCTAATCAATCTCATAACAAATAACCATATGTAGCTATAATGACTTGGTATACTACCGATCTCTCATTCAATGACTCGGTTACTAAACCGATCTCTCATGTTTACTTAAAGTATAGAATTCTTTATGTATACTATGTATACTTGGTTTCCTACCCTATTTTGGGTACTGATTGATCTGTTTAAAGAACTTATCTAAATATTTGTTACCAATATTCATCTGACATCACGTTGCTTTAAACTAGGTGACATAGGATAATGCAACTAGTAGCTTGCAATACTTTGGCCAAATATTTTCAACATATTGTTCATGTTATTATTCCTAGATGGCATACTCGTCATTCTAGAATACATCCTTCACCTCACTCTTTTGTTATCTAGAATGGTCTTTACTGACTACCATCAATCCACTTGCCCAAGGTTTGACCCTAGCCCTGGTTAGCATCATAGTTTGTTATAGGAAGATGCTCACGATGACTTAGGGTATATGGGCATACTCGGCTAACCTAAGTCATCCAAATGTGCCAAGGTACCCTGAGTCATAGAAAGCTACTACCTATCCAAAACATGCTACTAACTTGACCTAGAGGGAAATGAAGTTCAAGTCCAGATGTGCATAGATCTAGATGAAAAAATATGGAAGGGTGTTGCCACATGTCAACTACAACACTGTATCCTTGAGAAGTCCTAGGACTTCTCGAGGGTATAGTCCTATAGTTGGTGTGTGCCAACATCCGTTAGAACTGATTCATCAAGATGTACATACCCCTTAGTGGTCATTAATCATAATTAATATTGGATTAAGATTCAGATTACAGCAACCATGCCTAACCCTAATTCCATCATTTATTAAGTTCTTTACCCATAACTATCCTAATCAGATATGAAGAACTTCATAAATTCTAGTTTACATTGTTGTTCATTAATGTGGCATAACAAATAGTTATCCCAAAAACAGGACAACAACCATCAACGATTAATTCGTAATGCAACCTAGTTTTCCAAATTAAGTGTGTCATCCACCGAGATTTAGCTAGTGTTTACTTTATAAACAAGGTTATAAAGATTAAAGATCATAACCACTATTCCTTTTATCTTTCATTCTTTAAGAGAGGAAGATTCTTCCTATACATGGTTATATGTTATGTTTAACATAACCTTTTTATCATTTGTTACTCATATAGTTTATTTCTATGTCATAAGCATATTTCATTATTAAACTATAGTTGTGTAGTTAGAGAATGACATCTTTTGCAATTTAACAAGTTCATTATAATAAGGGAGATTATATTATCTCCTTAATCCAACTTATTATCTTATAACAACAATAGTTTACAATAGATATAAAGAATACCACCAAGATATCACTAGTATTTCCGTCATACAAGTACAAAATAATTCACATCACAAATTGGAGTCCAACACAAAACCTTTCAATTCATGATGATAAATATACATTTACAAGACCATGCATTTCAGACATTCTACATGTCAATCAGAATTAAGATCTTAAAATAACATCACTTTTATTTTCCAATACAACTCAAGAATGATTCAAATCCTATACATAAGATCTAGAATTAAATAAGCCAATGCATCATAAAAAAGTTTCCTTCCTTTATCACTTACGATGTCCATCTACAAAATTGCTAAGCTTACGAGTTAGTTCAATGAACTGAGCATGATAAGCACTAAGCATTAAAGTGAAGTAAATTCAACTAATTGTTCCATTAAAACAACTCTACTTTAATGAAACAATTAATACAAATAATCATAAATAATAACATCCAGAAAAGAAATACAATAAAAGAGTTTGAATTCACTTTTAAGAAAAGAGCATAATATAATCTGCAACATCTGCATTATATCATAAAGTTTAATTGATCCTATCAATTACTTTAAAACAAACAAAAGATCTTGTCATCCAATTGTTTCATAATTATAAAAGAATAAAAATGCACATTTATCTTTACTAAGTAGCAAAAGAGTTAAATACAACATAACTCTTATTAGGATGATTCATCCTAAAACCGAAGTAAAGGGGAAGAATCAATGCATACCATTCCTTACACACTCCATCATCTGAAAGATAGAAAAATAGGTTTAGAACTCACCTAACTTCTACAGTGCAAGGATAACAATATAAGGATTCCATAAATAGATAGAAAACATCTAAACAAGAATCCCAAATCAATCCAAGAAGAATAGGAAATCAAAATAGTCTAACTGTAAGTCTTACTAACTTCTACATGTTAGAAGATATAATTCAAAAGATCTGAAACCAGAATTTCCACAAATCCAAGCTAGACTCAAACAGAATTAATCTCCTATCCAATCCATCCAAGAAGGGTTCATAATAAGATAGAGTGTAAGAAGAGACAACCTACCAATATCAATCCAAATGGAGTATGACTCAATCAAGAAAAATAGTTGGTCTAAGCATGTTAATATTTTCTTTCCAACATACCGACTCAGCTAATCTCCTACCACATCATTACAACCAATGACTTATACCAAGTAGACCAAACAATCCACAAGAAATTTCCATCACATAAGAGAATCGAGTATAGAGAAGTTCAATCAAATGAACTTATCCAAACAATAGTAAAAAGGGATCTCAATTAGAAAAGGGCCAATCAATAATTTATTTCATTTATACCATCAAATGAATTCCCAATTCTATTTCAAACTTAGAAGTTCTTTAACTATCTCCCAAGAGAGAACACAAAACCAAACACACAAAGAAAGAAAACACACTTCTAGTTTTCCCTTACAAATCTTTATTAACTAGTTTATCTATTCCCATTCATTAAACACAAGTTCAAATTCAAATCTCAGAAAAAAGTACAAATTACAGTCCCAAAAATAGTATACTATCCCCAAGAGAACATATTCCTTTCTCTTTTAGAACCTAGAGATTCATTCAATGAATCCAACAAGGAATAGAATTTCACAAACAGTAAAATATATACAAGGTTCAATACAACCCACGATCTCAAAAGATATTGTATTCTCAACTTCTAGGTCTTACACAACTCCAAATAATAGAGACATAAAGTTTGTGGTCATCGTGAAGACAAAATCAGTGAGACAACCCTGAACCAGAGATGATAAATCCTATCAACAAGATTCAGCATGGGAGAGTAATCAACTCTTCTTTCCCTAAAAACAAGTCTATTTTAGAGGATCTGAAGGTAAGTAAGAAAACCCAATATACGTTTAAGACAAGTATTGTCCCAAACTTACCTCCAATCGTGACTGAAACATAATTCACAACAAGGACTCTCAAGCTCCATTTAAAAAGATTATGACAAGGAAGGTATTTTTAAAACATCTATTACAAGAAGGAGAGTAAATACTGCATTTCCATAAGCCTCTAAACTATTAACGACTATTCCAAATGAACTATAAATCATCCAAACCCATAACAAGATGTAGTTCCAGTCCATTAATCCCTCAAACAAAATAGTCAAGCTTTCCACAAGACGCGGGATTTCTCAAAGAAGAGGAGGAGAGAGTATCCTCCATACTTACATGCCCTTACCAGTTCAAGAACATGGTACAATCTAAAAGATAAAAGTACCACAACCATTCCCACTCATGAAGTTACACGGAGAAGATCTCAAAAGAGATTACAAAACAACTAAAACCAAAACTAATCTCTCAAGTCTCTTTCGAGCAGATAGTTCCCAAAATGAGTTCAAGCATTTTCAAATCCTTGAATATGAATAAAACTTCCAGCTCAGAGTACAAGTACAGAACAAAACTCATCAACTCAACGACAAGTTCAGGGATATGTAAGTACTTAATACAATTATAGTTTCGAACTCGAAGCTTCCACAAAATTTCAAAACTACACAAAGCTCCAACATAGCTTAGAACAAACATGAAGTTTCCAATACAAGTTCCGAATGAAATACAAAGCTTCAAACACAAGTTTCACATGCATGTCACCATTAAACTAGCACAGAGAAATTTTCCCAAAAACTAACATTACTATGCAATGGATTTTCATCCCAAAAATCATAGAGATTCATAAAAACATGCAAGTAAATAACCAAAAAAATCATGCAAATATTTATCTCATGAGAGCAGGGTTGTTTTAATGAATCACTTAGAAGAAAGAAAGAAATCTTAATGGATAGAGCCTATCATGCCTAATAGTGCTTCTACAAATTCGAAGGAGACTTCCAGTGAGCTTCCCACTCTTTTTCTTCTCCATAAAAGATCAACAACCAAACAAATTTCCTTCCAATGCCTCATATACATTCCTTTGATCAAAAATAGACTAGAGAAACCAAAAATAGCCATGAAGTAGAAGTCAAACTACTGGTTCAAAGAACCAAATAGCTCCATGCAGAGAAAAATTCATGAGACATGCAAAACCAAACAACCTCCCACAAATCCTCCTCCCTTGTTTCCAAGACAGGTTTACACACAAAAACTGAGGTCCATTAATTTCATTAATCCTGAATCTCCCGCTTATCTCTCCTTGCCACCACCTCCCAAAACTGGTGAATGTCATTTGAAAATTAATATAAAATTCCATATTTAGTGAAGCCTCCACGTAAGCCCCACTAAAGTTAACTAGCCTTTTCCAAAACTAGCAGTACGTCCATGCATTAAACCCAAATCAAATCACTTGAATGCCATTGGAACCATCGCCCTAGTTCCATGTGACCCCTTAGGTTCCTTTTTAATAGTTTAGGCTAGATTTTCCGGATACTTAGGATAGTCTAACTATAATTACCTTAGGTCTTAAATATTTCCACAGGTAATTTCCAACTTAGGTTAGATAAAATTCACTTCCATATAGTATTAGGCATTAGGTTAACATAGTCTAACATTAATTTAGTAATTTTTTCCCTTATTCATTAGCATAAGAGCTTAGGGTAGGACACCATCCTGACAAAATAGAATAAGAAACTTAGGTTATACTGAAACCCAAATAAGTAGACGTAGCTAGGAAGTAGGTGCTCTTACCTAGTTTAGGACACTTTATTAGGATAGTCCTTTATTTTTAGGATTCTGGTCCCCTTCATAGTCATAATCAGACTATATTTCTTTTATGCTAATAATTTCCTACAGAGATCAATACAAAGATCCAAGCACAACATATAACCGAATAAAGGCACGTTCACACAAGACCATAAAATTTATAAAATACAAAATTTTAGTCTATTATGTCTCTCAAACTATTGAATGTAAATTTACCATTTAGTCTATTAAGAAGATTTAAAGCATTCCTTGGATCACTAAAAATTGATCCAAGGATGTGTCAGTCAAAAGAAATAAGTTTGCAACTCTCAAAATCAGATTGCAAACAAGCTTATTAATAAGAAGTGAAAATGGATTCTTGCAAGCCATATCATTCCATTCTAAAGAATCCAAGAGAAAAATGATTTATCCATAACAAGCATGATTTTCAACAATCAGGAAACACACCTCATTCAAGAAAATCACATGCCAATGCTTTTTATGCAAAAGAGAAATATAACATTTGTCCAAGTTGTTACATTTATGCTCACGATCCCAATTCCCTTATCCTTATTATGTTGAATGAAAGATTTTACAAAGATCTATGGATATGGGGAAAAACCCCAAAGCTTTGTGCAAATTCCCTTAATGGACCATTAGATAAGAAATGAGCTTGAGGAAACCTACTTTGCATTTATTCAAACTTGAAATAAACAAGAAACGTAACAAAATAACATTTAACCTTTATTCTTTGAAAGCTTGAAATAATGAACCTAAGAGGATCTAAGCAATCAGTTTTATTGTTTTACTCCATGAGGGTGAATGAATCTCACTAAATGGCTACCTGGCCAAGTTTATCTATTCCATTACTAACCTAACATGGGTGCAAGATGAAGCTATTTTATTGGTGGATGACCCAAGATCAAATGAGCTCCTAAGATTTCTTAGGCTTGTTTTGGCTTTAGCTTTATGTAAAGTTGTAAGCTGAATGGGTAGGCTTAGCCTTGTATTTATAGTTTTTGGTTTGGAAGAATTTGAACTTTGGGTGCATGTGGGACTAAATCTCAAAAATCACTTTAGGATTAGATTAGGATAAACATGCTTTAGGCTTAGTTAAGCTTGGTTTAGGCTAGTTAACTAGGGTTTAGGCTAGTTAAACTTGATTAGCAAGTGATTAGAGACTCATTGAGAGTTGGGAGGGGTCTGGATAACCAATTGTGACTGATAGATAGCCTACAAAGCCAATAGAAGTGGTCTAGAGAGAACTAGGGAGGTTATGAATGGTCAAAAGGAGGAATGTTTAGCTAATAAGAGAGATATTAGTCAAACAAGTTGATTATAGGAGGAATATGACCGAAAGAGTGTCATGAATGGGAATCCAATAATGGAGTGAAGAAGGGTTGATTAACAAAGTGTCATCAATCAGTTTAATAGGAGGAAATGCTAAGTGTAAGAATATTTTAGGTGTCTACATTTGCCCCTCTTTGAGGTGGCGTAAGCGACATCACTTCAAAGAAAGTAGACAAGCATAAACAAGTAGAAAATTTTGAAGGGATAGAAGAAAAATGAGTAGAATGGAGGATGCCCCCTCGATTGTCAATGGGGTGATGAAAGAGGTTGATCGACGATAAAAAAGATGATAGAAATAGAACAGAAGAAAGAATAGTGTGAAGAAGAAGAAAGGGGATAGAAGAAAAAGGAGTATGAGGAAGAGGGTATGAGCTAACATCCATCCATTACATTTTAAACAACTTTATTTTTCATCATATTGCTAAGGATCTTCATCATCGAGTCCTTATTAAAAAGAATGAACAAAAGTGTAGTATGACATGAAAAGCCATATACGAATAAATTTCCATTGCCAAAAACACAAACTCCATGCTACATACACAATGTAATGCAATACAAGAAAGTAAAAGATGCCTAACTCCATGTAACATACATAATGCAATGTAATATGAGAAAGTAAATGAGATAAACTAACAGAGAAACATAATGCAATGTTTTTGTTATCAAGCTTCAGATTCCAACCTCGTGAATTAACGACAAGGGTTATGATGGTTCCCCAAGCCAGGATGCATGTGAGGAGGAAAACAGAGGACACTTTGGTCCTATGAAAAGTAATGTGCACTACGAAATACTACCAGGCAACTCATTGTGCCCCAGAGTACAGACAAAGTAAGTAGCCTAGCTTTGTTGATGGAGGTAGATCAATATGATCCACGAGTCATGCACATGAACAAGTGAGAACCAAAGAGTGACATTTTGTAGGATGATTTTTAATTTTTAGAAGTTTTCTAAAACATATTTGAATGTTTTTGTGATTTTTCTAACATATTTGAATGTTTTTGATTTTTCTAACATATTTGAATGTTTTTAATGATTTTGCTAACATATTTGAATGTTTTTTATTTTGAAAGTTTTCTCAAACTATATGCACGGGAAGATGAGGAAGCATGGATGCCCCTAGTGATAGATGGGCCACACACAAGAAGAAGGCCACGTGAGTACAAGAAAGGTGAAGATGCGAAAATTCCCCAGTGATTAGGTGGGAGTATTCAAAGGCAAACTCTTCATGAGTAGAAGCAGGACCCAAGGCCATTATGGATAGGTTCAACATGATGATAAACATAAACTAATGAAGTGTTGGGAAGAAGCAAGGATGCCCCCAATGTAAGTTGGCCTAAAAGCACATGATAGAAAGGAAGGAGAAGATTGTTTTTGTGAAAGGGGAAAAAGGTGTCCAAAAACATGGAAAAAAGGTAATCTTATACACATGGATGTTCTGAATGAAGTAGAAGAATGATGTGAATGATATGAATGTATCTTAGAAGCCTCATGATGAAGAAGTGATTAGCCAAAGGCACAAATTGTGAGATAAGATATGGACTAAAGAAAGAGTGTGAACAAGGTCCAAAAATGACACTTGGTAACATATTAATCCTGCTTACTCATAGAGATCCAATGTGTGCACGTGGAATTTAATTACCTCTTGAAGGGAATATTTAATAGACAACAAGTGAAGACACCCTAGCCAATGTGTAGGAATGATTTATTTTGATAGATGATAGTTGATTTGTGAATGAAGGGTGGAAGGATAACCATACATTTCTCCGCTACCAGCTAGGCATCCATAGCCCCGATGGAGATGCATTTGATTCTAATCACAACATTTCTCTACTGCTAGTTAGGCATCCATATCCCTAATAGAGATTATTGGAAATACCCCAAGAGAGATTTATATATCAATTTTCTTTTTCTTTGTAGATTTTAGCTTTTGATTTTGATTGATTTTTATTCTTTTGCTTTCTAAAAACTTATTTCAACTCTCTTGTTTAACAAGGGGTTAAGAACCACTTGATGGCTTGATGGAAGGAGGTGGAAGTGATTGTGATGATGACATTGGCTAGTGTCAAAAATATGTCCAAAAGTTCTTTGCAATAATTTTATTAGATGTTGAATGTGATAGGATCTCTAAGAGGTCAGTCGTTCTTTAATTTACCAAGGTGATAAAAGACCAGGGTCAAATGGATACCATAGAGATAAATGTTGTAAAATGTGTTTGAATAGGCTAACCAAAATATCACCGAAGGGATGAAAATGGTAGGAAGACTTGCAGAAGAATGATAAGGAAGGGAAGAAAGAAACATCGATCTGTACGTAATACCTAATTGCAATGTTTGATCTTTGTACCTTTTATTTTTCTTGTGTTTTCTCAATGTTTTTGTATTTTTGAATTTTTATTTAATTTTTAACTTTTTGATAGTTTTAAGAGGTTGGGACCAAAAACATCACTCCATGTGATAGGATCCAACAACGATGTTTGTGAGCTCTGTGATAAGGGAGACTAGGTGTGTTTGTTTATCAAGAGTTATATTATCTCCAATCTCAATGATCGAGGTGAGCTCATACTCAACAAATGACTGCAATTTATCTTGAAACATGGATTTCATCTGTGGTACCTTGAGTTCCCTATGCAGAGGTTTATGTAATTTACACCAAACTTGATGGTTACGTTGATGTGTTTTCTTGAAGCATGTTTGATTTTTAACCTTAAGATCATTTGATTTGTTGGGAGATATAGAGCTCTTTGCGGTTTTGATCTGAGCTTGATTAAGAAACTGTTTAGGTTTCTTATAATCTAACGCATGACTTGTTTGATCCTAGAAGGAGAAGAAAGTGAACGTTGGCGTTTAGAACTGATTTGAGAAATGACCATGGGCTTGCCACAACCATTGATAGAAGAAAGATGTGATGGATGAAAAGGATACGATCGAATAATTGAAGAGGATGGGCTACGAGGAGGTGAACCTGTTATCAAAATTTCACCCCCCCTGGGTAAATTTTGATAACATGCATCAGATTCTCAGGTCCCAGAAAAATTGATTGATTCGGGGCCAAAATTCATGTTTCCAGGGTCCCCTCAGATTTTTTCTAACTCCCCTGGTCGAAGTTGGAAGGAGAAAGCTCTGAGAAAGTGCGGAGAAGGTTGCAGAAAGCAAGTAGTTCGGGCCAGGAAAATTTGTGAAAATCGGCTAAGTCCCAGTCCAGCACAGTTCGGGACGAATGGAACAAATGGACGTGAAATGCCCGAACCGGCCGAATCGCGTGAAATCATCACAAGGAGCCCAAAAGCAATTGGGACGCCAGCGGCGGGACAATAGGGCGCGAACCGGTCGAACCAGCCGGCCGAAAAGGGTCAAGTCAGTCCGAAGCAAAGTGGGACAAGCGGGCCAAAAATGCCCGAACCGGCCGAATCGGCCGAAATGAGCACAAAGGGTCCAAAATCAAATGGGACATCCGGGACAAATGGAGGCGAAGTACGCGAAGGAGCCGAGAGCCAATCAGAAGCTGCCACGTGTCCTCACAAGGGAAAAGGTCAAAAAGTCAAAGGGCGAGTTTTCGAGCGCTGATCCGAACCAATGAGAAGCTGCCACGTATCCAAGCGAAAACCCCACACAAAGGGATATGTCGTCGGGTCGTCCAAACCCGACGCACAAAGGAAATCGGGTTTCATAGTCGGGAAAACACGACGGAGAAACATGGCGCAAGAAATGTGTCGGAGGGGTTGGAAAGCCCGACGCACAAAGAAAATCGGGTTTCATAGTCGGGGAAACAAGTCGGAAAAGCATGGGGCGAAAACATATGTTGAGCCACCTCCCAAACCCGATGCAAATGGAGAGGAGAATCCCGAACCCGACGGGCTGAAGACCTTTCTCATCCAATCAGAGTCTGCCACGTGTCATCCAGGTGGCAATGCGCGGGAAAATATTTTAAAAATCTGTTTTCGCCTGTTCCGTGCCCTAAATCCTCAAATCGTCATATCTTTTGATCCAGAGCTCGGATTTGCATGTTCCTTATATCAACGGAAAGCTAGTGAAATCCTCTACATGATTCTGGGGCTAATCTCGAGTTTTGGTGTAGTCTAGAGAGAGAAAATCGAGAAACAGCTCTGACGCGTGGTAATGACAGAAGTGACATTTCAGCGACCAGTTTTAATGCAGCAGACAGCCCGCCGTTTTGCCAGGATCCGTCGCTTCTACCATGATGAAATGATTTAAAATATGACCTGGAGGTGGTTGGAGGAGATCTGACTTTCCTCTTTCTTCCTTCTCTCATTCTTCCTATATATTGTAAGGAGTGGCAAAATATAAAAAAGAGTTGTTCATTCTTTCTGCTCGGCCCTCCCTTCTTTTCTTCTCTAGGGTTGAAAATGGAGTTCGAACCTCCTCCCTACTCTGTAATGGTGTTTTTGCCTTTTACTAATGGAATGATGTTCTGTGCAAACTTCTGAAGCAACAAGACGTGTTTTGTGATGCATCTGTCCATCCTTTCTCATTTTTGCTTGTTTTCTTCTTGCCTCTCTTCATTGCAGGTATTTATGCATGTTTAAACGTTCACTGCAGATCTGGAGCTGTGTTCATGGAGTTTTGGGACACTTTCTGTGTGAAATCTATCCTTGGGCCTGTGATGCATCTGTCCATCCTTCCCATTGCTCACCTCTTTTTGTCCCATGGCAGTTTTGATAGATGTCCAACATTCTCCTTCTCTGGTGTATCACCGTTTTAGTGTAGGCTTTTTCTGTTTTTCCCTTCTCTCTCTCTCTCTATCTCCTTGGCATGGTTAGATTAGGATTAGATTAGCTTGCCTGCACTGGAATAGCTTGTGGCAGGTAGTTTAGGAGCAGGAACCAGCCTTCTCTGGAGATTCCTCTCTCGGTTTTACAAGTCCCATGCTTGGAGAGAGGTTTCCATGTTGTGCAATCACACTGGATGCCTGAACATCAACCTAGAAGCCTGATGTGCATCCAGGGGTGCTGTGATTTTGCATCAATAGTTTTGGCACGCCCGGTGGGACCTTAGAGGTCTTTCACTTCATCTTTTGCAGGTTGATGTGTTCCTGTGAAGATTTCAGCCTTTGGAGGCACTTGCAAACACATCTGGCGACTCCATCCGATCAAAACCCATTTCTCTGAGCTTGCAGACCCGTTTCCATACATTTTCATCCATCTTTCTTTCCATCCCTTTCATTCTTTTCCATTCCATGAAGTTGTGCAATCATGACTTCATTTCCATCATGGATTTCACATCAACAACAGCAGTATATTCCACCTCCAACACGTTTTGCAAATCCTCCAAATCAGCATTTTGAGCGAGATTCAAGATCGGTATGCATACCCATATGAGCAGCAGCAGTGCAAAGTCGGTTTGGTTATGGAGCTTTCCAAGAGTAAGGGTGCATACAATGAAGACCATCAGATCCAAGATGTTGGTCAGTTGGAGAAAATCCAAAAGATGGAGGAGGGGATGGTGCAGTCCAGGGCTCAGGCACAGATGAGAGCATTTGGAATCGGTTGTGAAGCACCCTGTCCATGGGTGGGACCTTTTCCAAGGCATTACAGCCCTCAGGAGAAGCTTGACTTCATGATTGCAACGCTGCCTTTGCTTGCAAAGTGGATTGAAGAAATAGAAATGTATGAGAGAAGTATTCAGCAACCTTGTCAACAGGTAAACACACCATCTCATGCCTTTTCTTTTCCTCTTTCCCAATCTGTTTCATTTCAGCAGTGTCAAGTTTCAAACCCTCCATCTGCTGTCCCAAGTGTTGAATCCATGTCTCCACCTCTCAGTCTTCCACCGCACCTCGATTCTTCTTTCCTCTTCCCTTCCAAACAGTCATCCCCTCCACAAGAGCTAACAGAAACACCCCCTCCTCCAAAGAAACAAGAGGTTTCACCTCCACCACCACAAAAAATTGTCAAATCAGTGGAGTTTCAACCTATCCCTCCTTTTGCATTCCCAATTCCATGTGGGAAAGAAGAAATTGTAAAAATCAGTCATCAAGGACAGCAGGAGGAAGAGCCAAACAGAAAAGAAATGACAGACAGCTTGAAGGTTTGGGCTGCCAAATTTGGGATGACAAGGATCCCCTTGATGGTCAAGCCTACAGAAGAAGCTAGGGTTGGAGAACAAATGGTGGTCAGGACTGATTTTGTTGCAGCAGAAGAAGAAGATCTTATAGCCCCAACTTGTCCTCTAGAGCAGCAGATTGAAGAGTTTGACTTGACAAACTTCATGCTGGAGAAGGAGTTCAATCAAGAGCAAGATTGCCTTCAAACATTGGAGGAAGGAGAAGCTGCTCCAAATCCAAAAGAAGAGGAGCACAATCTAGCTATGGAGGAGAAAAACGCAGATCCAAGGGCTTTGAGCACAAAGCAGGTTACAGAAGAACCTTCAGTTCTTCTTTCCACTTCATCTCTCTCAAGTTCTAGCACTGAAAAGGAGTTTGATCTCTCAAACTCAATATTGGAGAGTGAAGGAAACCATGGTGGTCAAGTTGCAGATCAAGAGGACACCATGGAGGAAGTTGAACACGAGCAGCAGGACAGCAATGAGGCAGTTTACCTGTCAGATTTGGAGGACTGTTTTGATGGAGAAGAGCCGGTTGAGTTTTCACCATTCTCTCTTTCATCATCCACATTCCAAACACAAGAGTCTGCTGTCATGAAGGAGAGCATTCATTTGCAGCAGCCTGCATCTTATAGCAGCCCTTTGGAACCAAAATTGGAAGATTTAAATCTTCCATGTTCTTCATCGGAGGAAGAGAAAGGGCAGAAGGGTCCTACCATTTCTTCCACGTCATCCATTCAAGAGGGTCTACAAGAAGACTCCATTCTTGGAGTTGAAAATCACAGCAATGGGCATATCAAACGGATCAGACCTTGCCCAATCAGGTATTTGGCTTCATTGGAGCCAAAGGAGAAGCAAAACCAATCATGCTTGCTTCGAGCATGAGGACGAGCTATAAAGTACCAAGGATCAGCTGCTATACCTCTTGATCTAAATGCGAGCAACTAAAAGAGGTATTGGATTTTTCAGTTGATACCTTGATGATTTGGATAGAAGACCAGCTTCTTGTTGATTTTCCATCCATCCAAACAGCCATGATCAGTGCCAAATCAATTGCATGGCTGCCAATTTTGAAGAAAGGAAGCTATTTCTCACAACCAGTTGCAGGGTTTGTTTAGCTTGCCTTTGCTTCCAGTTAGAGTAGAGTAGATAGGTTTGCTTTCAGCAGAAGAAGTGCTCGTGCACACTCTGCATGTTCCATTTGGAGCATGTATGATTTTCAGTTCTGTACATAGTTTTGGTGTTGCTGGTTTTGCTCTTGCACAGTTCATTTCAGTGGCATCTTGGTGAAGACACTCCAGGTTCAATGGGTTTCCAAGTGGCTCAGAGGGAGGTTTTCAAAGTTCAGATCAGTTGCAGGTTGCAACTCATGACTCCATGCCCAATGGATGCTTCAGGCTACTGATCATTCATCTAGCGGCGAGATGCCCCCAGTCGAAGTCGTTATCAATCAAAATTTCACCCCCACAGGTAAATTTTGATAACATGCATCAATTCTCGAGTCCCGAAAAAATTGATTGATTCGGGGCCAAAATTCATGTTTCTAGGGTCCCCTCGATTTTCTAACTCCCCTGGTCAAAGTTGGAAGGAGAAAGCTCGAGAAAGTGCGGAGAAGGTTGCGAAAGCAAGTAGTTCGGGCCAGAAAATTTGTGAAAATCGGCTAAGTCCTATCCAAAGATGATTGGGACGAATGGAAAAAATGGACGTGAAATGCCCGAACCGGCGAATCGCGCGAATCATCACAAGGAGCCCAAAAGAAATTGGGACGCGCGTGGGACAATAGGGCGCGAACCGGTCGAACCGGCCGAAAAGGGTCAAGTCGGTCCAAGCAAAGTGGGACAAGCGGGCCAAAATACCCGAACCGTAATCGGCCGAAATGAGCACAAAGGGTCCAAAATCAAATGGGACATCCGGGAAAATGGAGGTGAAGTACGTGAAGGAGCCAAGAGCCAATCGAAGCTGCCACGTGTCCTCACAAGGGAAAAGGTCAAAAAATCAAAGGGCGAGTTTTCGGCGCCGATCCGAACCAATGAGAAGCTACCACGTATCCAAGCGAAAACCCCACACAAAGGGATATGTCGTCGGGTCGTCCAAACCCGACACACAAAGGAAATCGGGTTTCATAGTTGGGAAAACACGATGTAGAAACATGGCACAAGAAATGTGTCGGAGGGTTGGAAAGCCCGACGCCTGACAAAAAATTGGGTTTCATAGTCGGGGAAACAAGTCGGAAAAGCATGGGGCGAAAACATATGTTGAGCCACCTCCCAAACCTGATGCAAATGGAGAGGAGAATCCCGAACCCGACGGGCTGAAGACCTTTCTCATCCAATCAGAGTCTGCCACGTGTCATCCAGGTGGCAATGCGCGGGAAAATATTTTAAAAATCTGTTTTCACCTGTTTCGTGCCCTAAATCCTCAAATCGTCATATCTTTTGATCCAGAGCTCGGATTTGCATGTTCCTTATATCAACGGAAAGCTAGTGAAATCCTCTACATGATTCTGGGGCTAATCTCAAGTTTTGGTGTAGTCTAGAGAGAGAAAATTGAGAAACGGCTCTGACGCGTGGTAATGACAGAAGTGACATTTCAGCGACCAGTTTTAATGCAGCAGACAGCCCGCCGTTTTGCCAGGATCCGTCGCTTCTACCATGATGAAATGATTTAAAATACGACCTGGAGGTGGTTGGAGGAGATCTGACTTTCCTCTTTCTTCCTTCTCTCATTCTTCCTATATATTGTAAGGAGTGGCAAAATAAAAAAAGAGTTGTTCATTCTTTCTGCTCGGCCCTCCCTTCTTTTCTTCTCTAGGGTTGAAAATGGAGTTCGAACCTCCTCCCTACTCTGTAATGGCGTTTTTTTCCTTTTACTAATGGAATGATGTTCTGTGCAAACTTCTGAAGCAACAAGATGTGTTTTGTGATGCATCTGTCCATCCTTTCTCATTTTTGCTTGTTTTCTTCTTGCCTCTCTTCATTGCAGGTATTTATGCATGTTTAAACGTTCACTGCAGATCTGGAGCTGTGTTCATGGAGTTTTGGGACACTTTCTGTGTGAAATCTATCCTTGGGCCTGTGATGCATCTGTCCATCCTTCCCATTGCTCACCTCTTTTTGTCCCATGGCAGTTTTGATAGATGTCCAACATTCTCCTTCTCTGGTGTATCACCGTTTTAGTGTAGGCTTTTGCTTGTTTTTCCCTTCTCTCTCTCTCTCTATCTCCTTGGCATGGTTAGATTAGGATTAGATTAGCTTGCCTGCACTGGAATAGCTTGTGGCAGGTAGTTTAGGAGCAGGAACCAGCCTTCTCTGGAGATTCCTCTCTCGGTTTTACAAGTCCCACGCTTGGAGAGAGGTTTCCATGTTGTGCAATCACACTGGATGGCTGAACATCAACCTAGAAGCCTGATGTGCATCCAGGGGTGCTGTGATTTTGCATCAGAGAACCACTAATAGAAGATGATGAAGGGCTACCGGGATATGGCCCTAAGATGAAATAAATTGGGCTACGAGGACATGACCCAAGAATAGAAGATGATGAGCTACCCCAAGGTGACCCATATATGAAAGATAATGGAGGGATACTAGGATGTGGCCCAGGAATAGAAGAAGATGACGAGGGACTACTCGAAGGGGTCCCATAGATAAAAGAGGATGAAAGGCTACTAGGATGTGGCCCAAGAATAGGAGGTAATGGGCTACCAAGAGGTGACCCAAAAGTAGAAAAAGGAGGGATACTAGGATGTGGCCCTAGGATAGAAGAAGAGGATGGGGTACTCAACTGGTGACCCAAGGTGAGATTTTGATTAAGGAATGATGATAGATAAGGAATGATTTGGTAATGAGAAGATAGGCCATGGCTCAATGCTAGACCTTGACATCTCATCATGCTCAAAAGATGGTGAAGATGGAATAAAAGAAGAATCAAGTTCCATGACCTTAGGATTTTCCTCTATGTTCGATAAAAGGAATCAATTTCTTTTCCCCAATACGTGAGCGTATCGAGTTCTAGAAAGAATCCTTGTTTGCAATCCTCTAAATGGATATCATCATGTAGTCTAATTGTTTCTTCATTCTGAGATAAATTAATTAGTAGACGTTGTTGTTCTCCGACCATGAGAGGTTGACTAGAAGAAATGGACCGATAAGTGGGGAAGATTGATTGACAGAAGAAGATGACTCAAGAGAGGAAGTAGGATTGGAGGAAAGCGTCTCATGAATGGACGATTTGGATTTGGACCTATGTTGTTTTTCTAGAAGATGATGTAATGTAGGAGAGAAAGTAGGATCACATAGCCATCCATTAAGTTATGACATAGGAGTCGAATTGGATGATTGACTAGAGGTAACCCAAGTTGTGGAACTCTTTGATGGAGGAAGAGGTCATTGAGATGACTGATGAAGTAGGTCCTATGAAGAAAGGGAGGACCATGACTCAAGAACCAAATTAGATGTTTAATCAATGGAACTTGGAGTCACATGAATCTTCAAAGGAGGAAGACATTGTTCAAGTGATTTATAATAAAGGTCTTACAAAGGAAGGGAGGACCGTGATTCAAGATTTGATCTAGGGGTATCCGAACAATAGTTGGGATCCAAATCTTCAGAAGAAGAGTGGGAGTTTGAATGGTAGTTTGGATATGAATCAAAAGAAGAAGAGTGGGGGAACTTAAATAATAAGTTTGATCGAATCATCTAAACCATACCACTGACTATGAGTTGAAGGTGGGGAACAGGGTACCCGGATGGGAACTCTAACATGAAGAACCAAACGAGGCTTAGTCATAATGGGAATATTTTGATTTGAATTGCTAAACCTAGGTTCCGTATTGTTGTAAATGTGAGAAACCACGTGATATTCTGTCATTATTGGTGTCATTTAAGAAAAAATGTCTAGACCTAGATAGTGGGATGAAACTCCTTCAAAGGGAAGGAAGTGACATGTTGATTTGAGTAGCATAATGACATCCAACTAGACATTTTGTAAGTATGGATATGCGTGTGTGATTTTCCGAAGAAGGTCTAAGGAAAATAGACATTGTGATGACGCAATCTTGATGAGATCAAAAGGATTTGTCCTAGAAAACAATTTTTCTAGATGAATAATCACAAGGAACAATTATACAAGTGTGAAACACAAAGCCAATCAACAAGGAAATACACCCTATGCAAATGCGTGTGCAAAGTGAGTTCGATGCAAAGATGATCAACATAATGTCAATATTTATGTCAAGCTCAAATGAACAAGGCGTAAATATTAACAAAGGGTAGATGTGACTCCCAATCAAAGGATACAATGACACGTTCAACAACCAACAAGGCCAAAATGTTAAAGGGTGAGGTTTACAAATGTAAGCCATGTAACCACACCAATTAGACACATCTATCTAGCTTCACGGAGAAGCGAGATATTAGTGCTAAAGTTGTATCGAAACGACACAAAGTAAGTGACACTCTTCAAGATTTGGGACAATGTTTGAAATCAAACTAAGTCAAGGTATACTAAGGATGTGTTAAAATGTGTACAACGTAACACCACAATGTGGATACTTAGATCACGTTTATGAAAAACATGACATAAGTATCTTAATTGTGTCGATACAATACAAAAAGATAACACGTCAAATGGATATCAAATGATGACTCAATCCAAACTATGATGATGATCTTGAAATAAAGATCAAGTGGCCATCAAAGATATGAGGATGCATCCACACACTTTAGATGTTTAACAACTTAGCCGTAAACATGGATGAGCGTAAACAGACAAAAAAGTGGTGAACACTATCTATGACAACACTCCCAAAAGATGCCTTCTATCTCCCAAATGGGAAACAAGAACACAAAGGTGTAGATCAAAAGATGGAAATGAACTAAGTGTTACTTGGGTAGAGCTTCACCTCATCCAAAGGTGAGAAAGAAGCTAAGCTAAGTGAAAACATCATCCAATTTCCGTGATGAAAGGAACTTAGATCCAACTTAAGTGGATTCTTTTCCTTGTTTGAAAAACAAGGTTCTGAATCCAAACAAGTTATCACTTCATGATGGCCAAGACGTGACAAAGGACTAGTAAAGTGGGCTCCTTGACAAAATGGATTCCCTAACAAGTTCTCTCAACTAGGTGTCACAAAGTTTATCCACGAGCGGGGTGATTTACCCAAAAATTCGCAATGACTAGTTTGGGAGTATCTCGGATTTGCCCCCTTCAAGCACAGTGGGAAGTAAATGCATCCATCATGTACTTAAAAGGGTCACATAGGGACAACTTGTAATGCTATCTCACAAAGGAAAACTAATCAAGTGGGTAAGCGGAGTGCTTCCTATTTCATCCACGAGGTTACTCAACGGTGGATTACTTTAGGGTTCCTGGTACCACCCCCATTGTTATAGCTTAAGGCATTATGCCAAAGGGGTTATGTTCCAGTTGAGTGGATAGGGACGTACCCTTTTCCAAAACCTACAATACAATGTTTTGAATATGGTGTGTTTTTTATCTTGCTTAGCTTAATGTGGTTTCAAGTAGCACACCGTTTGGAAACCTGTAAGAAACATGTGTATTAGTGGGTTTGTGTTGTTTGGTTTTGACGTATTTCTTTGACATGCGATGGGTCCTGTAGACAACAAGTTTTAGTAATTTTCCAGTTCGTAGATTGATGTAAAAAGAGAACTTACACTTGCTTTTGATTCCTAAGATCGCCAAAAGGCGCGAAGGAAGAGCATACACAAAGTGGAAATCCTACTAAATCACATAAAAGATTTACTTTATTCTTGAAAGCAAGTGTTTTTAACATATAAAACAAAATTTGTTCAAGTGTTTTTGATCTCCAAGATTGCTTTTGAAAGCGTGAGGAGAGAGCATACACACCTTTTACAAACCCTAGTTCAAGCGAAGAAATGAAAAACACTTAACTAATTTAGTCAAAAATAAAACCAAAATAACCCTACAAACAACTGATTAGTGTCACAAAACCTTTCAAAGTGTTAGAATGGCTAAAAACAATTTTTTAGACTTTACAATACGTTAGAAAATGACTATTTACCTAATAATTTAAGCCATAAATTTTTGTTAAGTAAAAATCCTAATTTTATGATTCCATTATGTAGCTCTCTTCAATACCTTTCCAACTCAATAAAAACGGAGTCATTTCCATCTCAGGAGCAAAAGTTATGGCCTCCGGAAGATTGGTGGTGAATGCAGTCCAATGTAGATGCACCCATTATGATGGATACGTGCCTGTTTCAATGGGTATGCGTGCATGTGAGTGTTTTTACACCCAAAAACACTAACACGACGCACCCAATATGATGGATACACACCTGTTTCAATGGGTACATGTGCGTGCATGTGTTTTGCCCGAAACATAGAAACAATGATGCAGACATGCCCAGTATGATGGATATGCACCTTTTTCAACAGGTACGCATGCGCGTATGTGTTTTTGTGCCCAAAAACATAGAAATAATGACGCAGATGCACCCAGATGACGGATATGTGCCTATTTCAACGAGATGCGCATGTGCGCATGTGTTTTGCACCTTGAAACATAGAAAACATAGAAAAAGTGAAGTAGATGTGCCCAGTATGATAGATATGTGCCTATTTCAATAGATACGCGCCCTTTGTAGACACCTACTTGCACCCTATGAAAAACCTACCAAAAACATGGATTTTCAAATTTTCAAGAGCAAATAGGTTAGTTGTTAGTCAAAGTGTCATATTTCTATATCAAACCCACGAAATATATGCAAATGAAGGTTATTTAGCTAGTGTTAGAAATAGAAATGAGGAATTAACAAGTGTTTTGACACAAAAACTTGAAAATGAACTTTGAAAAACCTAAAAAGACCTCCATTTATGGAGGATGGACATAAGTGTCCCACCAAGCATGCCAAATGTGTTTAAGGAAAGATTTTTCAAAGAGTTATGGATATGGGGCAAAACCCCAAAGCTTTGTGCAAAGTCCCTCAATAGACCATCGATAAGAAATGAGCAAGGAAACCTACTTTGCATGTATTCAAACTTGAAATAAACAATAAATGTAACAAAATAGCATTTAACCTCTATTCTTTGAAATCTTAAAATAATGAACCTAAGAGGATCTAAGCAATCAATTTTGTTGTTTTAATCTATGAGGTTGAATGAGTCTCACTAAATGGCTACATGGCCAAGTTTAGCTATTCCATTACTAACCTAACATGGGTGCAAGATGAAGCTATTTTAATGGTGGATGACCCAAGATCAAATGCCTTATTAGCTTGGCTAATGCAAATGAGCTCTTAAGCTTTTTTAGGATTTGTTTCAGCTTTAGCTTATGTAAAGTTGTAAGTTGAATGGGTAGGTTTGGCCTTGTATTTATAGTTTTTGGTTTGGAAGAATTTGAACTTTGGGTGCATGTGGGACTAAATCTCAAAAAGTACTTTAGGATTAGATTAGGATAAACATGCTTTAGGCTTAGTTAAGCTTGGTTTAGGCTATTTAACTAGGGTTTAGGCTATTTAAAATTGATTAGCAAGTGATTAGAGACTCATTGAGAGTTGGGAGGGCTCTGGATAACTAATTGTGACTGATAGATAGCCTATGAAGCCAATAGAAGTGGTCTAGAGAGAACTATGGAGGTTCTAAATGGTCAAAAGAAGCAACTTTCAGCGAATAAGAGAGATATTAGTCAAACAAGCTGATTATAGGAGGAATATGACTGAAAGAGTGTCGTGAATGGGCATCCAAGAATGGAGTGAAGAAGGGTTGATTAACGAAGTGTCGTCAATCAATTTAATGGGAGGAAATGTTAAGTGTAAGAATATTTTAGGTGTTTACACTTTTGCTGCTTCTAGCTCATGTGTTTAAACAATTCTGGGCATTCCTCATACTTGTGCTTTTTCCCACACTAAGAGTAATACAAAAAATTAGGACACTTTCACTTGTAATGTTTTATAGATCCACAGTTATAGCAGGTTCCCCGAGGCAATTCACTCCTTCCGCCACCATAATTATCACGGCCTCTAAATCCTCCTTGAAATCTTCTACCTCGACCTCCTCCATCCGTGCACCCTTCATAATGATGACCATCATCCTTGGAACTACTAGCAACACTGGTCTAGCGCACACTAGTATCAATGGCATCATGTATCTGGTCAATCAATCTACAATCCTTGGTGTCATGAGTAGTAGAGGTGTAATTTTTTTAATACTAGGACACATTCTTCCTCGGATTGCATTTTGTAGTAGTGGACACCTACTTGCATCATTATCTTCATGGAAATATCACGGTCCATTGATATGTCGAGAAAATACCTTCGCAGAAATTTTCCTTTTATGACCCACTACTTCACACTCGATACACCATAACTCGTGAGTCTCATAAGCCGGTTCTGCAGACAATTTCTCTAGATTCTTTACCATTGTAGAAATTTGGGCTTCTAGGAATAGACTAACTCTTATATCAACACTTCCTACTACCTCAACATGTAAGGTATCCTCCAAGGCCTCACACAGATCTGTGAAATTATTTTATGAAAGCACTCTCCTAAATAGTTTGATCAGCCCTATGACAAACCACTAAGCATGTTGTGAAGGGTGAATTCCATAAGACAACTTGGATAGGAGAATCTTGAAATGTACATCATACTCCCACACACTCTCCCCATTTCTTCCCGAATCTCCTTCAACACATTGATGATTTTCTGCTTCAAACTTAGGTATGTGGATCTACTCCAAAAATGCACTATGTAGCGCAATGTAATCCACCACTTTCTGATGTGGTTCATACTTCTTGTACCAGCTATGTGTGCACCCTTGCAACGTGGTTAGAAACTAACTTTCTTTCCTCTCTAGGGAAGTAATTCACTTCTCTCACCATATTAACTCACTCTTGTGCACATGTTCTACGACATCCTCAATGCCCTTGTAATCAAGTAAGTGGAGCGACATCTCATAAAACACATGTTGATAGTGTTATGGACCTTTTCCGCCGATCCGTAACCTTGATTCCTTCTAGTGTTACCTCCACCACTAGACCCACTAGATCCACTAGTGCAAATTCCTCTAGATCATCCTCCTACCATAGGTAAGGGACCTAATGCAGATGTGCCCTATAATCCAACCTTCATGTTAAACTATGCGCCAACAGTCTTTGATACCGAACGACTCCCGATGTGTTTCCCACACTAAGATGTAATACTCAAACCTTATGAACCCATACCTTGCCCAAATTTTGTGCCAGAAAAAACACCCCCAAACACAGGAAATGACTATGCAGCCATAGATGTACCAAATGAAAAATTATACCTCTTAGGTGTCGCTCGAATGCCAATACCGATATCAACTAGATCATCAAAACTTATCTCAGGAACTAGAAATCTAAACATAAGGTTCTAGTTTCCATTTGGGTTAAGATGCGCACCTACAACCCTCCTCCTTTCTTCATATGACAAGATCTCTCCAAAAGCTGAGGTGGTTTCTCTTATGTGCTTTCCAAGATGGGGTAGCTCAAACTACTTCAAGACCACATCCTCCACCCGAACCTCAAATCCTTCCCAAAATGTATTCCTCCATACATTAATCACTCTTTAAGCTTCATGGTGTCTTTCCAAATCCCTCTCATGATCTTCATTATACTTAATCTTCCTCTCCTCTCTCTCCATTTCTGCCACAAGGTCTCGTTATTATCTACATTTCAAGATTTTGTGCCATGCGCCTAGTAGGAGTTTAGCCAACCATGGGAAAGGATTCCAAACTCAAAGTAATGACCAGGATCTTGATATCTAGTGGAATAACATGCAAGAATGATCCTCTATACTCCCTCAAGAACTCAAACTTAGAAATTTCCAGAAAGAATAAGTAGAAATAATGTATTCTAAGGTATAACTAATCAACACTCTACTCCACCAGTGATCAACAACATAGGTCCAGGTTAGATCAACATCATGCAACCATTGATATTCCTCTTGGGTCCAAACATGAGGTATATAGTACCAACTTGTCCTTGATGTATATGTTGAGAGCCATTCATACAAATCTCTTTGGGAAACAACATAAGAATGTCTCATAGAGTTTGTGATATAGGTTCTCCTCCACCCATTTTCATGCATCAAACTCAGATCTAGTATTGAACCTCAGAGAAAAATCATCCTCCATAATGTTAAGATAGGCTTCAATGTTGTCCAAGGTCGGATGCTTCATCATCACACATCATTCTCATAACATTTTCAAAAATAGGTACTGTATAATGGAACCAAAATATAGTCATTTCTTCATATACCTTCTTCTACCCCAAGCACGCCTACCTATCACCCAACATGTATTGGATGCTCACCAAAGGTGTGCATGATTGTTGAGCCCCTCCTTTATGTGAGCTTCATGAGAATGTTCCACCATTGATGGAGAATGAGTTGAAAAAATGAAAAGATAGACATTCACTAAAAACAAAAGATACAGACAATAGATCCGTGCACAAATGCATCATAAATGGAAATGAACATTGTAAATAAGCATAATGAAACTAGATCTGACTCAAAATAATATGAAGAACATAAGGGTTTACACTTTTGAGCATGAATAACCAGAATCACACACCATATATTGATTTATAAACATTTATAATGGCTCCATTACATCATGAGGGTCATACAAACCAAATACATCAAGGGATATTATCTTAAACCCTACAAAAATACTCTATAGAGAGATATTTCTTAGCTATTCTACCCATTAAAACCCTTGTTCATACCCAAATCCATGCCTAATATGTTTAAAAACTTCTTGCAAGCATTTCTGTAGCACCTTGTTACTACTTAAAACCCTCCTTAACCCTTCATTTCCCTAACACTTTGTTCTCACCCTCTTTTTTCATTTCAGACCCAAACACTCCTTTAAATAGGATCTAGATGCACTGCCTTGGTTTCCTTCATGAGCATATCACATGCCAAGTGAAAGTGTGGTCCTCCATGTTCGAATGCCTATGTCAGCTTGCAAATGCCTCCACTACCTATAATGATCATCCTGGGAATATCCCTTACGTGGAATATTCTTTTCTTGACCTCCAAGGCTCTAGGATGGCACCTTATCCATTTATCACACCTACTCAAGCTTTTCACATGTTTCTCTGGGACAACTCCTTCAAAATATGGTTAATTCCCTAAACCTTCCTACTCCCACGTGTGTCAACCTCTTCTACCATGTTCCTTTCCCTTGCATGTTTTTTCCTGAGCACCTTCCTTCTTTACTGCCTCCCACATGTGATGACTTATTTCTTGGGAATTATTCAATTTCAGGCCCAACAGAGACTCCATATTGTCTACACTTTTCAAACACTTTCCCAAGATGAGATAAACAATCATCATCTTTCTTGGAAAATATTGTAATATTATCAAGATAAGTAATTTATCATTGATTAGCACTTGAAATTCCATATCCATAGATATTTTAAAATTATCTCATGTATTATAAAAACCAAAAATTATCTTCCTATATGTATAGGACCCCATTTTATAGTGAAGGTTATCTTAAAATGACCCTTTTCTTATACCAATATTTTATTATAGCCAAAATAGCCATCAAGAAGTTAGAAACACTCGAACTCGTCGTATTTATAAGATTTATTCCATGGATAGTAATGACTAATGGTATTTTAATGAAGCTCTATTAAGATCTCTAAATTCAACACATAAACTTATCTCCATGGATTCTTTTTCCTTATAGAGACCAAATTCGTAAACCAAGATGAGTGTTTGATAGGAAATATTATGTTAGCATCTATCAAATTATTCAACTCTTACTTCACAAGAGGGTTTATATTTTTGTTTAGATTACTTTACGTTTTCCTAACATGCTTGGCATTTGGATCCAAATATATAGTGCACTATGATAATTCTATATTAACACCTTTAATATTGTCATATCCCCATGCAAAAGCATCATCAAACTCTTGAAAAAGTTAGACATGTGCATGTATTTCCTCTAAAGTACTTAAGTTGTCAATATTGAGGAATGTGTCCTTACTAATGATGGACTTTTTATAGTCTTCATGATTAATCATCATGTTTAATTTCTCTCCTCTGATCTGATCATCAATATTTAATATGGAATCAAGATTGATGAAACCTTGAGGTATTTTATTCAACCTTAATTGTATTATCTACTCCTCATATTATTGATGTAGTTATTCTTGATTTTTAGTTGAGAAATCATCTTATTCTTGTAGAAAATTGATTATTTACTGGTAATTTTCAAACACTTTCCAATTAGTTTTATTATCAGGTACAACTGGCCTTACAACCATCTTAACATGTTGTTGTACTTTTTCCTTTGTTATGTCTTCAGGAATGTCAATTTGTGCACCTATGGAAGCTAGTTTGTCAACATATTTCTTCTCCTCTCTAGGAATGGATTGCAAGTTGAAAGCTTCAAAATCCTCAATGAGGTCCCATACTCTATTCTTATAGGACCTTAACAATTTTTTTAGTTACATTTTACCCTCTTACCTGATTTACAACCAATTCACTATCACCAAAGACCTGTAATTATTTTATTCCTTTCCTTCTAGCCCATTGGAGACCATGTATAAGGGCTTCATATTCATTTGAATTGTTCGTATAATTGAAATGAAACCTAATAATAGAATAATATTTCTTTTCATTTAATACACCAACATAATACCTTCTACTTTCCCATTTATATTCTTGGATCCATAAAAGTACATTTTCCAAACATTGTCATCTTTCTTATTTGTCTTTACAAGATTGGGAATGAAAGAGTCCTCATGAAAATAGTAAGTTCCAATAACATCCTCTTCAATGTTTCTATAAGGATAAAACTCACGAATTCAAGTCCCCATTCATCAAGCAATCAATCAAGTATACCTTGAAGAATATTATATGGCTCCTTATCAACAAGTTGATCTTCTTCATCCATGATTATGTAACTGACATTGATGCCACTTGTCATATGAGTTTTTATATGATTATTTTCATTAGTTTTAAACCTTATGGTGAATTTAGTGACATACATAGTTCTAAATGACATGTGATACCAATCGACAAAAATATCCCTCGATCTTGGTTGTGAAATCCATAGATAGGCGCATAAATAAAAGTATGGAGCGAGGTCAATTATAAATATGTATTGGGGAATTAAGAAATTAGGACATAAAATTAAAGTGAGGATCAATCCTCTAATGACACCAATAGTCTCTATGACTATCCCATCGAGTTGTACAACTCCTTTAGAAAGAATTTCATAATCTATACTAAGCTTTTCAACTATTTGTTTAGGTATGAGTGAACTACTAGCTCCTAAATCCATCATGCAGTTTTGGACTAAATGATTTACAATTATCAATGACACATACAAAGGAGATGGTTTTACCCTTTTACTTGATCATTATTCCTTTGGATGAGGTGTATTGGTAAGTACAACTTTTGATTTCTCCATGGATGAATCATTTGAAAGGATAAGGTTAGACAAGGAATATTTTAAGATATATTTTTCCCAATAATAGAAAAGTACTCCCAAATATAAATATTCACGTTGGTTTTCTTCATATGATCAAGAATATTAAATTGGGAAGTATTAACCTTTACTGTACTTTACCTATAATGGCACTTTCTTGTGTTGATGTTGATAAAGTAGGAGCTTTGGGTTGTTCTTAAGCTCTTACAATCTGATTCTTCTGAATTTATTGCACCTTATGAGATGGAACAGGACCAAAAACACCTTGAGGTATTTTAAAATATTGAAAAGTACCTTTATTATCATATTTTTCCACTTCTATGGATCTCTTCTTTGACCTTGTACTAGATGCCACAAAGGTAGAACCCTGATTTTGACCCTGTAAGTGATTTACTCCACAAAAATCCTCCCCTTGCCAATTGAGAAGTGTAGCATCACTTTTTACTGGTACTTGAGAAGCCTCTTGTTGTGATGGTGTTTCAACTAATGTGTTTTGGGAAATTGAGGCATTTTGTACCATTAGTGCTTGATTGAGGACACCATTTGGACAAGAGGTTTGGTTGTGGGGTTGGTTACAAGGGAAGCACCACTCATAGTCATGTATTAAGTTATTTTGGATAAGAACTATTTCCTTAGAGGTCTTAGAAGTATTGGGGTTGTATGATTGAAAAGGCTTAACATTAGTGACTTGGCCTTGGATTGAAAAACTAGGTTGAAATGGTGGGTTATTAGGCTAGTAGGGCGGATAGTAAGGTCTATAATTCTGATTTCACTACCTCTTAAGAGAAAATATTTCAGTCCCAAAATTTAGTAAAAGGATTTTAACTTCCTACAAGTCATTATATTATATTGGGATAGTATTGATTTGGCTTATCGGTTGACTAATTGGTATTGTAATAGTTATTATTGAAGGTATTTTAAGTGGCATGGAGGGTTATACTTTTGGAAATATATGCATAGGAGGTCTTGGTACAGTCTTTCCATCTTGTATGAGATTATTCTCATACCTAATTTCTACTTCATTTATATCGATTAGTGTTCTTCCATCCATAGATTGAATCATCACTACAAATTCAATATTTAATTCTCTTAGATATTACACAAAAGTATATTTAGGAGTAGGCATTACCAATTGAGGGATCCCATTCTATTTTCTCTAGAATCTAAAATTGAAATAAGACATAATCATGTGGTTCTCTTTTGATAGAGGTTAATTGATCCACCAAGGACAAGTGATCCAAATTTTGGATCAATAATTTTAGCATCATAAGCTAATAAAATCACCATTGTGATTATGTAACTTTTGATCACTTGAGATTATTTTTATGGCTCCGTTGGATGTAACCATAGAATAGGGTTCAAGATGAAGTTGTGAAACTGTGAGTCCTCGAGAGAGAAGATAGGTTTTGGTGAAAAGGCTTAAAAAATCTTAACATTTCATAAAAATTAAAACTTTTTGCATATTTATGCTCCTCTCAAACAATTATGAAAGTTTTAAAAATGGCACTTGATTTTGAGTTTGTATGTAAAAGTTATGGCCTCTCAAAGGTACTAGAATTTATATGGTGACTGAATTGCCCCTAAATATAGATTAGTGGTTGGAGGTTATGCAACATCAGGTGGTGGTTTTACAACTGCTAAGGTGGTTACACAAATTTTGTTCTATGGTAAGTGGCATCTTTTTCACATGGGAAATTATGGGAAGAGTAAATGAATCCAAGCGGTTCCTCCCTAACTTCTAAGTCTTTTGGGATTCTAATTCAAGCTCTCCTTGGTGTCAAACTTATATATATATGTGGGGAAGGTCTTTATATATGGGATAAGGAAGAGATTCCAATAAATTTTTATTCTTGATTATATGTGGTTTTCTGAATTAGAGTGTGAAAGGAAGGTGTGAGTGAGTGAGTTACAAATTTTGTATGAGTTTTTTAACATCATAGTGTTCATGGAGGCCTTGAGAAGGTAGTAAGCTTGTACATAAAGACATGATAGTGAGATGAGGAAGAATTTCTTCACTCTTGCTGGAGTTTTCTCAATTTGAGTTTCTCCAGGGTAATCTTGTGTCTCTTTTATTCCATTTTTCTCTCTTTCATTGTTCGTTATTTGTTTGTTTATGAAACACTCATAGTTCATTTATAAAGCACATTTAATAACTATTTATGTAAATTGAAGGAAAATAAATTATTACTTAATTATGGGAATTTTGAGGAATGCATAGGATCCGTGTTGATGAAACTTAGTATTTAATATCCACCTAGTTTACGAATCAGATTGGTTTCATATCTAGTTCATGTTACATTGAGTGGTTTTTTTAGTGATCATTTTGCAGATATATTCTTGTTACAAGAGCAACAAGTGCTAGTGGAAAAGGTGATTTGGTCTCTTTTCAACAAGACATCTCCATAAGGAAGTGGAAGAGAGAAGTGAGAAGTATGGCCCATGAATATGAGAGGAGATCTGAAGATGGTGAAGAAATAATTTATAGATTGGAGGAGGATGTTGCCCACATATATCACTCTATGGATGAGCTTGGGAAGATTATGAAGGTTGTCATGGAAAAGATGGGAGTTTCTATGGATACTTCTGAAGTAAGTGAGGAGCGTGAGTCTTCCCACCATGAGAAAGAGAAGCCCCATTCCAACCAAGCTCCACCTCCATTCAAAGCAGAGGCAAAAATTGATATTCAACCATATGAAGGTGAGGTGAATGCAGATAAGCTTGATCATTGGTTAGCTCAATTAGAGGTATACTTTCATTTGCATAAAGTTAGTGAAGAGCAAAAATTTATTTTTCAAGGTTGAAGCTAGCAAGTCATGCTCTAACTTGGTTTGAGAGTTATCTTAATTCTTTGGTTGTTAAAAAGTTACCCCCAATTACTAAATGGGATGAATTTAAAACTTTGATTAAGAGGAAATTTTATCCTATTTGTTATGAAGAGGAAAGGTCTATTGATTGGAAATATTTGAGGCAAAAAGAAGGTCAAATTGTGCAAGTATATACAAGTGAGTTTCAGAAAAAGGTGATCCAAATGGGAAAAGATACATTTGACCATGAGATCCTCATGAATTATTTCGGAGGGTTACATAGTCACTTAAGGTGGCATGTTCTACTTGCAAAGCCAAAGGAATTAGTTGACACTTTTTCTCAAGCCCATTATATTGAGATGGATAAGAAAAGGGTCCATATCCCTCTTCAAATTCTTCCAGTTCTCTGAAGAAGAAAGGTGGGGTCAATGCCACTTCTACAATTTCCAAGAAAGATTCGACCAAGAATTGTGGGCATTGTGATGTTGATGGTCACACTAATGAGACTTGTTAGAAGTTTCATATGGAATTATATCCATTTTAGAAAAAAAGGAAAAATAATTCCATGTCATCACTTCAAGGAGAACCAATTTATATTGAGAGTAGTGAAGAGGTGGATGAGAAATTGTGTTGTACCGGCCTTCAAAAAAATATGTTTGGGTAATGATGATGCTCAATACAAAGGTGAACCTTCTAATATTTTTCATATCAAGGTACAAATTAAGATGGTAAAATTTGATGTTCTTTTTTATTCTTTCTCCCAAGTAAATTTGATTGGAAAAGAGTTGGTAGATAGACTTGGGTTGGAAATGTATGATCATCCTAATCCTTATGCTCTAGGATGGGTGAAAAAGGAGTAGAGATAAGGGTTTTAAACAATGCAAAGTCAAGTTTGCAATAAATGAACATTTCATTGATGAAGTTATTGTAGATGTTGCACTTATTGAAATATGTGGTATAGTTATCAAAGCCCCTATATATATGCCAAAGATGTTGTTTTTCAAGAGGATATTGAACCAATATCGTTCAGTTAAAGATGGAAAAAAACTACACCATAAACTCCTATGAAGGAAAATCTAAGATCTCCTTGGAAAGTTCCACTCAAGATAACTAGTTGTTTAATGCCAATGGGAACATTTCTTTTCTCATTTTGAAATATAATAAATAATATAAGGATATCCATAGTTTTTCTATTGACAAGGAACATGAGATGCAGTTACCACAAAGTTATCTACACACATGGAAGGAAGGGAAGGACCCACCTCAATGGTATGAAAAGGTGGACAAAGAAGTTCACATGATAGATAATATATTTTAGCATATGCACCTCCAGGTACAAGAGAGGTTCAAGAAGTAGGGGAAGAAAATTTATCACTATATTAGTTCCTAAGATTTTGGGGACCAAAATCATCTAATTGGGGAGGCATGATCTTAATTTCGGATTAGTAATCACTTGGCATTCTTTCTATGGATCTCATTGGATGTAACCACTGATAATGGTTCAAGATGAAGTTGTGAAACTTTGAGAACTAAAAGAAGATAGGTTTTTATGTAAAGTACTAAACACTATGAATATTTCATCAAAATAAAAACTTGATTGCATATTTGTATTCCTCTCAAAATAATATGCAAGTTCAAAAAAGGAACCTCATTTTGAGTTTTTCTACAAAATTTATGGCCTCAGTAAGGTAAGGTACTAGACTTTGTATGGTGATGAAATTTTGCCTAAATATAGAGTGGAAGTTTAGCAACCATTGCGGTATTTTTGTAACTACCGTAGTGATTAAGAAACTTCTAGTCTTTGGGAATCAACATCTTTGTCACATGAGAAATTCTTGGAAGAGTAAATGGATATAGATGGTTCCTCTTCGAATTCGAGCCTTTTGGTCTTCTAATTAAATCTCTCCTTGGTTTCAAACTTGTATTGTGTGTGTGTGTGTGTGCGTGCGTGCACGCGCGTAGGGGAGGTCTTAGTAAGGTGATAAGGAATAGATTCCAAGAAAATTTATTCTTAATAATATGTGGTTTTTTTAATAAGATTTTTTAAACATCATAGTGTTCATGGAGGCCTTGAGAAGGTAGTAATCTTATGAATAAATACATGATAGTGAGATGAGGAATAATTTCTTCACTCTTGCTAGATTTTTCACAATTTGAGTTTCTCTAGGGTAATTGTACTCACCCAAAAATTACATGGTACAAAACGGAAGAACGCGATATGTCTCTAATAATGAGGAAAACCATTTATAGAGTAAAATGAAGTCCATATCCCTCTCTCTTTCCAATACATCCCTCTTTTGACTCAAATTAACCCTTATTTTTGTCCCCAAACTTCCATTTTCTTGCAAGACTACTTTTTGGCTATTAGCATTGTTTTTGAGTGGCGATTGCAAAAACATCACTTGCCAAAGAGCGTTGGTTACACAACCTCCCTATAATTTTTGCAACTACTCCTCCTGGTAATAGCATATTTTATGGAACTACCCTTATTTCAACAATGGTGGTCCTATCACCTTAAATCTGAGAGTTAAAAGACACATTTTTAACACGTGTTTAGATTTTGGGAGTGCTTTTCTCACTCGTGTCTCAAATGTTTTTCCTATTTTTGGACTCATTGGAATTGTATTTATTTCCTATTCTTGTTTGGATAAATTTATAATGTTGATTTACCATTATTTAGATTATTTTTCACTTCTTGATCAACACATGAATTTGAATTATTCTTCCCTATATTTTATAAAATCCAACTTTTAACCCGTATTATAGGTTGGATATTTCACATTCTTGAGGTAAGATTATACTGCTGAATTTTTGAGTGGAATCACATGGACAACCAGTTCATTTCTCTATTCTTTCCTACCATATTCTTTCATTCATTTCTTGCACCAAGCCATCCATATCCAATTCTTTCTCTTCTTTATTACCAAACAACATATGTACATCTCTAGATCAATTGGACTTCATATTTGGAAGAGGATACAAAGATGAGGAGACAACAAGCACATCTCACCTTTGGGAAGCTACCACAATACAATAGTAACTAGGTTGGGGTTGTACTTAAATTATTTGAAGCTTTGAATAATTGTTATTTGTTGTTATTCAAAAGAAGTTGTGTATTTAGATTAAAAGAAGCAGAAGATTTCATCACTTCTTGAATGTATTTTGTTATTTCTAGTATTAATTTCAAAATATTTCTTACATAAATATTACCTTGATAAGTTATCCTCAGCTTATCCTTGTGGATCTGAGCAAGAAATTTGTTGGAGGAAGAAGTGAATAAATCCATGCATTTATTTATTATTTCTTTCTTTTGATTAATTTATATTTAATTTTTCTCGAGAAATTTCATACGACAGAGAGGAAATTTATTCTAAGAATATTTTCCCTTTCCATAAAACTTGAGGCGAAAGCTCTCTTTGGAAGAATTTTATTTTTTATTTTATTAGATTAATAACTTTTGAATACATTCTTTGAGAGTAGCCTTATCAAACAACCTGCGACATTGGAATAACCACATCTAGCTACTCCCTATTTTAGTTTTATTTTAATTATAAGTAGTTATTTTATTATAATTAAATTCATGTGTCTTTAGAATAGCTTATTTATTTAAATTCCAGAAAATACAAACAAATATTAGTTGTTTAATTAGTTTCTTTCAATTCATTTATTTCTCAAACAAATATAATAGATGGTTATTTCATTTTATTTAATTAATTGGTAATGAATCTAGTTGATCAAAAGATTTAACAAATTTATCTTTTATTTAAAATAAATCTACTTCCATTATTTATTTAAAACAAATTTTTAATGTAGTTTATAAATCAAATCAAAATAAGCAATCAAACCATAGGGAATTCACGCTACTGGTCATAGCCATTGTTTATCCCTTTGACCAACTCAACTATTAGGATTTCATGCTACTAGTTCATATCCCCTAAAATTCCTTTAGTTTCCTATCAATTATTCATCTAATCTCACACACTTTGGCTGTCTCAACATGACCTTGGGAAGTCGAGTGCATCTAAAATCACGTGTTGATTTTCAGGTGTACAAATTCTGGTGAACCCAATGTGAAGGACTAGTTCCTTATTGTTTGTTTTATTTATTTTTACATTATTCCACCTTTCCCCATCTTCCCCTATTCGGTGGGTATTTTATACCTCCCTAAATATGTTTGGAAGAGAGTTTTATGGGCCATTTGGTTTTGATAGAAACTATACTCATGTTCAACCATAAAATCCCCTTCCCTTCCATGATGGGATTAAAACTACACCAATTACATGAAATCCTTCCCTAATTACATATTAAATCCTATAAATCATGTGATAATGGAGGAGGTTAAATAGCCCCTACAAATTAAGTATGATCAATCCAATTAAAACAATATGAATTTTATGGGTGAAGTTAGTCCTCACACCAGTGGTCTAATCAAGACCCCACATTAGCATGCAATCAAAGAGGAGGAAATTTGTACACAAATCACTAATCCACTTTAAAATATATATGAGTCTTTAGAAATAATGTAGGCTCATACCTCTAATATGTTTAACAATAATGTAATGACTGTAATCCTTAAAAATCTTGTTTTCAAGGAAAATAAGAACACCAAGCCTAAACAATTTATAACAGGGTATCACATGTACACTCAACGAAATCCCACACAACATGCACCAAAACAAGGGGCTCAAACCTCGTCAAATGATGTTATTTCTACATTAGTAAGGAGGATTAAAGAGTTAGAATGTGCCTAGACTCAGTAACCAAATTTTGTAATGGGTAAGAATATGGGGTATCCCATAGAAAACAAAGTATACACCCCTAATGATTCCTATCTTAGCTCATATTGTTCTCTTATCAACATGAAAGATTAATTTCAATAACCCATGGTCTTATCTTTTCTCATTCAAAATCTTGTTCATCACTCAAGCCGTCATATATTGTACTCAAGAATAATTCAAATTGTCCTTCCATCATGTTTACATTATTTTTAAAAATTGGATAGATGTGCACTATGCCTCTATGAATTTTAATTGACTGATTGCATGCTTCTTACCTTCTAACTCATCAATATTGATCACTAACACAAGAGTATTCACAGTGGGACCTTTTGTAGAAAGCTTACCTTGAACTTAAGATTACCTTGATTATCCTCTATATATTTTCAAACCTCGATTTTAATTTATGATTTTATCTCCTTCAATAATCTTCTTATTCATGTATAAAATTAAAGACTTGATCCTCCATCTTCATCATGTAAAACTTTGTTTCAAGGAAAAATAGTCTCTGAAAAATTTCTGATCTGAATGTTTTATTTTCACAAGACCAATTGTTCTTAACCTTTTATATATTTTATAAATCCTCTACAAAGATCATATTTTCCAAATTTCATCCTTTTATTTAGGTAATTTGAAAGTTATGAATTTTTTTCCCATATAGACATTATATCAAACAATTTGCATGCATTCTCAAACCAAATAGGAAAGTGATTCATAACTTCAAAATACCCCGAATTATTATACAATATTAAAAAAATCATTTGTATATTGTGTAATATTTCACCTACATACAAAATTGCATATAATTTATATTTGGCAATAAAAATTTATCATGACTAGTTCAAACCCTTGTTTTAAGGAAGCAATGAAAAAACAACACAATACAAGTTGTTTGGAAGTAGATCATGACAATCTAAACATTATTATTAAAACATATACTCATACCATTTAAAATTATCCCATATACACCTGAGAAGCTAAGTAAAACCACAAAATACATGCATCCCCAAGATTATCTTCTTATTCCTTTAAATCCTTTCATATAGTACAATCAATATTCTACATGGATTCTTTTTTCATTTTCCTACTCACACACTTATTCTACAATTTTTCTCTAATATTTCTCCTCATGGATACATATACCTCTTATAATCATAATAGACACCATTCTCTCTAAAAAATATTTTGTCATTCTAAATAAAAACATTATATCCTATTCCTACTCCTTAGGATAAGACTAATCCTTTCTAGTTGAGATATTTGCTCAACTTTCACGTAAGGATAGATATAGTTTTTTATTCCAACTAGACATGATCTATGACATGATTACATACAATCATTATAATATTTCATCTTATTTAGACTAAGCATAAGACCAACTCATATCTTCTTTTACTCTCATGTAAATGTGAAAAAAATCTAAATGGATGTAATAAAATAAGTTTTGGTAACATTTTTGAGAAAAAGCAATCTCTGGATAATGAGATTTCATCCCTCCAAGGAAATATGGAATCCTCTGCTGAGGAAAATCTACTTGCTCAATCAAAAAAAAGAGAAGGAATTATTAGCTGAGTATCATAACATTCTCCTGAAGGAGGAAATTTTTTGGAAACAAAAATCAAGGGTCCAATGGCTCAAAGAAGGTGACAAGAACATGAAGTTATTTCATATCTCAACTCTAAAAATAAGGAGCTCTAATAGAATTATCTGTATCAAGAATGAAGAGGGAGTACGCTTCAATGACACTAAGGAAATCCAACAAGTTGCTAGTTCTTTTTCAGCAAGCTTTTGGCTTCTTCCAGAGCTTCTAACAACATTAAGGAAGATCAGTTTCTGGATTGTATTCCCGATTGATTAATGAAGAGGACAATTGTATGCTCACCAAAATCCCTTTGTTGGAAGAAATTGAATTTATGATGAAATCCCTAAATCCTGACAAAGCTCCGGACCGGATGGGTTTCCATCTCTCTTTTCCAAACTTTCTGGGAGATTGTGAAGGATGATACTTGCAATGCTATTCAAGAATTATTTAAGAATAAAAATATGCTTCAAGAGTTAAATAACACTTTTCTATCCTTGATCCCTAAGAATCATGATCCTACAAATTTCAAAAAAAAAATAGACCTATAATCCTATGTAACTATTTTTACAAAATGTGCTCCAAAATCCTGGCTTTAAGAATTCATCTTGTTTTGCCTTTGATCATCTTTGAGCAACAGGAGGCTTTGTTATGGGAAGAAAGATCCGGGATGGTATATTCATTATTCAGAGACCCTTCATTTGATTAGGAAGAATAAGAAGGAAGCCATGTTTATTAAACTTGATATGGAAAAATCCTATGATAGAGTCTCTTGGCCCTTCCTTCTGAAGGTTCTTACTAGGTTTGGCTTTGGTGAAGACTTTAAGATGATGATTCTTTCATGTATTTCCACAACTAAGTTCTTGGTCCTGATTAATGGGACCCCTTGTGGATTTTTTAATAGCATGCATGGATTAAGACAAGGTGATCCTATTTCTCCCTTTATTTTCATTATTATGGCTAGACCCTTAGTAGAGATCTAAATAAGGCTTCCTTGGATGGTAGGATCAAAGGTATTTCTCCTATTGTTAACTGTAATAGGGTTACTCACCAGCATTTTGTTGATGACACTATGTTGGTTGGTGAAGCTTCTGTCCCGAGGCTATGGAATTCAAACAGTTAATGGGTGATTATGAGGAGGCATCAGATCAATTGATCAATTATGGGAAAATATCGGTTTTCTTTATCAACACCTCGAAAGAAGATGCAATAAAATTGCTGGAATTCTTGGTTATGTGTCTAAAACCCTCCCAACTAGGTATCTAAGGATGCTTATTGGGGTGGAATAACCTAATAATGCTGATTGGAATTTTTTAATTGATAGGTTTTTGAAGAAACTTGAAGGTTGCAAAGGTTCTCTGTTATCTCAAGCTAGCAAGGTTGTCCTCCTCAAATGCTTAATTCAAAATTTACCTGTTTATATGATGTCTATCTACAGGTTACCCTCCTCAATTGCTAGTAAGTTGGAAAGTATTTAAAAATATTTATATGGAGTGGCTCAGAACCCAAAGATATAATTCCTCTAATTGCTTGGGAAAAGGTTTGCACCCCCAAAAAACTTGGAGGTCTTGGTATCAGAGATTGGACCAAAATGAATAAAGTAATGTTGTCGAAAATGAGTTGGAGGTTGGTCAAGGAAGAGAGTGTTTGGAATTCTATTATCAGAGGTAAATATTGGCAAAATATATCCGCTAATAAATGGTGCTTCTATATCCAGGATTCTAATGGTTCTTCTTGTTTCTAGAAATCTATAAATTGGGCTAAACACGTAGTCTCTGAGGGTAGAAAATGGATGGTTGGAAATGGGAGAATGATCAAATTTTGGGAGGAAAAATGGTTAGGAGACCTCCCTCTTAATATCATTTACCCCATATTCTATAGATATTTTATGATCAAATATGGACCAAGGTCAGATATTTTTTGAACTTTGACGAACCCCTGGGACAATGGAAAACCAATGATCTGGATGATTCTAATAGCATCGATATTTCTTCTATTAACAACAAATTAAGAGGTGTTATTGTTAATAAGGAGAGCTTAGAAGAGGATAGTATTTACTGGTCTAAGGAGGATAGTGGAGTCTTCTCGGTCAAAAGTTCCTACAACTCCTTTTCTAAGGTGGGGGAAATGGAAAAATTCAATTGGGGAAGTGTTTGGGTCAAATATTTAATCCCCAAGATTAATATGTTTTGGTGGTTGGTTATCCATGATAAGATTATAACTTTCAGCAACCTAAACAAGAGAAATTTTTATATGGTAAACAAATGTGTTTTGTGTGAATCTAAGTGTGAAGACTCCTCACACCTTTTTCTCAACTACCCCTTTCTAGTCTTGGTTAGGAAGACCATTCTCAATCTTTTTGAATTCAATTGGGTTTTCCTTGATTCCATAAAACTGTTGTGGTCCCAATGGTCTAATCCTTTTAAGAGGCAAGGGTTAAAATATTTGTGGACCTTTTCTATTATGCATTTAGCTTGGGAGATATGGAAGGAGAGAAATAGAAGAATCTTCAAAGGAAAGAAAGAGTCTTCCAAGAAAGTTGGAGCCCATTGTGTTAATACCATTCTGGATAATTTCTCTAATCTAAACCCTCAAAAGAAGTCTATCATTCAGAATGAATCCATATTTTCCTTAAAGTGGGGTTTGGGATCCACATCTACTAGTACCCCTTCTCTAAACCCTAGACTCAAAGGATGGGTGAAACCTAGCAAGGAGTGTTTTAAGTTGAATTTTGATGGTGCATCCAAAGGAAACCCTGGTAGAGCTAGCTATGGTGGGGTTTTCTGGGATTCTGAAGGAAGATTTATTCTTGGGTACCATCACAACCTGGGCACTCAAAAAAACCATGTTGCTGAAGTAGAATGGGTTTTTTTGGGTTGTCTATAGCTCTCCAACACAATTTTTCCAATTTGGAGGTGGAAGGAGACTCTCTGAACATAATTAACAACATAAATGGGAAAGGTTCCATCTCTATTTCCATCCATAACTCTATTAAGAGTATTAAGGAAATGTAAAATTTATTTGAATTTATTACCTTCAAGCATGTTTATAGGGAGGCTAACTTTGTGGCGATTGTTTTGCTAATATGGGGGTTAATTGTGATGAGTTGACACTTATCAATGAAGTGGAATCTCTTGATCCCAAGGTGCAAGCACACTTACATAATGACATAAATGGACACATCACAAAATAATGTCATCTCATGGTGTGTCAAATTCATCATGGTCATTTGCAATAGGAATAATGTGCATTTATTTCTAAATAATGTGAAGATCGGGAGGGGATCCACTCATGTGTCTAGAAAGCTTTTGATGCTTCCCGTGCCTAGAGAAATTTCATTTTTAGGCCTTCTAGGTTTGTAAAATAGCACTTTAGCAAACAATAGTCAGGGGACAACAAGTCCCTCCTCTTTATGGGAGAGGTTCCCTTATTGAAAGCGAGCAACAAAGCTTATATACAAATGTACAACTTTCATATTAATGAGGACTCTTGATATTTTGAAATGTTTTATGCCAATAAATATTTCAATACATAGAAAATAGAAGAATAAGGAAACTGAAAGGGAAGAACACAACAATACTTTTAGGTAATATAGATAATAGAATATAACCTTACATGTACTTATCAAAGGAATATAGAATAGAATCATTCACATGACAATATTAGGTATAATTCCATAGACACAAAGTTCCAGAAATCATATCATAAGAACACAAAGTTTCTTAGCATGAAATATTGATGATTCGTAAATTTTAGACAAGGAAAGAAAGAAAAGTAGATAGAAATAAGAGACAAGAGAAAATATTTTGTATTGATCACTTTCAAATCTATTACATTTTAAGAATATCAAGATCCAACCCTTTTAATGGCATGAAGAGATCACTTTATAGTTTACAAAAATGGTTGCTTTTAGTTACAAATTCCTCTAATCTAGAGATTAAAGACCACTTAACAAATATGTTAAGAGAATGTCTTTAGTAAAATATTACATCATGGGGTTACAATGCAAAAGAATGAGGGAAGCATCCTAGGAACCAAAAGTGTAAACCTCCGATAGAGACTTAAAGGGCCCCACTATCCTAAGAATCTAATGCCTGAATATTTTCAACGCCTCAGCTATCTCCATGCATTTTGGAATGGTGGTGTTGGAAATGCCATGATTCCACATTCCAAGGCATTTCTCCATATCCTTCTTGAACTCTGTGTTTTCCCAAAATTCCTTTTTGGCCTCGTTGATAGCTGACTGAAGAGAGCATACATCTCTCATCTTTTGTTTAGACATGGAATCTTCCTTAAAAAGATCTTCTTTGATGAAGGTGCTGAACTGAGCCTTGATTTCCTACATGGAAAACTAATTACCTGTGGCCTCATTCTGGATTTGACAATGAATATCTTGGAAGGTAGAAAAACACAAGTCTTGAAAGTTTCCCCTTTCTACCTCATATTCTTTAGTTCTCCCACAACTTCCTCTAAAACCTTGATCTTCCAATCAATACTAAAAACCCAGGATTTTGATAGATTATTCTTGGCTTCATCAAATAATTTTCTTGCCAATAAAATATTCTCATCTGTCTGGCTCATTAAACAGAGATCTTGAATACATTCACACCATAGTTTTAGCTCTTTCTCCAAACCACTGAGTGTTGTGCTGAATTTCAGCTGTAATTTGGATACCTTCTCATATGACTTGAAGGCTTCCTCAATAAATTTCAATCCAACAACTGTCATATCATTGACCAGTGATTCAATGGCCTTTCCATAGGTGACATGTTTATGAATATCCTTAATGGTCTGAACTTCATCATTGCTGAGAACTAGAGGAGGTGGAAGAGTAGTTAATGGAGTAGGATCTAAGACCTTATCCTTTGCCAATAAGGATTTTATAAAACTTGAAAGAATTAGATTTTTCTCTTCCAATTACCCAACTCATTCAATGACCCAAGTGACAGTTTATTTGCGGTTATGAACCTCACTTTCAAGCATTGATTCTCCAAGTGGGATCCTTTTGATTTCCAAATCAGACACCAAAAGATCTCTTCTCTACTGTATCTTCTTTAGGATTTGCAATTTCCATGATTTGTTGAACTTTTGAATCTGATACTAACCTTGAGGTGATATTTTCTTTCTTTACTAGAGGAGGAGGAATAGAACCGAGAAAGGCTACCACAACATCAAACTTAGGAACCACAATTTGGGAGGTAGACTTTCTTTTCTATTGTCAATGAAGGGATGAACCCAAGAAAAGGAGGAGGAAGAGGCAGAAGGAACAATGGGCCCAAGTGCAAGTGAACTCATCACACTCAGTGTCTATACTACTGATGTCTCCAGTGGGGAAGTTGTTACATTCTCAGAAATATCCTTAGAAGAAGTATCCATCAAACCTAGAGGTTCAGTCATTTGACATTCTTTCTCTATATCAATAGTAATGACAGGGGTTATTTCTTCTCCTTCTTTCATCCCTTCATTGTCTTCCTCACTTAAAACAACAATATCCTCTGATCCTATAGGAACTTCTGGCTACTCCAAAAGAACTTATTCTTCAACCTATTCATGTTTTATGTTTTTACTTTTCTTCAGGTATACCTTTGTTGAGGATGGAGTAGTTTTCTTAGGAATCTCAACATCAGGTGCAAGTTCTTCTCTCCTAGGAGAGGAAGTTTCATGTGAAGAAGATTTAGCTCTATTCATCCTGAAATTATGCATCTTATTATCAAACCAGAGCTTGGTTCTCACAATAACCAAAGTTGATATCATCCTGCTCCTTTACAAACCAATCAAGGGTTTCAAGAGGAGAGGTGTTCATGTCCTTGGTACTGAATATTCATCACAATATAGGAAGAGAGAAGATATCTTTCAATGGAGTATCACCATGAATCTAAATAAACCCTACAAGAAAAAAATACAAGAGTATGAACGAGGGAAACAGATTGCTTTGCATGAACACAAGTGAGGAGAAAAATTAATAGGAAAGTGTGAGGGAGAAAGAATAGTTATATCCCTTTATATAGCCACCAATCTGAATGAAGGAGAGAGAAAATAATGAATGCGCAACAAACAACCCTAAGCCAACTCAAAAAGGTGATCTGTGGGAAATTCGGAAAAATTGGTCTAGATGGTCCATGGGACATATGGGACACATGAAGCCGATATACCCGATATAAGAAGAATGTGGAAAAATCAGGTTTAGGGAGCACAAACGGTCTGCTGAGAACATATGGAACATGCGGAGCCAATTTAGCCGATGGACAACGTAGTGTAAGAAAGTCGAGTATCACCTGAATAAAGGCCCGGTAGTACTTGGGACACGTGGGACATGTGAAGCCAATTTAGCTAACGAGTAAGTTATGTGGGTAAATTGGAAAATCAATGAATGAAAGACCTGAAACACTAGGGACACACGAAAAAAAATTCTGATATACCTGAAAAGTAGTGTAGTGTGGCGAAAGTGAAAAATCGAGGAACTGGGAGGTCCTAAGCACTTGGGACATGAGAGAAAAAATGTCCAATTTACCCGCATAATACTAAAAATACTTCAAAGAGTGAATTTTTTCTATCTTCCAAACCTCTTACTTTACTTAAAAACTTCTAAAGGGGACCAAGTCAAAATTTTCATATTTTTTCTTTTAGTGAGAGGGAATTTTGGGGGTGACAACAACTAGCTCTTTCTCGGGGATGACTTGACTTGGAATAGAGAAACAAGGCAAGGTCAAGAAACCAAGAAGAACTCTATGAAGAAAAGACTAGTGCCTTATCCATTGGGCAATAGAGTCAAAGGAAAAGCAATATAGAAGACAACACACAAAAGGGAAAAGAACCAAAACACAAAAGAAAGGCCAAAAACAAGACACTATACACAATATACAGAAGGACCGCTTAATCACCTAGGACTTGAACAACTTCAAATACTACCCACTATAAGGAAGTGGAAGAGAAGATCCATCCATATAATCCAAGTATAAAGAATTTTCTCTAGCAAAGTGTCTAATTTTGAAAGGACCAAGCCAAATAGAATCAAACTTACCATGGCTCCCACAAGGTTCATGTCTTTTGTCCCACAACAAAACAATGTATCCTACTTGAAAATCTATGGGTCTAGCCTTCTTATCAAATAAAGATTTCACCTTGAGTTGATGAGTTGAGATTCTATCAAAGACTTGCATCCTATCTTCATCCAACTTCTGGAGATACATGATCCTTTTGTCCAAGGAATTGATGAAGCTTGAATCTTCAATAGCCTTCATTAAGTGCAAGGCTGGTAATTCCACTATTACTAGCAGCTGAGCTTCAACACCATACACCACCTAAAATGGAGACATTCTAATTGCTCTTTTGGGTGTAATCCTATCTTCCCAGAGAGCATCATAGAGCTTCTTGTGCCAATTCCTTTGAGAATCATTGACACGCTTCGAACAATGGTTACCACATTCTTATTTATTGATTCATCTTGTCAATTTCCCTAGGGGTAATAGTATGAAGAATGAGAAAGGGAGATTCCATAACCATAACAAAAATCCATCATCTCAGAAGAAGAAAAATTAGAAGCATTATCAGTTATAATTGTGTTTAGTATCTCAAACCTTATCAGGATGTTCTCCTTGATGAAATTACACACCACCTCAAAAGTAGTACTTTTGACTAGAATAGCTTCTACCCACTTTGTGAAGTAATTTGTAGTAGTTAGCACGTGAGTATGTCCAACACTGGAATGTGGGTTGAGGGTCCCAATGAAATCCAATCCCCACTATTGAAAAGGCTCATCAATTACTACTGGTTTAAGTGGTAAAGAAGCCAATTTAGGTCTCCCAAAAAAAGTTTGATAGGCTTCACACTTCCCTACCCATTTTGATGCATCTCAAAACAATGTAGGCCAATAGTATCCTACACAAAGAATTTTTTGAGTAGTGACAACAGAGGATAAATTCCCTCCATGGGTTTGATCATAAAAATTTGAAAAACACTTCTTCTATTGTTCTTTTTCTACACACTTACGGAATCTTCCATCAATTCCTTGCTTAAATAAAGAATTTTCCCATAATACATATTGTGTAGACCTTAGCTTAATAGCTCTCTTTTCCTTGGCACTCAAGTGAGATGGACATTATCCATAAGTAAGAAAATGTGCAATATCAGCATACCACTCATCTGTTGAACTGAGAAAGAGAACAACATGAGTCTCAATTGCTTCCTCGTCGCTCCTTTTTCAATAGGTTCACATAAGCCTTTACTCTAGAATAACTTTGTTGGCTTGATATCAAGGTCATATTCTTGGAATTTTTATACCCAATTTCCCCTCTTAGTTACAAAATCCTATTGTGTAAGAATAGACTTAATAGTTGTATCAGGCACAAATACAACAGAGTGGGAATTGAGTATATAAAAATGAGACTGCTTAAGATTTGACCATTACAAAAGCATTTTTCTCCATCATAGTATATTTCAATTCATGATCTTTCAGAACATAACTCATGAAGGTGATTGGAAGTTTATGATCTTAATAATTTTTCTGAGTTAGTATGGCAGCCAAAGTATTCTCAGTAGCATAGCAATAGATAATGAAATCTTTGTTGAAATCAGAAATGCTAAGATGGGAGTTTTAGCAATAGCTTCCTTGATACCTTCAAAAGATTCTTTTCCTTCAGATTCCAACCGAAGGTTTTCTTCCTTTCATCATTTGAGCAATGCTCATAGTTATTTCTGAAAAATCTGGAATGAATCTCCTTAAGAAGTTTATCTTACCAAAGAAAGAGTGAACACCCTTTTTCTTGTGGGAAGGGGAATCTACTAAATTTCTGAACTCTTTCTAGATCTATCTTGATTCCTTATTTGGAAACAATATGCCATAGCATCTTACCTTCAGTAACACAAAAGACAAATTTTGTAGGATTAAGAGATACCCCATGTTCTCTACATTTTTGAAGGACTATTTCAAGATGTTGAAAGTGATATGCCCTTGTTTTGGAGAAGACAATCAGATCATCAAGGTATACAACAATGCATTTTCCCTTGAGACTACCAAAATCTAATTCCATTTCCCTCTAAAAAGTAGCACCAACATTGATAAGACCAAAAGGCATCCTCTTATAGGAAAAGGTGCCCCAAGGAGTAGTGAAAGAAGTTTTGTGCTGATTTGGAGTACTTGACTTCCACCTGATTGTATCCAGAGAATCCATCTAGCATGGACAACATCTTTGAGCTAGTGACAACCTGTAAAACTTGATCCATCATGGGGAGAGGGTAGTTGTATTTTAGAGAGGCCTGATTTAAATTTCTAAAATCCACACAAATATGAATCTCTCCATTATTCTTTCTTACTGGCATAATGTTGGAAATCCATGTTGAATGATGTGTAAAGAAGATAATATTTTCTTTCAGTAATTTATGTATCTCTTGAAAGATGGTATCAACAATCTTGGGATTGTATTGCCTTTGCTTATGCTTTAAAGGTTTGATCCCAAGTCTTAGAGGAATATAGTGTTGCATATATTTTGGTTAAAAGGCTTTGAGATCATCATATGAGTAAGAAAGGACATCAACATACTTTTTTAATAGGTTTGTTACTTTCTTACTTTCCTCTTGAGTGCAGCATTTTCCAATATTCACCATCTTGGGTTCATCATTACTTCCAATGTTGACCTTCTCATACTCAACGGATTGACGAGTCCCTTGAGAAGCTTTAGACTTGATGTACCTATCATGTTTATCAAACAGATCCTCTAAACTCACCAGCCCTTTAGGGATCTTGTTACCTTTCAATTTGATATAGCCATCTTGATCCATCTCTTCCTTGATATCATCTTCATTAGAGGGCACATACTCCCTAGGAAGAGTTTCACTTCCTTCAAAATATAATTGATTGAAGTTGTCCTTAAGCTCTAAGAAAGAGAGAAAGTGTTGATCATCATTGAAAACTTTCCAATTGCATGCATTATCTAGCACACTGGGCCTATGAATCATCTCAATGGAAAATTTCTCCTGAGAGAAATTTGGGTGAGGAATCAACAAAGATCCTAAGATAGCTAGAGAATCAGCTCTAGTGTTCTTTTCTCTTGGCACAGATTCAATGGAGAAAGCATTAAGAAATTCAATGGAATCCCATACAAGATTTCTATAATGTTTCAACCTCCTATTCTTGACTTGAAAAAGATCCCTGACCTATTTTACAATAAGTTAAGCATCACCACAAGCACAAAGATTCTTTACTCCCTTTTATTTTTCCATGTTCAATCCAAGTATGAGTGTCACATATTCATTTGTATTGTTTGTATTTTCAAAATAAATGAAAATGTATTAAACTTCCCTTCTAGAGAGGTTAACACCACACCAGCTCCGAACCGGTTGAGGATCAGCTTCCATCAAACTCTAGAGTCCAAAAGCCATTGGGATCTCGTACATCGGAAAAGCAACAGTGAGCGTGAGAATCAACAAGTGACTCTTCTCGCGTACTCCAACCTCCCGAGGTCGTCTTTGAGACAGCCGATGGGGGTAGAATATGTAGACAAACTAGTTAGGGAGTCTAATGTCTTCGACACGCACTAATGGTATTTGCGAATCTAAGGAAAAGAAGGCCCTTCTAACTTGGACTGGTGTGATAGATCGATCAGCGAGGATGACTGCTCGAAGGCTCCAATCAATATCGAGCTCTAGCGTGATTCGATCTATGGGTTGTGGGATGCGTGGAAAATGACCCGGATGGTTTCATGTATTTCTCCTGATAGGGTCATATGGTGAATATAGTCAACTCTATGGACGATTCTCTAGCCTAGTCCAAAATTCTCTAGCTTCGTTAGTTGTTGTGTCTAGTAGGGATAACTTTGAATGATGATAGGTGGAATCGGAGTAGACCGAAAACTAATGTGCATAGGCCGTTGTCTATGTCTAACCCTCTCAACCGTGACCTAACCTCGCTTGGAAGTCTCGTTGTTGTTTGGAAGACTTGTATCCTAAGGTTTTAGTCAATGTCGCTATCGCCACTACGATATTGGGTCAGCACAATTGGCTCAAAAATGTATTCCCGGGCTCCTAGGTCCCGTAATTGTCATGTAAAAGCAGTAATGAAACAAACTATAATAAAGTAAGATCTAAGTACACTTCTAGCATATATAATTTCTTTTTGTATTTTCTCGCAATTTATAAGAAAATCTATTATTTAAAATATTTAGAATTGATAACTAAACTAATAATGTAAAACAAACAAAATAGCCGAGTGTAGCTATTTGTCTGTGTAATTTTGTATATCTATTCTAAACAACGAAATAACTAATCTATTTGCAAGATTCTCGATCCTACCTTAGAAGTGAGGAATGAATCATAGTTTCTCAGAAACTATCAATCCCCACAACTTCCCTGGTAATATCAAGAATGGAAATAACTGTAATAAAGTGATTAACTACTTTATTTGATAAGTTCTAACTAAAACTTTGAAAGATGGAACCTGGATTTCGCAGAACAGTGGCGAATCCGACGGTGTGTGTGTTCTTGTCCCCTCAGTATGATCTCTTCGTTCTTTGTGCTCACGTGAATCCAGAAAAGCGTGTAATGCTTGCATCAACAGGAATAGATATTTGGATCAATGGACAGCCTTCTCTGTATGCGCAGATGCAATAGAATGCGGATAGGAGAGGGATAGCGCAAGAGTACAGAGCTTGGCCTATGCAATTCCTAGCGGGGTCTACTGCGAATCATGCAACAAAAAGCATCCAGAACCTGAAACTAGTCTGTATGAAGAGCAAAACCTGCAACTTTAATGGCTGCCTAAACTATTCTACTCCAAAAACAATAATATTATTTGCACAAGTTGGATCTGTGGCTTACCAACAGCTGAGTAATGCAACCAAGCATGTAAAGGATTTAAACTATCAAACTTAAGCAAACTAGAAGACTGAACTACTGAAAATGGTGAGTTTGAAACAAGAATGAGGGGCCATTTGCATGTGCACAAACCATGCATTTATAGGAATTCAAACACCCAAAGATCAAAACCAAACTGAACTCCTAAACAATAAACAAAGGAAAAACACTATTCCAGGGGACCAAAAACATAAATGCATGCTCAAGTCGGCAAGAAAAGCTGGTGAAGCGTTGAACTTTGCGTGCGTTCCGTCAAAAGAATGTTCTGGAAAATGCGTAAAGGACCGCCGCCCTGCTCAGGGCGGCGGTTACAGGACCGCCGCCCTGTTCAGGGCGGCGGTCACGAGACCGCCGCCCTTCAGGGCGGCGGTTTCGTCACTGAAGACCAAAAAGCCAAGAAAAGAGGAAAAAGGGGAAAACAAGCACGCGGGGGCTAAGTGGGGCATGCAGGATGTTAACACATATCCGTAAAGCTTCTCTGGATCCCGAACACCTTGCGAAGAGACCTGTATCATCATTGGGGCATTTATTACACCGTTCCGTAGTACAATACCTTACAATTTTGGGTACGTACAGATCACAAATCACTCCCATAGGAAGTTTTCCTCATCTTATGACATGATCATATAGTTACCATGCCCTATATCTTCATACATTATTTGTGTTTTTGGATCATCAGTCTTTTGAACAATATACTTAGCCTCTCTCTGGTATTAGCTTTTTCATTTTTCCATTGACTGGGATGAGAGCGTGCGACTAGTCCATTTGGATTTCACCTCCTACTTATTTACAAAAGTTCCTACTCAATAACATATCATATGAGGGAGGAATATCATCTACTAAAATAATTCCTTTGACCCTTTTCTCTAGAAAATAAGCGAAGGCTACTTGTTCATCTTTAATTCTTCCAACCAGAGGCACTTCCCTACTCTCCATAGAATAGTAAGAACTAAATGTACATGTTAGAGTCAGACCTAGAGCATGAGCTAATTTTGCAGACATTACATTGTCTGATGCTCCTGAGTCAATAACACAATTACTGAGTTTATGGCTAGCTATGAGAAGTGTTACATAGAATGGTTTAATCTTCTCACTGGGTGAAGTGACACAGCCACAAGGCTTGATTGAGGTGAGGAGGGGGAGTGGGTAAAATACCTTTAGAAGTATTGGGTGAAGTTTTGGATTTGGAATTGATGAATTTTACCATTTTAGCAAAAGCATTTGGATGAGTCTGGTAAAATTCTACCTCTGAGATTTGGATCTTTGTCTTCTTGATGTGGTCAATAATATCAAAAGATCCAGACGTGGATGGGGCATCATTATTGGGAATGAGGGGAACTTTGGGTTTTTCAAGCTTAGGAATTGAAGGAAAAGAATTTTTAGAAGCAGAGGTAGAAGGAGGAGGATTAACATTACTCACCTTTTGTGTGGAGGTAGTGGGAATAGGGGCTCCTCTTTTCGCAACTACTAGAATAGTTATAGGAAATTCCTTGGATTTTTTAGAAGGCTGCAACACTTTTTCCCTCCTCGTTAATTTTCTCTCAAGTCATAACAGCATATGACTCACTATTCATATCTTCCACTACTTCATCATACTCATCTTCATCATCCATACCTTCAGTGGTGAGGAAATGAACTTGAGACTCACTAGGTTCTTCCTGCTCTTCATCAATCTCTTCTTCAGGGCTCCTCATAGTCTTCATTCTCCTCTTCATCATCAGGTTCTTGAACCTCACAAGTTACGTTGACTAGAACCTTGATGGGAGGGCCTTCAATAGCCAATCTAGTATGAGAAGAGGGAAAATGGTTCCTAGGATGAAAATTCTTTCTTGGAATATCTATTATTTAAAATTTCACGACTAATAGAAACCCATTTGAAGCCAAATCTTCACCGGGAGAGGGGATTTAACCAAATTATAAATAGAACCAAATGGCTCATAGATGGTGATAAGTGTCACGTGAGCACAACTTCTCGTGAAGTCTAAAAAGGAGGTGAAGTCTTAGATTCCCGCAGAGATGACACATGGATTCAACAAATGGGCCCTTCCCGAGAGATGTTGTTCATATACCACGATTCCTTACAAGCCAGAAAAGAGAAGAAAGTCCCCAGACGATGCCAAACATCCACCTAGTGCATTCCCTAGAGCCATAAAAGAAATCGAGTCAAGAGGATGCGTGAGTCTTCCACGTGGATCTTACAACTAGCGGACTCTAGTTTCAAGACAGACCATGAAAGGACAAGCCATTTTCCACATATGAATGATTTGGAGGCTTATCTATAAGATCCTAAAAGTTTGGGATTCTTCAAAAGATCAGGCTGAAGGGTCATTTAGCTTGTCATTTCAGTAGGGCATTAATGCATAAGCCTCATATAAAGAGAATGACTACCCATGTTCATCTACATTCAAAAAGATTAATTTCATTATAATGACGAGGTGCATGCCATTTGAGTCTGGGGAATAGAAACCAATGCGCAAAGAATCAAAATATCTAGTTATGTAATAAATAGCTGAAAGAGGTTTTCTCAAAAGATGAGTCCATCTCAAAGGAGTCGGTTGCAGAATAATCAAAGATGCATTAATAAGCATGGCTCTCACTCCTTGGAAGGGTCAAAGAGTGTGGGAAAGATTTGAAGAGATTTTTTTAGTCACTTCACATCATTTATCATAATTCAAAGGTGGTTGGAAGGGATTTCAATAATTTTCTCTCACCCTTTTCTCCTCCTATATATTGTAATCAAATTCTGATGTGAAAAAGGGTAGATACTTTTGGAGGAAAATAGACTTGAAGTAGATAGATTTTTGTAGTGAGCAAGAGTCTTAATATTTTCCTCTCTATCACCAAGCTTCTCTTTTGTTAGAAAAAGAGATCTTGAAAATCCAAAGATTCTTCCCGGGCTTTGTAATGTAAAATCCTACCTCTCTTCTATATGTAATACTATGCACAACAATTGGAGTAATATATATGTTTTGTGGTGTTTCTAGTTCATCATTCGCATATCTTTATTGTCTCTAATCACCTTTATTTTCATTTAGAAACTATGCATCTTTGGTTTTTATTGTAATCTTTGGTGTTGTGCTTAATTAGTTTGAGATGATTGTGTATTCGGTTGGCTTCCTGGTGTATTATTTTTATGGTGCATCACCTTAGTTTGTTTTATGTTTTTCTTTCCATTTTTTATAACCCCTATCTCACCCCATAAAGAAGATTCAACTTATTTAAAACCTAGAGGTCTCCTTAGGATGCACGTTCCACCAACCTAAGGATTCCCACAACTCTGATGCAAGTGTCCTCCAAGAATGTCCGTCAAAATTGCTTGGTAAGGAGCATGTTGAGCCAATTGCTTCTTGATAGCAATGAGATCATTTGCCAACTTCTACACTAACTGATCAGAATGGCTCTGGGGAAGAAGAGGAAGATGCTTTAGATTTGAAGGGTTCTCTTTTAAATTTACCAGACATGATTATATCATCTTCAACACTAATGGCCAACCGTTGATCAACATCCAGAGTTAGAATATTGGCCCTCCTTAGTGCATAACTTACTTCAGGCAACTGAGCATTGAGGAAAAATCACTTTTGAATTTGATCTACAGGATGAGTGTTCTGTGGAATCTTATGAATTAACTTGTTAAATTTGGCCACAAACTCCCTCATGGGTTCATGTGGCTCCTTTTTTATATGAGAAATTTGAGCCAAGAGGGCATGCACATCTTTTGCAGGTTTGAAACATTGCTCAAACTAGGTTTTCATGGTAGTCCAATCAATAATCATCCTAGCAGAAGGTGATAGAACCAATCAACAACATTTTCCTACAACATTTCCATGAAGATCCTGACAGAAACATCTTCATGTTCAACCCAAAGAATCCCACATGCAACAATGAAGGCTATGATGTGTTAATTTGGGTGCACTTTCCCGTCACCTCGGAATTTAAGAAAAAATTTCCTAGTACCCCTAGGCAACTCATGCAGTGGATGAGGAAGAGAAAGAGGCCCAACTCGTTGTCCCCAAGGTAAAGCTGCTGCCATTTTTGGGAAGTTGAACCGAAGGGGAATTGTAATTTCAGCAAGTACTAGAGCACAAAGATTATGAATGAGTTTTTCTTGAGGAGTGTTGTTCTTAGAAATATTGTCTTTAACAAGAGGTAAGCTCACAAAATGAGTTCTCCTGTTCCTTCTTACTAGAGGAAGAGGGTAGTTTTGTTGTCCTAGAAGCTAAAAATGGGAATCTTCTACCCCGAGATATTTCTTCCCACGTGTATATCATAGAGTCACCAAACCATAAAATGATCTTGAAATTATTTTAGAAAGGGATACGTTGAAACAAATCCCCAGTAGAGTTGCCAAAAACTGTTGGTTTGTAAAATAGCACTTTAGCAAACAACAGTTAGGGGACAATAAGTCCCTCCTCTTTATGGGAGAGGTTCCCTTATTGAAAGTGAGCAAAAAAGCTTATATACAAATGTACAACTTTCATATTAATGAGGACTCTTGATACTTTGAAATTTTTATGCCAATAAAGATTGCCAATACATAGAAAATAGAAGAATAAGGAAACTGAAAGGGAAGAACACAATAGTACTTTCAGGTAATATAGATAAAAAAATATAACCTTACATGTACTTATCAAAGGAATATAGAATAGAATCATTCATGTGACAATATCAGGTATAATTCCATAGACACAAAGTTCCAGAAATCATATCATAAGAACACAAAGTTTCTTAGCATGAAAGATTGATGATTCATAAATTTTAGACAAGGAAAGAAAGAAAAGCAGATAGAAATAAGAGACAAGAGAAAATCTTCTGTATTGATCACTTTCAAATCTATTACATTTTCAGAATATCAGGATCCATCCCCTTTTAATGGCATGAAGAGCTCACTTTATAGCTTACAAAAATGGTTACATTCAGTTACAACTTCCTTTAATCTAAAGATTAAAGACCACTTAACAAATATGTTAAGAGAATGTCTTTAATCAAATATTACATCATGGGGTTACAATGCAAAAGAATGAGGGAAGCATCCTAGGACCCAGAAGTGTAAACCTCCGATAGAGACTTAGAGGGGCCCACTATCTTAAGAATCTGATGCCTGAATATTTTCAACGCCTCATCTATCTCCATGCATTTTGGAATGGTGGTGTTGGAAGTGGCATGGGTCCACATTCCAAGGCATTTCTCCATATCCTTCTCGAACTCTATGTTTTCCCAAAATTCCTTGTTGGCCTCAGTGATAGCTGACTAAAGAGAGAAGACATATCTCATCTTTTTAGACATGGACTCTTCCTTGAAAAGATCTTCTTTGATGAAGGTGTTGAATTGAGCCTTGATTTCCTGCATGGAAAACTAATTACCTGTGGCCTCATTCTAGATTTGAAAATGAATATCTTGGAAGGCAGACAAAACACAAGTCTTGAAAGTTTCCCCTTTCTGCCTCATATTCTTCAGATTCTCCCACAGCTTCCTCCAAAACCTTGATCTTCTAATCAATACTAAAAACCTAGGATTTTGATAGATTATTCTTGGCTTCATCAAATACTTTGCTTTCCAATAAAATCTTCTCATTTGTCTAGCTCATTAAACAAATATCTTGAATACATTCACACCATATTTTTAGCTCTTTCTCCAAACCATTGAGTGTTGTGTTGAATTTCAGCTATAATTTGGATACCTTCTCATATGACTTGAAGGCTTCCTCAATAAATTTCAATCCAGCAACTATCATATCATTAACCAATGATTCAATGGCCTTTCCATAGGTGACATGTTTATGAATATCCTTAATGGTCTAAACTTCATCATTGTTGAGAACTAGAGGAGGTGGAAGAGTAGTTAATGGAGTAGGATCTAGGACCTTATCCTTTGCCAATAAGGATTTTATAAAACCTGAAAGAATTAGATTTTGCTCTTCCAATTGCTCCAAGGTCTGTTTGTCCTTCTCAACTCATTCAATGACTCGAGTGACAATTTCTTTGAGGTTATGAACCTCACTTTCAGGTATTGATTCTCCAAGTGGGATCCTTGTGAGTTCCAAATCAGACACCAAAATATCTCTCTCTACCTTATCTTCTTTGGGATTTGTAATCTCCATGAATTTTCACCTTGTGAATCTGATACTAACCTTGAGGTGATCTTTGCTTTCTTTGTTGGAGGAGGAGGAGTAGAAATAAGAAAGGCTGCCATAACATCAAACTTAGGAACCACAATTTGGGAGGTGGACTTTCTTTTTCTACCGTCAATGAAGGGTTGAATCCAAGAAAAGGAGGAGGAAGAGGCAGAAGGAACAATGGGCCCAATTATAGGTGAACTCATCGCACTTTGTGTCTATACAACTGATGTCTCTGGTGGGGAAGTTGTTACATTCTCAGAAAGATCCTTAGAAGAAGTATCCATCAAACCTAGAGGTTCATTCATTTGACATTCTTTCTCTATATCAGTAGTAATGACAGGGGTTATTTCTTCTCCTTCTTTCATCCCTTCACTATCTTCCTCACTTAAAACAACAATATCCTCTGATCCTACAGGGACTTCTGGCTGCTCCAAAAGAACTTCTTCTTCAACTTGTTCATGTTTGATGTTTTTACCTTTCTTCAGGTATACCTTTGTTGAGGAGGATGGAGTAGATTTCTTGGGAATCTCAACATCAAGTGTAGGTTCTTCTCTCCTAGGAGAGGAAGTTTCATGTGAAGAATATTTAGCTCTGTTCATCCTAAAATTCTGCATCTTATTATCAAACTAGAGCTTGGTTCTCACAATAACCAGGTTGATTACTTATTTCAAATCATCCTACTCCTTTATGGACAAATCAAGGGTTTTAAGAGGAGATGTGCTCATGTCTTTGGTACTACATCTTCATCGCGACAAAGGAAGAGAGAAAATATCTTTCAATGGAATATCACCACAAATCTGAATAAAGCCTGCAAGAGAAAAATACAAGAGTATAAACGAGGGCAATGAATTTATCTACACGAATGCAAGTGAGGAGAAAAATGAGTAGGCAAGTGTGAGGGAGAAAGAATAGTTATATTCCTTTATATAGCCACCAATTTGAATGAAGGAGAGAGAAAATAATGAATGTGCAACAAATAACCCCAAGCCAACTCAAAAGGTGATCTACGGAAAGTCGAAAAAATTTGGTCTAGATGGTCCACGGGACATATGGGACATGCGGAGCTGATATACTCGATATAAGAAGAATGTGGAAAAATTAGGTTTGGGGAGCACAAATGGTCCATGGGACATATGGGATGCACGGAGCTGATTTAGCTGATGGAAAAGGTAGTGTGGGGATGTCGATGAATCGATGAATGTAAGGCCCAGCAAAGATTTAGGACATGCGGGATGTGCGGAGCCGATTTATCTGATGAGTAAGTGATGTGGGTAAATAGGAAAATCGATGAACGGAAGGCTCATAAACACTTGGGACACATGGGAAGAAAATGTCCGATATACCCGACAAGTAGTGTAGTGCGAGAGAAATCAGAAAATCGGGAACCTGGAAGGTCCCCGAGCACTTGGGACATGAGGGATAGAAATATTCGATTTACCCACACAACACTAAAAAGACTTCAAAGAGTGAATTTTTTCTATCTTTCAAACCTCTTACTTTACTTAAACACTTCTAAAGGGGACCAACTCAAAATTTTCATATTTTGTCTTTTAGTAAGAGGGGAATTTTGAGGGTGACAATAGGCCTACGTGTAATCCTCGACTACCTAGAATTTAGGATTTTTGTGAACAGGTTTATGTGCAGCCAAATGGGTGGTGATCTGGTTAGAACTAAACCTCACTGATCTCGAAGGTGTGATGCCTAAATCCATGTATTTGTTTGATAGCAAGGGTTTTATCCCCTTCCTTAAAAAAATGAAGATCATTTTGAAAATCTTAGCAAATATTTCACCAAAGCTCGGAAGAATACCAAAAAGGTAAAGTGGTTGAAATGAAGGGGATTAGCATGGAGATTACTGTGGATTTAGTCACCAAAGTGATGGGTATTCCTGTTGTTGAGAGGGAGGTCTATAAACCTAAAAATAAGCCTCCGAAGAGTTGAACCTATTTCTCAAAGGTAATGAAAATATCACTTCCCATTTTTCTAGTTATCTTCGTCTATCTTTACCTAATCCATATGACAAGGTGGCTCTCACCCTTATCCAATTTCTCACTCTTGAGGTCCACCAAAAATGTATTTATGCCTACCACCTACCTATGCTTAATCATTTCAGATGTGGCTAGGATTTTAGCTTCCCCTACTTTCTTTATCATTCCTTGTGTGCCTCTATCTCTCAGTTCAAAACTAGAAGGGTCTCTGTCTTGCTCCATCAAGTCTTTATTTTCACCCTTGTTAAAAGAGTTTCCTTAGATATTGGCAAGATTGGCTCCCTAACTAAAACTCTAGAATCTTATGTGGATGGATTCAACTCGAACTAGGAGTAAGAAGACTCGAGTAAAGATTCTGACTCTCAGGAAGGTAACTCAGAAGAGGATAATGATGAGGTTGAGATTATGGCATTCCATAAACTTAGGGAAATTAAATCTAAGTAGGCTCCTAGTATCCCTTTGAACACCAAGGGGTAGTCTAGTAAACAAGATCTTCCGAATCCTATCAATGTGTAATTGGAACATAAATTCAAGGCTATGGGACACGTTGGACCTATGAAAGGGGAGAACCATTTGGCTAAGATGGCGGTGGATATTGAGGAACTTAAGGGAGATATGTGGCTCACCAAGATCTCAGTGTAGTTTTTGTTCAATGACTATCATAAGATGAAAGAACAAGTTGAGGAAGTGGTCAGCAATGGGCATGGCAGAGAGATTGAATTTTTAAAATCCAATTATGGTTTCATAACCAATGAGTTGGACCATGTTCATGCTATTATCCACAGCTACATGGAGTGGAGTGTAGTCATGATGAAATATACTCTACAGCATCTCCAAACTCTGGGTCAACTTGATAATTCCTATAGTGTTGTGGATAGTCAGGGTAGGAAAAGAAAGGCGACTCTCGATGGTTTCAACTTGGCGTCTTTGGCTGATAACATAGATGCTTTGGCTAAGGAACGGGCTAAGGTTCTGGAGGGGCTTGAAAAAACCTATAAATGATCTGGGGAGGGGTTTTTTGTTTTATTTATTGTCTCTATAGATTTTTGGTAGTTAGTTTCTTTGTTGTTCTTAGTTTTGTTGTGTTTTTTTGTTGTTGTTTCACTTCCTAGCTCATATGGGAGCTCATATTATTATGAACTATTATATTATTAGTTTTTATAGTGTGGTAATGTATTCATCTTCTCTCATGGAGAGGTGAATGTGTTTGGGGTATGGTTCCCTCAACCCTTTTTACCTCTAATCAAAAACAATGTAAACAATAAACATGGTTTTGGATGAAAACTTATTCAAACACCTAGTGCATAGTACTAATGACTTGAGAAGGATTATTATAACTTGTTTATTATTATTTTGGCATCATGATATGCTCTTGTATTAGACTCTCTTGGTAAGGAAATTATTTGAACTCCAATTCAAATTTTTTCCTTCATCATTATTCAAATTCAATCTCCTTTGTATGGAAACTTATTCAAACACCTAGTTCATAGTACTAATGACTTGAGAAGGATTCTTATAAATTATTTATTCTTATTTTGGCATCATGAGATTTTCTTGTATCAAAATCTCTAGGTAAAGAAAGGATTTGAATTCCAATTCAAATTTCTTCCTTCATCATTATTCAAATCCAATCTCCTTTCTATGCTTAGATCCCAATGTCTTTCTTGTAGAATCAATGTTTGAATCTCCTTATCTTCATCTGTAATCTTCTTGTTTTTCTCTCTTATGGTATATCTTCCTTCCCATATCTTTCTCATCTGTAATATTCCATGTCCATGCTTCACTAACATTCATGTCTTCAATATCTTCTTCTTCTTGGTTTAAAATTTTTCTCATTGAATTAATGACTTCATTCATCTCACTAACTTCTTGACCTACATTCAAATCATAAAAAAAAAGTTTAGATGCAAAAAAATGAGGCCATATATACCCTTCATTATCTTCTTGCTATTGTATCTTTCCTTTCTCATTTTCTTCTCCAAGAATCTTACTCAAATCCCCTTTATCTTTATCTTTTCCCATGTCTTGAGTGATTCTCAATTTGATCAGTAAGTTCTTCATTCTGATATAAACTTGTATGCAGCCCTCTTGAAGGATTCAATATCTCCTCTATCCTTTTCAACTCTTCACTCAATGTGATATCATCAATATCATCATATCCTTCATCAAATTTAGGCTCTAATGATGTTTCTTCACCTTCATTTTCTTCCTCTAAGATTTGTTTTACATCAGCACCTTGTGTCATCACTTATTCTTTTCTCAATAAGTGTTCATAAGATTAATTCAAGATGTATGAATCCTCTTCGTCCAATATTTTATAATCCTTTTCAATCACCTGATCATGACATTGATCTTCACAAGCTAATTTTGATCCTTCTCCCTGTTGCAGGTTAGTCATCATAGGTATCTCATTCCATATTTCATCTTCCTCTAAACTGATTTGAGACAATAAATCATAAGTATACTCATAAAAATCATGATTCAAATCATCATAAACAATTTTTTACCTTTCATCTCCCTTGTGTACTTCTTGTGTTCATGGAGTGCTTCTTGCATGCTCATCATTTCAACTTCATTCTCTTGTTTTCTTGGAATTACTTCAACTCTCTTCCATTGGATTCTTGGTGTTATCATCACCTTCTCAAGTTCACCATCATCACATACACCTTCTTGATATGTATCTTTATTTACTTGTGTGATATTAGCCACCCATACTTGATTTTTTGCCTTACCATCTGGTTTCTTGAGCCATTTAGGAAACTTATAACCATGTTCTTGTGCCAACTTTGAGAGATCAACCTTCTCTTTCCTTCTACCATGTTGTACACCTGCATATGCATTAGAAATATGAGTAAATTAGATTTAGAAATCAAATTTATATTCTTGAGAACCTGCTGGTTTGATGGATGCTTCTCCATGACTTGGCTTCTTGAATTTTCCTTCTTGTATGCATGCCTAAAATTAACTTCTAAACTCTTTTACATTCTTCCTATAGGATTATATTTGGTCTCATTTCTTCTCAAGTATTTATTGCTTACCAACATTTCCTTTGGATGAATTTTTTTACCTCTTCTGGATCATCTTCAAGGGAATCATCGAAATCTAAATTTGATTCTTCTTCTATACTTGTTTGCAGTCATGTTTTATCATCTTCTTCTTATCTCATGGATGCTTCAAAATGCATCTCTTCCTCATGGACTATTACTAGTTCTTTCATTACCTCATCTATCTCAATAATCACTTGGTTTAATCCAATTTTATATCATCAAGGTCATATCCTTGATATTCCTTAAGCCATCTCTTACACCTATATATACAAACTGAAATACAATGTTAGATATCATAGAAAAATACCAAATCATCTTCATGAGTTCCTCCATCATGGACACTCTCTTATTCTTCATGTTTTCTTTCTCAAGTTCCCCTTTAGACACCTCTTTCTTCATGTTCTCTACAATGAGAACTCTCTTCAAATATTCACAAGGTAACTCACTCTTTAATATTCTATGATTACCTCTCTTCATTTCTCTTTTTAAGGTAATCATCTTTTCCTCTTCTTCTTCTCCATTAGTAGCTCAATTCGCCACTTCGCCTTCTTTCTCATATTCCATAAAAATCTTGGATCATCATGGTATCTATTTTGGAGCCAAATTTCTCAATTATCTCTCTTATTTCCTTTATCTTTTTATCTAAAAATAATTCTTTCCCTCTCATGAGGCATTTCTCTTTTTAAAGCCCTTACTCGCTCACTCTCTCCATTATTAAGATCTTCACCCAAGTATTTTCCACCTTGGTCTATGGATCCTCTTATTCCTCACCTAGGTCTTTTACACCCTAGTCTCTTAGTATATTCTCTTTTCTCACCCAAGTATCTTTCACCTTGTTCTTTTGACTCTTCTTCTTGAGCTTCAACTTGCTCTTGGGCTTCTTCTTTCTACCTATCTTCCTTTAGCCTTTCTAGGCCTTGACTACCTATAGTCTCTTCTTCTCAACCTGTCAACCATCCATCACTCCCCAAATTTTTAGATACACACATGCATAAATATTGATTCATTCAAAAATGAATTATAAATATTCAATCATTAAATATTAGTAGTACTTATGTATGCAAAAACCAAGAAAGATTCAATCTTCAAAACTCACAGTCAACAATATTCTTCATCGAGCTTGCCATCTGAAACTTGCATTATATCATTCAATATTACAAAAATATTAATTTAAAATAGGTTATTCATGATCTGATACCAAAATGATGCATGTATTAGCTCAACTTATTCTCATATCAACATGCAATATTAATTTCACTAACCCACAGTCCTATCTTGGCTCAATCCAAATCTTGTCAATCACTCAAGCTTGCATTTATTATACTCAAACATCATTAAAATTTACCTTACATAAATTTTTGATTATTATTTTTAAATGGGATAGGTGTGCACTATTCCTCTATTAATCTTAATTGTTTGATTGCATTCTTTTTACCTTCTAACTCATCAAGATTGATCACTAACACAAGATTATTCACAGTGGGACCTTTTGTAGAAAGCTTACCTTGAAATTAAGCTTACCTTGACTATCCTATATCTATTTGAAAACCTTCATTTTAATTCATTATTTTATATCCTTCACTAATATTATTATTCCTGTAGACAAGTAAAGACTTGATCCTCCATCTTCATCATGTAAAAGTTTGTTTCAAGAGAAAGCAAATCGTCAGAAAATTTGTGATATGAATATATTTTTTTACACAAGTCTAGTTGTTATAAAAAAGAATTATATTTTATAAATACCAACAAGTATAATATTTTTCAAATTTTATCCATTTTCATTGAGTAATTTTAAATTTATGACTGTTTTCCCATACATACATTATATCAAATAGTTTGCATGCATTCTCAAACTAGATAGGAAACTAATTCATAAATTATAAAATACCCATAATTATTAAACAATATTTAAAACCCATATATATATTTTATGCTTTCACCTACATACAAAATTTCAGATCATTTGGAGTTGGGAATAAAAATTTATCATGACTGGTTCGAACCCCTGTTTTAAGGAAGCAATGAACAAACAACACAATACAAGTTGTTTGGAAGTAGATCATGAAAATATGAACATTATTATTAAAACATGAACTTGTACCATTGAATATTATCCAATATACACTTGATAATATTATGAAAATAAATAAATACATGCATCCCTAATATTATGTTCGTATTCCTTCAAATCTTGTCATACAATACAATCAATATTCTCCATGGCTACCTTTTTTCATTTTCCTACTCACACACTTATTCTACTAATTTAATCTAATATTTCTCCTCATGGAGATCTCAACCTCTTCTAAGCATAATACACACCATTCTCTCTAAAAATATTTTTTCATTCTAAATTAAAACATTCTATCCTATTCCTACTCCTTAGGATAAGACTAATCCTTTCTAGTTGAGATATTTGCTCAACTTCCACATAAGGATAGATATAGTTGTTTGTGCCAACTAGAAATGATCTATGACATGATTCCATAATATTATAATCATTCTAATCCTTCTTCCTACATAGGTTAATCATAAGAACAACTCATATCTTCTTTTAATCTCATGTAATGAGATTTTACATGTCAATTCAAATATAAACAATAAACATGGTTTTGTAAGGAAAATTATTCAAAAACCTAGTGCATAGTACTATTGACTTGAGAAGGATTACTATAAATTTTTTATGCTTCTTTTTGAATCTTTAGATGCTCCTACATCACCTACCAACATAAAATTGATGCAACACCTTATACAACAAGTTTTTCCAATTAAATCAAACCCGGTGTGATCTTATCACATGATCGACACATTAGGGATGAGTCCTCACCCATTTCATGCTTACCCCATGTAAGGATTAGTTAGAAATGGTTTCCCATAATATACTCCTAATAATTGAATCTTGTATAACCGGACACCCGAGAATGCATTTCCTAATGTTATTCCTCCTAACCTATATATGTACTCCAAATCCCCACAATCGCATATATATCGGTTCCATAGTTCATTTACACTATTCTAAGGGAATTTGTATGCCTCAGCCAATACTTACATAGCATCTTATCCAACTCCTCCTCCTCCCACTTATCAATTAGATTCAATTGTGAAATCTTATGCGATGGGTACTTACACTCGAATACTTGAATAAACCCTTGATTTCACCATATAGGGTGTTATGTTTCCATACCCATTTCTTGATTTTCCTAAATTTAAAGGAGAGGGGAATCCAAATGCTCACATCAAGGCCTACACCAATTCCATTAGGGAATTTATTCATTGGGATGCATTATTGGACAAAATATTTTCAAATGCGCTCAAAGGAATTGATTTGTATTGGGTACTATTGAATTCTTAAGGCTTCTATACATTCTTTTAAACAACTTGTTTCTGAATTCATCAAATTCTTGGACATGAAAAAGTTATTACAAACTAGGATTAGAGAGTTCTTGCACATTAAGAAAGAACAAAATGAATTTGTTTCTCATTTCATTTAGAGATGCCATCAATTTATTTACTCCTCTGCAAGCGAACCTAACATGGAATAAATATAGCTCGTGACCTCTTCTTCCACTCACTCAAATGAAAAACCAAGAAGGAAGTATAGAAGTTTCCTTTCCATAGTTATGAAGAAGTATTGGAAGGTGCACTTCAAATTAACCAAGACATTATTGATATCGGATGTAAAAATTATAGTCTCAATATAAAATTGTTATCTCCTAATAGAAAAATGTGAACTATCAAAACAATGGAACCAATAACTAAGGAACCAAAGTTTTGAATAGAAATCATGGTGCTACCACAGATGTTATTATCGACCAAGAAAATAATCCTAGTCTTACAAAAAATGGTAACGCTAATAATAATAACAACATGGGGAACCAAATAGGTCTTAATTATATTCCCTCTATCAACATGGTTGATTTTATCTGCCCCCTCCTCAACATGCTTAAACCCAAGTCCAAAATTGATACCAAAATATTGGCCAAGGGGAAACAAATTATAGTTATAACAACTAGTTCTAAAACAACAACCAAGGTTATAACCAACAACAAAACCTAAATCAAACGTCAAGGAATTATAATCCAAATTTATATTGTATTTTTCACCATGTTTTTGGTCATGATGAATGCTCTTGTAGAGATTAATAATTCGAGACTCCCAAAAATCAACGACAACTCTTCGTGAATATGATTCTAGCTAATCCCGAGGGATATTTGCAACCTAATTATATGGGACTTATTCCCTAAACATTTTGAAGATGAAAAATTAGGTCCTAAAAACATAAACAAGGGTATTCCTATTAGGACCAATGACCATGAAGCCTCAACTTATGAAAATTCTTGAGTTTCCCCTAACCTAGACCCAAGGAACAAGACAAATATTTTAGGACTAGTCGAGTTAGAAATTGATCTAGAAATCAACACAATGACTCAAGTGAGGGAGTACACTCCACAAAATCTTCCCACTCATTAAATATTATAGGATGACACTCCTATAGTCCCAAAACCTGTAGGATATTATGATTTGATTTCATATTTAAATAAGACCTTTTATCACATTTCATTTCTATATTTATTGAAGAATTCCCAACGCATACTTCCACATTGCTAGATGCATTAGGGCTTGGTCATATAATCCATTTTATTCCTCCACTTGAGGCTCAAATAAATCATATAGAATTCAACATACATCCCCAGACAATCGATAGGGATACTGGGTTTTTATATATAAGCAAGATGCCTTCGACGCGAAATAACTCAAGAGAAAACATGCATTATACCCGCAAGTGTGTGTGTCTATAACAGTTGCATCAAAAGGGCCATGATTTATGATTTCACTATTATGAATGTAGTCCCATTTTATTTATTTCATAAGTTTGGATATGGAGAGAATAATTTCTCTTCTATTAGAAACACCAAGTGAAGATATGACAATCTTAAATATACCTCAATTGGAACCATAGTCCTAGTTTCCCTCAAACTAAAAACTAACTTAAAATAATTTTACATCGTAGATAAGTAAAAAAACTACAATATGCTCTTAGGAAGACCATATATTAACAAGATGAAGGCCATCCCTTCCACCTTGATTCCTCCATCTAGGAAAGGTCTTCGTCACTCAAGGGGATCCTAAAACATTCAATATACATTTGGAAATCCTCAAGAAGAAACCTAGAGCTCATTTTTAATATGTAATCCCTATGAATTAATTAAACAAACCACCTCCTCCAAAAGGAGTAGTTACCACTACCAAATGGGTTCCAAAAGTTGAGGTCGATAAGTTAAAAATGACCGAAATGGAAAAAATGGATGATATTAAGGTTACCTCTGTAGAAACCATGTCCAAAAACACCACAAAATATATTGTAAAAATCTCATAGAGTGATTCACCAACCAATCCCCCTTTGAACCGTAAGGATCTATCAATTTCCTCGGTCTACCCTCTCTTCTTCCCGATAATCTTATAGACATATGTATGGAAGAACTATTAGAGGAAGAATACTATGTTGAGTGTGAAATGATCTCCAAAAATCCATCTTTATGGATTCTCCCATTCCCAACCTTTTTTAGTTGTGAATGTGCCAAAAAATAAATTTATTGTTCCTATAAAGCACAGACCCTTGATATGAAAAATGTCTAGCGTGACCACACCTCCTTATATAGGAAGAAAAGAAGAACAACATCATCAATTTCATGCATACCCGATATTTATAGAACATAACGTAAAGTCTTACAAACATCCCGATCAAGTAGGTGATCTTTTTCTAATATTAGACATTTTGATAGATAAGATAACGAACAAGGGTTGTAAGTTTAAACCTAAATTACTAGGCCCTTGTCAAGAAAATGAAAATTTCAAGAATCCTACTTATCATTTGTGCACCTTGAAAGGTGAGGAGTTTGGTGAATCCATCGACTCACATCACATATAATGTTTTTTTCCTTTACATCATCTTTCCTTTTGTATTCTCATCATCTATATCATTTATATTGTCATTTAGTTTAAATTGTACTATGGAAACTTACTTTTCAAATGATTTTAAACTTTCAAACATTGGAAAATATCTCAATCATGACACTTCTACAATTTCTTCACACTCTCAAATTATATAATTTTCATCATCATTTCCAATCATGAGACAAATTTTGACATTACTCCTATAAGGACTTGCATGCTTCATCCTTTTTACAGTTTCTTCCAATTCAGGTTTTTCTCACCTATAGTTTTCTCTAGAAGCTTCCTGATGGCATATTTTTCCCTAAAAATATCTCTCCATAAAAAAACATTCTAATAATTTCACCTATAAATTTTTTTTTCCCATCTCAATCTTTGGTGATGAGCCCTCACATATTACTAGTTGAATGCGACTAAGACTATGGGGAAAATTTTCCTCCTAAAAAGCACAATACAAGATAAGGTAAGATAAATTAAATTATATATATATATATATATATAATTACAAATAATCACATTTTTTGTCCCTCCCAGTCTTTAGTGGTGAGCCCATGCTTATTAATGGGTAAGAAAATGTAGGAGGTCATGTACAACAATATATAATATATATATATATATTCTTATTACAAATAAATACATTTTCCATCCCTCCTAGTCTTTGGTGATGAACCAATGCTTCTTACTAGTAGAATGAAGCTGAGAAAGGAGTAATATGCCCTTATTCACCTACATTTTTTCATCGGTGATGAGCCCTTCTTACCAAGATTATCATGGGAGAATATGTATGGGGTCATGTCAATAAATTCTTAAACAAAAAGAAAGAAAAGTTCTTGAATATATGAAATTTCCAAGAAAATGATTTAGATGTTCATGCTAAGAGAGATAATCATTACTTAACCAGATCATTCCAATCACTAGGCCATCCACATATCTAAGTATAGTCAATACTTATAAGTGAAAATCATTAAGAATTTGACTAGTTAATCTTGATTGGGATTGAGCTATAATTTCCTAAATAAGTATTTATCAAAATTCTTATCTCTTGATCATCATTCTTATTCATAAAGTATTGAATCATACATCTCATGTCCTTCTTGGCTCTCAATGATGAGCCCTCACATCTTACTAGTTGTGTGGGGTCAAGAAGGGAGTGGGTTCATCCTACCATCATATCGTTTTTAACACATTTTTCCAATGGATAGGAATATCTAAGCATTGTTTGAAAGTAAAGTTTCCTAAGTATTATTTATAACTGTGTGCATCATTCTATTTATCATATTATGTTATTGTCCATAGCATTCATTCAAAAATTCAAAAATACCAAACACTCCTAACTATATAAGAGTGCACAAATTAAGTAAAGTTTATAGAAATAAATTTGCAAAGGGATGTCAACCAAACACACACACACACACACACACACACACACACACACACACACACACACACACACACACACACACACACACACACACACACACACACACACACACACATTTTTGTCAATGTTTAAGTGAAATTCCATCACACCAAAGGATATGTGTGGTCAAAATGCTCAACCATGAGCCAAAAAAAAAAAAGATATACAAACAAAAACAATGAGACTAAGAAATAAAGGCACTCTACCCATCCATCTCTATGATACCCCTTATGATTATTTCAACTACAAATTTCATTAAATTATCCTTGAATGAATTCAAAATAAAAATGCAAAAATACCAAACTTCTTATATCTAACCTATTCTTGAGCCTTATCCACTTTGCCATTGAGTTCATTACCATCATTTCTAAATACCCTCTAATTTAACTATACTTGAAAAATGAAATCGTCACTCGAAAATATGGGGCTCTACATTCGAAAACTTGCAATACACAAATGATCTCTAGAAATAGTGAAAATGACATATATAAATATAATAGATTTTGGATTTTCTAACATTGTTTTGAGAGAGTGTAGGTGGGCGTGTTGTGCATGGAGCTGGTAGAAATATCACCCCTACATGAATGGTATGTAACCTTATCTTTTTATTTCAAAACAACTTTCAAAATTTCTTTCTACTGCACTTGATTCTTGTGTTCTTTTATAGGTAGCGAGAAGGATCAATTGGTATGGAATCAACATGAAGTCAAATGAGGTAAAATTTATAACCCACCCATTTGGGATCGTTATTCTAATAAATCATGTTTTATCCCATTCATGGCTAAAATGCTCTTCCAAGGGGGAAATATGTACACACCCAAAAATACATGGTGCGACAGAAACATGATATGTCTCCTATGATGATAAAAACCTCTTCCAAGGTAAAAATGAGATCCGATCAATTCATCTATCCTTTTCATCCCTCCTTTGACTCACATCAACCTTTCTCATTTTTTCCTAGACTTCATTTTACTTACAAGATCATTTTTAAGCTTTTAGCATTATTTTTGAGGGTGGTTGTGCAACTTCCTTAGCGATTGTGTAATTGTCACTTACCAAAGAGAAGTGGTTACACAACCTTCATAAAGCTTGTGTAACCACCCCTCTAATAATAACAAGGTTGCGTAACTTCCGTGGTGGTTGTGCAACCTCCCTCTTGAAACAACAAAGGATCCTGTCACCACCCAATGTGTAATTAAAACACACATTTTTGAACTCATGTTTGGATTTTGAGAAAGATTTTATCACTTGTTTCTCAAACGTTTCTTCTATTTTTAGGTTCATTTAATTAAAATTAGAATTATCTTCCATATTTACTAATTTTAGAGTGTTGACTACCTCTCCATTTGGTGATTTGTCACTTCTTTTTCAACACATGTAAATTGACTTCTTCTTCCCCAAATTTTATAAAAGTTAACTTGTTACCCATATGATGGGTTCGATATTTCACGCTCTCTTTATGTAAAATTATGCTGCTGAATTTTTAGAGGAACCACATAGATAACTAATTCGTTTTTTGTTATTTCCTACCACATGCTTTTAGCCATTTCTTACATCAAGCCATCCAAAGTCATTTCTTTCTCCTTTATTACCATTCGAATATGTACATCCCTAGATCAATTAGACTTCATATTTAGAAGAGAATACAAAAATGAGGAGACAAGCACATCTTACCTTTGGGAAGCTAATAGAGTAAAATAATAACCAGGTTGGGGTTCTACTTGAATTCTTTGAAGATTTGAATAATCATCATTGTTGTTATTCAAAAGAAGTTATGTATTTAGATTAAAATAAGTGGAATATTCCATCACTTCCTGAATGTATTTATTTTATTTCTAGTATTACTTTAAAAACTTGAACCACTTTGACAATGCATGGGGTGACTTTTCTCTTACTAATATATTGAGTGAAGATCTTTAGATACTTCAAAATGAGGGAATTTTAAATCCTTGACCTAGTTGAGTGCTTCAAAACTATATTAGTGAATTACCTAACGGATTTTCATTAGTGTTGGTGATATTCAAGGAGTATTGAGTTCCTATGTTATTAGTATTTACAATGAGATCTCATAAGAGTTCTAGGTAATTAAATGAAGTGATATTAATTTGTGTATATAGTGTTTTGAATGTAATTTTTAATAATAAGATCGACTCAAGGAGAATGAAATTATCCAACAAAGATAACTAAATTGAAAGCAAAGTTGGAACATGTGTTGGTCTCAAACCATATAGGTTGGCTAGGATGGATTCCACATCATCCTGAAGAAATCACATGGTTTTAGAAAAGGTTACAATGCATGCAGTCCAAAATATGTGTTGGCAGAAAAATTTTGATATAGAAAATTAGGTGTCTTCACCAACATTCATGGGGTTACGCCCCTCTACATTGAATGGTGCATCTCCCATTATTGAATGTAAACTAATATAATCGTGTCTAAATGTTGTGGGTTGGTAAAAAATTTTGAGGATCACACAGGAATACTCCACTAAATGTGTGGAAAAGTGTTTGTATGGAGTACAACGGAGGAAATTACGATGAGGGGTGAAGGAGGGAAATTATGAAAGTAAGATTATTGTTGTGAGTAGGAAAATTATAGAATTCACACCCAATAACCATATTAGTTCGACATTTAATATAGAAGAAATGAATTAAAGACACAAATTTCCTTAGATTCATCTATAAAAGATGCAAAATTCCTTTCTAACACAATGTTTGCAAAGTGCATAAAATAGAGAAGTAGAAGAATACTTAAGAAAAGATGAATAGAATAAATGTAGCTTTTATTTCATGTGCATTGATGATACAAATCTCAACAACAATAATCCACAATTGCTACAACATATATGTTATCAAAATATAGCATTTTCAGGATCCCTTGGAATGGAGAAGCCATCCCAATTTATAGAAATTTGAATTGACCTCTCATTTCCCCCACATAAATCTTCATGTTCATATTCCTCTTATGACCTTTCATTTTCCATTAGAAGAGAAAAATTAATTATTTCTCTTATAATTTTGAGAAAATACTTTTACAATTTTTTAAAAATGTCACTTAAGTGAATAGGAAAAATAAAATGATTATGCTCAATGAAGAATTAGAAATGGGAGAGAAGGAAAAGGGAGAATAAGAGAAGGAGGGAGGAGATGGAGAAAAACCACTCTTTTTATGATCGATAGAATTCCTTGATGCAAGTCATGAACTTTGAATGAAGAACTCTAACCCTCTATACTGAAAGAAGCCTCCTCCTAAATGGTGAACACTTACAGCCTTGAACTCTTTTGCACCATGAGAAACTTCCTTTTGAATGATAAAAATTATAGCCCATCAGGTACATTGAGTGAATAAGTGAGAAGCACTTGATCACTAGACCATTGTAGACAATGAAGGATGTCCTCACACACTTGAACAAACCATGAAAAGTTGTCACTCCTTTTTTACCAATCATGCATATGAATGAGGACTTGAAACAAATTTCTTGTATAATGAAACCATGATGATTATTCCACCTCAAGGAAATTTGATATGAGAATCTGACCACTGATGACCCTCCATAATAATTCAATGACAAATATCCCTGATGAATACCATTTTTATCACCTCTCCTCTTTTGGATATCCTTGAAATGATGAACCTTTTCCACACCACTCGAACACACCAATAAGAGGAGTGATTAGTAGCCAAGAAGTAGACCACTGAGAATATAAAAATATGACTCCCCTTATTGAGAAACTCCTTTTGATCTTTGAGATGCTATAACATATTTATGATCAACCATTCACATGGGAGAAATTGAATGTACTTTGTTCACCTAGCCATGATCATTGATTTTGTCACTACGGGAGCACTGATGATGAGTGAAGCATGAGAAAAATAGTTATGATTCAAAAGTGGGGAAAGGAGAATGATACCAAAATAAATTTCATCCACCAATTGACCATGCATTCCATGTGAAATGAACTGAAAGGGCTTTTGGTACAAAATTGACAATTTTCTCATTTTGACCCTCCTTGTTCATCACATCGGGGAATGTGGGAATTGAATTAAAAACAAAGAGAGGAGATCCCGTGAGTTTCAAGACCATCATAGGATGAGTGAATGACTGAAATTTGACCAATTTTAGCTCGTTTTACGCATTTACTATTTTTATGATATTCACCATTATGATCCCATTTAGCCAATTGTTTCCATTTTTGTCAATCTTGTCAATTTTGAGTGTCCCGGTCATGAAGGAATGAAATAAGGATTATGAATGCATATTTTTCTCAAAATTACTACTTTTAGAAGGTTATCCATAAATAATTACTAAAAATATGAATTGGTATTCCCAATGTAGTATTTGAAAGAAACCACTTGTAGAAGTTTGCATAATTCATTTCGAAGATATGCTCGAATTTTTGCATGATTCAAATTAACTGGAACCTTAAGAAGTGAAGAGTTACCTCTCTACCCTTTCACCGATATGTCATGGTAGACATTAATGGCATCCCTGATATTTTTATACATTTTTCTTTCCCACATCTGATTGTAAAAAATTTAGCTTCTCCAAAATAGTTTTTTTAGACTCGTCTTCAACCTATTAGCTTGATCTGTCCGCTGAATGATGGGAAATTGAAGAAACAAAAGCTTGGGAAAAAATTCAGAGTTTGATTCCATTTAAAATATATTGAATCATTTAATATTCTCTCACTTTTTTCTTGAATTAGTTTGGAAAAGAGGAATATTGCAAAAAATCTCACTTTGATCTATTTACCGGATTGTGAGATATGAATTTTTCATCGATTATGGGCACAAAGCCCTTCGAGACAAAAACATGAGCCTAGAGTTTTGAAAAATTAATATTTCTTGAATATTTTGTTTCTATTATCATGATAACATGGAGGAAAAATGGGAGGAATAAAAAAATTATGCACAATTTGTTGAGAAAATTTGACAACATCTCTAGGGTTTTTTCATGCACATGGAGAAAGGGCTTTGAAAAAAATAACTTCGTATTTTTATTTTTTCATGGGGGAGGGGCATATTTTTACACTTTTCTCCTTAGAAAATGGATGAAAGGGATAGAAAAAAATTCCTTATCCTTATGAGGACAAGTGGCGATCATGCATTTGTTGGCGGGTGAGGGAGAAGGCCTTGTTTTTAAGAACCGTAGGTGAGTTTGGGTCACATAGGGAACCATGTGGAAGAAAAAGGGGAGGGAAAAAAATTTCCCCCTTTTCCCCTTATAAAAGGGACAAAAGGATAGAAAAATTCACCTTAGCATCATGGTGATAATTTGCGAGCACGCATTTCATAGAGCAAGGGCTAGAAAATTGTCAAAGGGAGCTTACTGAGGCTTTCCATGGTCATGTGATGGTTCTAGGAGATATATTATGGGTGGGGAACATTTTTCCCCCTTTTCCCCTTGGTAAAGGGATGAAAGGGACACAAAAGTGCACCTCACCTCATGCTCGACACGTAGCACTAGAAAAAATTTCTAACTATGAGAGTGTACCTTAAGAGATAGCTTGAAGATGAAGTTGTCGATATACATGAAGTATTTTAGGAACTTCTCTATATTTTTTACTCTAAACATAATTTTTAGAATAATGGGATGGGTCCCATGATATTATTCCTCCTTAAACACCTTTAAAAATAGTCTTTTCTTGGGACCGCAAGGTGTGCCTCGCCAAAATAGATCATGGAAAGAAGTGCTTTCGCCTTGTGAAAAATTAAAAGAAAAATAATTTAGATAATTTAATTATATTTCCAATGGTATCATTTTTTGCCTTCAACTCATTCTGGAGCTCCCAGAATCATCTTCTGAAGATTAGGTGTTTTTTCGAAGTGCAAGATCCTTTACCTCCAAAAACCCACTTTCACTGAACTAGTCCCCAAATCATTGCTAAATCTTCCTAAATCACTTGAAATATGATCTTATCTCCTTGATACCAATTTCTTGATGAATTTAGTCCTTCAAATTTTCTCCGTGAGACGCACACCTACCTTTGAAAGGCTAAAAATAGTCATTCCTAAGTCTACTTGAAAATCCACCCCGAGATGAACTATCTCTCAAGAAATTTATAAACTTGTTTACATATTTCAAACACATGTAAAATTTCACTAAAATACATATAATAACTCATAGGATTGGGATATGCCTAATATAAGGGTAAATTGATCCAGGGGAATGCTCAAGAGGGCTTACAAGAAAATGTCTTAACACTAGGGTAAAGTTATCATGTTTTCAATATTGAATTTTTCCCATGCAAAAACACATGAAAACAATTGGATCTAGCTTGGGGACATGTTTTGGATCAACCAAATCAAGTGTAAATAAGTAAAAATCATAGACAAAGAAAGTAAAATAATAAAACACAAATTACCTTTACCATAGACCTCTTGCAAACCAAAAGATAAGACTGTAGAAGCTTGAATCTTGTTTGATCTTGTTATAGTTTGGATTATGGATTATATTTGATATTACTTATCCAAAGGGATTTATAGATTCTACAAGAATATTTCACAAGGATGCGGATGTCAAATTGGTACAATTTGGATGCAATTTTCTCAAAGCTCAAGGGATAGATTTACAAAGGAAATGGCTTGCTTTTATAGTTGAGGGTAGAGCCATGAAAAGTGGATTTGACATTGACTAAGCTCTAGGTTAATGGTTGAATCACCCGGGTTAACAAGTAGACTTGGAAATTGGTAGTTGTAGATTTAAAAGGGCAGTGGACATTTAGAGTATAGAAGTTACATCCGCAATTGAATTATGTGTACAATCCAATTTCCCCACACTTCTAAGAATCTAGAAGTCTAGTTCAAGTTTAGTTGATTGAATAGGTGGAATTAAATAACTAAATTTAATTAGTATTTAATTATGAGGAGATAATTAACCATTTAAATAAATAAATGTTTAATTATATTAGCTAGAAGGTGTTAGGAATTAATTTAATTAATTCCAAGAGCATGGTAGAATTAAATTAATTAATTCTAAAGGGTAGGAATATAACTTGGGTGATATAATTAATTTTTATTAATTTCTAAAATCGTGTATTCAAATGGCGTAATTCATTTAATTAATTTCAAAGGGGTGTACTATGGAAAGATAGAATTAATTTAATTAATTCTAATTGGATAGAAGCGGGATAGAAATATGTATGTATTTTTAGGGTGTTTACATTTTCCCCTCTTTAAAGTTATGTTTTGAAGTAATAGTGCTTTAAATATAGCAAATGCATCCATAGCATCGAGTAGAAAGTAGTGAAGCATTTGGATGCCCCCATAAGATAGGATAGTAAATAATTTTCCCCTCAAGTGGGTGAATGATGCAAGAAGGTGGTGGATGCCCACTTAATAGGAAACAGAAAAGGAATTTGAACAATGAGGATGGGAGGAATTGTGATAGTAGAATGAGTGTAATTTGGAGAGTGTGAATATAAGAGAAACATTTATTTTACTTTGTTTCATAATATATTTTTCACAATGATTATTAAGGAATCAATATGGTTAACCCATATGTGCATAAACAAACACACACAACAAATAAAATAGAAAAAGGAAAACAAGCCCAATATGAAGAGTAAGTGCAATCCTTAGGGTTATAAAGGAACTAGGATGTTATCACACTACTTTCAATTGGACAGATATGTAAACATCAATAATGCAACACAACTTTAAAAAAGAGGACAATCAGCTATGCCCCTAATGCATGTCACAATGATGATTAAATAGATGCAAATTCCCCCAAGCACTTAAACTTATGAAAGGATTGGGAATAAGATTAGACTGGAAGAGTAGAATATACTTAGATACTCCTTGTAACACTCTTGCTAGATCCATGGTATAAATGATCTAAGATAAATTACCCCTGGAGAAGTTATATCGCAAAGGAAAAAAAAATTTGTGACTTTCTCCATGTAGAGTAAGTAATCGTGTAAAGGGAATAAAGTGGAGTGATAGTCATAAGATATGAAGGATCACTAGGGTAATAGATAAAGGTATGACTATCGAGATTGTGTATAATTGTTGTAAGATTCACTACAAGGTTTTCCAATTGTAGGATTTTGATGACAAGTGAATATTTTTCATTTATGTTAAAAGGTTTTTGGACTAGGATCCTACCCGAGTACAAAAGGATCAAGCCCATATATTCAAAGAAAAATCATACAAAAAGAACATCCGATCACAAAAAAATGGAGCAAAGATAAGAGGAAACAAGGAAGCCGCAAAACAACGTAAAAGAGTACAACAAAACCCAAATGAGACCAAATTAGTACAACATCAAAATAGCAAAAAAAAAGAATAACAATATAATAAACTAGAATAGAAAAACCCAAGCATTTTGAAGCATGCTCAACCATTCTTTGGTATTCTTTGATAGGTTCTTTTGTAGGCTTCCCGATTTTCTTTAATATCCTCGATTTACGGTGACTCCATCCTTGGATTTTTCCTTGCCTTTGCTAGTTTCCATGATAGAGGTAATACTTGAGAGGATGTCCAAGTTTCCCTTGAGAATAGAGAGAATGTCACACTGCTTGTTCCTAATTTTTATTGTTCTTCTTCGATGGCTTTGATTCTCTTCTCCATTTCTTCCATCAATTGTTCATCTTTGCTCCCACTTTTAACAACAAGCTTACACCCTCTAACTTTTTCCTTCAAAACCTTGCATTCCTTCCTTATCCAAGTGATCATATCAAAATGCGAGATCAAGCTCACTCTCCAATCCTTTATCCTTATTTTTCTTTATATCATTTTTGTCTCCCATGGCTAGTAAGCTAAGAGAAGCATCCCCTTCACCAAAGGAGGAGAAGAAGGCAGGGTATGTGAAGGTGTGTGGTATGGCTAAACCTTATTGATTCTAAGGACACAATCATATTGAGGAGGTGGAGGGATAAAAGGGGAGGGGGTCTTTTGGATGGACCAGGGGATGGGGAGGAGGTGCAGGGTGGTTGTTGACAATGAGTAGATTGAAGTGTTTGTAGAGAAGGAGGATGAGGGCATGGTGAGAGGGCTTATCTTGTTTCCCTTGAAGAACCAGGTTCACCGAGTGGTCCAGGGATTATAGGAGGTAAAAAGGGAAGTTGACCAACACATTCCTTATAAAATGGTTTAGAAAAACTAGATATAATAAAGGGGTAACTTTAAAGTTGTTATCTAAAGTGAGGTATTTCATGATTACAAGACTCACCTTGTCATATGGTTTTGGCATCGAATCCCTGAGATACCCACTTTTAGCTTCGACCAGGCTTTCATCTCCTTCCAGAAACTTAGCCTCCTCCTCTTTTTGTCATAGTTATTCTTGAATAAATGCATGCACTATGGAGGTTAGTGACTTCAGAAATGGTTTCCTTAGTTATTTGGAATTCTCTGTTCCTATAGTGAATCTTACACCCATTCTAATTCTAGACAAACTACTGAGAGATATGATAATCATGGCCCTTGATCATATTCATGAAATGGTTGAATCCACCCTTATTGAGAATGTCTCATACCTTAGAATCCTCCTTCATTGGTTACAGTTAATAGGCTCAACTCTACAAATGTATCCACCCATTGTAGGAAAAACCCTAGGTGAGCGAGTAGTCAAATTCAAGAGATTGAGAGGAAGGGAGCCAACACACACAATGTTAATAGTGTCTTTCCAACCTCCAACATTCACAATTTTATGATTTTGGCTCTCTTTATTGATGATGAGTTGTACATTATGAGGGAGTAAGGTGATATGGTACCAAATTTGAAAATCATTAACCATGACCCCTAGGTTAGCTAAGGAGTCTGCTAAATGATTACCTTCCCTATAAGTATGAGCAAGGGTACATCTAGGAAAGGATTTAATTAGTTGAGTTGCCTCTTCAATAATTTTTTAATGGACCAAATAACTTGGGATGATCCTTTGAGACAATTAATAATATTCAAGGAATCCCCCTCAATTATAATGTTCTAAAGATTGAAAGAGATAGCTAGTCTGATTCCCCACATAGTCATTAATGCTTCGAATAGTGATTAGTTTGAATTCCAGGGACCAACATAATCAGATATTAGATGTCATGTAGCCCCTCTAATGAAACCTCTCGTCCCCGAATTCCCGGGATTACCTTGGTGACACCATAAAAATTAAGTTTGTATGACTCTAAAGTAGGGGGAATCCAAGAAACCAAAGATCTCTCAATCTTGGGAGAAGCAAAAAAATTAAGCACACTGGAGATATTTCATTTCTTAAGAATTTAAACCTCCTTTAAATTTTGGTTTAATCTCTTCTTAGGATTGACTCTAGAAATTTCATGCTTAATTCCTTCAACAAGTTGATTAAACAATCTACCTGATATAAAGATTTTTGTTGGTGAAAATACTTTGGTTCCTATCTTTCCAAATAAGCCAGATGATATAGGGGAAGGACAACATCTAGATTCTTGTGACAATCATATGTTTGAAGGGAGAGTTCAATTTTTTCTAATATGAGAGGATGTTGCTTGGAAAGACCCATTTCACTTACATAATCCTAAAAAAGAGTTCCATACTTCCACAACATAATTACAGTGAAGGAAAAGGTGATTAGTCCATTCCTCAACAAGCTTACAAAGATTACACCTGTTGGGGATATGTTGTCCTCTTTTTATCCAATTATCAGTAGTAAGAATTTTGTTTTGAATGGATAACCAAAGGAAGATATTAATTTTGGGGGTCAATTATTTAATCCATATCTTACTCCAATCGATGGTTGAAGGAATGATGTCAGAAATGATGATGTATCCAATTTTAACAGAGTAGGAGCCATCAAATGATTCATCCCAAACCAGCTCATCACCAGTCTCATTTATAAAGGTGTGTAAAGAATATAGAGTGAGTTGAAGAATCTTAACAGATTATATAAGGTGCAAAGTGAATATTTGTTCTAAAATGTTTTATGATTTTTCTTTTTTTTTTATTATTATATTATTTTTTTATGGTTTTACAAAATATTTGAAAACTTGATGTAAAGAAAAGGAGCTGCCTATTTGCTATACCATATTTATTATGGACAAGTGATGCTATTGATATCATAAAACAATCATGGAAAACAAACCCAATATGAACAAGAAGGATCCACACCAATTTATATGTGAACTACGATGCGGAGAAATTGTCTCGCAATTAGTCTACATGATACAAAGAAACAAAGTATAAAATAACAAACTAAAATAAGAAAAACATCATCACAATGTTGATAGACCACAACAAGATAAAACTTACAATAATAACATCTAATGACACTCTGAATGTGTTCCAAATTGAAGAACTAGACATATTTGAATGCCCTTGAGTGATAGCTTATAACTCAAGAGGATTAGATAGGGCTGAAGAGTGGAGTGTGTAAATACTCAAAACAACTCTTTTCATATCCCATTTAATTTTGATCTATATTGGATTTAATACAAGTGTGTCCCAAGAAAATTTATATTGCAATAGTATAATTGATTTCCATGAGCATAGATATACACCACAAGCAAGGAAATTGATTAGTGAAATATGATCTGGAATCATCTTGAGGAGTACCATCAAATGGTGAAATTGTTGAACTATGCTACTAGTTGTTGAAATTTGGTCAAACATTTTCTAATGTTTTTATTTTGACAATTTTATACTATTTTTATTTTTGGAACAATTTTATATTGTTTTTGGAGTTTAGAACAATTTTATATTGTTTTTGTATTTTTGAAACATATTTGAATGTTTTTAGTTTTGTGAAACATATTTGAATTTTTTTATTTTTTGAAATATATTCAATTTTTTTATTTTATAAAACATATTTGAATGTTTTTTGGATTTTGGAAACATATTTGAATGTTTTTTATTTTTGAACATTTTAAAAATATTTTTGACTTAGTAAAAGGGATTACACACTTGAACGCAAGTGCAAACAATTAGAATCATTCCATTCCATTGGCAAAAATGTAAATGATGTAATGATAGGATGTCTCACTCCATGTAACTAGGAACATTTGAGGGATCATCATTGAGAGACAAGAAGGACATGAAAAACAAGGTGAATATTGATATGAAGGTGAAGATATTGGATTCTAAGACACAAGGTGTAACAATGATCCGTGTAATAAGAATGTAACTCATCTTTATTTAATATTATCTAAATGATTCAAAAATGATTACACTTTAAAGGTTTTGACTAGACCTAGATTTGTAGATGACCTAGTGATTGGAAAAATCCGGTTGAAGGAATTGTTGTCTCTCTTTAACATGAGTAGATAAACTACTTCTTGGGATGTTTTTGATTAAGAAATTTTGATTCATATTTGATAAAGGATTTATTGATTAATTATTTTTGTGAAGGAACCCCTACATGTTGCCCCATGCCACTAGGAAGAGACAAGGGCTCAACACCGAAGAAAAAATGTAGGTGAGTAAGGTCACCTGCCTCCATTCCTAGTCTCACACTACTAGTGAGATGTATGGAATCATCACCAAATAATGTGAAGGACAAAAGGTGTAGTGATTGATTTATTATTTTTTTATTTTTAGATTTATTTGGCCTTATTTTTTGATAATGTTCTTATTGGGAAGGAACATTATACCCCCAAGTCTCACCGCATGCAACTAGTAGGACACAAGGGTTCAACATTGTAGACTAATATGGATAATCAAAAGGTCTAGGTAAAGAAGTTTAGTGCTTTCTATTAAAGAGAAATCTTGTTTAAAAGGAGTATTTTCCATCACTAATCTTTAAGACAAAACCATAGGTAAAAATATTTGAAATGGTAGAAACCATAATAGGGATGAGACACACAATGCCCAAGAGGAATAAGTTTAACATGTGTTTAATAGGTGAATAATGAGAAGATATGATAATGGTATGATTAATATATCTGCCAATAGATGGAATGTTTAACATTATTTTCACTTTCTTTTCCACTTTTCATTTTCAGATTACAAGACATTAAATAAATGTTTAATATATATTTTTATTTTATTTTTATGAATTTGAATTTTTATGGAGGATATATTGCAATGGACTTCTCACAAGAGAGTTCTATATTTATTAAAGTTGAATGGTATAAATTTACAAGACCTGGGTGGAAGAGTTCCAAGTCAAAGGAGAGAATCATAAGATTCGATAGGTCCAAATTTATGATACTTGGGTGGACAAGGGCCAAGTCTACGGAGTGAATCAAACAATTTGATGAGTCCTAAGGTAGGAGACTTGGGTGGACAAGGGCCAAGTCAAAGGATGTGTGATTAAATAAGGATTTGATGAGATTGAAAGACCTGTGTGATGTTAGAGGAGGATTGTCAAGGTGAAGTATATGTTGAAATGCACATTCATTCATGAGTGTAAGAATGTGAGGAAGGAAGGATTGATCTCTAGATGTATATCTAATGATCCTTACAGGCCGTAGAGAGAACATATTCAATAGTTCTCTGTTGAGGTTTTTGATAAATTTATTTGAAAAAAGATTTTCAATTAAGGTGTGAAAAGTTTTATAACGATATTCTGGTATTCATAACTCAAGGAGTGTATGCATGTAAATGTATTGATATGTAGGAACCATCATTGATGATATTCTTGCAAGAGTGATCATTTGAGGGATTACAGACATAGAAGGTTGCGTTAGTGAAAGTGTCCATAATTTTTTGGTTTTGTTTCTACAAAAATACTAAATATATCAGTATAGGAGACAGTAGTGAAAGAATAGAATAAATATCAATGATTTTTTATGATAGACCCTCTTCGTAGAGTCTACAGCTATATCGAGGGTTAAAAGGGAGGCTTGAAGTAAGTTCAAGCTCTCGTTTGGTGTTAGAAGATTATTGTCTAAAACAAGTTTAGTTTCTATGTGAAATAAAGGAAGAAAATATGGAAAAGAGATTGATTGGTGATAGGAGAGAGATACTTTCCTTTTTCATGATCTTGTTGAATGCCGGTATGTACGTAAGTGTGGAAAACAATCAACTCTTCATTAGAAGTTGTGGAGGTTAACATGTCTTTAATTGTTATATCTTTGTTTGTTGGCCATTTCTTGGTTTTGTTGTCATTGATGTAAACCCCATTAATGGAAAAGGGTTTCATGGTAGTCATGTGTGTCTCCCTAAGATGTTGTTTAGGTGTCAAGTATGAAGTTCATATGGTTTGGTGAAGTTCGGTTGTGTCCTGGTGTTTGGTTGAGTATGTAGAATCATGGTTTGAGTCATTCTAAGTTGATTTGATGTTTTTATGAGGTATTATATAGTCCATGAGGTGTGTTTTAGATGTGTATGTGTCTACATGATGTTATCATGTCTAGGTCGTGTGGTTTCAACATTGAGTCGAGTCATTACAGGGCTTGTTTCTAGCCTTAGAACATGTAAATTGAGGTGGAGATGTGAGTTTTGGACCACATAATTCTTGTTGGATCATGGTTTCATCATAGTGTAAGTGTACCTGAGGTGTATGGTGTGTTAGAGGTCATTATTTAGTGATTTAATGCTTTTATGAGGTTCTTGGGAAACAAATAGTGAGAAAAAGTCAATTTGCATAGGTAAGTCATTGTGGCAGGATATTTTGAGGAATATCTGGGCTATATGGTGAGCATGGAAAGTTATATCAGGATGTCATGGTTCTTCATGCCAAATTTTAGGTCATTTTGAAGAATATTTTTGAAGATATGTAAGTATTAGTAAAAGCTGGGTAAGTGATAGTGTGTTTGTGAGACAAATATGGACCTTTTGATGTGAAATGTGAAATGTATTATTTACATGGGGACCTGATATATTTGGAATATATTCTTAGGTAAATTATTAATATTTCACAAAATAATGATGTTTTTTTAACCTTACGTTTTTATGAACGATCGTTAAGAAGATAAAGTGGTTTGAAACCCTAGTTAAACTCTAGCTAGGGGCAGCTTATAGATAAGTCATTGTACCATCCCAGTTTTATTGTTTATTCAAAATTTATGATTTTATTTTGTATATGAATCTTATAGGTTTCCATAAAGGTATTTTAGTTCTTGTGATAGTATTTGAGCCCCACCTAAAAATACAAGTTTCTAAAAAGTTTCATTTGGGACAAGGTTGTCCACGTGAGTTACAAAATAATTTTTTTGTGAGATGTATGTGAGTTTTTCTTAATGTAAAAATATTTTTAGGTCATGATAATGCAATTACATGGTTAAGTGTGCTTCATTCAGTTGATTGGTCAAAGGGTCATTTTGGAGCAGCAAAGTAAAAGCGTATTTAGTGACATAGGAATAACAGGGAGCTACATGTTGATTTAGGAGGTATTTAAAGTTGTGTTGGAAATAAAATTAAGATATATTTATAGATATATAAGGTTTGATTCATGATGATGAGTTTTAATATGTTTTCTAGATCAATTTATGGATAATAACATTTTGGATATCCAGTGATGAACTATATTTGTGAAAGTTTTGAGTTGTTTGGAGCATCAAATGGATGATTTTATGATTTCTATCACTTGTTATTTGAATAAGGATGAAATTTTTATCTAATTAATCCATTTTTATGTCTTTTAAGTGTCATAAAGATAGTTTATCAGCTAAGGTTGTAAAACATGCTTTTGGGTAGCTTGATTTGGTGAAGAGAAAAGTTTTTGAGGTTTGAACCATGGGATGTTTCATGATCTATAACATTTTTAGATATGTTTTACATGTATCTCCATTTCCATATAGTGGTCACATGTAATTTTTAGGTGTCATTTGGTGGTGGTACTGAGGCCCAAAGATGAAATCCAAGCATAGGAAACAATCGCTTTGAAAAGGTAAAGAGCCTCGTGGGCCCATTAACCGAAATAATTTGATTGGTTCATGTAAATCGTAACTATGTATGATGTTTAAATTTTATTTTAAACATGTTTAATTAATTTAAGATATTTAAAATATATATTTTTAGGATGAGGGGATTTTTGTTATCCCAATGCAAGGGTTTTAGGATTTATGGTGCATGGAATGTTGTTTTTAGATAGGCCGATCTATTTGGATCATATGTGACTATTTTAATGGATGTAATTGAATGTTATAAAGTATTATGGGTCTAATTTTTCATGAGGAGAAAAACTCCGTTGGGTTAGATAGAAGAAGAGCTTATAAAAGTGATATATTAGCTTATTTTGAGAGCTAGTCTTGCAAGGGGAAGAAATGCAACCTAGAGGAGAGATATTTACAGGTATGAAAGCATGTATTGAATTCTGTATATATATTTTATATTTATGAATGTATGGAATCATGAGAGTAAGATTTTAAAATCAAGACAAGTTGAGAAAGTACAAGAAAGAGTAAGATTGAAGACCTATGGTATGAGCTAGGGTTTATGAGCTGAATATGTAATCTCCATCAATTGTGGTAGCGAAAAAATTAGATATCAAAAATATTCAGGTGGATGAGTTGATTATTTTTCATCCTAGGTGGTTGTAGCCTTATTTTGGAGTCAGTGCTTCACTAAATTAGGGGTTGGTGCTCCTTGTAGGGTTGGTGCTCCTTGTGAAGTTAGTGCTTCACTAAATTACTTTGTTTTGGGTAATATCATAAATGTTTTAGTGGTTTTTCTTCCCCTTGAGTTTTTCCCACATAAATATGGTGTTCATGTGTCTTCTTCTTTGTTTCATGTTGTTGTGAATGCTTAATACACATCTAATGCACATATATGGTTATGGATGGTAAATGGATGAATGAATCAATGAATGTATGTGATGGTAAATGAATTGAAATATTTGTAGGACTGATTCACCCCACCCCTCTTAGTCCATTGTGCTTCCAATAATTGGTATCATTTCAATTCCTTGAGAAGCAAGTCTAACAGCTTGAAGGAGATCCTAGAATAACAAATGGGTAAGTCTATTGATCTTTGGAGGAAACAATATGAGTTTTCTAAGTCTATGGTTTTTGGATTATAAGATAATATGAGTGAAATGAAGAAATATTATGATCAAGCTATCAAGGATTTGAAATCTCAAGTGGAGATGATGTCTGATTCCCTAAAAGAGAAAGAGGAAGCTTTTTCCAAGTATGAAGAAAAATTGAAATCTCTTGAATTATATTGGGAGAGTGCATCAATTATATTGAATTTGTATGAGAGGTTTGAGAAGAAATCCAAATATATTAATGAGGTTTTAAAAGGCCAAAGAGCATCAAATTATAAATCAAGTCTAGGATTTGAAGGAAAACATGTGAAGAGTGATGGAGATGCTAGACTAAGTACTAAATCAGATAAAATGGTGATCAAGAAGGCTCATCCAAGTAGGTATAACTCCATTAGGAAACCTAATTCTATGAGGTATGGTTCTTCATTTAATGGATATTGCTTTGTTTCTCATGATTTTGGTCATAGATCTATAAGTTGCAAGAAAAGGCCTTTTAAGAATGGTGTAGGTTCCTTCAAGGTGAATGTCACTCATGTTGTGAGTATGGGCATAAAGTAAAATATTTTGGATGAAACTTAAGTGTGTTCGAGCCTAGATGGAATAGGAAAGTTTTTTTCTTCAAGTGTCAACAACTGGACATATTGCAAGATTTTTCCAAAGAAAGAGAAGGTTTATTGTAAGTCCTTATCCCATAGTCAAGAAACATTTGGATCATGCTAATAAGGTCAATATAAATGATTCTTAGTTTGTTATGTACAATATGAAGTCATCGAAGGATGAAAACAAGGTCATCATGCCCAATTCAGGTCAAAGAAACATTTTTACCTTAGTTTATGGATTCATATCTAAAGAAGAAAATTTTTGATTGAATGCAATCCATTCTGTAGTGCATGAGAAGCTAAAGAAACTTAGAGTTTGGGAAACTTCAAGAGTGATTAGGTATGTGAATTGATCCATCCGTGAATTTTTATTCATTATTATTGTTAGGTGTCCGAGTTTGTTAGTATGAGTTAGTCTTCCTTATTCTTAAGTTATTAAGTTCATTGTGGCATGTTGCTTCTCATAATTCATATATCATAGCTCTCCTTTTCTATATCATAACAAAAGGTCATAAATTGAGCATCTTGATTAACTAAGTGTATTCTTGCGGTCTAAAAGTGTGTTGAAGTTTTTATCTTAGCATGTCCATGTTCTTATCAATCTATGAGTAATCTTTTAGGGAAAGAAAAGATAGCTTTCTATATTCTAATGTTTTCATTTCAAGTTACATCATGATTATGAGTGCTTCAAATTATTTTGTGTCATTTTCCATCAGATATGAATAGAGACAAGGTGTTGTCTTTGTCCCATGATGTTTAAAGTGTGACTCATTCAAATGATAATTTGATAAGTCTGATTCAAGATCTTTTTATCAAATAGTGGTCATCTCTCTCTAAGATACGATTCCTTATGTTTTGTGAATTTGGTATGTGTTTAACTCTCAAATCTGAGAAGAAGGGTCTCTAACTATGGAGATCATAATGAGGTCTAAAATCAGTGCATTCTATGTAATTGAGCCTTCAAATATGAGAATGACGTATGTAGATATTGTGTCAAGGGTACAAATATGTTGGTGGAAATATTCAAGGCATGTTCAACTATGCAAGGTCTTAAATATGCGGTGGTGCATTGAATCAAGTAATTCATACCAAAAGGAGAGGCCTAAAAAAATCAAGCCAAACATTTCAAGTATCAAATTCTTGAATCCATGATCAAAGATGTTGTAGTGATGTCTAAAAGGTTGTAAACATGGGGTATCTTTGTGTTTCAGTCTTGATTATGTCACTCATAAGGTCTTGATTCCAAGTGTTTATATGAGTGTCAAAAGAAGTTGATAATATCATAAGCCTACATGATATGCCATAAAGTGGCAATAAGAAGGTGCAATTCTAAGGTATAGTCAAGAATCATGAGTGTATTTCAAGACCTGAAGTGGAGTCTCAGGTTGTAAGTAGTATATTTTTCAAGGAATGTCTCATCATCTTGAATTCAAAATTTAAAAGTTTTCTAATGAAGAAGATTACACAAGATGAGTGAAGAAAGTGTTTGATTACCCTTAATGATATGAAATTACATCATGTGTACTATATAGTGTTGTTAAAATAGTTAAGAAGTCTTTTGAGATTTTACCCCTTCAAATAGGATTACTTGTTTCTATCTAGCACATATTTCTCAAGTTTTCTCAACTCATGTATGGAGTCATAATGGCATGGATGTGTGTCAAAGGAGGTATATTAGTGAATTCTATAGTAAGTTTCAAGGTCATTAAAAGGAAGTATGAAATTATACCAATCCTAATTTAGGTCTAAGAATATTTTAGTTGTTTCTCTAAGTTTCGTGAAGCATGATATGGCTCACCAAGAGGATATTTTTCAAGATACTAGTAAGGAAAAGGAATAACTACCCTAAGGAGGTGTATGAAACACTAGGAATCTTGAGATGATCAAGTAAATGTGTAAATACTATAAAAATATGTTGCAATTATGGGTCTATTACTTTGGTGTTTATGGTGTAACTTAAAACACGCGAGTTGGTAAGTGTTTATGACGTAATTTAATTGCAAAGTTTTTTATTATGAATTAGAAGTTACAAGATCAGATAATGTTGTTAACTCCAAACATGTAGAATGTACCAAAGATGTGGTTTATTGGGTCCGGGTCTACTAAGGACTATAATTTAAAATAAGACACGACAAAGTTTGTGTGATTAGGTATGGTCATAAATTGAAAGATAAAGGTATTGATGTATTGAATAGATGTAGTGGGATAAACTTCAGGTCGAACATCATTATGAAATGTAGAAGTCTATGATTGAGATTATATGATATATAAAGGAAAACCTTGAGAAGGAGTTAATCTAGAACCTCAAATAAATGATCCAAATATATATGAGAAATTTGAAAATTTTATTTCAATAAAAAAACTTGTATGACCTTGATATTTTCTTGAAATAAAAGGAGAAGACATATTTCAGGGGTTGTAGTTATTGGCTTCTTGTACTTGTGATTGATAAGAATGAAATATAAATTTGTAAGAGGTATTTAAAAACTTTATGATAGTGCTCAAAGTATATGATTAGTGAAATCAATATTTATCCGGTATATTGGAAATTTGATCTCTCAAGTGTCTAGGTCACAAAAAGAGGCATGATATAGGTATGGTGGTTCTTGAATTGTCTTTTGAGTATTTTTGAGTTAGAACATGACAGAGGACATGTAGATGGACCTAAGAAGGTATGAGAGTGTAACAAGTAGAGGAAATTTTTGCAGAAGGTATGTCCATCTTAAATGATATATGAACTCTTCTTAACATATTATTGTTTGGTTTAGCATTCAAATGAAGTGTGTAAGGCACTATAGACATTGGAAATATGTCCAAGTAACAAGGTACATAACTATATATGTACTACAATATTTATGTAGAATAATATCATGTCTCAAATATGGTAATGTGTTATGTGGACCTAAAGGTGATCTCTTGTCTCTTGAATAGCATTTGAAAATTATAAAAAGGTCTAAGGTATTGAACAATGTACTTCTAGTCTGAATTCTATGTATGAGATATAAGAATCAAGAAATTATCCTTCTAAGTCACTCCTATGGATTGAAGCCTCTTATGAGTCTAAAATTCAAATGTTGTTGGTATGAAGGTATAACCAAGGTATGTGGACCATGGAAGGTTCAATGAGATGTTATAGAAATCTGAGTGGTTAAATGAAGCAAAGAGAAGGATGTTGATGTCTTTCCCAATCATGATAAGGTGAAAACTGGTAAACTATAGGATTCTAACTGATTTAGACCATAAGACCAGAAGATAAAAGCATGTGCTCATAGTTCTAAAGGGGTGAGATTTGGGGTTTACTCCATTTTCTCGTAAGTATAAGGTCAAAGTGCAAATTCTATAATAGAACAAGTAACAATTTTCTTGAGGGGATTCATTGGTCTAAGTGTTGAAGGATAGTAGCATTGTAAAGAAACATGCATGTATCAAGTGTTGTAAAGGTATCTTGTCTTAAAACAAAGGTGTCAAGGTCCATGAGTTTTTAGTACTATTACTTACAACATAGTGAAATTAAATTGATGTAATTTTAATAATATGTTAGCCACAGATGTAGAGAAAGATTTTTATCTCTGTTTGAGTTCTTGAACTTTAAAAATCTTAAGAATGATTCAAGGAGGTATTCTTTATGGATTCATGAATAGTATAGTTTTTCCTAAAGTCTAAATAAGGACAATTTTATGGTTATATGACCTATTTATGGTCTATGTCATCCAAGAACAATGTAGATGTTATTGACTAAGAAAATGTATGATTGATTAAGGGCTAATAATTCTAAGAGCACCTTTGGCATCATGATTGAAAATGTTTTCCCCTACCTCCTTTATGAATGAAAAAAATATTAAAATTATTAGAGAATCTCACGGGGTTGTAGAGTCAGTTAGGTAAAAGTGTTATAGTGTTTTGTATGGTTGTACAAGAGAAAATTTGATCGGGTAAAGTGTATAGTAGTGGTTTGAGAATTTATCTAGAGGAACAGGAGCTTTACAAAGCTCTTAAGAAATTAAGAAGGTGATTAGGTAAGCATGAAATATGATTGAGGGGTGTGTTGTAAGGAAATGAATCCAAGTGACCTAATTTACATCACTAAGGTTAAAGAAGATTGAAATACATCTTCGTGGATAGTGTCAAGTGATTTGATCCATTCACAAGGGCATCCATACAAGGTATGAAGTTTATTTTTTTGTTTTCACTAAGATATGGGTATTATGAGCCCGTGGGGGTTACTAGGATTCGTTGATTTTTTAAAGCATGCAGATCTTGGCTTATTTTACAATGAAGTTGGAACTTAGGGACAATGGTCCTAAATGTGAAAATATCGATTGGAGACAAAAATTGAGTTTTAAGGATGGTACATTACTAGAAAGAGGTTAATAATCATGAATAAAGGAAAATGGATGTGTATCAACTCGGGGGAGTTTCTGTTATCCAAAATGACCCCCAGCTTATTTTGGCTAACTTACCTTCATTCTTTCCTTCCTTGTGCTTCAAATTCAATTTTCACACATTACAATCACTCAAAAGATTCTAGAAATGGCTTCACCAAATAGGATTTTTCTTCCTCTTTCCAGAAAGGTAAATAATTCCTCCTAACTCCTTGTATTTTTTGAGTTACAACTTGGAATATTTTGGAGGGAAAATTTTCCCGGACGGGCCTACGGGAAAAAATTTTGCACTTAGCCTTTTGGCTAAACAAATCAAATGGAAAATTTCAGCCCAAAATCCCACAAGGAAATGAAATGACATCACATGTCGTGGAGGAGTGGCAGAGGTAGAAGCACTTCAAGTTTTATGGCGTTTGATCAAAATTCGTCAAAGGCAAAAATGGAAATGCGTCCCCACCAAGTCAAAAGGTGCCATGTGTCCAAAGGTGGCGGAGTTGGGGCATTGAGAGAATTTTGGTTTTTGCCAAAACCATAAAGGCACAAAGGTAAAAAATGGAACCAAATCCCTGCAACATATTAGAAGGTGCCACGTGTCCACATGTCAGGAGAGATCGGGCCAATGCGGAGAAATTTGGGAAAAGTTCCCAATTTTGTGAAAATGGGCAGAATGTGATTTTGAAGCTGCGGATCAACCAAAGGGTGCCACATGTCATCAGAGGAGTGGGGCATGGAGATTTTTTAGGAAATTTTCCCAATTTGAAAAAAGAGGGGAAAAGTTCAAATTTCGGCCCACGAACCTGATTTTTGCCCTAATTTCACCATTTTTGCCCTAAATCTTCAGAGGGGCATATCTTTCGCACCAGAGCTCAGATTTTCACGATTTTGGTATCATTGGAAAGCTGGTGAAATTATCCACACAATGGATCCTTCAATTTTAAATTTTGATGGATATTTGTATGAGGAAAATGGGAAAACTTATTTGGCATGTAAAAAATGTAGAAAACGACCCCAACCACCAAAATTAATGAAGTATGGGCCTCTTTCTCGCTTTGCAAAGCAATGTACTTCAAAGTATGGGATTTTTCATGGAAAACCATCATTTTGTAGGCCAATTAAATTGATCTTATTGGTGGTTGAATTTAAAATCAATTTTTCCCACGTTTTCTCATTTTTTTCATCCTATTTGATCGATAATAGCCAGTTTTGGCTCATTTGTAAAAAGTTGTTCATTCTTTCTTTCTCTCGCCTTCCTTCCTTTCTTCCCAGGGTCAAAAATGGATTTTAAACCTCCTCCCCTACTCTATAATGGTAATTTTTTCCTCTTTCCCATGAAATGATGTTCTCATGCAAACTTCTCGGAGCAATAAAAACGTGTTTTGTGATGTATTTGTCCATCATTGCTCATTTCTTTGTTGTTTTTTCTTCTTGCCTTTCTCCATTGCAAGTATTTGTGCATGTTTGGATGTTCATTGCAGGTTTTGGAGCTATGAACATGGATTTTGGAACATTTTTGTGTGAAATCCATCTTTGGTATGTGACACACTTGTCCATCCTTCCATTGCTCACCTCTCTTTGTTTCCATGGCGCTTTGATAGATGATCAAAGCATTTTCCTTCTCTGTTGTATCACCGTTTTAGTGTAGGCTCTGTTTGTTCCATTTTTATTTCTCTCTCCTGTCTCCTTGGAAGTTAGATTAGGATTATATTATCTTTTCTACACTGGAATAGCTTATGGCAGGTATTTTAGGAAGAGGAACCAACCTTCTCTGGAGAGCTTTCCCCATTTGCAAAGGTCCCACACTTTGGGAAAGCTCAATGTTGTGCAATCACACCAAATGGCATTGCCTTAGAAAAGTAGATCCATAGGTCATTTTGGGGTGCTGTGAATTTTCACTAACAAATTCCTCATGTCCATAAGATATTCATATATTGTTGAAGGATTCAAAGTGAAAACAATTTAGTCCTAGGGGGTTTGATGGTCATGTAAGTCAAATTTTACGTTGTTTTCATTGTGTTTAGCATTTTTTTAACATTTTTCCATCATGTAGCAGCAATTTTATTATTTTTCATAGACGGTAAAGGGAGAGAGGCATAAAAACAATGGGTTTAAGGTCATGTAGGTGTTGGTATTATTGGTTGCCATCGATGTATCTAAATGATGGTTTCCATCAATGACAAAGGGGGATATTATTAGCCATTGTGTGGTTTTATTGTCATTTATTTCAACCCCCATTGATTTAAAATGGTGTCATGGTGTCATGTGTGCCTCTTTATTATGTTTTTAGGTTTCAAGTATGAAGTTCATATGGTTCGGTGAAGTTCGGTGGTGTCCTGGTGCTTGGTTGAGTATGTAGAATCATGGTTTGAGTCATTCTAAGTTATTTTTATGTTTTCATGAGGTCTTATGTAGTCCATGAGGTGTTTTTCACTGTATATGGGTCTTTAAGAGATCAACATGGTCAGGTCATGTGGTTTTAACATTGAGTCAAGTCATTCCAGGCTTGTTTCTAGCCCTAAAACATGTAAAATGAGGTAGATATGTGATTTTGGAACAAATAAGTCTTTTTGGAGCATGGTTTCACCATTCTTGTAGTGTACCTGATGTGTATAGTGTGTTTCATGTTAGTATTTAGTGATTTGGTGCTTCTATGAGGTCCTTGGCAAGAAAACAATGAGAAACAAATAGGTTTTCATAGGTATGTCACTTTGTGGATGGATATTTTGAGGAATATATGGGATATATGGTGAGAATGTAAATTTATATAATGTTTTTCATGGTGCTTCATGCCAAATTTCAGGTCATTCTGAAGAATTATTTTGAAGATATGCAAGTTTTGTAAAACTAGGTAAGTGACAATGTGTTTTTAAGACAAATATGGATCTTCCGATGTTCATTATGAATTTTACACTTTGCATGGGGACCTGATATATTTTGAATATATTATTAGGTAAATTATTAATCTTTCAAAAAAATAATGAGGTTGTTTTATCATCATGTTTTTATGAACAATCATTAAGAAGATAAAGTGATTTGAAACCTTAGCTAAACCCTAGCTAGGGAAGCTTACAAAAAGTTCTGTACCATCCCAATTTTGATTTTTTCCTAAAAACTTAATGATTTTATGTTGTATAGGACTCTTCCAAGTTTCCATAAAGGTATGGAAGTGCTTGTGACGATGATGTGGGCCCAACCTAAAAATGTAAGTTTCTAAATAGTTTTAGTTTGGGACAAGGTTGTCTAAATGAGTTACAAACTAAATTTCTATTGGGTGATGTATGTGATTTTTTTATGTCCAAAATTTTTCAAGTCATGATAATTCATTTACATGGTCAAGTGTGCTTCATTTAGGTTGATTGGTCAAAGGGTAGTTTTGGAGCAATTAAAAGCAGTCTTCAGTAAAATGGGCATAACATGAGCTAAAAGTGGAGTTAGGAGGTGATTCAAGTTGTTTTGGAAATATAATTAATATATATTTATATTTATATAAGTTTTTATTCATGATTATGGTTTCTATATGTTTTCCAGTTTAATTTGTAGATGGGAAGTTTTCCGGATATCTAGGATGGAACCGTATTTTCTGAAGTTTTGAGTTGTCTCAAGCATCAAATGGATGATTTTTTTATTTATATTACTTGTAATGTGAAGAGGGATGAATATTTCATCAAATTAATCTTTTTTTAGGTTTTGGAAGTTTTTTCAAGAGTGTTTATCATATAAGGTTGTAAAACAGTTTCTAGGCATCTTGATTTGGTGAAGACAAAAGTTGTTATGGTTTGAACCGGGGGATGTTTCACAATCTCTAACTTGATTATATGTGCTTTAAATTTCATTAAATTTACATATATATGTCACATTCCATATGTTTTGTGTTGTTCTTGGATGGTCTCTAGGCCCAAAGGTGCAATCAAAGTTGTTGGAAACAATTATTTTGAGAAGGTAAAGAGCCAGTGGGCCCATTAAATGAAATAATTTGATTGTTTCATGTAAATTGTGACCATGGATGATGTTTAAATGTTATTTTAAACATGTTTGATGAATTTTAGAGCTTTAATACAAAAAAATGGCGTGAGCGGTATTTTGTCATCATAATGTAAGGGTTTTGAGGATTTTTGGTGCATGGAATGTTGTTTTTTGCTAGGCCAACCTATTTGGGTCATATGTGACAGCTGTAATGGAATTAACTGAATTTTATAAATGTTTATTGGTTGAATTTTTCATGAGGGACATACCTACTTTGGGTTAGAAAGAATAAATGCATATAAAAGTTATGTCTTAGCTCATTTTAAGAGTTAGTCTTACAAGGGGAAGAAGTGTGACCTAGAGGAGAGTTATTTACAGGAATGAAGGAATTTATTGAATGATGATATAGATTTTTTCATATTTAGGAATGTATGTAAGCATGCGATAAAGAGTTTAGAAGTAATACAAGTTGATAAAGTAGAAGAAAGAGCAAGATTAAAGGCACGGGGTATGAGCTAGGGTTTGTGAGTTGAATAAGTGATCTTCGTCATTTGTGGTGGAAGAAAAATTAGAGATCAAACATATTCATGTGGCTGAGTTTGTTCTTGGTCATTCTATGTGGTTTTATCCTCCTTATATAGTTGGTGTTTCACTAAATTAGGGGTTGGTGGCCCTTGTAGGGTTGGTGCTCTACTAAACTAGGGGTTGATTCTCCTTGTGAAGTTGGTGCTTCACTAAATTACTTTTTTGTGAGTAATATCAGAAAATTTTTAGTGGGTTTTATTCCCCTTTAGGTTTTAATGCTTCTTCTTCTTCATTTTATTTTTAATGCTTAATACACATATATGGTTATTGATGGTAAATGGATGAATGAATCAATGAATGTATGTGATGGTAAATGAATTAAAATATTTGTAGGACTGATTCACCCCCCACCCTATTAATCAATTGTACTTCCAAAATTTTCATCAAGATCTATAACTATGTCTCTATCATCAATTAATTATTGGACATAGTTCTTAAAATGCACACATTTATCTATTGAGTGGCCATCAATGAAATGAAAATCACAATATGTATGAGGTTTTTACTAGTATGGCTTAGGTTCTCCTTCAAAAAAGGTCTTGTAAGTAGATATTTTATCATCCTAGACTCTTTGAGTTGATGAAATACACTAGAGATAATTTTTTTGAGGGCTGTAAACTTATGTTTAACTTTTGGCCGAGTATTGTCTTCGCTAGGTTCTATGATTGGATTTTTTATTGATTGGTCTTATATGTTGGGAATATTACGATTATTCATGACACCAATAGTGATGAAATTGTGGTTGTGGTGTACATACCAAGATTCATCATGATGAGTGTTAGGGTGGTTTTTATTGTTATTATTTTTATTGTGATTATGTCTATGGTCTTTAGAATGAGGCTTGACTAAGCCTTTAAAAATCAAGGCATTGTCTCTTTAATTCAAGGTGAATTTAGAGTAAATTATAAAATATAAATGTTTGATGAACTTATTCAAGAGGTCCATGAAGGTGGTGATATATCCCTTTGGAAGGTGTAATAAACAGTCCAAATATTTTCCTCCTAAACTTCTAGGAAAAAGGCACAAGATAAAGTTATCGTTATATGACACTTCGTGGAATGCTATGTAAAATTATTTGATATGTTGTTTAGGAGGTGTCTTGAAATATTTTGGAAAGGGTGTGTGTAAGATTCCCATGACAAAAGGGTAAGGACACAATTCATTAGTGTTGAAATTTTTTTGTTGTTTTTGCATACCCGTAATGGTGTATTTCATCATTTTTCATTCCTGGGAAAATGATGAGTTGTGTAAATCCACCATTGTAATGAAAAATGGGGGATATTGAGTAAATTTGCAATGAAGAAATCATCCCTTATAAAATGTAATGCTAAGATGGAAGAGGTGAAAAGGTTGAGCGATGTGACCCTTAGTAATGTAAATTATAAGATGGAAGTGATATTGGAAAGATTTTATTGGTTCAACCCTTAACAACGTGAATGTTAAGATGGATGAAGTGTGAAAATATTGTTAGACTACTCAACTCTTTACAATGTGAATGTAAAGATGAAAGAGTTTGAAAAATGAAGTTGTTTGACCCTTAACAAAGTGAATGTTAAAGTGGAAGAGACTTAGTGATGACAAAAGGTTACTCAATTTTGTACAAAGTGAATGTAAGAAACGAGGAGTGGAAAATATTTGATAGAATCGACCCTTAACAACGTGAATGTTAAGATGGTCGAGGGTCTTGAAGATATTGTTAGATTCAACCCTTAACAATGTGAATGTCAAGGTGGACGAAGAGGAAAAGTTTTGTTAGATTCAACTCTTAACAAAGTGAATGTCAAGATGGATGAAGATAAGAAGCTTTGAAAGTGAAAGTGATGTGCTCAAACTTTTGACAAAGTGAATGCAAAAGAAATGAGACTTTGACAAGGTTAGTTTCTCAACTTCTAAAATGGATGTTTAGAAGAGAAGAGACTTAACAAGATGATGTGGTCAACTCTTAACAAAAGGAGTGTTAAGAGAGACAAAAAGGCTCACAATGTTAACCCTTAACAAGATGAGTATTAAGAGAAATGAAAGGGGGTGACTTCACAACACTTAACAAAATGAGTATTTTTGAGGAAGAGGGGATTGAAATGTTAGTTAGATGAATCTTAACAAAATAAGTGATAAGAGAGATGAAAAGGTTGGAAAGGTTGCTTAATCCTTTACAAAGTGAATGTAAAGAGGAAAGAGGTCATCTTGTGATGAAATGAGTGCTATAAGAGGAGACTTAGAGATCATGACGAAAAATCTCAATTCTTAACAAGATGAGTGTTAAGAGAGGAGACTAGAAATATGGTGAGAGAATCTCAAATTCTTAACAAGATTAGTGTTAAGAGAGGAGACAAGAGATATGGCGAGAGTGTGAATCACTTAATAAAATGGTTGTTAAAAGAGTAGATTACATAAAGGATGGATAATACTGAAATGAATACAATGTGAATGTCAAAGTATAGAGATGAAAATATGATGATGAAAAGATTAAATCTCAACAAAGTGAATTTGAGAGACGAGGGGAGAGTAATTGGTTAAGGATCTCAATTTAAAGCAAAGTGAATGCTTTAAAAGAGAGTATTGAAAGGATTGTTAGATGTCGACAAGGGAACAAAGTGAATGTGTAACTTGATGACATGAGATGGTTGAATGTTTAGAAGCTCAAAAATGTGATATCAAACTTAGGAATTAAAAAGATGAAGGATCAAAGTGATCACAAAGGTGCTTGGAAATGGTAAAGTGAGCATCACAGTGCCAAGACTTAAATGAAGAAGTATGATATTGATCAAGTGTAGATACACATGTTTATAACTCAAGACTTAGACTCATTTAAAAAGAGGTAGAAATGAGACAAAAGTGGATCCAAAAATAAGTATTTGGAAATGTGAAAGAGATGTGAATGCACTTAAATAATGAGTATTTGGGAGACATATCAAATGAAATAAAATTGATAACTTGAGAGACAAGTGTGGAGCACAACTCACGAAAATGAAAAAGAGAAGAAAATGTGAAAATAAATTTTTATTTAAAAAAATTTTAGCCTTTACCTTAGATTGGCTTGGACATTGTTTGGCTTCCTAGGTGTCTCTCTCAACTAGGTGTCAATAGTATACATGAGTGATCACGGTGCTATTATTAGTTTCCAGATTTACTTTACCCATTTGAAACCATGAGAAAAAAAATTTTATTAGAATGAATCACATTAGGGTCACCACTAAGGATATTCGTGACTTTAATATCACAGGTTTTACTAGTTAGGAAGGATAAAGGTACCCATTTCTTCATCCAGTTCCCTCAATGTGATGACTACTTCAGGGTTCTGTTGTACTCCTAAAATTAGTTTTATGGATTATGCCAAATAACTTCCAATAGTTATAGCAGGTTTGGCAATAACCTTGTCAATAACACCTACAAATATAGTGTGAATTGTTCATTTTATATTGATTAAATAGGTTCCCTACACACAAAGTATTAGTAGTTTTCTTAGCACATGATCGAGTCAACCTACAGTTAGTAGTTTAAGAGTAAACTCGTATAGAGAGGGTCCTAAAATAAGTATTATATATGTTTTTCTGAGGTATAGAGGATAAGATAAAAATAAGTGAGCTAAGTGTGCTAAAATGTAAACAAGTAAAAATCACAGACAAATAAAGTAAACACATAAAACACATATTACCTTTATCAAGACCTCTTGCAAACCTTAAGATAATACCATAGAATCTTGAAGCTTGTTTGATCTTGTTATAGTTTGTATTGTGGATGATATTTGATATTAATTCTCTAAAGGGATTTGTAGATGCTACTAGCAGATTTCACAAGGATGCATATGTCAAATTGGAAAAAATTGGTTGTAATTTTCTCAAAGCACCGGGATGGATTTACAAAGGAAATGGCTTGGTTTTATAGCTGAGGGTAGATCCATGAAAGGTGGATTTTACATTGACTAAGCTCTAAGTTAATGGTTGAATCACCTTGGTTAAAAACTAGACTTGGATATTGGTAGTTGCATATTTATAGGGGCAGAGACATTTGGAATAGAGAAGTTACATCCAAAAATTGAATTGTGCGTAAAATCAATTATCCCATCCCTTTTAGGAATATATAAGTGGATTCCAAGTGGGATAGGGAAGTTTAGTTCAAGTGTAGTTGATTGAATATGTGTAATTAAATAAGTAAATTTAATTAGTATTTAATAATGAGGAGATAATTAGCCATTTAAATAAATAAATGTTTAATTATATTAGCTAGAAGGTGTTATGAATTAATTTAATTAATTCCGAGAGCATGATAGAATTAAATTAATTAATTATAAAGGGTAGGAATATAGCATAGGTGATAGAATTAATTTTAATTAATTATAAAAGAGTGTATTTAAATGGAGGAATTGATTCAATTAATTCCAAATGGGTGTACTTGTAGACACCTATAATTACGCCCAAGCAATTTAAATACTTAAATTGTTCTAATTATCCCCTTTCTCGCAAATCAATGACATATCGTCAAAAGCACTCGTTTTCCCTCATATCATCATTAATTAATTACACTAAGCTAATTAATTAAGTTGCCTATCCAACAAATACCCTAATTAATGACCTTCATTAATAAATCACCCTTCTACCTAGACTAATTAATTATTATTAATTAATTAGATTTCCCTTCCATTTAACCAATAAATCAATATTTAATTGATTTAATCCCCTTATAATAGCCTAAATCGCACTAATATTCTTCTAATTGGCTTCTATAAGCTTACACCTACCTATTAATTAATCACCTTTGATTAATTAAAATACCCCCCAACTCCCATGACTTGCTAAACATGTATTAAACTCTTCTAAAGTAAGGTTACCTTTAATAAAGCAACCTTATCCATTCCTAATCATGTTTTACCTTTATCCCACATTCATGAGAATGTGTTGAATCCTTTATCCTTTGGGCTATATAAAGAGCCCTCCACCTACCTTTTTACTTACACCTAAACTTTATAAAAGAGGAAATGCAAAGCATATAGCAAAGAGACTAAGAGCTTTCACCTTGCCCTTTTGAGAGTTCATCATCTTGAAGAGTTAAGCCTCTTTCTTAAAGTGCTTGGGTCATATGGGAGGTGTCAAAAGGGTCTTGTAGCCCAACTTTGATTAGCCCCCATTCCTAGGTTCTTGGAACATTAAGGACAACTATTTTGATAGCCATGGAGATTACTTAGGTCCATTCATTTATTTTTTGTTAGAGAATAGAGGAGTTTAGATATTTAGCATTGTTAGTTTCAAAGTTTGTATTGATGAATGCTAGCATCTAACCCTTGTTTAATTCTTATCATGATGGTGTTTATGATTTGTTTTAGCTAAATTGTAGCACTATTTTAGGTGGTAGTTCTTGTTTAATTTTATTTAGCATTAAGCAAAGTATACATGCACACATGTACTACAGCAAGATAGAATTAATTATAATTGGATAGAAGTGGGATAGAAATATGTATGTATTTTTAGAGTGTTTATAATGAGGACAAAGCATGTATGATGTTTCCAAGGATAGAGAACAAGCATAGTGTGGGGTGATGTTCGGCCTTGAATACTCTAAGTACCAAAGGGAACATGTGTGCATGGGACCAATAAGGAGAAGGGCATGTAGGGGAGAAGCACACGTGACAAAGGTTTAAGAAGGTTTTTGGAGAAACCAGGGTGCACACGTAAAATGTAAACTTTGGGTCCATTGGAATTATCCATATTTGGAATTCTGGAGGCACTTGAGGAAAAACATGACCCGACAAGGCATGATGAGTGGATAAAGTGCCGACTAGAACTTTAGAGGTCAAGAAAATAATATTCCACATAAGGAATATTCCCGAAGACATCATTATAGAAAGTGGAGAGTTCGAAAGGGATAAGGATTCAACATTGGAGGACCACATGGACACTTCACATGCGATCTGCTTCAGAAAGAAATCATGGTGGTGGGTGATGATGCTATAAAGATAAATTCTTAGAAGAAGAAAGAGAGATGAGGAGATCAAGTGATAGATGGTAGCGAATGTGAGGATGCATATAAAGTAAGATTCTAAGTAGTTGAATGTTGCAGTAGTGTTAGGGTTTAGAGAACTTAGTGTTAAGGGTTCTAAAGGATGTAGTAAGCCTATGTATGGCATTGGATAATGTAATAAGGGATGAAATGGGAAGGCATATTTATAATATCATACCAGGAAAGATCTGTAAGAGATGATCCCTAGTCATTTGATATGTATGGTATGTGATGACTTGTTTTGGTTGTAATGTGGCTACCAAAATCACTTTGTAGATGAATATATATAAGGGTTTGTTCTAGATATCATGTTTAAGGGTGTAAACCCTCTTTTTAAATGTTTATCATAGTTCATATCTATTTCAATATGTTTATTACTTTTTTTCTGTAATGCATTAAGACATGGATCTGTTAGATGTGTGTTCTTCCTTGTCTAGCTAAGTAAATGTAATCTCATTCTGAAAATCATCCTCCATCAATAGCAATACATTCTTATAATGATCATATAAAGGAGGGGCTTGACACTTACACATGCCTCGAGTGAGTTCCCAAGACCACCGGGTGATAGGCCGACACATTTGGGGTTAGAAAGTTGGACTAAGGGTACATAAAAATGACTACATCTTGGTTCCATTATCGGGACCTCTTTTTGAAGTTGTTGTGAGAATGATGTGTAATGACAGAGCACTTAATGTTGGAAAGTATTGAAGCATGGTTTAAGAGCATGGAGGATAATTTTACCAAGAGATTTAGTACTAGACCTGAGTTTGATACACATAGATGGGTAGAAGAGCATATGTATCATGAGCTATATGAGACCTTATTTTATTGCTTTCTAGTGGAGTTGTATGAATGGATTTCATCATATGCATCTAGATCAATCTGTTATTATATACATCGCATGTTGACCTAAGATGTGTATCGAGGCTACAAGATGCTAATATGACTTGGACATGTGATGTTGATCATTGGTGGAGAAGAGTGCTAACCAGCTTACACCTTGGAATATGTCATTTCTATGTATTCTTGTCTAGAGGTTGTTGAGTTTGATTTTTAAGGGAACCTAGAGGATCATTTTTTTTTGTTATTCCCTTATCTATAAATATCATAATCATAATCATTACCCTAAGTTTAGAAGCATTTCCTATGGTTAGCTAAGTTTCTTCCGAGTGTTGGGAGGAAGCTAGGGTGGAAGAAGATGTCGGACCTTGCAGCTAAAAACTAGAGGGAGGAGAGATGACTAAAGTATATTAAAGCTCATGAAAGGGAGTTGGTTAGAAAATGTGAGGTTGTAGGAGTGATGGATCAATGGAGGAATATTTTTATATAAGAAATTGAGGTTTATGCATAGGATGTGGAGCCCGAGTAGTATGTGTTACCCCATCTTGGAAAATGTGGGAGAGACCCCTTTAGATTCTGATGAGAGTTCATTGCTTGGAGAAAGGAGAGTCGTTGGTGCTCATATAAATATTCCCGTGACCAACCCCGGCACTTAGTCTTCTAAATCCAGAGATAAGTATTTCTAACACAATTGGTATTAGTGAGAGTGACCGATCTACACCTATGAGATATAATTTCTCATTTGGTACATCCAAGGCTGCATAATCATTTCCTTTCTTTGGAGGAATATTGTCTAGAACAAAATTTGGGAAAATTATGGGTACTTAAAGTCTGGGTATCACGTTTGGAAGTGGTGCAGGATACACATCTAGTAGGGGTGCAATATCACAAACCATTGGTGCACAGTTCAATGGGATGTTTGGGACACTAGGCGTGACCACTTCAAGGCCATTTCCAAATAAAAGAGGAAGATATGGGGTTATATAAGCCGGAGGACCTAGTGGACTCCGGCAGATCTGGAGGAACTGGAGGATCTAGTGGGTGATGAGGAACATGACCTGGTGGATCTAGTGGATCTGATGTGGAGGTAACACCGGAGGAAATCAAGGTTTTGGATTAGGTGGAGAAGGGCCTCAACCACCTTAGTAAGTTTTTTTAGAAATGTATTTTCATCTACTAGACTACAAATTTTTTGAGGATGCTCAGCAGATCATGTACACAAGTGTGAGCTGCTATGGCATGTAAAGGGGATCACTACCCCAATAAGGAAGGCAAGTCGGTTTTCAAGAATGTTGCAAGGGCATGTGCATAGTTTTTACTAGAAGTATAACCCCCATATAAAATTGTGGTAGATTACACTACATTGTATAATGCCTTAATAGCTGAATTTCAGCCTCCCTTAGTTTAAAAAGAAGAGCACTAGCATGTCTTTGAGGAAATCTACCAACGTATGGTAGAGAGTGTGTAGGAGTATGATGCACATTTCAATACTCTCTTATCAAAACTATCTTATTATATTCATCCTTCCCAAAGATTCTCAGTGGTTTGTTAGAGGTTTGATAACACATTTTAGAAGATAAATTTCACACAAGACTTTCACAGACCCACGTGAGGCCTTGGAGGCTTCCTTCACATTGAGGTTGTTGGAAGTGTGGATACCAATGTTATCCCTTTTATTTAAGCTTAGATTGTTGTAATGGAAAAGAAGTCGGAGAATTTATTTACGGACTTAGTGCATGATACTCACAAAGTGGTCGATGGTGCATAGATTGTGAGGTAGATGGGCATATAAAGGATAGTTGTCTCTGGAGATTGATATGTGCCATAACAATGGACTATGATATTTTCCATAGAGATCATGATGCAAGTAGGTGACCACTATTGTAGCATTTAATCCATAAAAATGTGTCTTTTTATTGCAATATTTTCACTTCTACTACTCACTACACCAAGGATTGCAAAATGATTGACCGGATACATGATTTCATTAATATTGTTGTGTGTCGACTAACCTCACAAATAATTCCAAGGATGATGGTCTTCACTTTGAAGGTCATGGATGGAGGGGCACGTGAAATAGGTTTCACAAGAGGATTTTGTGGTCATGGTAACCACAGAGGAGGAAGAATTGAGTTCCCATGTGGAACCTGTTACAATTTTGGGTCTACGTAGCACTATAATCATGCGAGTGTTTGTAGATTCTGTTACTATGCTCTTTGTGTGGAAAAAAACACAAGTATGAGTGCCTAGACCTATTTGAAACACAAGTATGAGTGCCTAGACCTATTTGAACATATGAGCTAGCAACACCAAAATGACAAAGGCACCAAAATGGTAAGTGTGAAGAAGGTCAATTCACAATGGATGTCAAGAGTGGCACACAAGTTAGAACTAGATCTTATACTAGTTAAGATGTGATCCGAGGTTATATGCGCAAGGGTAGTACCAAGGATGAGATCATTAGTTATTAGTGAAGAGGAGGTACATAAAAATTATTCAGACTCTACTCATCGAAGTAATTGTATAGAGATACCATGGATGTAATTCAAAGACTACAAGGAGATATCTAGTGCCTAAAGGAACAATCAAGGTAGTTAAAGAAAAGAAATAGTGTTAAGGCTCCAAAGAAGGATCTAGATGAGGTTAGGGAAGTATGAAAGTTGTTAAGGCAAGATAATATCATTCCTTTGTTAGGAGAATGGTTATTGAAAAAGGTACCACATGTCATAGCAGAGTGTGAAAGGAAGGTTGTGCATGCTAACCTCCCTCCCCACAGCCTTGACTATGATAAGGAGATTACCTTGAATGTTGTTGTGGATGGGTGGCTTCTGAGAAATATTCTAACTAACATAGTTATGGAGGTCAATTTCCTCACTCTAGATGCATGGCATCAAATTGGAAGGCCCCCATGACAGCCATCCTCGAATGTGTTGTATATGGCTAACAAGATAAAGGAAATTCCCTTTGGTGTCTTAAAGGATGTGGTTATCACTATCCAAGGGGTGAAGTTCACTAGGGATTTCAAAGTCTTGGTGTTAGCCGAGGTGGAAAACTTTCTAGCATTACTTAGGCACCCCTGGTGTTATAAGAACAATACTAACCTATAGTTCAATAATGGGTACATAATTTAAAAAAAAAAGGAAGAACGAGTTATCATCACCTTTACCGATGGGAAGTTATTGCCCTATACCAAGCCTTTAGGAGAATAATTTATTGACTGGATCTCTATGTTCTCTATCAAGGACCCTAAGGTAATTCACCCTATAATAGGAGTTATTCAGTTTAAAGATGCTCACCCATGAGTGATACAACTAGTGTGGCATGTGATAATTGGGTGCATGAGACTTATGAATTAATTGGGTGATTGTTAAGAGGCTTGGTTATAAGGGTGAAAATGCATGCTCACCAAGTGCACCTGGAGGAAAGAAGTTACCAAGTTACTCTGAGGGGCCAACCCTCATGATTTCTTATGACAAATGGACACCCAAAGGGAAAAATGAGATCGAAATAAGAGGGATTCTCATCTATAACTTGCTTGGGACTATAGCACGTTGGTGGATGACACATCGTGATAGCATTCTAGATTGGCATGGAGTGAGGATTGCATTATCTATTAGGTTTTCCCTAGGAAATGCACCCACTTTCATACAAGACTATCATGGGAAGGAACCCACCTCATTCCATGTCCAAGAATGTGAGAAATCCTAGATGGAAGGCACAATAGCCTTACCACCTTATTTAAGGTTATATAAGATGTACTCCACTATACAAGGTTGTGCGCACGCATGGTATATTCACTCGAGATGTGTCATAGACAAGAAATTGGCAGAGTTGATGGCTGAAATCCTTCAAGCTTTTGAATATCAGAGTACTAAACCATTAATGGATAAGGTGTTGTAGGTTTATAAGCACCTAACGATGGGAGATAGTGCCATGGTAGAAGATAGAATATTATAGCTATTGGGTGAACCCGGTCCGGAACCTCACTTTAATGATGAAGAGTAAGAAGATGTGCATCTTGAGTGTGCATGTATGGAGAAAGAGAAGGTAAATATGGTCTTTGTGATAGATGGTGAAGAGATGGAGAGTTTGGATGTTAACCATACCAAGGTACACATGAAGTTATTGATAGTTATGATGAGTAAGAATGCACCTACCATAAGCCTCTCAAATCCAAGAAGGTTGACATCGGTTCGTAAAAGGAACCTAAGGAGGACATAATTAGAGACTATTGGTCGAGAAGGAGGTTTTGAAGATCATTGATCTATTACACAAGTTTCGGACTTATTTCCACGTGGATACCATGATCTTAACTTCATTCACCACTCCTTGGGGAAATGAAAATCAAGTTAAAGGAGGGTGCGTGCCCGATCACGAAGAGGCCTTATTAAATGAATCTGAATCTTTGCATCAAATTTAAGGAGGAGATAGACAAAATGATCACTTCAAGAATCATTAAAGTTTTGGAGGATTCGAATGGGTAATCCCCATGCTCATCAAAGCATTAAAAATGATGAAAGGATAAGGATCTATGTTGACTACAGGGACTTAAATGCGGTATGTGTAATTGATCCTTTTCCAACCCCTTTTACTAAGGAGATCCCGAAGTAGTGGTTGAGCGTGAAATATATTCCTTCACGCTTGGATTCTCGTGGTATTATCAAGTTAGAATTGTAAAAAAGACCAACAAAAGATAACTTTTTCCACCGAATGTGGAATGTTTTCCTATACGGTCATGTTGTTTAGAATGAAGAACGACCGACTATTTTTTCTTGCATAATAGTCTAGGAATATCGGATTCTATCCATAAGTTCTTTTAGTTCTACCTTGATGACTAAATAGTGTATGGACTAGTTAAATACCATTGTGATAATTTGCAGCTTGATGTTTGAGATATGTCGACAATTGAGGGTATCCCTCAACATTAAGAAATGTGTTTTTACTACTTCATTTGGGACCCTACTAGGGCATATTATATGCAAGGAAGGCTTGCTGGTGGATCCCACCAAATTTTACATTAATATGAGATTGGGGGAGCCTACCAGCCAGAGCGTAGTGCGTGGATTCCTTGGGCATATGGGGTACTACCGGAAATTTATTAAGGGGTATGCCAAGATCTTCACGCCATTAGAGAAGTTACTAAAACACAAAAGTGCATTTCATTGGGGAGAGGTGTAGTAGATAGCATTTGATACATTGAAGAATAGGCTTATCACTATGCCCATATTATGTTTTCCCTCTTGGGATAATCCATTCCATGTACATGTTGATGCTTTAGGGATGGTGATTGGGGCAGTCTTAGCACATCCTGGAGAAGGGATTGTTTACCATCCCTTGTGTTTTTCTAGTAGGAAGTTAACACCAACATAACAGAAATATACTACTACTGAGTGCAAAGCACTATCAATGATCTACATGCTACAAAAATTCAAGAAATATCTTTTGGCAACACTCGTTCATATTCTACACAAACCACATGACATTGAAGTACTTAGTGAACAAGCCAATTTTGTAAGAGCACATATCTCATTGGTTCTTATTGTTTTAAAATTTTGATTTTATAGTTGTTGTGAAACTAGGAAAGAGTAACTCGAGCCCACCATTTATCAAGGATTGACTCGGGGAGGATGCACAGAGAATTCAAGATGCTATGATAGATGCACAATTGTTTAGGTTATTGTGTGATCCCTCTAACTTATAATATATTGTTGTATTTATAAAAACACGTGTGGTGCCGAGAAGGAATGAAGACCTTGGAAAGAAAATAATTATCCATTTGTGTCATACCCTACATGTTACTTAGTAGAGACTTATACAAGTTAGGTCACGAATGAGGTTTTGTGTTGGTGTGTGTTAGAGCATGAACGCATTGCAATCATGAAGGAAGCACATGGTGGGATTGCAGAAGGACATTGTGTGGGGAATGAAACCATGTGCAAGATCCTTTTGGTAGGTTTTTGGTGGGAAATTTTTAAGAAGATTGTATTGAGTTTTGCAAGGCCTGTGACCATTGTCAGCACCTTAGAAAACCAAGAAGGAGGGATGAGATGCCCTTAATACCATAGCTATCACATAACCATTTGAAAAGTGGGCCATTTATTTTTTAGGAACGATTTCCCCTACCATACGTAAGACTTGTTCATGTTATATCATTACACTCAGATCGACCATTTAACAAGGTGGGAAGAGGCAAAGACCTCTAAGGACTATACACAATAAAGCATCAATAGCTAGGTTCTTGTGGGAAAATATAATCAACAGATATGGATGTCTATTGAGCTTAATGAGTGATAGGGGTACTCATTTATTAAATGAGATAGTTAGGATCTTGTTGGTAGAATTCATGGTAGCCCACCATAAGAATACCCCATATCACCCACAAGCTAATGGAATTACTGAAGCGTTTAACAAAATTTTGAGTCACATGCTGAAAAACATTTGTGATGTAGGAAGATAGGATTGGGATGATAAATTTTTACTATATTATGGTCATACCAGACTACATATAAAATATTGAACAAGGCCACACCATTTCAAATTGGTGTGTGGTGCGAAGCAGTGTTACTTGTTGAATTCATATTACCATCACTATGTATAGCTTGTGTAAGAGGTTTAGTAGATGTGAAAGCATGAAGAGGATGTATAAGTTAATACAAAAGCTAGATTACAAGTGGTATATTTCTCATTTGATTCAAAAAACATAAAAATCCAGGTAGAAGGCATGGCATGATAGACGCATAAAGAACAAATAGTTCGAGGTTGGGTAGATGTCCAGTATTACATGACTCCAATTTTCTACACCACCCTAGGAAATTCAAAGTCCATTAGATGGTCCCATACATTATATCCTACATACTTGATTCAAGCACTTGCAAGTTACAAGCATTGGAAGGGACGAGGTTACCAAGCCATTTCAATGGGAGTAGGTTGAATCCCTACTATAAATAAGGTGGAATTACCATTCAACCTCGATTTTCTTTTATGAATTTTCCTTTCTTGTTGATTGTTCCCCTTTTTCTTATTTTGTGCACATTGTGCACTCGTATCCACTTATTATTTTCAAAAAATTCTATGCGTAGATGACTATGCATCCATTTTAGTGTGGGGTGGAGTAGTGTGATAGATAATAGAAGTTGGTAGTGGAAACTATGTTTTGATGGCCCAGATTGAAGAATCAAAAGTGTGAAGTTTGGAACAAGTGTGCATGGAAAAGGTGTAAAAAAGGAGTTTGTTGTCAAGAGATCTTTACAAAGAACATTTACAAGGATGAGAAGCACAGGAACAACATGGTGATGTAAAAATCATGGTAAGGACAAGAAGTGCCTTCGACGTTGAGAATGCATGCAAAGGATCTTTTTACGAAGGATTTTTACACTCCCAAATGTTGTAGAAGTTATTAACACATGGTTGGGTGTGGGGATAAATGTGCTTAAGGCTGGATTTTTCTAAAAAGTCACCTTTATTGCAAATGTACGATGATAGGTGGAATTTTATTTATTGCGGGAAAAGAAGTAAAAGCTATAAGTATATGGTCGGGATACATTGTTATTACATTACATTTTTGATATTGAATATCTCTTATAAACGAGGGTATCCTTGAGAAAAATTGTGTGAAAGGAGGCTGCAAAGATCTAAGTGCATAGCCAGTTTGAGAAGCGAACCAGTGTGGAAAAACAATACATGGGCATGAAAGGAGAGGGTTGTTGGAGTTTTAGAAACCCGTAAGTGAATACGTCATCTTATGGAAGGAAGGGTTTTTCCAAGTTAGGGTTCTAGAGCTAGGGCACATGATTGAAAGGATTTTTGCATAAGAGTAGATCCATAAAGTTGAGTAGAGTTAGGATCAGAAGGAAGAAAATATTTTTTAAACAACCCGAAAAGGAAAATGGAACCAAGGAAGTTAACCACCATTTCACCAAAGAAGGGTAAGGGAAAAGGAAAACAAGTTATTTCCACCAGATTCAACAAGGAATGGTACACAAAAGATGTAATACCCAAATGGTGTATTGCTAGGAAAATAATGGGTGTCTCACATGAGAAAATGGTTATAAGTGACTACAACCATAGAACAAACACCACAGAGAAAGAGATGGCATTAGAAATGGTTATACCTATAAAGAAGAGGACACCTGACATAATGCCCATCTATGACGATGAAGTCAAGTTAAAAATGGAGAAGGTCGATTATTAGAACTATATGAGTCGCCTCTATTTTGGTAAACCCGAGAAGTTGTATCAATGGCTTATGTCACACGTACATGAAGACCATTTCTACTTCGTGAGGCGAAGGATGAGGATAACTTCCCAACCGATCTCTAAATTTACTTGCCTTACCTACAAGGGAGATTCATTTGATGATGGCTTGCACCTTGCCCTTTTGAGATTTCATTATCTTGAAGAGTTAAGCCTCTTTCTTAAAGTGTTTAGGTCATATGGGAGGTGTCAAAAGGGTCTTGAGCCCAACTTTGATTAGCCCCCATTCCTAGGTTCTTGGAACATTAAGGAAAACTATTTTGATAGCCATGGAGATTTCTTAGGTCCATTCATTTATTTGTTGTTAGAGAATAGAGGATTTTAGATATTTAGCATTGTTATTTTCAAAGTTTGTATTGATGAATGCTAAGATCTAACCCTTGTTTAATTCTTATCATGATGGTGTTTATGCTTTGTTTTAGCTAAATTGTAGAACTATTTTAGGTGGTAGTTATTGTTTCATTTGATTTAGCATTAAGAAAAGTATACTCGCACACATTTGGCACACTGTGTGGGACATACTCCATTGTCATTTGCACTTAATTTCAATTTTTGTAGTTAAGTTTTATTTTTGGTTACTAACCCTCTTTTACACATGTTGATCTAACTTGTTTTGTTGAGTTTGCATGTGTTGGGTATTCCTTGTAGGTATAAAGGAAGTGAAGTCCTGTCAAAATTGGAATTGAGGGGAAAATTTCAAGATTTCTCCGTGTTTTCATTTTTAGAGCTTACTTTTTCATCATTCTACATGCTAGTTTTGTCAATTTCTTGAAAATCTTAAATTCTTGAGCATGTATGTTAATGTTTGATAGCGTTGAGTCTTCTATTCATATATTAATGTGATGGGTTGTTGTCAAAATTGAATCTTGGTTGGAAAATTTTTCCCATTTTGTAGATTAAGGGACGTTTTTTTGACATTTTTTGAGTGCATGTCAAGTGCACACCCATGAGCATAAGAGCATATGTGTAACCCATCTTCTCGAAGGCCATAAATTTTTCTCCCAAACTCAAAATGACTCCATTTTTTTGCGTTGGAAATGTATTGAAGTTAAATATGCAATGAAAACATAAATTCAAGATTTATACTTACAAAAGTTACAGGTTTTTCTGTTATTTTAAAACTGGTCATTTTCTAACATGTCTAATGTTTTGATGAATGTTGTATTTCCATGCTTACTCGATTTAGACCAAAGTGTGTGTATGCTCTTCTCTTGCACCTTTTGGTGATATTGAGAATAAAAACAACTTTGATCTCTATCTTGTTAACGTTGGGATTAAAATTGGAAACTTGATTATTCATTTTGCTTAAGGGAATGAACCTTTTACAAAGTATTTTTCAATGGTCCTTTGATTTGAAGTTTTCCATTTCTATATAGTTGGGATAAATTTTGTGTATGCTCTTCTCTTACACCTTAGGGTGATCTTGAGAATCAAAAGCAACTTTAGTCTTTATTTTATAACATTTGGTAAATTGGAAACTTCATCTTTCACTTTTGGTTTAAAGGAATGAACATTTATCAAGAATTTTGTATGGTTCATTGATTGAAAAGATTTTCTTTACTTTTTAGTTGGATTATTTTTTGTGTATGCTCTTCTCTTGCATCCTTGGATGATCTTGAGAATCAAAAGCAACTCTTAATCCTCTTTTAAATAATATGATTTTCTTGGAAAACTACTAACGCTTAAGTGCAGGACCTAAAAACGCTTGTCAAAGAAAGGAGGAATCAAAACGAAATCAAAAACTACTAATACAGTTGTTATACATGTTGTCAAAAGGTGTTCAATCAAACCACACCTAATTAAACAAGATAAAAAGAACAACATATTCAAAAATCTGATTGCAGGTTTCGGAAAAGGGTACGTCCTCTCCGCTCAATCGGAACATAACCCCTTTGGCATAACACCTTAAGCTACAACAATGGGGTGGTTCCAGAACCCCAAAGTAGTCCATGTAAGAGGGAACCTTGTGGACGAAACGGGAAGTTCTCCGCACTACCTACTTGACTAGTGTTTCCTTTGTGAGATAGCATTACAAGTTGTTCGTTATGGCGACTCCAAATGATAGTACACATAGACACACTAGTTGCCTTTGTTATTGAAGGGGGTAAAGTAAAGCCGATATACTCCCAAACTAGTCAAGTGTGAAATTTTTGGTAAATCACGCTCGCTCGTGGCAACTTTGTAACACCTAGGGTGAGAGAACCACCTAGAGAATATACTTTGGCCAAGATCCCATTTTGACCACTTTAAAACAAAGTGTTGAGTTGTGAACCTTATTTTTGAGAAATATGTGACGTATTACTTTCACCTATTTTTACTTTCCTTAGGGCGAGGTGACACTCTGCCAAGTGAGACTAGCATTTTTGCCATTTTTTCTTGATTTATTTCCTTCATATTCTTTTTACACTTTGTTGATCAAAAGAGGTGTGATTACCTTTGTGTTGCAATTTGACTGTTTCCCTCACTTTTATGTTCGTTTACACCCATCCATGTTTGCAGCTGGGTTAGTTAAACGTCTAAAGTGAGTGGAGGTGTTTTCACGTCATTTGGTAGCCATTGTGATCTTGATACCCACGTCAAGATCATCATTGTAGTTAGGTGTGGTTCATCACTGCGGACTTCCATAGAGGAGTTAGCTTGTTTGTCTCGTATCATTACAATTTTGATATTTACGTCTTGTTTCTTGTAAACTCGACATAAATACCTATATTGTACGGTTACACTACACACATTCTTAACTATTCCTAGCTATACTTTGAGCATTTTTTTGTTTGGTTTTATTATTACCTCGATTTCAAAAGGTGCTAGGCACTACCATTTGTGCATGTTATATCAATAACAACTCGATATCAATACTTCACTTTCTTACAAAGTGGGTTAACATATCTTGGTGATATTGTTGTGTCATTCACAAATTGTAATTGGCACTTTTTGAGATATAGGTCTTAATCAGACTTGAGCTTGCTCATCATATATCTTGATTGGGAGATCGCATTTAACTTCATGTATTTACTTACATCTTGTTCATTCCTTTGAACTTGGCATAAGTGGAGACATCTTGTTAATCATCTAGCGTCACAAATTACTTTGAAACGTAGTCTAGGAAGTACTTCATTTGATTAAGTTTTGGTACCAAACGATTGTTTCATTGGTGACTTTATCATTCTATCACATTGATATTCTCACTGTTAATTTACTCTTAACACATACATCTTGTGTTTCACTTAGGGGTAGTCATTGAATTTTGAACAAATATACAACTTACCTTAGTGAAACTTATCACGAAAACATGGCTCCCAAGATGCGTCTAGGTTTAAAGAAACAAATATATGAGTAACAACATGCGCAAGCTTGGGAAACCTCTAATAAACAAGGGTCAAACCCATTTATCAGAAACGATCTAGGACCACTATTTTCTACAGAAAAGGAAATAGAAGAAATGGTTGACCATAGTGGAAATGAATTAGAATCACCACATGCAGACTTTGATTTTGACCCCACTCTACTAGATGAGTTTCTCCTTAGAAATAAAGATAGAGTTTTGGCACGGGTCATGGAATTAGGGGCCAAATTGCCCACCGAGAATGAACCAATATTACCTACAAATGACACTACTAAGGAAGAATGCCCCCTTATCAATATGGAAGATATTTTAACAGGTGGGCATGCTTCCACTTCTTACACAGAAAATGATAAAGTGGTAGGGCATAGAATACCCCTCATCAAAGTGCCACGAAGAAACAAGATAGAACATGAGACAGGGGAAGAACCTCCACAATATGAAGAGGAAGAACCTTTAGAAGAAGAAGACACAAACCAAGTCACAATCCAACAACAACTCAGTAACCTAAGCTAAAAACTAGCTTTTCTTACTTTCTAGGTACAGAAAGACACAAACAAGAACATTCAAAAGTCAAAGCCTAAGTTTAGGATCCACAAAATCCATCGAGAAAACCAAGGAGAAGAAGACACAGGGTATCATCATGTACACATCCCCGCTTCTCCCACTAAATAACAATTACTCGCACAAGAAGTGCAATCTATGAAAGCAACACTTGCAAGCATACAAGAAAGAAATATAGGGAGTATTAGGAAATACCAATACGAAGAACTATGCCCCTATCCTTTTGACAAGACAATGACCCTTCAACCCTTTCCAAAGAAATTTGATATGCCAAAGTTTGAAAAATACAAAGGAAAGGGAGACCCAAGGGATCATGTTAAATATTTCTACATGGCATGTCAAGAGGTGTCTTATAGTGATAATTACCTCATCAGACTTTTTCCTAAGAGTCTCGGAGGTCAAGCATTGGAATGGTTTACGTGCTTACCACAAGGATCAATTTTCACCTGGCCAAAATTGGTAGAAATATTCATGCGTCATTTCTCGTATAACATAGAGAGTGACATCACCATGGCAGACTTGTGCGGCACAAAACAACACCCAAATGAGACCTTCGCTAGCTTCCTCCAACGATGGAGAGGGATAGCTAGTTGCTTCCCTTGCGCTTTCCCTAAGAAGCAACTGGTCAGTATTTTCGTCCCTAATCTCAACCCAGATATAGCTTTCCACCTCCAAATGCATTGTGCCCAAACCTTTGAAGAGGTTATCGAGAAAGGGATTTAAATAGAAAAGGCTCTCATTGCCAAAGGCACCCTCAAAACCCAATCTAAAGACAACCAAAGTGTCAAACCCGCTAACAAGCCGAAGATCTTTAACAAAAACAAAAACATGGTGGGAGATGGAATCACTGATTCCAAACATGTTCAAAGAGTCCAAACCAGTCAACCTTTTAAACTAACCAAGGGCCCAATTCAACCACCACCAAAGCGACGAACATTCACCTCCCTCAATGAGCCATTGTCTGTCATACTAAAATAGTTGGATGCGGCCCACATGATGACCTATCCTACAACGCAACCGTTTGATGACAACGCTCCTAAACCTTCATGGTATAAGGAGCATGAATACTGTGAAATGCATCACGTTAAAGGTCATAAAATAGATAAATGTTTGCGACTTCGCCACTATATTCAAGACCTCATTGACAACGGGGAGATAGAGGTGGATAACCCTAGCCACATGCAAACACCTAACGAGAAGATGGGGATTTATAAGGAACCATTCCCCAAGCATGATAAGTCGGAAAAGGCAAAACCGGATCGGGAGAGTCATCCCAAACCTATAAAGCCGTGAATTACTTATATACCAAGAGAGATAACAATCATTACGATTCGCTTATCGGATGTATTCGCTCCCCTACTCGATCGCATCAACACCATCCAGATTAAGGAAAGGATCGTCTTTGAGTAACAAGGCACGCCCGCCTCATAATTCTGGACTCCTCTCCGTCGACCCGCATACATGGTAAGTATAACCTTTTAGAACAACTTGAGAAGACGTCTGCGCTAATATTTCGATCTTAGACCTTCTCAAGATTTCCAATGTACATAAGGACATCCCGTATCAAACTCTTCAGGGGTCGGGAGTGCCTTTAGAAGTCGATCTGGTGTACCTTCAAACCATGGTGGCAAATATTGCACCAAGTGAGCATCTCACTTTCAACCATAGGGAGGTCCCTACCGAGAATCCTACACATAATATTCCCTTATACATTGAGGTAGTTTTTACCCACAGGAAAATCAAACGGGTGCTTGTGGATAACAGATCTAGATTGAACATCTACACACTTAAATTAGTCAAACAATTGCGACATACGGAAGAAGATCTTGAGTCCCATATCATCACTATCACCGCATACGACAACGCGGAAAGAGAGTCAACAGGCACCATTACGCTGCCAATGGAGGTGGGCCCCACTTGCCATCAGACAAAGTTTCACATCTTAGACTTGGAACTTCCATATAATATGCTTCTAGGCCGACCATGGATCCATGCCATGTAAGCAGTGCCATCAACATTTCATCAATGCATCAAGCTCAAGCATGAGGGACATACAATGAATAATACCAGAGACTCGAGCCCTTTTCTCATTGTAGAGCTCTTAATAGCTTTGCACGAAATGGTACATACGCATGTCCCTCCACAGATATAGCTGTCCCTCTTCATTCTGAGGCCATGGAATCTTGAGTAGATTCAAATTCTCTTAGTTCTTGCACTCATGGGGCATCTACTTCAACATCTCCATTTAATTCATGGGAGATGAAAATTCTAGAATATGGTTGTGGGGAGTATAATGTACAACAAGCGCTCTTGGTTTCCCGACCTCTCCTTGTCACTCAAGACTAGAGGTTGACCCAATTACCACTTCAGAGACCTTGAGAGGAACACACTATTGGGTCATTCCTACCGGAGGCTTGTTAGGCCGAGGAAAAATTACTTGATCCACCTACTACTTGGGTCCCTGAGGACACTTAGCCATCTTGTTATCAAACCCCAGAATATGAAAAATCTAGCAGAATGATGTACTCCATGGGCTACAAAGGCCTAGGATGTGGGAGGAATGAACAAGGACAAAGAGAACCAGTCCCTCTTCCACATTTCAAAATAGAAAGATATGGCATTGGGATTCACCCTTATGGAGCACACCCCAATGATCAAGATGCAACTTGTTCTGAGCATGAGGATAGCTCTGATTATCTAGATAGCGATACGGATTCCCGTTGTAGCCAATATGAGGATCTAGCCTCCACGAACCTTTTCATGAATAACGCTGTCCTAACCATCACCCCCACTGAACCAACCCTTGACCTTGTATACCCCTCCCTTGTTGAATGGGACCAACAATGTCATGTGCCACTAGATTTATTCGAGAACGATGAGGCTATTGTAGAGTTCATGGGCATAAGGGATACAATTCCCATTGGAGATCACAAGAAGGGTTTCTTTATCGACTTAGACACCTGCGCCTACTTTGGCGAGGAGGTTGAACTTCGTGGTCAGCAAAATTTAAAGAAAAGCGAGGGCAAGAGTTCTAAAGAAAAGCCTCGGAAAAATTGAAGTCTAAGTCACACAGTGAAAACCTCTTTGAGGCATTGGCTGACAAACAAATAAGAAAATCAAAGGACAAACAAAGTGACCATGCCAAGGATGAAAATCTCGTAGAGACATCCTTGGATGAAGATCTCAACCTACCTCCCGATCCCATGCGTATGGAGGATTTATCAAAATTGTTAGTTGAAGAAACCATTGATGTCAATATTGGTACTGAAGAAGATCCCAAGATAGTAAAATTGGGAGCATCACTCTCAGCCAGAGAACAAAATACGTTCACTATGCTACTGCGAGAGTTTATTGATGTGTTCGCATGGTCTTACAAAGACATGCCCGGCTTAGATCCAACTTTGGTCATGCATAACCTGGTTGTGCACGCAGACACTAAGCCTATCAAACAAGCTTTGAAAGATGCACCCAAGAGTGGCCTTGTTAGTTAAAGAAGAGTTGGAAAGGTTGCTTGCAGCAAGATTCATCAAGCCAATTGATTATTCTGAATGGATATCAAACATTGTTCCTGTCCAAAAGAAACCTATTGGTATCCGAATTTGCACGGATTTTAGGGACATCAATAAAGCTTTCCCTAAAGATGACTTTCCATTTCCCAACATTGACATGATTGTTGACTCAACCGCAGGGTATGAAATGCTATCACTCATGGATGGCTTTTCGGTTATAATCAAATTAAGATCGCTGAAGAAGACCAACACAAAACAGCTTTCAGAACTCCTTGGGGCACCTTCATATCGTGTGATGCCATTTGGCCTTAAGAATGCGAGAGCAACTTATCGATGGGCTATGACAATAATATTTCATGATATGATTCATGACATCATGGAAGACTACATATACGACATCCTGGGAAAGTCCAAAACAAGAGAGGATCATCCTATCATTTTCTGGTGTATCTTTGAACACCTGCATGAATACAAAGTCAGGCTAAATCCAAAGAAGTGTGTCTTCGGTGTGCTATCTGGGAAACTATTAGGCTTCATCGTGTCAAGATGAGGTATTGAGGTAGACCCTGCTAAAGTGTTTGCCATCACAGAAATGCCTCCACCTGAGAATATCAAGCAACTACATAGCTTGCAAGGGAAAATTCAAGCCATTCGCCACTTTATCTCCCAGCTTGCAAATAAATGTCACTCATTCACTCATTTGCTTAAGAAGGACATCACTTTCATCTAGGGACCCGAGCAATAACAAGCCTTTGCTTTGCTTAAACAATACCTGGCTAATCCACCTGTCCTCATGCCTCCCACTCCAGGAGAACCACTTTTGCTCTATATTTCCACTACGCAATACGCTATTGGTGCACTTCTCACCCAATATGACCTTAGACATAAAGAGAAAGTAGTGTACTATCTGAGTCGCACCCTCATTGCCTATGAACGTTATTATCCTCAGATTGAAAAGGCTTGCTTGTCCGTTGTTTTTACCTTTCAGAAACTTCACCATTACCTACTAAATACTAAGACCAAGCTCATATCCAAGGTCGACCCACTCAAGTATTTATTGTCCAAACCTGCCCTCACAGGTAGAATGGCTAATTGGATCATTCTACTCAGTGAGTTTGATATAGAATTTGTCCATCAAAAATCAATTAAAGGACAAGTACTTGCCGACCAGCTAGTGGAAGCACCTTTGCAAAGCACAGAACCTTTGAGTCTGGATCTGCTAGATGCATCTTTGCTCTACATTGAAGAATTTGTCATATGGAAGATATATTTTGATGGATCTTTTAAGTTTCACGGTTCAGGTGCAGGAGTGATCCTTTTAGTCCTTCGGGTGATCCTATACCACAAGCTTTCCGCCTGGCCTTCCCTTGCATGAACAACATTACGGAATATGAAGCACTCATTGCAGGGATGAAGCTAGCCATCAAGTGGAATATTCAACATGTTAAGGTTGTAGGTGATTCACAGCTAATCATCAAATAGGTTAATGATGAGTATAAAGTTAAGGATGACAAGCTCATACCTTACAAGAAGTTGGTGGAAACTCTGAAGGAGTATTTTATGCGCATTACCTTTGAGCAGATCCCAAGAGCGTAGAATAGATCGGCAGATGCTATGGCAACGGTGGGATATATGCTTCGTATTCTGCTAGGGAACAATGATATGCCATTTTTCGTAGAAAATCTACACCAGCCCGCGTATGACGTATCGGAATCTTGCCTGGCTTGTGAGGTTGTTGGTCCCTATTCCCCATGGTATGAACCCATTTTCACCTATCTTAAGGAAAATACTTTCCCTCCCAATATCTCCCATTTTGAAAAGCAAAGCCTGATTCACCAGATAGCTTGTTACACCCTTTTAGGAGGTACACTTTATCGTCATGGCTACGATGGGAATTTGTTACGTTGTGTTTATGTGACGAGTCAATCCAGGTAATTAAAGAAGTACACGAAGGAGTATGCGGAGCACATACAAATGGAATGGTCTTGGCTAAGAAACTATTAAGAGTAGGTTACTATTGGCCCACCATGGAAACTGATTGTTGTAATTATGTTAGAAAATGTGTGCTTTGCCAAAAGTATAGAAATTTCATCCATGCTCCATCACAACCATTGCAACCAATCACTACCCCGTGGCCATTCTCCAAGTGGGGACTTGATCTAATAGGGAAGCTTACTCCTACCTCATCTAATGGTCATACACATATCATCACAGCTACAAAATACTTTACAAAATGGGTGGAGGATATCCCTTTAACCTATGTCACAAGAGCACATTTCTAAATTCATCATGAATCACATTATTTGCCGATATGGTATCCCTACAGCCATTGTCACAGATAATGGGAAGTCATTTAAGAACAAAATTATGAAAGGTCTTTGCCAACGGTTCCAAATCAGATTGAAATGGTCCATGCCATATTACCCTCAGGGTAATGGACAAGCTGAGGCAACAAACAAGACTTTGGTAAGGATAATGGAGAAGATGGTTAGCAAAACCGGTCGAAACTGGCACCTACAAATCCACCCAGCCCTCTGGGCCTACCGAACATCAATTCACACTCCTACAGGTGCCACACCATATTCCCTAGTATTCGGGACAAAATCTATCATCCCTTTAGAGATTGAACTCCCATCCTTGCGAATTTCTCTTCGGGACTATTTGGATAAGGATGAAGATTATCGAGTGGCAAGATTGGCTGAGTTAGAGCTCCTGGATGAGAGGCACATTCGCGCTCTTAATCACCTGAAGGTATATCAACATAGAATCTCCCACAACTACAACAAGAGAATCATCCCTCGCCAGTTTGAGGTGGGTGATTTAGTTATGAAGGAGAACCAATTCAACACCAGAGCAGAGCAAGAAAAGAAAGGGAAGTTCGAACCACACTGGTTAGGACCCTATGTCATAGTTTCCAAGTATGGCACAGGGGCATATAAGTTGGCTCACCCCAATGGTGATGAGCTCCAGGAGCCCATGAATGCCATGCATCTTAAGAGGTTTTATGCCTTAAAATGGCACAAGAAAGTCATAAAAATCACAAAAAAAAAAACAAATCAGAAAAAGAAAAAGAGAAAACAGGTCGTCCACTAGTGAAAACCATGCAATTGTGGCACTTTGGACAAGTCCTTGGGTGAAAACCAGTTTCCAGCACCTCAAGAGGATTCGTTGTTCACAAGCATTCTATATTAGAAGGGTAGTTGTCTTTTTCCTGGACTTGGTTCTACCTTCGAGTTTCCTTGTGCACACCATCTAGTCCAGCCTTGATCCGGCTTTGCCTTCTTCTATTCGTCTGTAAGGTACGTGGTCTTTTGTTATTTCCCATCTTACGCTGGGGGCAACTCAATGACTTCACCTTCTTGTTCATAAGCGCGTGGCTTCTGCCCTTGTATATTCCCCACCTAACGCTGGGGGCATCCATGCTTTCTTGGTTACCTGCACATAGCTTTGGAAAACTATTAAAAACACAAAAACAATAGAAACATTGTTTTGAGAAAACACAAAAACAATAGAAAATTGTTTCACAAAACACAAAAACAATAGAAAATTGTTTCACAAAACACAAAAACAATAGAAAATTGTTTCACAAAACACAAAAACAATAGAAAATTGTTTCGAGAAAACACAAAAACAATAGAACATTGTTTTGAGAAAACAAAAAAACAATAGAAAATTGTTTCACAAAACACAAAAACAATAGAAAATTGTTTCGAGAAAACACAAAAACAATAGAACATTGTTTTGAGAAAACACAAAAACAATAGAAAATTATTTCAGAAAACATAAAAACAATAGAAAATTGTTTTGAGAAAACACAAAAACAATAGAAAATTGTTTCAAAAAACACAAAACAATAAACATTGTTTCGAAAACAACAATATATATATATATATATATATATATATCAAAAAATCTAAAAACAAGGCAAAATTTTTCAAAAAATTCCTAAAAAGTAAAACACCCTACAAAATGGTAACTTGCTTCTTACGGCTGAAACTTGTGTCTTGCACATGGTATTTTCTCCATATCCTGTTGGTTTGTCTCACATCTTCCCCGATTAATACGACTTGCGGATCACTAGATTCACAACCATTCACAAAAGCTAGTTGCTTGCTTCGTCTGTACTCTGGGGCACTTTTGGTTGCCTAGTGCTGTTTCATTGCACACAAATACTTTTCATGGACCCCGTGTCCATTTTCATTTCCCCTTACATGTATCCTTGCTTGGGGCATCATTTTTAACCCTTTTCGTCAATCACGAACTTGTGGATCTCTTCAGCACTGATAACAAAACATTTGTACAACTGTCTTGACCATTGTTGGGTTAGATATGTGCGTTCGTACTTGTTTTCCCTGTTATATGAGCTTGTTTCCTTCTCGTATTGCATTGCATTATTGTATGTTGCATGGAGTTGGTACTTTCAGCAATGGAAAATTGTTCGTAGTATGGCTTTTCATGTCATTCTACCTTTGTCGTATGCTTATATTTTTCATAAGGACCGATGATGTAGTTCCTATGGCAATATGATGACATAAAATTTTTCCAAACAAATACGTGGCTAGAGGTTAAGCTCTTCTCTCCCCTCATCCATATTTCTTCTACATTACTTCCCTTTCACCCCTAATTCTCCCTCTCCTTAGGGCATCCTACCTCGTCCCCATTCTTCTGCCTACTTCTCATATTTTTCGATTGTCGATCGGCTTCCTTCATCACCCCATCGACACTCGAGGGGCATCTCTCCCTTCTACTAATTTTTCTTCTATCCCTTCAAAATATCTTCTATCTACTATCTTTGAAGTGGCATCACTTACGCCACCCCAAAGAGGGGCAAATGTAGACACCTATAATTACGCCCAAGCAATTTAAATACTTAAATTGTGCTAATTATCCCCTTTCTCACAAATCAATGACATATCGTCAAAAGCACTCATTTTCCCTCATATCATCATTAATTAATTACACTAAGCTAATTAATTAAGTTTCCTATCCAACAAATACCCTAATTAATGACCTTCCGTTAATAAATCACCCCTTCTACCTAGACTAATTAATTATTATTAATTAATTAGATTTCCCTTCCATTTAACCAATAAATCAATATTTAATTGATTTAATCCCCTTATAATAGCCTAAATCGCACTAATATTCTTCTAATTGGCTTCTATAAGCTTACACCTACCTATTAATTAATCACCTTTGATTAATTAAAATACCCCCAACTCCCATGACTTGCTAAACATGTATTAAACTCTTCTAAAGTAAGGTTACCTTTAATAAAGCAACCTTATCCATTCCTAATCATTTTTTACTTTTATCCCACATTCATAAGAATGTGTTGAATCCTTTATCCTTTGGGCTATATAAAGAGCCCTCCACCTACCTTTTACATACACCTAAACTTTCTAAAAGAGCAAATGCAAAGCATATAGCAAAGAGACTAAGAGCTTTCACCTTGCCCTTTTGAGAGTTCATCATCTTGAAGAGTTAAGCCTCTTTCTTAAAGTGCTTGGGTCATATGGGAGGTGTCAAAAGGGTCTTGTAGCCCAACTTTGATTAGCCCCATTCCTAGGTTCTTGGAACATTAAGGACAACTATTTTGATAGCCATGGAGATTACTTAGGTCCATTCATTTATTTTTTGTTAGAGAATAGAGGAGTTTAGATATTTAGCATTGTTAGTTTCAAAGTTTGTATTGATGAATGCTAGCATCTAACCCTTGTTTAATTCTTATATCATGATGGTGTTTATGATTTGTTTTAGCTAAATTGTAGCACTATTTTAGGTGGTAGTTCTTGTTTAATTTTATTTAGCATTAAGCAAAGTATACATGCACACATGTACTACAAAGCAAGATAGAATTAATTATAATTGGATAGAAGTGGGATAGAAATATGTATGTATTTTTAGAGTGTTTATAATGAGGACAAAGCATGTATGATGTTTCCAAGGATAGAGAACAAGCATAGTGTGGGGTGATGTTCGGCCTTGAATACTGCTAAGTACCAAAGGGAACATGTGTGCATGGGACCAATAAGGAGAAGGGCATGCAAGGAGAAGCACACGTGACAAAGGTTTAAGAAGGTTTTTGGAGAAACCAGGGTGCACACAGAAAACAGAACTTTGGGTCCATTGGAATTATCCATATTTGGAATTCGGAGGCACTTGAGGAAAAACATGACCCGACTAGGCATGATGAGTGGATAAAGTGCCAGCCTGGAACCTTGGAGGTCAAGAAAATAATATTCCACATAAGGAATATTCCCGAAAGACATCATTATAGAAAGTGGAGAGTTCACAAAGGGATAAGGATTCAACATTGGAGGACCACATGGACACTTCACATGCGATCTTTTCAGGAAAGAAATCATGGTGGTGGGTGATGATGATATAAAGATAAATTCTTAGAAGAAGAAAGAGAGACGAGGAGATCAAGTGATAGATGGGAGCAAAGCAGAGGATGCATATAAAGTAAGATGCTAAGTAGTTGAATGTTGCAGTAGTGCTAGGGTTTAGAGAACTTAGTGTTAAGGGTTCTAAAGGATGTAATAAGCCTATGTATGGCATTAGAGTCTGTAATAAGGGATGAAATGGGAAGGCATAGTTATAATATCATACCAGGAAGATCTGTAAGAGATGAGTCCTAGTCTTTTGATATGTATGGTCTGTGATGACTTGTTTTGATTGTAATGTGGCTACCAAAATCACTCTAAATGAATATATATCTAAGGGTTTGTTCTGTATATCATGTTTAAGGGTGTAAACCCTCTTTTTAAATGGTTATCATAGTTCATATCTATTTCAATATGCTTATTACTTTGTTTATGTAATGCATTGAGACATGGATCTGTCGATGTGTGTTCTTCCTTGTCTAGCTAAGTAAATGTAATCTCATTCTAAAATCATCCTCCATCAATAGCAATACATTCTCACAATGATCATATAAATAAGGGCTCGACACTTACACATACCTCGAGTGAATTCCCAAGACCCGTTGGGTGATATTCCGACACATTTGCGGTTAGAAAGTTGGACTAAGGGTACATAAAAATGACTACATCTTGGTTCCATTGTCGGGACCTCTTTTTGAAGTTGTTGTGAGAATGATGTGTGATGACAGAGCACTTAATGTTGGATAGTATTGAAGCATGGTTTAAGAGCATGGAGAATAATTTTACCAAGAGATTTAGTACTAGACCCGAGTTTGATACACATAGATGGGTAGAATTTGTATCATGAGTTATATGAGACCTTATTTTATTGCTTTCTAGTGGATTTTTATGAATGGATTTTATCATATGCATCTAGATCAATTTTTTATTATATACCTCGCATGTTGACCTAATATGTGTATCGAGGCTACAAGATGCTAATATGACTTGGACATGTGATGTTGATCATTGGTGGAGAAGAGTGCTAACCAGTTACACCTTGGAATATGTCATTTCTATGTATTCTTGTCTAGAGGTTGTTGAGTTTGATTTTTAAGGGAACCTAGAGGATCATTTTTTTGTTATTCCCTTATCTATAAATATCATAATCATAATCATTACCCCGAGTTTAGAAGCATTTCCTATGGTCAACTAAGTTTCTTGAGTGTTGGGAGAGGAAGCTAGGGTGGAAGAAGATGTCGGACCTTGCAGCTAAAAACTAGAGGGAGGAGAGATGACTAAAGTATATTAAAGCTCATGAAAGGGAGTTGGATAGAAAACGTGAGGTTGTAGGAGTGATGGATCTATGGAGGAAGATGTTTACGAAGGAAATGAGGTTTATGCATAGGATGTGGAGCCCGAGTAGTATGTGTTACCCCATCTTGGAAAACATGGGAGAGACCCTTTAGATTCTTATGAGAGTTCATTGCTTGGAAAAGGAGAGTTCTTGGTGCTCATATAAATCTTCCCGGTGACCAACCCCAGGCGCTTAGTCTTCTAAATCCGAGAGATAAGTATTTCTAACACAATCGGTATTAGTGAGAGTGACCGATCTACACCTATGAGATATAATTTCTCATTTGGTACATCCAAGGATGCACAATTATTTCCTTTCTTTGGAGGAATATTGTTTGGAACAAAATTTGGGAAAATTATGGGTACTTAAAGTTTGGGTATCACGTTTGGAAGTGGTGTGCAGACACACATCCGGTAGGGCTGCAATATCACGAGACCATTGGTGCACAGCCAATGGGATGTTTGGGACATTAGGCATGACCACTTCAAGCACATTACCAGCTACAAGAGGAGGATATGGGGGTATATGAGCTGGAGGACTGGGCAGATCTGGAGGATCTAGAGGATCTAGTGGGTGATGAGGAACATGACCTGGTGGATCTAGTGGATCTAATGTGGAGGTAACACCGGAGGAAATAAAGGTTTTGGATTAGGTGGAGAAGGGCCTCAACCACCGTAGTAAGTTTTTTTAGAATTGTATTTTCATCTACTAGACTACAAAGTTTTTGAGGATGCTGCAGATCATGTACACAAGTGTGAGCTGCTATGGCGTGTAAAGGTGATCACTACCCGAGAAAGGAAGGCAAGTCAGTTTTCAAGAATGTTGCAAGGGCATGTGCATAGTTTTTACTTGGAATTATAACCCCCATAAAATTGTGGTAGATTAAACTACATTGTGTAATGCCTTCTTAGTTAATTTTAGTTCCCTTAGTTTAAAAAGAAGAGCATTAGCATGCTGAAGGAAATCTACCAAGGTATGGCGGAGAGTGTGCAGGAGTATGATGCACATTTCAATACTCTCTTATCAAAACTATCTTATTATATTCATCCTTCCCAAAGATTCTCGGTGGTTTGTTAGAGGTTTGATAACACATTTTAGAAGATAAATTTCACACAAGACTTTCACACCCACGTGAGGCCTTGGAGGCTTCCCTTCACATTGAGGTTGTTGGAAGTGTGGATACCAATGTTAACCCTTTTATTTAAGCTTAGAGTGTTGTAATGGAAAAGAAGTCGGAGAATTTATTTACGGACTTAGTGCATGATACTCACAAAGGTCGATGGTGCATAGATTGTGAGGTAGATGGGCATATAAAGGATAGTTGTCTCTCCGCGATTGATATGTGCCATCACAAAGGACTATGATATTTTCCATAGAGATCATGATGCAAGTAGGTGACCACTATTGTAGCATTTGATCCATAAAAATGTGTCTTTTATTGCAATATTTTCTCTTCTACTACTCTTACGACAGCAAGGATTTGCAAAATGATTGACCAAATACATGATTTCATTGATATTGTTGTGTGTTAGACCAACCTCACAAATAATTCCAATGATTATGGTCTCCACTTTGAAGGTCATGGATGGAGGTGCACGTGAACTAGGTTTCACAAGAGGATTTTGTGGTCATGGTAACCACAGAGGAGGAAGAAGAAGTGAGTTCCCATGTTGAACCTGTTACAATTTTGGGTCTACGTAGCACTATAATTGTGAGTGTTTGGATCTGCTACTATGCTCTTGGTGTGGAAAAAAACACAAGTATGAGTGCCTAGACCTCTTTGAAACACAAGTATGAGTTCCTAGACCTATTTGAACATATGAGCTAGCAACACTGAAAGGAAAATGGCACCAAAATGGTAAGAGTGAAGAAGGTCGATTCACAATGGATGTCAAGAGTGGCACACAAGTTAGAACTAGATCTTATACTAGTTAAGATGCGATCCGAGGTTACATGCGCAAGGGTAGTACCAAGGAAGAGATCATTGGTTATTAGAGAAGAGGTGGTACATAAAAACTATTCAGACCCAACTCATCGAAGGAATTGTATAAAGAGACCATGGATGTAATTCAAAGACTACAAGGAGATATCTAGTGACTAAAGGAATAATTAAGGTAGTTAAAGAAAAGAAACAATGTTGAGGCTCCATAGAAGGATCTAGATGAGGTTAGGGAAGTATGCAAGATGTTAAGGCAAGAGAATATCATTCCTTTGTTAGGAGAATGGTTATTGAAAAAGGTACCACATGTCATAAAGCAGAGTGTGAAAGGAAGGTTCTGCATGCTAACCTCCCTCCCCATAGCCTTGACTATGATAAGGAGATTACCTTGAATGTTGTTATGGATGGGTGGCTTCTGAGAAATATTCTAACTAACATAGTTATGGAGGTTAATGTCCTCACTCTAGATGCATGGCATCAAATTGGAAGGCCCCCATTATAGCCATCCTCGAATGTGTTGTATATGGCTAACAAGATAAAGGAAATTCCCATTGGTGTCTTACAGGATGTGGTTATCACTATCCAAGGGTTGAAGTTCACTTTGGGATTACAAAGTCTTGTGTTAGCTGAGGTGGAAAACTTTCTAGCATTACTTAGGCATCCTTGGTGTTATAAGAAAAATGCTAACCTATAGTTCAACAAGGAGTACATAATTTTTGAAAAAAGGAAGAACAAGTTATCATCACCTTGAACGATGGGAAGTTAGCACCCTATACCAATCCTTTAGGAGAATAAGTTATTGACTAGATCTCTATGTTCTCTATCAAGGACCCTAAGGTGATTCACCCTATAGTAGGAGTTATTCAGTTTGAAGATGCTCAGTCCATGAGTGATACAACTAGTGTGGCATGTGATAATTGGGTGCACGAGACTTATGAGTTAATTGGGTGATTATTAAGAGGCTTGGTTATAAGGGTGACAAATGCATGCTCAGTCAAGTTCCTAGGAGGAAAGAAGTTACCAAGTTACTCTAGAGGGGCCAACCCTCATGATTTCTTATGACAAATGGACACCCAATGGAAAAATGAGATCGAAATAAGAGGGATGCTCATCTATAACTTGCTTGGGACTATAGCACGTTGGTGGATGACACATCGTGATAGCATTCTAGATTGGCATGGAGTGAGGATTGCATTCTCTATTAGGTTTTCCCTAGAAATGCACCCACTTTCATACAAGACTATCATGGGAAGGAACCCACCTCATTCCATGTCCAAGCATGTGAGAAATCCTAGATGGAAGGCACAATAGCCTTACAACCTTATTTAAGGTTATATAAGATGTACTCCACTATATAAGGTTGTGTGCACTCATGGTATATTCACTCTGAGATGTGCTGTTAGAAAAGAAATTGGCAGGAGTTGATGGCTGAAATCCTTCAAGCTTTCGAATATCGGAGTACTAAACCATTACTGGATAAGGTGTTGTAGGTTGTTAAGCACCTAACGATGGGAGATAGTGCCATGGTAGAAGATAGAATATTAGAGTTATTGGGTGAACCCGGTCCGGAACCTCACTTTAATGATGAAGAGTAAGAAGATGTGCATCTTGAGTGCATGTATGGAGAAAGAGAAGGTAAATATGGTCTCTGTGATAGATGGTGAAGAGATGGAGAGTTTGGATGTTAACCATACTGAAGGTACACATGAAGTTATTGATAGTTATGATGATTAAGCATGCACCTACCATAAGCCTCTCAAAACCAAGAAGGTTGACATCGGTTCGAAAAGGTACCTAAGGAGGACATAATTAGAGACCGTTGGTCGAGAAGGAGGTTTTGAAGATCGTTGATCTATTACACAAGTTTCGGGACTTATTTCCACGTGGATACCATGATCTTAACTTCATTCACCACTCCTTGGGTGAAATGAAAATCAAGTTAAAGGAGGGTACGTGCCCAATTCAGAAGAGGCCTTATCGAATGAATCTAAATCTTTGCATCAAGGTTAAGGAGGAGATAGAAAAATGATCACTTCAAGAATCATTGAAGTCATGGGAGGAATCAAAATGGGTAATCCCCATGGTCATCAACATTAAAAAGGATGGAAGGATAAGGATCTGTGTTGACTATAGGGACTTAAATGCGGTATGTGTAATTGATCCTTTTCCAACCCCTTTTACTGAGGAAATCCTAGAAGGAGTGGTTGGGCGTGAAATATATTCCTTCACGGATGGATTCTCGTGGTATCATCAAGTTAGAATTGCAAAATAAGACCAACAAAAGATAACTTTTTCCACTAAATGTGGAATGTTTTCCTATACGGTCATATTGTTTAGAATGAAGAACGCACCGACTATTTTTTCTTGCATAATAGTCTAGGAATATCGTGATTCTATCCATAAGTTCTTTTAGTTCTACCTTGACGACTAGATAGTGTATGGACTAGTGAAATACCATTGTGATAATTTGCAGTTGATGTTTGAGATATGTCGATAATTGAGGGTATCCCTCAACATTAAGAAATGTGTTTTTACTACTTCATTTGGGACCCTACTAGGGCATATTATATGTAAGGAAGGCTTGACGATGGATCCCACCAAATTTTACATTAATATGAGATTGGGGGAGCCTACCAAACTAGAGCGTAGTCCATGGATTCCTTGGGCATATGGGGTACTACCGGAAATTTATTAAGGGGTATGCCAAGATCTTCACGTCATTGGAGAAGTTACTAAAACACAAAAGTGCATTTCATTGGGGAGAGGTGTAGTAGATAGCATTTGATACATTGAAGAATAGGCTTATCACTATGCCCATATTATGTTTTCCCTCTTGGGATAATCCATTCCATGTACAAGTTGATGCTTTAGGGATGGTGATTGGGGCAGTCTTAGCACATCCTGGAGAAGGGATTGTTTACCAACCCTTGTGTTTTTCTAGTAGGAAGTTAACACCAACATAACAGAACTATACTACTACTAAGTGCAAAGCACTATCAATGATCTACGTGCAACACAAATTCAAGAAATATCTTTTGGCAACACTCGTTCATATTATACACAGACCACATGACATTGAAGTACTTAGTGAAGAAGCCAATTTTTTAAGAGCACATATCTCATTGGTTCTTATTGTTTTAAGATTTTGATTTTATAGTTGTTGTGAAACTAGGAAAGAGTAACTCAAAGCCCGACCATTTATCAAGGATTGATTCAGGGGAGGATGAACAGAGAATTCAAGATGCTATGATAGATGCACAATTGTTTAGGTTATGGCGTGTGCTCCCTCTAACTTATAATATATTGTTGTATTTATAAAAACATGTGTGGTGCCGTAAGGAATGAAGACCTTGGAAAGAAAATAATTATCCATTTGTGTCATACCCTACATGTTACTTAGTAGAGACTTATACAAGTTAGGTCCCGAATGAGGTTTTGTGCTGGTGTGTGTTAGAGCATGAACACATTGCAATCATGAAGGAAGCACATGGTGGGATTGCAGAAGGAAATTGTGTGGGAATGAAACCATGTGCAAGATCCTTTTGGTAGTTTTTGGTGGGAAATGTTTTAAGAAGATTGTATTGAGTTTTGCAAAGGCCCGTGACCATTGTCGGCACCTTGGAAAACTAAGAAGGAGGGATGAGATGCCCTTAATACCGATAGCTATCACATAACCATTTGAAAAGTGAGCCATTTATTTTTTAGGAATGATTTCCCTACCATACGTAAGACTTGTTCATGTTATATCATTACATGCTCATACCGACCATTTAACAAGGTGGGAAGAGGCAAGCACCTCTAAGGGACTATAAACAGTAGCATCAATAGCTAGGTTCTTGTGGGAAAATATAATCAACAGATATGGATTTCTATTGAGCTTAATGAGTGATAGGGGTACTCATTTATTAAATGAGATAGGTAGGATCTTGTTGGTAGAATTCATGGTATCCCACCATAAGAATACCCCATATCACCCACAAGCTAATGGAACTATTAAGCGTTTAACAAAATTTTGAGTCACACGCTGAAAAACATTTGTGATGTAGGAAGATAGGATTGGGATGATAAAGTTTTTACTATATTATGGTCATACCGGACTACATATAAAATATTGAACAAGGTCACACCATTTGTTGGTGTTTGGTGTAGAAGTGGTGTTACTTGTTGAATTCATATTACCATCACTGTGTATAGCTTGTGTAAGAGGTTTAGTAGATGAGAAAGCATGAAGAGTATTGATAAGTTAATACAAAAGCTAGATGACAAGTGGTATATTTCTCATTTGATTCAAAAAAACATAAAAAGCCGGTAGAAGGCATGGCATGATAGATGCATAAAGAACAAATAGTTCGAGGTCAGGTAGATGGCTTTATTACATGACTCCAATTTTCTACACCACCCTAGGAAATTCAAAGTCCATTAGATGGTCCCATACATTATATCCTACATACTTGATTCAAGCACTTGCAAGTTACAAGCATTAGAAGGGACGAGGTTACAAGGCCATTTCAATGGGAGTAGGTTGAAGCCGTACTATAAATAAGGTGGAATTACCATTCAACCTCGGATTTTCTTTTATGAATTTTCCTTTCTTGTTGCTTGTTCCCCTTTTTCTTATTTTGTGCACATTGTGCACTAGTAGCCACTTATTATTTTCAAAAAAATATATGCGTAGAGGACTATGCATCCATTTTAGGGTGGGGTGGAGTAGTGTGACGGATAATAGAAGCTGGTAGTGGAAACTATGTTTTGATGGCCTAGATTAAAGAATCAAAAGTGTGAAGTTTTGAACAGTGTGCGTGGAAAGGGTGGAAAAAAAGGAGTTTGTTGTCAAGAGATCTTTACAAAGAACATTTACAAAGATGAGAAGCACAGAACAACATGGTGATGTCAAAAATCATGGTAAGGATAGAAGAAGTGCCTTCGACACTCGAGAATGCATGCAAAAGTATATTTTGTCATGCGTAAGGATTTTTACGCTCCCAAATGTTGTAGAAGTTATTAACACATGGTTAGGTGTGGGGATAAATGTGCTTAAGGCTGGATTTTTCTGAAAAAGTCACCTTTATTGCAAAGGTATGATGATAGGTGGAATTGCATTTATTGCGGGAAAAGAAGCAAAAGCTATAAGTATAAGGTCGGGATACATTGTTATTACCTTGCATTTGTGATATTGAAGAGCTCTTGTGAACTAGGGAATCCTTGAGAAAAATTGTGTGAAAGAAGGTTGCAAAAGATCTAAGCGCATAGCAGCTTGAGAAGCGAACCGTGTGGAAAAAAAAAAAAAAATGCATGGGCGTGAAAGGAGAGGGTTGTTGGATTTTTAGAAACCCGTAAGTGAATACGTCATCTTATGGAAGGAAGGGTTTTTCCAGGTTAGGATTCTAGATCTAGGGCACATGATTGAAAGGATTTTTGCATAAGAGTAGATTTGTAAAGTTGAGTAGAGTTAGGATCAGAAGGAAGAAAATACATTTTAAACAACCCGAAAAGGAAATTGGAACCAAGGAAGTTAACCACCATTTCACCAAAGAAGGGTAAGGGAAAAGGAAAACAAGTTGTTTCCACCAGATTCAACAAGGAATGGTACACGAAAGATGTAATACCCAAATGGTGTATTGCTAGGAAAATAATGGGTGTCTCACATGAGAAAAATGGTTATAAGTGACTATAACCATAGAACAAACACCACGTAGAAAAGAGATGGCATTAGAAATGGTTATACCTATAGAGAAGATGACACCCGACATAATGCCCATCTATGACAATGAAGTCAAGTTAAAATGGAGAAGGTTAGATTATTACAACTATATGAGTCGCCCTATTTTGGTAAACCCGAGAAGTTGTATCAATGGCTTATGTCACACGTAGATGAAGACCGTTTCTACTTCGTGAGGCGAAGGATGAGGATAACTCCCCAACTGATCTCTAAATTTACTTGTCTTACCTACAAGGGAGATTCATTTGATGATGACTTAGAGGAAAATGAGGCCATAAAGAAAACTATGGAGGCCTATGACTATAAGAAGGGGTCACGGTACTTTGACATTTCCGAGATTTGCAAGCCTTTGATGAGGATGGTCATGCACTTAGTGACCAAGATGAATGGATAGGAGAGGTGGACATAGATCAAAAATTCCTGGTTAAAATTTTTCTAGAAAATATTAGAAGGAACCATCTACAACCTATTGGTCCCCTAAAATATCAGCTAAGTACAAAAAGGCACGTGGGTGCACAAAGCATAGTTAAAGAAGGGTGCGCAAGGAGAAAGCATGCAGGAAGGGGTTTTAAGAGGGTTTAATATAAGAAGTGGTGTGTGCACAAGGTAGAACAAAGGTTTGAAGACTTATCCATATTTGACGCATCAGGTAAAACATGAGAAAAGTGTGACCCGACTGCACATGTAGAGTGGATAAGGTGTCATCCTGGAAACTTGAGGCCCACGAAAGGAATATACCTTGTAATAGAAGATTCCAAAAGACCATCATTGCAAGGAGTGGAGAGCTCGGTGCCTGAAGGAGCATGCCCCATGGAGGACCACATTTGACACTTGGCGATGGATCTAAAGCCACAAAAAGGAAAGTTGGTGATTCAAGAAGCCTATATATACAAGCGCTGCCAAGGAGAAGATATAGACAAATATAGATTGGTAAAGAACGAAGCTCTATAGATATACTGCAAGGAACTCTATAGGGTTGGGTAGAGATCTATAGGAAAAGGATGTAATAAGGGGTTGGGATTGTAAATTTTCTCTTGAGAACTGAGGGGTATAAATCCACTATGATTAATGAATTTAATTCTGCATACATTGTGGTAGTTTGTAATGAATCCAATGGATGTAATGAGGTTACCAAACTTGATTGAATATGATTATTAATGATTTTGGTCCATATTTATAGCTTACAGTTCTAATTCATGAATGTTTATGGAATAAATATAAATCCTTATGCATTTCCTTTCTGTTTTGGTTCCTATATATAATTTGTTAAGTACCATTTGTCTGGGATGACTGCATTTTTCTAGAAGCCATTATGAGTTCTATGATAAATGTATGTATCATTTCCACTCACTCTTTTTAAGTTCCTATCATAGATGATTTTTCCCACTTAACTCACATAAAAGAGAGACTCGGTGCACTGTATGCCTCGGGTGAGCGCCCAGTACCCACTGGGTGATAGGCTGACATGCATGGGATTCCCTTGTTCTTTGGTGGGTGTAAAAATGACTACATCTTGGTTCTGTTTCTAGGACCTCTTTTCAAATTTGTAGTGGGAAATAACATACATCATGATCTGTGCAATGAGTGATGACAAAACATCTAACTCGAAAGTTTTGAATCATGGTTTAAGAACATGAAGGAAGAATTTTCTCGTAGATTCAATATTGGGCCCGAGTTTGATTCACATAGATGGGTAGAAGAGAACCTTTACCATGAGTTATATGAATTTTTTTATTTCTTCCCAGTAGAGATGTATGATTGGCTCTCAACATATGTGTCTAGATCAATATGGTATTATAGATCACGTGTGTGGACCCAACAAGAGTACCGAGGCTACAAGATACAAATCTAATGTGGGCTCGTGTTATGGATCATTGGTGGAAAGGAGTGTTTCACCTAATTCTTAGAGTGTTTCTTGGAATGTGACGAAATAGATAAGGGTAAAAAGGGCTAGAGGAATACATATTAAAGTTGGTTGAAGGTTATTGTGTGCATATGACTTCTTGATCCATAGCTGATCATGAGAGATTCCTTTTGGCTAGGAGGAACTACCTGAAATGAACAACAAGACCACCAAAAGAGATTAAATAGCATATGAAAGTGGACTACCTAGTGTATGCTAGTTTTGAGAAGTGTGATACTCCCTAAAAGGTTGTCAATCCACTGTTTAAAACAATTCAATGTTAAAAATAAATGAAATCCTACTATAGTTAAAATTATTTAGGTATCTCATTCGACTACAATAAGAAAATTCATTCACAATAGGCTAAGTTATGATTGAATCTAAAGGGTGAGGTCTTTGTCAGAGTACTAGTACTGGTCAGGGTCTAGTTTTGGGCTGTTTTGGGTATTTGGTGGGGAATTTAGGATCTGTTCTTGGTCTAAGGGTAAAACATAGAGACCGACATCGATCTAGTATGACCAATGTCATTTTAAGTGAAACTGGTGACGGTTATGGGTAACTGGTGTTGGTATGGTCGAGGTAAATGGAAACTCAAAAGGAAATGACTAGAGTGTTTGATCTGGGATTTGATGTAGGTGGTGGGGTAGGTTTGAGGGTTGTAGATGTCCCAAATGAGGTCGGTATGAACAAAAAGTGAGGATGGGTAATCTAATGATGTGAATAATGTAAAAGGCTCATTAACAAACTAGTAAGAAATGAAGAAATGGAGATGCAACAACTTAATCTGATAACAAAAATAATAAAAGCTATTATAATGTATTAGACCAAGTTGGTGGAGGTATACTTACTATTATATGAGCTTGATGGCTGGATGGAAATGGCATTTGATCAGATGGATGGAGTTTGGTGTGGTGATGGCGCTTCCCAGGATGCTCCCATGAATGCAAAATGGCTCTGTGGTCACTTCTGATGTTGGCTGTGGATGTTTGGATGCATGTGTAAATGTTGGTTCTACTTGCATGTAGCTCTGGTCTTGTTTCTTTCTCTCTGAATGTGCCAACCTCAAAATAAGGTTACCAAAGGGAATAAAAGGTAATCGACGATGGTTCCGGGTTGACCGGTATCGGTTTAGGGTGACTAGCGTCGGTTAGGGTGGGATTTCCTAGGTTTACTAAAATGGGCAGATCTGCTTGATTTCTTGGATCTTGTTCCTTTTTTCCTCGTGGATTAGAACAAAAGATTCTTTTCTAATGGGTAGGAATGTGGTTAGAGGGAATGTAGGCTTTGATTTTTAGGGTTTAGGTAGGTCTTAGTTAGTTATGGCAACATACTAAGAATAGATTTGGGGTGAGGTGGTGGTGTGAGAATTATCTTAATTAGGATATTTAAATAATAAATATTATGAGATCATGGGTTAATTTAATTAAATTAATATTAGTGTGGGGTGTAAGGGGCCATGGTTAGGTGAGTGTGTTCAAGGTGATTATTTGACAAGGGACCAAGGGGAGTGTGACCCAATTTTGGTGTCTACAATTTTCCCCTTTTATTACGTAGATTGTATTGGTAAGCGATCTTGTGAAAAATAAGATGTAGTTGCCACATGTGTGGGTGAAGGTGATACCCCTCAAACTAGGAACCGATAAGGTAGAAGGAAGAATCGAAAAGTGGTTTGATAAAAGGTGAATGTGATGAAGAGAAAGGTGGGAAACAAGGGTAAAGGGGTAAAGATCCAATCAGTTAATCCAGGAATGGGTCGGTGGTCAAAGGTAGTAATGGTCAAAAACATGCACATCTATAAAATGCAGCATGGTACCTCGTTGAAGAGCATGCAAACTCTACATTTTCTAAGGTCGATAGGTTTATCCAAACAAGGTTGAGGTGATTCCAATATCCAAGGTATAGGATATGGTCGGAAACATAACTCAAGCTAGGTGCAAGAACATTTAGGTATGTTCTATTACACCAAAGGTTGGGTCAGGATAAACAACAAGAGGAAAGGGAAGGTCATTAGGTCAAACAACACAGGTAACAGTGTCGCAAGGTATAGTGAGCACATGAGGTCACAGTCACTAGCAATGTTCTAGGTCCAAGTAGTTAGGTCATGGCACGTAGGGCCAAGGTATGGGTAAAATAACGAGTCCCCAAATGATGAAGAGGTTAGGTGGTAAATGATGAGGTCGGAGGGTAAAGGGAAATGTCCAAGTCAAGTGTGGGTAAGGTAGAAAGGATTCAGGCTAGCAAATTAGGGGTAATGGGTAGTAATAAGACTAAGTAGGATAACCAACAATGGTCATAATTAACCGATGTCAGTCGCCATGAACTAACCATGGTAGGCTAGGGCATAGGACCGATGTCGGTCAAGGTGAAACCATCGCCGATCAAGTCAGGAAGGCTATAAAAAGAAAAAGTGCCACGTTTTTTAAAATCATTTGTCATTTTCCACATAGGAGAAAATGACAAGAGAGAGATAAAGAGGTGGAAAGAACCAAATGACACAGAGAGCTGAGTTGGCAAGCCACAAAGTGAGTGATCGTTGGTCGATAGGCGGGTCTACGAGTGCGGTGATTTGATTGGGTGATTGATTTGATTTGATTGAGCCAGTGGGAAATTAGTGATGGAAGAGGTAGGAGAGGGATCGGGTGGACCTATGCAGTGGCCTAAGGTGCCACCACATAGATGACAGCGTGATGAGGTAAGATCCCATTCCTATTATTTGTTTTTTTAGTAGGTGGAGGGAAATTGAGTAGGAGGAAAACGGGTTTTGGGGGAAGATTAAAATTTGAATGTGGGGAAGGTAATGAGAAAAGGGGAATAAGGGAGGGTAGATTTAGGTAAATGAGGAGTTGGAATAGGTAGTTGGTAGACATTGGTGGGGAAATGGGTAAAAAGAAGGAGTTTAGGGAGAAATAGGGTAGGCCATGGTGGGTTTGTCACCCCAATAGTGATTGACGTTGGTTCACTTTTAGCTAGCATCGGTGGGTAAGGACTGGTATTGGTCACATATGTGAGGACAGATGTCGATTATTGTTTGACCGTGGTCATTCGAGGATGACCGATGCCGCTTAGCAAGCTAGAGAGGTAGGACCACAATTAGCTATAATAGAATAGTGACGGACAGATAGATAGGTAGGGGTAGGGAGAGTTATGGGTATGGGTAGGTGAGTGAATAAGGAAGATTAGTGAGAGGGGCACAATGAAAATAGGTGAGGGTCTAAGGCATGGGTAGATAGGTAAAATGAAAATAGGTGAGGGTCCGAGGTGTGGGTAGATAGGTGGTGTTGATTTAGGGCATAGATATAGGTGAAAGGTTGATTTAGTTAGGGTAAGTGGTATAGTAGGGGTGGCAAGGTTGCATGTAGGTGTGATCAAGGTTTAATATTATGATTGGTTGTATGTAGGCTAGGGAATAGATACTACGAATGAGGGATAGGGTACCTCCCTTACTCATGGAGATACGTGGGAGAACGACACATGAGGAGTGGATCCATGTGGTAGATGTGGGCCTGATTGGTGTCGAAACTACCAAAGATGTAGTCCGGAGGTGAGTTTTATGATTTCCCTCATTGATATATGTGATTCGGTAAATAATACGTTCCATTTACCAATGGGGAGATCATGATCACCATAAAGGATGTTTACAAGATCCTGTGACCACCTATAGTAGGTGAACGATGAACTCAATATCCTCATAGGCATCCGAGGAATTATTGTTACCAGTGTTTGGAGAGGGGATGGCATTGTTAGGATTCCACAGTGCTAGTATGAGCTACGGGGTGATGTACCGAGCCTACCCCGAGGAGATGAGGCTGGTAGTGATTCTGATGGAGGTAGTCTACTATTTTACACTACCAGATGTAGAGGGTGGGAGATTCCCATGGTCACTGATGGGGGTTCTATACAACATGGTGGAGAGTAGGACTCGGTTTACATGCGTACTACATTCTTGGTATAGCTATATAGGGATTTGTGGGCTTATGGGTGACTACAATGATTCAGCTTGTGTTGCACATTCCTATTACATTGTTGGGCCTATGAGAATAGCGTGTGTGTGTGCCCATTTGTTATTCCCCGCACCGATGCATTCAAGCCAGGTTTTTTTTGAGTGGGCTATATTTGATGGGTTTCGGTTATGGGAGAGCGCCGAGCGGTGATGTAGCCTATTACAGGTGATTCCCGGAGGGGTTTTCCAAAGATGGACATCATTTGGAGGTGATATGTAGGCTATCCTTCATACATGTAGATGGCGGCAGAGCTGGGTGGATTACAGATCTACATGTGGATAGAGGAGCGAGGGTCGGGAGCATGAGATGATACCCATATACTGGGTCAGACGATAGTTTGGGTTGCCATAGGATATACCCCCACCATTCCCTCAGTATAGGAGAGATTATGTGGAGAGGCCTATGTCTCCGCTATGACCTATAGTGACGAATGGGTAGGAGGAGCAGCCAATCGATTGATGAATAGATGATGTCGGGGTGACAGAGATAGAGTACGAGATAGTGGTGGGCGCATAGCTATGAGTAGTTTCACCGAGAGAGATTGGGGCAGCTAGATTTGGATACTATCACATTTTAGAGAGATGCCCTACAGGGGTAGGTGGCTACCTTGGTGACCCAGTTGGGCATAGTACAGGACATCTGATAAGGGCCGAGGCATAGGTTGTAACTCTGTAGGAACAGTTGGCTACTTTTCAAACATAGGGATTATAGGGACCATCACCCGTATTAGAGGGAGAGGGAGATGGTGGAGATGGAGATGGGGTGCAGGTAGCCACCCTATAGGTGTAGGTGATAGGTTTATAGGGCCAATTGGCCATGGCGTAGGGACAAGTTATAGGTTTGCAGGCCAATTGGCCGCTACATAGGCACAGATATATGCGGCCCTTCAAGCACAGATATAGGTGCAAGCTCTGGGATTGATCGCACCACCACAGGGGCAGGGACAAGGTCCCGTTATTCAAGAAAGATCGGGAAGGGTTAGATTCGATGGTAGCACCACGATAAATACCCACCACTATATTGAGAGACATCATAGGCAAGGTGAGGTACTACCAGGATCACTTGATGGTAGCGGGGATATATGTCTTATCATATGCCAATCACATATCACGAAGGCCTCAATCGGGAGGATAAGATCCCGCACACATAGTGTGGAGAGTACAGGGGGCCAGTGATCCTAGGGGTCGGGTCAAGGTGAGGCCACTAGTGCATGGAGGCTAGCTCTAGAGGTAGGACCATCAAGAGCTAGACTAGGGTGAGGCGGAGGGAGGTCAACCGTACGTTGGGCTAGAGGAGCGGAGGAGGAGATAGATGAGATAGGTTTAGATATTATATGGGGAGATGATTGAGCTCCATGCATGATTACTTTATTTTTGACATCATGTTTTTGACATATATACTAGCCTGCATGCCGAAGATAATGAGGATGTACATGAGAATTATTTTTAGATTTTATTATATACACCGCCCGCATGTCAAATATATTTGAGAGTCATATATATGGATGCACATGTTTAGATGATTTGTTTATAAAGAGGATGGTGATTATGGCATGATGCATACATGGTTGTGTTAAAATTGCTATTTTGATTTGTATATGTGATGGAAACCAAGTAGTGTAGGAATGATATATTCAGGTCATAGGCATGGATTAAGTCAGGGTTTAGATATGGATTGAGTTAGGTCATAGGCATGGATTGAGTCAGGTTTTTGGTTTAGGCATGGATGGAGTCAGGTCATAGGCATGGATTGAGTCAGGTTGACTTAGGTATGATGAAGTTTAGGTTGGTTTAGGTATGGTTGAGTTGAGATTGGTTGAGTTTGTAATTCATTAATTTGTGTAATTAATGATGATATGGGTCACGTTAAGATGTTTTGTAGTAAAATGCATGATAATGGTAAAGAAATGGTAGACATAATGAATGTATGAATGATGATGATAAATATGTGAAGCAATTGTTGTTTGTTTGGTTTAATTTCCAATTATTGATATAAAAAGGAAACTAACTAGGGTAGAATGTGACTAGGAAAGGGAAAGGGGAATTGGTTAGGGTAGAGAGTGGTTGAGCTAACCTCCAAGGGCCCCATGCCCTCGAAGTGCTACCTACATAGTCTCAAAGAAACAGGGAACCTGTCGATGTAGTTCTCCCATAAACTAGGGAAAATGTGAGGAGGTATGAGAATGGGTTGGTAGGTTATAGGCATGATTGAGTCTAGGTTTTGGTTAGGTGTGTTTGAATTGTGGGAACATTGGTATGGGTGATTTAAGTTGATTGTGGTGAAAGAGGAAAATTTCCGGAGATAAGCATCGAGGGTCTAGTCCTGTATAGGATGATCAATACGTAATGAAGAAGGTGAAAGATAACAAGAGCCCAGAGAACCACCTGATTGGTGAGGATCATAACGGGTGGACCATACCTTAGATAGGCTAGTAAACATAAGACCCTCAAGACATTGCATGATTGAGTATTCTAAAGGCGAAGAATAGTCACATGATCACCAAATTTCATAGTTTCAGTAGGTCCCTTGAGGTGGCAAGAAATGAAGGTACAAATGGTGAGAAGATGAAAATTGGTTAGGTTATATGATATGAGGTAACATGCCTTTTGGCAAGAGATCCAAGATCACAATGGGCAAGTCCATGATGAAAAAGTTTTCTAGTTGACTTGTATTTGAGATAGACCGATCGATGTGGGAAGTCTATATCGGATGAGTAAATTAAATCCTTGAGATCTTCACAAAGTTGATCGATGCGGGAAGTTTCAGATTCTCTTTTTTTTTTTTTAAAGTAGGCTTTACATAGCTTTGTCTTTCGAGGGAGTAGTCTATTTATAGTAATGATGTAGAGAGAAAGATGTCCTTTTGAGGGAGTCATATTTTTATTGGAAGTTTGACTCAAGGAGTTGGATCCCATGTGAGGGCTTTTAAGTCATGGAAAATACTAAGGTGAAGAATCGGATTCTTGTTCACAATGCAAGGTGAAACGACCATGGGATCTCATTTAAAAGAAGATGAAAAGTATCCATGAGAATCATGCCATGTGCAAAGTCGTGGTACACATATTTAAGAGAGGGTAAAAGAGTGATGGGTATGCACATGATTCTTGTTTAATCATTGGGGATGACATAGTGAAAGGAGGGAAGTGAATAGTGCTCAAGAGATGAGCATGAAAAAAGGAAGAAGGTGAGGTAGGACTGACATACCAATAGTAGAATGGTCAAAGATGCAAGGCATTAAGGGAATCATGTTTAGGTTTACCTTCGAGTGAAGATAAATGATAAGCACTTGATCCATAAGCATGAGTCACAATGTATGGTACAAGCCAATTAAAAGAAAATTTTCCCTGTTTACTTTTTTTTTTGCTTTAGTTATGTTGATTTTCCTTCAAGATGAGATCACCAACTTGGAAGGTTCGTTCATGGACACATTTTTCATGGGCACATTTGATAGGTTTTTGGTAAACTTGAAGATGGTCAAGATCATTAAGATGGCATTCGTCTAATAACTCAAGTTATGCTAAATGGTCTTGGTGAAATTCATCATCATTGATCATGTCATGGAGAGAAATACGAAGTGATGGAATCTAGACTTCGAGAGGTAAAACAACCTATTAGTGCAAAATCACAGCACCCCTGGATGTTGATCAGATTTCTAGGTTGATCACTCTAGCATCCAGTGTGATTGCACAACATTGAATCCTTTCTTTGAGTGTGGGACTCATGAAAATGAGAAAGGAATCTCCAGAGAAGGCTGGTTCCTCTTCCTAAACTACCTGCCACAAGCTATTCCAGTGTAGGCAAGCTAATCTAAACCTAATCTAACCATGCCAAGGAGATAGAGAGAGAGAGAGAAAAGGGAAAAATAGAGCCTACACTAAAACGGTGATACACCAGAGAAGGAAAATGTTGAACATCTATCAAAACTACCATGGAACAAGGAGAGGTGAGCAATGGGAAGGATGGACAGATGCATCACAAACCCAAGGATAGATTTCACACAGAAAATGTCCCAAAACTCCATGAACACAGCTCCAAACCTGCAATGAACATTCAAACATGCACAAATACCTGCAATGAAGAGAGGAAAGAAGAAAACAAGTGAAAAACGAGCAAGGATGGACAGATGCATCACGAAACATGTTTTTGTTGCTTCAGAAGTTTGCACAAAACATCATTTCAATAGTAAAAGGAAAAAACACCATTACGTGAGAGAGCGGGGAAGGAGGTTCGAACTCCATTTTTGACCCCTGAAAAGAAAAGAAGGGAGGGAAAAGCTAAAAATATGAACCACCTGTTATAAAATGAGCCAAATCTGGCTTTTTGCAATGCATGGGTCGAGCCAAGGAGAGAGAAAATGTGGGAAAACGTGCAAGTAGCCCAACCATTGACCAAAATGCATTCTTCATTAAAATCGGTGGTTGAAAAATCACTTCTAGCCGTGTTGAAGAAGAATGCGACCCATGTACATTAAAAATAGTTGTTGAAACGTCACCTCACAGCCATGTTGAAGAAGAATGTGACCCATGTGTGTTAAAATCGGTTGTTGAAACGTCAGTTCTGGCCATTACCACACGCCAGAGACGTTTATTGATTCTCTCTCTCCAAACTGAACCAAAATTCAAGATTGACCTTGGAATTGTGTAGAGAATTTCACCAGCTTTCCATTGATATAAAGAACACGAAAATCCGAGCTCTGGATCGAAAGTTATGGCGATCTGAAGATTTAGGGCACAAAACAGCCAAAACGGATTTTGAATTTTTTCCCACGCTCTGCCACTGGATGACACGTGTCAGGCACTGATTGGATGAGAAATTCTCTCTCCTTCCCTTTCCGTGGGTTTTCCTTTGAAAATTTTGACTTTTTATAACTTTGGAAAATTTTCCATTTTTTCCCCAGCGCCCCGCCACTTGGGACACGTGGCATGATCTGGTTGGAGGACAGGGGCACGGGGTCATCCTTGTCTTTTAATTTTTTGGCCCAAGACTTTTGTCAAATTTTCCTAAGTCTTTCCCTAGCTCCAAACTCCCCCACCTTAGGACACGTGTCCTGTGTCTATTAGCTCGGGCCGACCCTTCAAACCTTGCCCTTTGAAATTTTTTGGCCAAAAAACACTTAGCCAATTTCCATTGTGCTTCCCCTTGTGACACGTGTCACGTTGCGATTCATCCGCGGGCCTCCTTGTCTCTTTCTGGCCACTTCACCTTTTCACATCCCACACGTACTTTTGGCCCGGATGTCCCAAACTATCTGGGACAAATTTCTCCGAACCGCCCGATTCGGGCTTCCTTGTCCCTCTTTGATGTGAAGACACATGGCAAGATCCCATTCACTCTTGACTCTTTCGGCTCTTTGCATCCCACGTGTCCCTTTGGCTTGGATGTCCCAAACGAAAGTCCTCTATTTCGGCCAAACCAGCCGGTTCACGTCCTCCACGTACTTTTGTCCCAACTGTCCCGGACTGCCTGGGAAAAATACCTCCAAACCGCCCGAAATGGACTGACTTGCACCAAACCGCCGATCCGCGTCTGTGCGTACTTTTTTGTCCCAACCGTCCTGCATCCCGATCGAGTGAAACAAGACTTAGACATTTTTCTTCATTTTTTCAACCGGTTCGGCCTTCCGTGCCCCGTGCATCCCGATGTCCCAACTATCCCAAATGCTGCGCAGACCGCCTGGTGGCTTTTCAGCCGATTCGTTCCCCAACGTCCCAACTGTCCCAAGGACCACCTGGACTAGGACTTAGCTGATTTTCTCTGTATTTCGGCACCAAGCTTGGATTTCACATTTTTAAAACTTGTTGTGTTTTCTTCTTGGACTGGAGAGTTAGAAAGAAGCCGAGGGGACCCCAGAAACATGATTTTTGCCTTGAATCAATATACTTGCTCGGGACTGAATAATCTGATGCAAGTTATCAAAATTACCTTGGGGGGTGAATTTTGGATAACAGCTTTAGCGACTCGGTGGGGTCATCTCACGCTAGATGAATGATCAAGAGCTCAAGCAATCCATTGGGCATGGAGTCATGAGTAGTATCCTCAAAACTAATCAACTTTGAAAACTTCCTCCGAACCACTTGAATCTCACCGAAATGGAGTCGTCCTCACCAAAATGCCACTTTGAAATGGACCGTGCAAGAGCAAAACCAGCACCACAAAAGCTATGTACAGAACTGAAAATCATACATGCTCCAAATGGAACATGCAGAGTGTGCACAAGCACTTCTACTGAAAGCAAACCTACCTACTCTACTCTAACTGGAAGCAAAGGCAAGCTAAACAAACCCTACAATTGGTTGTGAGAAATAGCTTCCATTTCTCAAAAGTGGCAGCCATGCAACTAATTTGGAGCTGATCATGGTTGTTAGGATGAGTGGAAAATCAACAAGAAGTTGGTCTTCCACCCAAATCATCAAGGTATCAGCTAAAGGAAAATCCAATACCTCTTTTATTTGCTCTGCATTTGGATTGAAGAGGTATGACAGCTAATCCTTGGTACTTTGTAGCTCATCCTCATGCTTAGAAGCAAGCATGACTGGTTGTGACTTCTCCTTTGACTCCAATGAAGCCAAATACCTGATTGGGCAAGGTATGATCCGTTTGATATGCCCATAGCTCTGATTTTCAACTCCAAAAATGGAGTCTTCTTGTAGACCTTCTTGAATGGATGGTGTGGAAGAAATGGTGAAATTCCTCTGTCCTTTCTCTTCCTCTAATGAAGAACATGAAAGATTAAAATCTTCCAATCTTGGTTCCAAAGAGCTGTTATAAGATGCAGGCTGCTGCAAATGAATGTTCTCCTTCATGACAGCAGACTCAAGTGTTTGGAATGTGGATGATGAAAGAGAGAATGGTGGAAACTCAACTGGCTCTTCTCCATCAAAACAGTCCTCCAAATCTGACAGATAAACTACCTCATGGCTGTCCTGCTGCAAATGCTCCACTTCCTCCATGGTGTCTTCTTGATCTGTAACTTGACCACCATGGTTTCTTTCACCCTCCAACATTGAGTTTGAGATATCAAACTCCTCTTCAGTACTAGAACTCGAGAGAGGTGAAGTAGAAAGAAGAACTGAAGGTTCTCCCGTAGCCTGCTTTGTGCTCAAAGCCCTTGGATCTGCAATTTTCTCCTCCACAACTAGAATGTGCTCCTCATCTTTTGGATCTGGAGCAGCTTCTCTTTTCTCTACTACTTGAAGACAATCTTGCTCTTGATAGAACTCTTCCTCTAAAGCACAAATTTTTTCAAGTCAAACTCTTCAATCTGCTGTTCTAGAGGGCAAGTTGGGACTGCAAGATCTTCTTCCGAGCTTTCTTCCTTTGTGGTGATTGTGCAACTTGAATTGAATCAGCATTCCCTTCAAATAGAGTGCCAACATGGAAACTACTTTCTGAGAAAACTGACATCTGATCTGCTTCTTCTTTTTCTCTTCTTCTTCTACCGCCATAAGATTAGTCTTAACCACCATTTGTTCAACCTTAGCCTCTTACGTAGGTTTAACCATCAAGCGGATCTTTGTCATCCCAAATTTGGTAGCCCAAACCCTCAAGTTGTCTCTGTCATTTATTTTTGTTGGGCTCCTCTTCTTGCTGTCCTTCATGGCCATTTTTTCAATTTCTTCTTCCCCACATGGAATTGGGAATGCAAGAGGAGGGATGGGTTGTAACTCAATTGATTTAGAAATTTTTGTGGTGGTAGAGGAGGTGAAACCTCCTGTTTCTTTAGGGAGAGAGCGTATTTCTTTTAGCTCTTATGGAGGGGATGACTGTTTGGAAGGAAAAAGGAAAGAAGAATTGAGGTGTGGTGGAAGACTGAGAGGTGGAGACATGGGATCAACATTTGGGACAACAGATGGGTAGTTTAGAATTTGCAATTCTAAATGAGACAGTGCTTTGCTTGAGTAACGGGAAGAACCAGATGATGGTGTAGAACTTACCCATTGACAAGGTTGTTCAACAACAAGTGTATAGGCCTCTATTTCTGCTTTGTCCATTGTGCAAGTTGGGGCAGCATCTTCATCATGAAGTCCAGCTTCTCCTGAGGGCTGAAGTGTCTTGGAAAAGGGCCTCCCCATGGACAAGGAGTCCTGCAACCAATTTTGAAAGCTCTCATTTGGGCTGTTGCTCTGGACTGCACCATCTTTTCCTCCATCTTTTGGATTTTCTCCAACAGACCAGCATCTTGCATCTGATTGTCTTCATTATATGCATACTCTTGCTCTTGGAAAGCTCCATAGCCAAACTGATTTTGGCATTGCTGCTCATATGGGTATGTATGCTGATTTGGAGGATTTAAAAAACATGTTGGAGGTGGGAAACATTGCTGCTGTTGTAAATGTGAGTTCCATGATGGAAATGAAGTCATGATTGCACAACTTCATGGAATGGAAAAGAATGAAAGGGATGGAAAGAAATATGGATGGAAATGGATGAAAAACAGGTCTCGCAACTTCGAAATGGGTTGCGATCGATGGATTCACCGGATGTGTTTGCAAGTGCCTCCAAAGGTTGAAATCTTCATAGGAACACACCAACATGCAAAGGGTGAAGTGGAAGACCTCTCGTGGTCCCACCAGCGCATGCAAAACTGCATTAGTGCAAAATCACAAAGACCCTGGATGTTGATCAAATTTCTAGGTTGATCACTCTAGCATCCAAAGTGTGATTGCACAACAGTGAATCCTTTCTTTGAGTGTGGGACTCGTGAAAATGAGAAAGGAATCTCCAGAGAAGGATGGTTCCTCTTCCTAAACTACACTGCCACAAGCTATTCCAAAGCAGGTGCAAGCTAATCTAAACCTATCTAACCATGCTAAGGAGACAGAGAGAGAGAAAAAAGGGAAAACAGAGCCTACACTAAAACGGTGATACACCAGAGAAGGAAAATGTTGAACATCTATCAAAACTGCCATGGAACAAGGAGAGGTGAGCAATGGGAAGGATGGACAAGTGCATCACAAACCCAAGGATAGATTTCACACATAAAATGTCCCAAAACTCCATGAACACAGCTCCAAACCTACAATGAACATTCAAACATGCACAAATACCTACAATGAAGAGAGGCAAGAAGAAAACAAGTGAAAAATGAGCAAGGATGGACAGATGCATCACGAAACACGTTTTTGTTGCTTCAGAAGTTTCCACAGAACATAATTTCAATAGTAAAAGGCAAAAACACCATTATAGAGCGGGGAAGGAGGTTCGAACTCCATTTTCACCCTAGAGAAGAAAAGAAGGGAGGGTAGAGTTGAAAAGATGAACCACCAATTAGAAAATGAGTCAAACTCTCGGCTTTTGCAATGCATGGGTCAAGCCTAGGAGAGAGAAAACATGGGAAAATGTGCAAAGAAATTTCCCAACCATTGACCAAAACGCATTCTTCATTAAAATCGGTGGTTGAAACATCACTTTTGGCCATGTTGAAGAAGAATGTGACCCATGTGCATTAAAATTGGTTGTTGAAATGTCACTTCTGGCCATGTTGAAGAAGAATGTGACCCATGTGCATTAAAACTAGTTGTTGAAATGTCAGTTCTGGCCATTACCACATGCTAGAGATGTTTCTTGATTATCTCTCCAAATTGAACCAAAATTCAAGATTGACCCTAGAATCATGTAGAGAATTTCACCAGCTTTCCATTGATATAAAGAACGTGAAAATCTGAGCTCTGGATCGAAAGTTATGGCGATCTGAAGATTTAGGGCACAAAACAAGCCAAAACGGATTTTAAATTTTTTCCCGCACTCTGCCACCTAGATGACACATGTCGGGCACTGATTGGATGAGTAAAACTCTCTCCTTCCCTTTCCGTGGGTTTTCCTTTGAAATTTTTGACTTTTTATAACTTTGGAAAATTTTCCATTTTTTCCCACGCCCCGCCACTTGGGACACGTGGCGTGATCTGGCTGGAGGACAGGGGGCACGGGTCATCCTTGTCTTTTAATTTTTTGGCCCAAGACTTTTGTCAAATTTTCCTAAGTCTTTCCCTAGCTCCAAACTCCCCCACCTTAGGACACGTGTCCTGTGTCTATTAGCTCGGGCCAACCCTTCAAACCTTGCCCTTTGAAATTTTTTGGCCAAAAAACACTTAGCCAATTTCCATTGCGCTTCCCCTTGTGACACGTGTCACGCTGCGATTCATCCGCAGGCCTCCTTGTCTCTTTCCGGCCACTTCACCTTTTCATGTCCCACGTGTACTTTTGGCCCGGATGTCCCAAACTGTCTGGGACAAATTTCTCCAAACCGCCCGATTCGGGCTTCCTTGTCCCTCTTTGACGTGAAGACACGTGGCAAGATCCCATTCACTCTCGGCTCTTTCGGCTTTTCGTGTCCCACGCGTCCCTTTGGCCCGATGTCCCAAACAAAATTCCTCTGTTTCGGCCAAACCGGCCGGTTCATGTCCTCCACGTACTTTTGTCCCAACTGTCCCGGACTGCCTAGGAAAAATACCTCCAAACCACCTGAAATGGACGGACTTGCGCCAAAAACCGCCGATCCGCGTTCCCACATGTACTTTTGTCCACTGCCCCAGCATCGAGCGAAACAAGACTTAGAAATTTTTCTTCTTTTTTTTCTATGGTTCGGTTTTCCGCGCCTCGCGTGTCCCGATGTCCCAACCGTCCCCAAATGCTGTGCAGTGACCGCCCGCAAACCTTTTCGGCCGATTCGTGCCCCAACGTCCCAACTCGGCCCAAAGGACCGCCTGACTAGGACTTAGCTGATTTTCTTTATATTTCGGCACCAAGCTTGATTTCACATTTTTAAAACTTGCTTGTGTTTTCTTCTTGACAAGAGAGTTAGAAAGAAGCCGAGGGACCCCAAAACATGATTTTTGCCTTGAATCAATATACTTGCTCTGGACCTGAATAATCGATGTGTTATCAAAATTACCCTCGGGGTGAATTTTGGATGACACAAACCATAGACCGAGATAAAAGGTGTGGCAGCAAAGAAAAGTGTGAATACTAGTACGGTATGCCCACGTGGTAAAAGGAATATGCATATGCTAGTCCTTCCCGATCGTTAACCACTTTCATGAGAATTTTATTCAAGGTTTTATTAGTGGATTCGCTTAGCTATTGCTTTTTGGATAATATGGCGACGAGAAACTTAGTTGAATACCGAAGGCATCATAAATTTTCTGCAAGGTTTTATTTTTGAATTATTTTTGTTATCATTGATGAGGTAATGTGGAATACCAAAGTGATAGATAATGTGATGATTGATGAACTCACATATTTTCTCGGCTTTCGTGGAGATGAGAGGTATGGCTTTAACCCATTTGGTGTAATATTCGGTAGCAATGATTATCCATTGATGTCTCTGGGAAGAAGGGGATTGATCTCTCCGACAAGATCCAAACCCCATTGAGAGAAGGGACAAAGGTCACGGGTGACCTGTAAGGCATGACTAGGTTAATGGTGAAGATTGGCATGTTTTTGGAATTTTACACAAAGCTTAATGTAGTTACAATAATCATGGTTAAGGGTCATTCAAGAATAGCCTAGGTGAAGAATACACTTAACAACCGTGAGACCACCGAAGTTTCCTTCACATATGCCATCATGAACTTCCTTAATGGTATAGGGAATTTCAGAACTCATAAGGCACTCGTAAGATAATACCATCAAAGCCATGCTTATAGAGGAGGACACCCATGATGATGTAATGAGAGACCCTTTTAAGAAAGGTACGTGTCCATTACGAGTGAGGTCGGGAGGTAAGATGGAGAGGGAAAGATAGTCTGAGTATTGTTTATACCAAAGGTCACTCGTGTCGGAGCAGCGGTTCCGATTCCGAGTAAACTTCATGAGGTAAATAAGAGGGTGATTAGAGTTTTTGTATGGTGACAAATATTTTAGAGTCGGTGGGTGAAGCGGGTATTTGAGAAGCCAAGTAGGCCATGGTATCTGCAAATTTGTTGGTAGAACATGGGACGGTTTGAAGGGTGTAACGTAATCAAGGTGGTCAAAAGTATGTCCACATGTTACTTATACTTTTGAAGTATCTCATCATGACACCTGTATATACCATTGACTTGGTTTATGACCATTTGAGAATCACAAAAGACATTGATTGACTTAACATCTAAGGTGTAAGCATCCCGCAGCACCCAATATGAGTGCTTCGTATTTAGCAATATTGTTTATACAATCAAAATCATGTTTGAAAGACAAAGGCATGGGTTCACCATCAAACAGAATGAGGATAACACTAGCCCCATCCCCATGCTGACACTTGGAACCATCGAAGAAGAGTGTCATTTGGTAAGCGGGTTCCTCCATGGAAAGGGTAGCAATAGACTCATCTGGAAAGTCAAAGTTAGAGGGTTGATCCTCAGAAATAGGTGTGTTGGCCAATTGGTCGGTGATAGCTTGGCCCTTGATGGAATTTTGATGGATGAATTCAAGGTTGAAGTTGGCCAAAAGCATAATCCAGTGTGCAGCCCGTTGATTTTGGTAAGGTTTGGCATATATGAAGTGTAAGGGGTCGGTGTTGATCACAACATAGGTTTTGTGGTTGAGAAAGTAATGGCAGAGTTTGGTGGCAACAAAAACTAAGGCGAAGTAAAAATTTTCAACATGGGTGTATCGGGTTTTATAGTCTAGAAGAGTACAGCTTATGTAATAAACCTCTTGCTCCCTATGTTGTTCTTCGCAATGAGCGAGCATGGCCCCTAAGGAGTTATCGATGCAGAGATATATAGGTAAAAGGGTTTATCATATTTAGGTGGAATGAGTATGGGTGGTTAGAGAAGGTATTATTTCAAGGCCTCAAAAGCTTTTTGGTAGTCATCATCCCATTTAAAGGAGACATCCTTTTTGAGAAGATGATGAAATGGATGACATCGATCGGAAAGTTGCAAAATGAAACGGTGAATAGACTACAACTTACCTTACAGGCTATGGATTTACCGCAGATTAGTGGGAGGAGGCATTTTGAGAATGGCCTTGACTTTAGTAGGGTCAACCTCTATACCACGTAAGGAAACAATAAATCCTAGGAGCTTTCCCAAGAGAACCACAAAGACACACTTCTTGGGTGAAGGAAAACACAATACTTAATGAGGCGGTCAAAGATGGTTTTAGGATAGCGAGGTTCTCGGAGTGGCATTTAGATTTGGGAAGGAGATTGTCTATGTAATCTTCTAATACATGGTGCATGATGTCATGGAAGATGTAAGTCATAGCCCGCTGATATGTGGCTCTAGCATTTTTAAGGCCTAAAGGCATGACTCGATAGAAGAAGGTCCCCAAGGTGTGATGAATGCGGTTTTGTGTTGATGCTCGGGAAAGAAAGATTTGGTTATAACCTAAGAACCTTTCAATGAGTGATAGCATCTTGTGACTAGTAGTAAGTTCAACCAATTGGTCAATACCGTAGAGGAAAGTCGTCTTTCAAGCAAGCTAGGTTGAGGTCATGGAAATCATGCAAATGCAAAGTCCCCATGTCACTTGAAGGATGGGGACAATGTTGGAAATCCATTAGGGATAATGAATGGGTAATATAAAGGAAACAGAAGGAGTTGCTGAAGTTCTTCTTTAACTGTAAGAGCAATGCAAGGGTGCATTTTCCTCAGCTTTTGTTTTATGGGTTTGGCATCGGAAATGGTTATGATATTGTGGATCACTATGGTGGGTTCAATACCGGGCATGTTAGCATAAGACCAAGCAAAAACATGGTTATTATTTTTGAGAAAAGAAGTGATGGCTTCTTATTCAACAATATCTAAATATTGGCCGATATTTAGAATGTGCGGGTCATCTTGAGTATGGATGTTGATATCGATAGTCGATTCATTCAACATGGTTTGCATCTCAGAAGGTAACGACCAATGAATATATGAGTCTTCTACACCAAGATAGGTGAGTATAGATTCATCATCCTGACATTGAACGACATTAATAGAAGGTATATTGTCATCAATCATTTCAGGATACAGGAAGGGAAGAGAAGAGGGACCTCACCCTTGTGTTGATAAGTCAAAGGCCCCAAGGAAATGGTGTTTATGAAAAAAATTAGGAGGAATGGATTCTGGATCCATTGACTTTGTCGATGAAGGTGGTGAAGAAGGTGGAGCATGTGAAGAAGGTGGAGAAGGGTTGATATCCTCAATGAGTTCAATGCAGCCTTCTTGGTAGATACTTCAAAGAAGCCGATACCACTATGGTCCTTATGTTTGCGGGTAGTCCATGGAATAACAAAGCAGTGTGACGACCTTGCTCGTAAATTCCAAAACCAAAACCCTTCCACACACATCAGTACATGAAGGTGTGGGCGAAGTGGAAATTGGTGAGTGAGTGGAGGTCGACAGAAAAGGGGTGGGTTTGTGATGGTGGTTCAAGTGTATATGTGGAAGTATCAAGTCCCCCATAGGTGAGATTGGTGCGAAGGTGGGGAGGACAGTAAAGGAGATTCTCTCCTATGCAGTGATCATAGTGAGGGTGTTAGTGAAGGCTTCCATACTCTTGTGGAGTAAGGAATGTGTTGACATTATATAGGTGATACTCCCCCAAAGTGAGGCATTGAAAAATTCCTTCCAAGGGATTGGTGGTCGATATGTGGGTAGCTAGGATAGAATATGTCTTAGAGATTGGATTGGAGGTGGAGCCAGTTGATTAGGAAGTCGACGGGTTGGACCGTGAAGGTCATGGTAGTGGTAAAAATGGAGGATTTAGGTGTGACCGAGGTAGTGGTGGCACTGGTGGGCGGAGGTGTAGGTGAAGAGGAAGTAGTCATGGATGAAGACGCCTTAATGGGTACAACCACGTCATTGGGTTGGTAAAGCATGTTGCAAGTTTTGAAAGGTGATGGGTTAGCCGGAATGGTATAGATGTGACCTTCATGCTCAAACATCACATAATGATCCAAAGTGGAAGGAACACAACCCATAACATGAATCTAGGGTCTACCAAGCAACATGATATATTGAAATTCCCCTCAAGATGTAAATTAACTCTAGAATAGTACAGGGGCCCACGTAAACATGGAGGATGATGGTGCCAAGTGTAGAAGTGATAGCGTCATTAAATGAATGCAACATGATGGGATGTTTATACATGCAATTTTCAGGTATACACATTTGGTCAAATGCATGGGAGGAGATGATGTTAATGCTAGTGCCCCCATTGATCATAACACATCGTACACGTATATTATCAATATGGACGGAGATGAAAAGGGCTAGATCAGGGTCATCAGTTTGGTGTGGTGTGATCTCTTCATCTGAGAAGCTAAGGGTGGCTACTTGGTGAGTAGGTGGAGGTGTAGAAGAAGTTGGTAATTTGGTGAGAGAGGCTACGTGATGAGGTGTAATAATGGAGGCTATGGGTGTGGGGTCATTGGGTAAAACCTCAATAGACTGAAGAACCTCCATGAGAGCTTGATGATGGGATTCAGAGGTTTGGATAAGGTCATATAGGGACATTTTTAGGGAATATTGGTGTAGTTGTTTGAGCACCATGTGATGTGTAACCCTATTAGAAATAGGATATTTGGGGCCGTGAATAGTGACTTTAGGTGTGGGTACAAATGGTATGTTGGGTATAGGGTTGGTTGGTGGGTCGGTTGCATTTTCCTTTCCTTTGTCCTTCCGAGCACGGTGGCAACCCTGGATTATGTTGATTTGAGGTGGGGAGGTAGATGAAGTAGGTGATCCATGAAAGGTGTAATGACAAGAAGGGAAGAAGCCAAGAGGTGGGAAGGAACCTTGTGAAATGAGTTAGGCACACCAAAATTTGGGTGGAGGTTTGACAAGTTCTCTGATACGAACCATGTTAAATTCTCAATCTCGTGGATGGCTCTAAGAGTTTTGGGGTGGATATTTTGGTCCCTCAAGAGAAATGAGGGAAGAATTATGGAAATTGGTGCTGGAAAAATGGGGTCCTCATCAAGAAGGTCATCATCATAAAAAATTTCTTCAAGAGCACACAACTAGACAAGAGCATCTTTCAAAGCCTTACAGTTATCTACATCATGTCCTGACACACGATGGTAGGTGTAAATTTTGGTTTCATCAAACCCTTTTGGTTTGGGTTTGAGTGGGTCGTAAGGTCTAAGAGGAGGTAATGTGAGGACAGAATTTTTGAGGAGGTTGGTTAAGATTTTGTCGTAGGATCCCGCTATTGGATCACAATGGGAGGTGAATGTGGGTTTGGGTATAGGTGTGGCTGATTGTATAGGAATATTCTTTGCAAGAGGGGGAGTGGGTTGAGCTATGGTCTTAGGTGTTGGTCATGTCTGCTTGGGTAGGGGCATGGTAGATGAACTGGAAATAGAGTGTGTGGTTGGTCTAACTACCTTATTGGAGGGTAGCATATTTTTTCCTTTAGGTTGCACCTTCTTGGGTAAAGGTGATATGGGTGCACGAGATGTAGAGGGAAAAGCGGATGGTGGAAGAGGGTGGGTTACCCATGGGGATAACTGAGGTGCTATGGAGGTAGATGGTGTAGGTTGTGTAAGAGGTGTGAGGGAAAGGGAAGGAAGTGTCGTGGGTAGTGAGGAAGTTATTGATGGTATTGGAGGTATGGGTGGTAAAAATGTTATAGGTGTGGGTGGAGGTTGTGTGGGGCGCTTGGGTATATTAGAGGTCTACGAGGGAGAAATGGGCTGTTGTGTTCTTGGTTTACCAGTGGGTGGAGGTTTCTTAGCCAGGGTTGAGGGGTGAGGTCCTAGGATGGATGGAAGGGGTGAAGGTGATGAGGGTGTGATTGGCAAGGTTGGGGTATGAGATCTAGGGGATTGGTTCTTCTGTTTAGGGGCCGTTAAGTTTGGTGTTAGTTTTAGAGGACGTAGCTAAATCTAATTTGATGGGTGGATGAGTAAGCTTAGCCATTGGGATGACCCCTAAAGTAGTAAAAGGTTTAGGAAAGGAAGATGATGTAGGTGTGGGTTTGGATTCAGATACATGTTGGGTTATGGGTAGAGGTGTGAGTTGAGCCATGATTTGTATCATGGGATAATTTGTGATATTAGTGGTTGTGCTTAGTTCAGTCAACTGAAACACTTCTAGATAGATAGTGGAGGTGTCAGTGAGTGAAATTGGCATTTGTGTTGAGACTGGAAGTAGAATACACCCCCAAAGTAAGGCTCTATCAACATAATCTAGGAAATCGGCTAAGCATGAGAATGGAACTATTGTGGGTGAGGTTGATGTGGACCCAATGGTGATTCCCGTAAAATGTGTTTTAGAAATGGGGAAATCACTAGCTTCAGCCTCTATGGGTCAGAGAGCCAAAAGTAAGTCAGTAGGATCTTGGGTGACTAATGGAGAATGGTCACCTAGAGGTAACGGAATTTCTACTGGATCTTTGATAGGTGGAGGATATGATGGGTCCTCCTTTGTGGGTGGAGGAGATGAACAAGCGTCTCCCATGGGTCAGAGAGGTACTGCTGCTAACGGTTCTCTAGGTGGAGAATATGAAGGTGAAGTGGTCTCGATATTAATAGAAGGCTCTTTCACAACTGAGGGAGGAGATGAAGGGTGTTCCTCTGTGGGTGGAGGAATAGGTGAAGTGGGTTCATGTGTAGGTGGAGGGATTCGGGCGAGGATTTCATCTATGGAAGAAATATGAGGTAGTTATGAAGCAAGCAACCGTGCATCACTTAAAATAGCATGGACCTCATGGGTATTACTATCATTAGTTGAGGTCTCCCTAGTTTGGTCAGAAGAAGGGGCATGATTAGGAAATGGTTTCTTGAAAATGTGTAGGTTTTGGTTGGTAGGTGTGTTAGGATTATCCAAAACTAACTCACCATTCTCAATAATTTCTGGACAATGTTCTTGAAAGTGATGCAATTGTCGTTATTATGACCTTTTACCTGATGATATTTACAAAAGTCATGTTCTTTGTACCATGCAAGTGTGGGGTGAGCAAGATGAAAATGAGTTCATGGTTTTATAGGAGGAAGGGTGATGGCCCCAACTTTAATGAGATTTTCTAAAATATAAGAATAAGGCTTCCCAATGGGGTGTATTTCTATTGTTCTCATCTGAATTGAAAATTTTGGATAGGAGAAAGATTAGATGAGGGCTTAGCCTGATTTGATGGGTGAGCTAGCCCGGCTAGAAAGATTTTCTATTGTTTTGAAGAAGAAGAGGTATCATTTGACTTAAATGTCATGTTCTTATTTCGTAGTTGGATTTTCTTTTCTTTGATGGCCCGAATCTCTAGCTTTCGTGCCATGGTGAATGCCTCATTAAAGGTTTGGAAATTATTCACTGCGAGGTCGGGGAGATATGTCTAGCACAAGCCCAAGTTAAGACCTCTATGAGTTTCATTTGTGGTCATTGGAATGTGATTTGATTGATCAGGCTACGCCAATGAGTGAAAAAAATCCAATAGACTCATCGTCATATTGACGCATAGAGTAGAGGTCAGTCATGGTAACCTTCTTAACAACGTTGATGGAGAAGTGATCCAAGAAGGCTTGGGATACCTAATTAAATGAGTAGATAGAATGTCTAGGTAACCCACTATACTAGTCTAACATGGACTGGTCAAAGACATGGGAAAGGTCCTCAAAATCAAAGTGTCATCATGGGTGATCAGATAACACCCATGTTTAAAAGACAGAAAATGTTGTTTTGGGTCCTCTTTGCTATTGAAGCGATTAAATTTAGGCATCTCCCAATGTATAGGATATGGAATAATAGGAATGGATAGGTGTATGGGATCATTGCAAATTTCATAGTAGGTGAGAGAGTTACGTGAGCTGGAAACTGATTCCTCCAGTGTCTGCATCTTATCCATCATTAACTTGATGAGGTCATTAGTAGGTGGTGATGGATGGGTACCTCCCGTGGTGTAAGAGGGTTGGTGTTGGACATATGATGATGGGTACCCCCTAGACCTATGGTGATGGATGGGTACCTTTTGTAGCGTATATGGTTATCTTTGCGCATAGGTAGGTTGAGAATGAAGGAGTGAGATAGGGGGTATGTACCCATAATGAATGATAGATGAAACGAGACAGCTTGATATAGTAAGGACATGGAGGTGGAAGGGTTGAGGTAACCCTAATAGTGATGGGGGCTAAGGACTACGGAATAGAAAGGACAATGTTTTGAAATGGGGTAGGGGTCATCGACACCAGGGGTGGTTGTGTTGTTATGGGTATATGTGAGACAATAGGCATAGATGAGGTTATGTTTAGGGTGGTTGAAGAAGGTATAGTGGATGTTGTGGGTGCAATAGATGTGGTAGATGCGGTGGTCATAGCAGCTTATAGGGCTGGCTATGAAATGACCAAAAGGTAGGTACAAGTAGCGTGGATCTAGAAGGGACTAATTAGGAAGTAGGAACAAGAGTCGGGGGGATAGATACGGGCATGCCATATATCAACTAACCTGAGGCATCTCGAGTGGATGAGTGGGAAAGATAGAACTGTAAGGTGGTAGGATTCTAGTCAAGGAGTCATGTGAACTCCTTGTCACCTGTGGCGATGGAGATAGGTTCGGTAGGATCCATGGGTGATAGAATGGAAGGTGGTGAAGGATTGGGTGGGAGTGGTTAACAACTAGTGTGGAATATGAGGGTGCTTTCTTGGCTACGAGTCAACACCATGTGAACAAGTACTGATTTGGTAGGACTACTTTCTGTAAATGACACATAAGTACAACAAAATTAGGAAAAACAAGTAGTGGAAGATGGATTAGGTAAAAATGTCAGCTGGAAAATTGCATAGGCTAACCGATTCGATTAGCTTAGGTAAACTGATGTCGGCTAGGGTAAACTGATGTTGGTCATAGGTAACCACAGTTGATCAATGTGGAAAAGGAATAGTTTGCCAAAAAAGGAAAAAGGCTAATAATCTACCAAGTAGATAAGATGTAGATGAACTTTATTAGGATAGAGAAGATGTTGAGAGTTACAGAGACTCTGAACAATAAAGAATATGAAACAGTGTCCTTTTGGGTAGGTTAACCAAAATAATAGTAAACCAACGTTGGTTGGGTAAAACCATTGATGGTCAGAGGGTAACCGATGACGGTCATTGGACCGACACCGGTTACTATGAAATTGAAATAGAGATGAAGAAAAAGGTGGTTGTGATTTAAAATCAAGTGTGGAATCAAACCCAAAATTCTAAGAATGATGAAAATGGGGTCCAGGCACACTCAAATGAAGTTGGAATACACCAACTATGATGAGGAGCATGCAAGGAGAAATAAAAAGATGAAGAATGTGTCCTCTCACCTCAAAACACAAGCCAAGCAGAAACACTAAGAAAAATATGATCCTAAGAGTGCTCTTTCCTTTATGTTTGTTCATCTTATGCTATTTAGAAGACTGACTCATGAACTTTAGAATAGATTTTTTGGTGAGGAAGGCTTCCTACAAAGAAGGAGATCTATAAGGAGAGGTTTCAGGTTATGTTATGGTGGGGTGGGCCATCCTTTGAGATAATGACTTGACAGAAGTAATGAGTAGGGTGCCCACTGTACCATGATTGTGTGATCACCTACAACTTCTTTCGGGTGAGATGTTGTTTAAGAATATGTGTATTTTCAATTTTGTGATGTTTGGTAAGACTCGAGAGAGAAAATAGATTGAAAGTGTTTTTCTATAATTCTTTTATCAACCATCAGCTGGGCATGACTTCCAACATATAGGGTGCCCTCATTTAATGTGAGCTAATGTAGTAAAGCAGAATGAAATGTAGTTGATTTTAAGCCCAAATTGAAATATTGAATTTGATGACACAAAAATATGAACAAGAGAGAGTATGATCTTTCACTAATACAAGATAAATAAAAGAGAAGAAGGGTTCCTTTTATAGCACCAAAACACAATTTCTTTGAGACAATAGAAAGAAGAGAATATTCCAAGGGAGAAATTTAATGTGAGAACCTTTTAGAAAGGAAACAAACATACAAATTTTCACCTAGAAATGAAGAAATGAAAGGAACCCTGAATGGGTCCCACTGGGTGTGCCAAAATGTTTCACCTGATTCTTAGAGCATTTCTTGGAATGTGACGAAACAGATAAGGGTAAAAGGGTTAGGAGGAATACTTGTTAAAGCTGGTTGAAGGTTGTTACGCGCGTATGAATTCTTGATCCACAACTGATCATGAGAGCTTCCTTTTGGCTAGGAGGAACTACCTGAAATGAACAACAAGACCACCAAAAGAGATTAAATAGCATATGACAGTGGACTGCCTAGTGTATGTTAGTTCCGGGAAGTGTGATACTCCCTAGAAGGTTGTCAATCCACTATTTAAAATAATTCAATGTTAACAATAAATGAAATCCTATTGTAGTTAAAATGATTTAGGTATCTCATTCGACTACAATAAGAAAATTCGTTCACAACAGGCTAAGCTATGATTGAATCTGAAGGGCGAGGTCTTTGTCAGAGTACTGGTAATGGTCAGGGGCTGGTTTTGGGCTATTTTAGGTATTTGGTGGGGAATTTAGGCTATGTTTTTGGTCCGAAGGTAAAACATAGAGATCAACTTAAGTCGATATGACTAATGTCAGTTTAAGTGAAATCAGCGATGGTTATGGGTAACCAAAGATAGGTAGGGTCGAGTTAAAAGGAAACTCAAAAGGAAATGATTAGAGGACTTGATCTGGGATTTGATGTAGGTGGTGGGGTAGGTTTGAGGGTTTCGAGGTCCCAAATGTGGTCGAGGTATAAACAAGTGAGGATGGGTAGTCTAATTATGTGAATAATGGAAAATGCACAGTCACATCTTGGTAAGAAATGAAGAAATGGAGATGCAATGTGACTTAATCGATAACAAAATAATAAAAGCTATTATAGTGTATTAGACCAAGTTGGTGGAGGTATACTTATTGTTATATGAGCTTGATGGCTGGATGGAAATGGCAGTTGATCATATGGATGGAGTTTGGTGTGGTGATGGTGCTTCCCAAGATGCTCCTGTGAATGCAAAATGGCTTTGTGATCACTTCTGATGTTGGTTGTGGATGTTTGGATGCGTGTGTGAATGCTGGTTCTACTTGCATGCAGCTTTGGTCTCGTTTCTTTCTCTCTGAATGTGCCAACCTCAAAATAAGGTTACCAAAGGGAATAAAAGGTAACCGATGATGGTTCCATGTTGATGACATAGGTTTAGGGTGATCGGCGTTGGTTAGGGTAGGATTTCCTACGTTTACTAAAATGGGTAGATCTATTTGATTTCTTGGATCTTGTTCCTTTTCTCCTCACGAAATAGAACAGAAGCTTCTTTTCTAAAAGGCGGGAATGCGGTTAGAGGGAATGTAGGCTTTGATTTTTAGAGTTTAGGTAGGTCTTAGTTAGTTATGGAAACATACTAAGAATATATTTCGTGTGAGGTGGCTAAGTGAGGTGTATAGGTGAGGTGGTGGTGTGAGAATTATCTTAATTAGGATATTTAAATAATAAATATCATGAGATCATGGGTTAATTTAATTAAATTAATTAAATTAATATTAGTGTGGGGTGTAAGGGGCCATGGTTAGGTGAGTGTGTTTAAGGTGATTATTTGACGAGGGACCAAGGGGAGTGTGACCCAATTTTATTGTCTACAAGGAGTATTGTCTAGCTACACTATGGAATATGCTATTTCTACATATTCTTGTCCAGAAGTCATTGAGTTCATGTTTTTGTAGGATCTAGAGGATCATTTCTATGTGTTATTCCTTTGGTGATGAATATCTTAATCGTTACCTTGAGTTTAGAGGCATTTTCGATGGCCGGCTAAACCTTTCTAAGCACTGGGTGAGGAAGCTAGGGTGGAGGAAGATGACATACATTGCGACTGAGAAAGAAAGGGAGGAGAGATGACTCAAGTATAGTGAAGCGAGTGAAATGGAGATTGCTAGACAATGCGTGAGGTTACAACTTTGATGGATCTATGGAGGCATATTTTACAGGGAAGGATTTGAGGTTCAAGTAAAGGATGTGGAACCTAAGCGATGCATGCTTACCCCATCTTGGAAAACACGGGAGAGAGACCCCTTCGGCTTCTAATGAAAGTTCTTTGTGTGGAGAGAGAATATTTTTGGTGCACATCTGAACCCACCTAGTGACCAAACCTTGGTGTTTGGTTTTCCATATCAAGAGATAAGTGTTGTTAACCCAGATAGTATCAATGGAGGTGACCGATCATGCCTGGGAGATACAATTTCTCGTTTGGGACTTCTATGGCTGCACACTCTATTGCAGTGTTTGGAGAAATTTTTGGACAAGGTGTAAATATAAAGGATTTGGGAAATACGTCGGGAAGTGGTAGGGGGCATACATCTGGTAGTGTAACAATCTCACGACCATTGGTGCATAATTTCGTGAGACGTTGGGGACACTAGGTGTGACCACTTCAGGCCCATTGCTGGCCATGGGAGGATTTTGAGGTGGAACTGGTGGATCTAGGGGACATGACTTGGTGGATCTAATGGATCCGATGGTGGAGGAAAGACAAGAGGGAACCAAGGATATGGATCAAGAGGACAGGGGCCTCAACCCCCTCCTCAGGTATTTTTTGAAATGTCTTTACACTTGCTAGATTATAGAGGTATAGAAGATGTTGTAACACCCTTGATTGTGTTATTTTCCTCCTTTACATTTCAAGTGTTGATATGTGATTTTCCTTATAAACATATGTTCTTTTGATTGTTGGAGATCATGCTTGATATGGAAAAAACATTTCTATTTTTAAGATCCTTTGACTGAATTGGAATGGCTTCCTTGAAACCATTTTTTCACTTCTTGTAGGTGAGTTGCAATCTAGTTTAAGAGTTGTAAACTTATCTATTAATCTGACTCATCCTTGGATCAATTTCAGTGATCCAAGGAATGTTTTAAATATGGTTTGTTGAACGAATGGTAGATTTACATTCCATGAATTAAGAGACATATTGACTGAACTTTGTTATTACAAGTTCTTTGGATTTTGTGTGAACGTATTTCCATGTTGTGCTTGGGTCCTTAGAGATCGATCATGGCGGGACATTGCTGAAAAACATGAAAAATATAGCTTGTTCATGGTATAGGAAGGATTCAGGATCCTAAAAGGACTATCCTACGGAATTCTAAGCTAGGTAAGAATATTTGCTACCTAAGCTATATCACTTAATAGAATTCTTATTCTAACCTAAAGCTTCCTATTCTACTTTGTTGGTTGATTGGTATCCTAACTTTGAGCTCTGTGCTAAAGGATATGGAAAGGTTACTAGGCTATTAAAATTAACCTAGAACTTAACACTATAAGGTGTTATGATGATCTAACCTAATGTCTAAAACTATTATGTTGTGAATTAATCTAACCTATGTGGAAACTACCGAAGGCTATGTGTTAAGACATGGTGGAAATTTGTTGTTAGGGTTATATCCTAAGGTATATATTATAAACTACCTAAGTTCTAACCTAAGAAATTTGATCTATCCTAAACTAATGGGTATGAAAGGGGAATTTAGTGGTCATATGCATTAAGGGCAATGGTTCCTATGGAATTTATGTTATTGATAAGGTTTTTAATACATAGGGTACTGCCAGTTTTGGCAGGGGCTAGTGACTTGGTGGAGGCTTATGTGGAAGTAACACTAAAATAAAATTTCATGTTAATTTTGATTTGGCAATCACCAAACTTGGAAGGCAATGGTAAGGAAGGATAGGCGGGAAAATTGGAATTAATGAAACTAATTGTTTTTGTTTTTCATGCACAAACCGTCTTGGAAGGCATGCAAGTGGGTTTGTCTGGGGTTGTTTCACTTTACATGTTTCATGATTTTTCTCTGCATGCTCTCTGGTTTTTGAACCAACAGATTGAACTACACTTAATGGCTATTTTTGAAGTCTTGGACCTATTTTTCGGTTCTCGAGATGTATAAGAGACAATGTGGAAAAAGAATATGGTTGTTTGATCTTTCATGGAGAAGAGGAGAAGTTGTGAGCTCGGCTAGAGGTATCCTTTGATTTGGAAGAAGCACTATCAGGCATGATAGGCTCTAATATTTAATATCTCTTGCTTTATCTAAATGTTTCATTAAAACAAGTCTGCTCTTTTGAGATTCTTAGATTTCATTTTTATCCGGTTACTTGCTTATTGGGTTTTATAATCTCTGTTATCTTGGATATGAATCCATGGAAAAATAATGTTGGTTTTGAAACTATCTTTGTGATAGTCTAATAGTGAAACATGCATGCAAAGCTTGTATTAGTAGCTCTGCTTTCCATTTCTAAAATTTATATTCGAGGTTGTTGTGTTGGAACTGACCTTCATTACAATATGTGGATTCTGAACTATATGGGAACCTTGAGTTCCATCTAATCTTGTTAGAGTTTGTGTTTTGCTTGAGCTTGTAATCGAGCTTGTATTTGGTTTGGATCTTGTTTTTAGTTTCGTGTTTGATGAAAGCTAGTGATGGAGGTTTTTAATGCTCGACCTATGTTAGAATCTTGGATAACTCAGGATCTGATGTTGAAGCCCGTATGTGGCTCTATACATGTTTTATTCATGTGAAAATATGGACTATTAATGGAGGTTTGTGTTTTACAACGTACTCGTATTTTGTTACTTGTATAGTTCTGAACTCTTGTTGAATCTTCGTGTTTCATTTTGAGCTGGTATTAGGACTTCTTGTTTAAAATATAAAGTGGAATGGGAAATTTTTGTTTCCTGAACCTATGAATAGAGACTCGTGTAGCTCTGAACTATTATTAGAAGATTGTATTTTATACTTCCCTCGTATTTAAATACTTGTGAAGTTCTAAACTTTTGTTGAGACTTTGTGTTCGACTCTGTTCAGGTATTTTGAGTTGGGGTTTACTTGTATCAAAATTTTAAAAACTTATAACTCTTTTTGTTGAACTATTGTTCAAAGAAAACTGGGAGAATAGTTGGCTGATTTGGTGGGTAAACTCTTGAGATCTTAACTGAAAATGTCTTTACTTGATGAATGGATTTGGTAATTCCTTTTTGAGAATTGTTTCATCTTTTCTAAGATGGAAATGGCGTTTTATCGGGGGTATTCTTTTCCCCTCTATTTTTTTGAAACTGCGTCTTTAGATCTTTTAAAATAAGCTCTGGTTTCATTTAAAAGAAGAGTTTATTAATTTAGTGTTATGAATTGTTATCGTGAGATTACTTTGTCTCTATTCAGATTGTTTTTGTATTATAGTACTTATTGAATCAAGAACTAATTACTCTTTTGTAATGCAATATTGAAACATGATAATGGGATTTAGGTCTTTGAGTTTGTTGATACTTCTAAACATGTTTAGCTTACTAATCAGTTTGTTTTTCTATCTCTTGTTGGTTATAGTAAATAAACCCTTGTGTCTTTGTAAAAGAAAGGAATGTGATTCCTTTGGAAAAGAATGTTGTTTTCAGGATCATTATGCGTATTTGATTCTAACATTGGAATTGAAACTTGTGTTTATTGAAGGTAAATATTTGTAAGTAAAATGGCGGTGCGCTTTCTTCTTCTTGTGAGTTGATTTTGTTATCTCTCTTGGGAACTAGCTTATGATTTCCTATGTTCGAATTAAAAGAAGAAATTCATTTGTTAGTACAATAAAATGAATTATTGATTGGATCATTTTCTAATTAATACCCCTTTCTTTTTATTGTTGGGATAAATTCATTGGTTGAAATTTTATGTTTTGATTATCCTATAAAATGGAGATATCTTTATGAGTTTTTGGTCTTCCTTGTTCAAATCATTTGTTGAAATGATTTAGGAAGAGATTAGATGATTCGGTTTTGTTGAACAGAAAATGTAAGCTTGTGTGACAGACTGTTTGTTTGACAAGGCTTTTATTTGCTTGGTTTGAGATGAGTAAGTTTTGTCTCTTGCACTCTATATTTTTATGGATCCTCCTTGGATGGACTCGAGTAGAGATTAACTCATGTATGAGTCAACTTGATTTGTGAACGTTGGTTTCAAATCTTTAAATGTTAACTTCTAACATGTGGAAGTATATTTAGACTTGCAGGTAAACTGTTTGATTCTCTATTCCTTCTTGGATTGAAATGGGATTTTGTTCTGATAAATATCTTAAATGTTGAATTTTAAGGTAGTTGTCCTTTAAATGAAACCGTTAATTCATGTTATGAATATGTTTAATTTTTTCGGGTGTTTTGTGTTTGGGAATAGTTTGTAATGGTTCTTCTTCTTATTTTGCTTAAGAGTTAGAGGAATCATCCTAATGAGAACCATGTTGTAAACCCCTCTTTTGGCTTAATGCAAAGATAAATGTTGTATTCTATTATGATAGAATTGGGAACAATGAGATAATATGATCTGCTGGTTGTTTAAGGATAATTGATAGGATCAATTAAACTTAATTTTTTGTAAGGTAGATATAGTGAATTTTATTTTGTTCTTTTCTTGGAAGTGAATTCAATTGGTTAAATGTACTTCTTATCCATTTTCTATTGCTTATATTGATTTTATGATGTAATAATTGTCTCATTAAAGAGGAGTTGTTTTAATGGAATGATTATTGGAATGCACCTTGTTTTAAGGCTTAGTGCTTATCATGCTCGGTTCATTGAACCCGACTCATGCTAGCAATTTTATAGATGGACTTCGTAAGTGATAAAAGAAGGAAAAACTTATATGATGCATTGGTTGAATTAAATCTAATTCCTTGTGAAGAATTTGGATTCATTCTTGAGATTGTATTGAAAAAGGAAATGTAGTATTCCTTTATAATGAATACGGTCGTGATGCAAAGATACCTAAATGCACAAGTCTTGTAATTGTATAAGTTATAAAGATAAATTGAAAGTGAGAGTTTACTGTATTGGTTGTGTAAATTATTTTGTACTTGTATGGAAGAGATGGATTGTATCTTGTTATTATTCTTCATATTATTTTTATGCTTGATTGGTTATCCTTTAATAAGTTAGATAAAGGTATTTAGTTCAATTTACCTACTTGTGATGCAGCTTGTTAAGTTGTAGAATATGATATTTGTTATCTAAACTATATAACATAGTAATGTAATGTGTGATGAACATACATTAAGAAATGTGGACATTGGGTAGGATAAACCCTAACACTTAACATGTAGAGAAAGACTCTTTCTCTTTCTTAATTGCTCATAAACCAAAAAGGTTTGGAAATATGACTACAATTTATTAGACTTCAAATTGTATGAAGTATAATTTAAATTGGATATATATTCAGATGTTGAATCTTTCCAAAAGTTATTGTACTTTTTAAATAAGACATATTATAACGCTATACAGTTATGGTTAATTGACAGTTTAACTATGTGATCAAATATTAAAAGCGACCATGAAAATAACGAAGTTCTTAATGGGATAATTGAGGAAAATTTAGGAAAGAAATTATTGAGCATTGGATTAGGGTTTGGCAGGGTTGATGTAATCATGTTTTAATCTAAAATAACAAGGTATTAACAGTCTCCTTGGGGGTATGTACATCTCGATGAGGTAGTTTCTGTAAAATGTTGGCACACACCAACCGTAGGGATGTACTTTCTAGAAGGCCCGGGTCTTCTCAAGATTACAATGTTGTATTTGACATGTGGCATCACCCTTCTACATTGATCATCTAGATATACACACATCTGGAACTCGAGACTTGAACCTAGTTTCTCTCTAGTTCCGGATAGGAGCATATTTAGGATAGGAATTAGCTTCCTAACGCTTAGGTACGCGTTTGCACATCCAAATGACTTAGGTCAAAAAAGTATGCCCATATACCCTAAGCCTTTGCGAGTGTCTTCCTATAATAGATCATGTTTCTATCTAGGGCTAGGGTAAAACTTGGAACAAGGCGACTGACGGTAGTCTGTAAAGACGAATCGTTGAGGAGTGAGGTGAAGGACGTATTCCAACATGACAAGTATGTCATCTAGGAATAGTAAAATACACAGTATGTTATAAATATTTGGCCAAAGTATCGCAAACTACTGGTTACGTTGTCCTATGTCACCAAGTTTAAAACAATGTGATATCAAATGAATATTGGTAATAGATATTTAGATATGTTCTTTAAACAGATCACTTAGTACCCGAGTGTAGGGTAGGATGACAAAGTATACGAAGTATACAATATGTATTCAATACATAAGATAACATAAATAGATTAGTACCTTATTGAGTTATGGAATGAATAGATCAGTGAATCACCGAGTCATTACAACTACATATGTTTATCCATTGAATTTGATTGGCATGGAATGTTTGTTCTAAATATTGCTTTATTTAGAACAGTGAACATTATAAAAAAATTCTCTTAATTCTAAAGTCTTAAAATGGGAATGTTACATCTTGGTATCAGAGTTGAAGGTTGTAGCTCTTGGACCTATTGTGTCCACAATTTGATCAAACTTAAATTTTCTTATAAAAGAAAATTGTGAGAACAAGAGGAAACATTACAAATAACCCTCCACCTGAGTAAGGAGTGGCAACTTTCCGAAAACTCTATGAGATCCTTACTTCCCTGTTGGACACAAGATATCATTTGGCTATGCTAGAACAACAAGTAATGTGTAATGAGGAGGAAGAAGAAGATAATAAAAATAATCAACCACCTTCATGGGACAACACCAATGTGGTGTTGATAATAATAATGTTAACATACCTATTCAAAGCATGAGAAAAAAAAAAGGCTAGGCTAGCAAGTAGAACTCACTAATGACATAAAAAGAAAAATTCCACCTAAGTTTGATGGCACCACATTAGGAGATGGGGCTGAGAACTGGCTCAAGAAATGGATAAATACTTTGCCATAAGAAATTTCTCAGAAGAAACAAAGGTGATATGGGGAGCATATCAACTTTCACATGAAGCATCTTTGTGGTGGGACAACCGCAAGGCTGAGTTAAACATTGATGAATCTAATATCACATGGGACCAATTTAAGGGTTAATTTAGGCAATGATGGCTTCCACAACTTTACTATGATCATAAAATGACTGAATTTCAGAACTTAGCTCAAGGAAAGCTAACTATAACTGAGTATTGGGAGTAATTTACAAAAACTCCTTAGTATGTGCCTCAGTACCAAACTGATGAGAAGTTCAAGATATGGAAATTCATCATGGGATTAAATCTCATTATAGGAGGAGAGGTGGATGTTCACATCCCAACCACGATGGAAGGGGTTGTTGAAAAATCCATAAGGCAGGAACAGAAATTAAAGGCAATTTCGCTCACAAGGAGGAAGTAAGGAAGAAGAATCCCAACTCCTCTTCATCCTCTCTTGCACCCAAGAAAGGACCATGGAAGAAATTTGGAATGAAAAGTAATTTTTCATCTAATGCAAATAGGAAAGCAGCAACAAACAAGTTTGTTGGTAATACATGAAACAACTTTGCCAAGAACAATAATAATGGACAGAAGTCCTATGGGGGTCAGAATGATAACTCTAAGGCTGGAATTAAACCTGAGCCTAGGAAGGGACCTGTAGGAGGCTGTTATAACTGTGGAAAAGATCATTATACAAATCAATGTCCTTTGAAGAAGGATGATTGCAATCAATGCAAAGACAAGATACATGCTGCAGTAGCTAACAAGCAGGCTGAGAAACATGCCACACCCATAGAAGTTCTCGAGTAAGTTATTTGGTTTACCAATAACTATTCTTTTTATACCGGAGCTACTGAATTTTTTATTTCTAGTAAAGTAGCATCAAAATTAAAAAGAAAAGATAGAAACATGGATAAAACATGGACTGTACAGTATGGTAATAATGTTATTCATATAGTTAGTATGTGTCTTTTTGGAGCAGTCCTTGATTTACCTAACTTTTCCACAGAGGTTGATCTTTATGTTACACCTTTAGGGTCTTATGATGTAATCATAGGTGTTAATTGGTTAGCAGAACATAAGGCTAAAATGGACTATTTTGAGAAACACGTTAGTTGTTTAGACGACTTGCATAAAACAACAGAGATTCAGGGTGTGAAACTTGATATTTCTATTAGAAAACTATTAGCTATGCAACTTAAAAAGGCCAAAAATAAAGGATGTACCTTATATGCAATAAAAATTACTGAATCAACAAAAAAAGTAGCGATATTATGGAATGATATCCGCTATTACGAGACTTTAGTGATGTATTTCGGAAGAATTACCAGTCTTCCACACAAAAGGGAATTTGATTTCATGATTGAGATCAAGCCTAGAACTGAACCTATTTATAAAGCACCATATCGAATGACTACTACAGAATTAGTAGAGATTAAGGCTCAATTGCAAGAACTTTTGTCTAAGGCTTTGATTAGACCAAGTGTTTCACCTTAAAGAGCACCCATAATTTTTGTGAAAAAGAAAGATTGAACACTTAGATTGTTCATTGATTACAGAATGTTAAACAAGGTAATAATCAAGAATAGATATCCACTCCCTAGGATTGATGATTTATTTGATCAGATGCGTGGAGCATCGGTATATTCCAAGATATATCTTCGATCTGGATATCATCAACTTGTGAATTAAGGATAAGGATATTCATAACACAACTTTCAGAATAAGGTATGGACATTATGAGTTTACGGTTTTACCTTTTGGATTAACTAATGCACCCAAGATTTATGAATTTAATGAATAATATCTTTCAAGAATACTTGGACAAATTTGTGCTCATATTCTTGGATGACATTCTCATATATTATAAAAGCATTGAAGAGCATCATGAGCATTTGAAAATAGTTTTGGAAATTCTGAGAAAGAGACGGTTGTTTGGTAAGTTGTCCAAATGTTCCTTTTATGACACAGAAGTGCACTATCTGGGACATGTAATTAGTAAATATGGAATTGTTGTAGATCCTTCAAAAATTACAGCTATAACAAATGGCCTACACCAAAGAATGTACATGAAGTTATAAGCTTCATGGGACTTGTTGGCTACTATAGGAAATTTGTAAAAGACTTTTCTAAGATAGTTGTACCAATAACTTCCTTATAAAAGAAAGATTAAAAGTTTTTTGGAGTGAGAAATGTGAAATTGCATTTAAAACCTTGAAGGAACAGTTAACTTTAGCACCTATCCTTACGGTACCAGATCCTAATGGAGATTTTATGGTGGTAACTGATGCATCCGGTGAAGGTCTATGAGGTATTTTGTTATAAAGTGGTCATGTTATAGCATACAAAAGTAGAAAACTTAAGTTACATGAGTTGAATTATGCTCCACATGATTTAGAGCTTGCTTCCATTGTTCATGCACTTCAAGTTTGGAGGCATTATCTACTTGGTAAACCATTTGAGTTGAAAACTAATCATCTTGGGTTGAAGTACATTTTTACTCAGTCAAATCTAAATGCAAGACAACAAAGGTGGTTAGATTTTTTTATCTCAATATGATTTTGACATAAGTTACATTAAAGGAAAAGAAAATAGAGTGGCTGATGCTCTAAGTCGTAGGAAGCACATTTCTGCTCTTATAACACTTTGAACTCGGTTTAAAGATGAAGTAAAAAAGTGTTATAGAATTTGATTCTTACTTTCAACAAGTAAAAGCGAAGACTTGATGCAGATTCTAATGATTTGAGGTATAAATGTTTTCACTTTGATAAAGAAGGAATCTTACGATTTGAAAACAGAGTCTATGTACCTTTGCTTAATGATTTGAGAAAGAAATTGTTAACTGAATTTCACAATTCACCTTTTTCTAGACACCCTAGCATTACTAAGATGCTTGCTGATATAAAACAACAATATTTCTGGAAAGCAATGAAAAAGGATGTTATTATTTTTGACACATTACCTTGAATGTCAACGTGTTAAAGTGGAACATATGCACCCAACTCGGTTTGTTGTATCCTCATAGCATACTGCAATACAAATGGTAGGTAATAAGCATGGATTTTGTACAAGGGTTACCTATGTCGAGAAATAAGCATGATGTTATCTTAGTAGTTTTTGATAAACTAACAAAGGTAGCACATTTTATTGTTGGAAATCTGAAGGATGATTCTCCTATTTTGGAAAGAATATTTGTACACGAAATTTTCAGATTACATGGAGTACTTGAGTTAATCATTTTAGATAGAGATCCTAGAATGACATCAAGATTTTGGCAAACACTTAATACAGCTCTAGGAACTAAGCTAAATTTCAGTTCTGCGTATCATTCGAAACAGATGGGCAGACTGAAAGAGTAAATCAAGTTTTAGAAGATATGTTACGGATGTATTATATGGATCAGCAGTATAAGTGGGAAGAGTATCTTCCATTAGTTGAATTTGCATACAATAATACATATCATGCTTCTCTTAAGATGGAACCTTTCGAGGCATTATACAAAAGAAAATGCAAAACCCCTTTTAGTTGGTATAACATAGAAGATAGAGAGGTAATTGGACCTGAAATCCTTACGAAAATGGAACAAGTTAAAATGATTTGTGAATGCTTGAAAGAAGCATAGATAGGAAAAAGGGTTACGCCCGACTTGAAGTGGGCGACAGAAATTTGAACTTGGTGAGAAGGTTTCTCTTCGGGTTAAACCGAAAAAGAGTTCTATAACTTTTGGTAAGGCTGCCAAGTTATCACCTCATTATGTGAGACCTTTTGAAATAGTTGAAGTAATCAACCCTGTAGCTTATCATTTAGCATTACCCCCTGCTTTGTCACGAATGCATGATCTTTTCCATATTTCTTTACTTAAGAAATACATTTCAGATTTATCACATGTGTTAAATTGGAATTCCTTGCAGGTCCAAGACCTAGGAATAATCATGGTTAAACTCATACAAGTGCTTGAAACTCACCAGTTACATTTAAGAAATCGATAAATAAGTCAATGTAAGGTCCAGTGGGACCAGTTTAACAAAGAGAGTGCAACTTGGAAAAATCTAGAGGATATGAAAACTACTTTTCCATATCTATTTCAACAGAATTGATTCTATTGATTGATAAAAATTTGTGATTTTATCTTTATATGACAATAAGTATTCCAGTTTTGGGCAGATATTTATTTGATTTTAATAAACAACTATTTAATGTTGATTTCTAGAACTATAAGGTTTTGATATATTTGACTTAGGATAAGAGAAGTGAATGAATTGATTATCCTTGGTATAAATTGTTAAAAGAGGTAATCATCAGGACGATGATTCTTTTAGGAGAGAAGCATGTAATACCCTTGACATTTCTTATTTTCCTCCTTTGCATTTCAAGTGTTGACATGTGATTTTCCTTATAAAGATATGTTCTTTTGATTGTTAGAGAGCATGCTTGATATGGACAAATCATTTTTGTTCTTAAGATCCTTTGACTAAATTGGAATGGTGTCCTTGAATCCATTTTTTCACTTCTTGTAGGTGAGATGCAATCTGGTTTAAGAGTTCTAAACTTATCTATTAATTTGACTCATCCTTGGATCAATTTCACTGATCCAAGGAATGTTTTAAATATGTTCTGTTAAACGAATGGTAGATTGACATTCCATGAATTAAGAGACATATTGACTGAACTTTGTTGTTATAAGTTCTTTGATTTTTAAGTGAATGTATGTCCATGTTGTGCTTGGGTCATTACAGATTGATCATGGCAGGATAGTGCTTTGATGAACACGAAAATACAACCTATTCACGACATAGGAAGGATTCGAGATCCTAAAAGGGACTATCCTACGGAATCCTAAGCTAATGCCTAAAACTATTATGTTGTGAATTAATCTAACCTATGTGGAAACTACCTAAGGCTATGTGTTAAGACCTATGGTGGAAATTTGTTGTTAGGGTTAAAGCCTAAGGTATTTATTATAAACTACCTAAGGCCTAAGCTAAGCAATTTGATCTATCCTAAACTAATGGGTATGAAAGGGGAATTAGGTGGTTACATGCATTAAGGGTGACAGTTCCTATGGCATTTATGTTATTGATAAGGTTTTTAATGCATAAGGTATTGCCAATTTTGGCAGGGGCTAGTGACTTGGTGGAGGCTTATGTGGAAGTATCACTAAAATGGAATTTCATGTTAATTTTGATTTGGCAATCACCAGACTTGGAAGGTGGTGGTAAGGAAGGATAGGCGGGAAAATTGGAATTAATGAAACTTATTGTTTTTGTTTTCATGCACAAACCATCTTGGAAGGCATGCAAGTGGGTTTGTCTGGGGTTGTTTCACTTTGCATGTTCTGCGATTTTTTCTCTACATGCTCTCTGGTTTTTCAAACCAGCAGATTGAACTGCACTTAATGGCTATTTTTGAAGTCTTAGACCTATTTTTGGTTCGTGGGATGTATAAGAGACAATGTGGAAAAAGAATATGGTTGTTTGATCTTTCGTGGAGAAGAGGAGAAGTTGTGAGCTCAGCTGGAGGTCTCCTTCAATTTGGCAGAAGCACTATCAGGCATGATAGGCTATAATCTTTAATATCTCTTTCTTTCTTCTAAATGTTTCATTAAAACAAGTCTACTCTTTTGAGATTCTTGGCTTGCATGTTTTATCTGGTTACTTGCTTACTAGGGTTTTATAATCTCTGTTATCTTGGATATGAATCCATGGAAAAAATTATCTTGGTTTTGAAACTGTCTTTGTGATAGTTTAATAGTGAAACACGCATGTGAATCTTGTATTAGTAGCTCTGCTTTCCATTTCTAAAATTTGTATTCGAGGTTGTTGTGTTGGAACTGACCTTCATTGCAAAAATGGATTTTGAACTATATGGGAACCTTGAGTTCCATCCGATCTTGTTGGAGTTTTTGTTTGCTTGAGCTTATAATTGAGCTTGTATTTGGTTTGGATATTTTTTTTGGTTTCATGTTTTATGAAAGATGGTGATGGAGGTTCTTGATGCTCTGACCTATGTTAGAATCTTGGGTAACTCACGACTGCTATTGAATCCCTTATGTGGCTCTATACTTGTGTTTTATTCTTGTGAAAATATGGACTATTAATGGAGGTTCGTGTTTTACACCGTACTTGTAGTTTGTTACTTGTATAGTTCTGAACTCTTGTTGAAGCTCATGTTTCATTTTGAGCTAGTATTAGGACTTCTTGTTTAAAGTATAAATTGGAATGGGAACTTCGTGTTTCCCTGAACCTGTGAATAGAGACTCGTGTAGCTTTGAACTATTATTGGAAGATCATATTTTATATTTCCCTCGTATTTAAATACTTGTGAATTTCTAAACTTTTGTTGAGACTTTGTCTTCAACTCTGTTTGGGTATTTTGAGAAGGTTTTTACTTCTATTAAAAGTTTAAAAACTTATAATTCTTTTGTTGAACTATTGCTCAAAGAAAACTGGGAGAATAGTTGGCTGAGTTGTTGGGTAAACTCTTGAGATCTTAACTAAAAACGTCTTTGTTTGATGAATGGATTTGGTAATTCCTTTTTGAGAACTATTTCATCTTTTCTGAGATGGCAATGGCGTTTTATTGGGGGTATTCTTTTCCCCTCTATTTTTGGAAACCCGCGTCTTTAGATCTTTTAAAATAAGCTCTGGGTTTCATTTAAAAGAAGAGTTTATTACTTTAGTGCTATGAATTGTTATCGTGGGATTACTTTGTCTATGTTCAGATTGTTTTTGTATTATAGTACTTATTGAATCGAGAACTAATTACTCTTTTGTAATGCAATATTGAAACCTGACAATGGGATTTCAATATTTGAGTTTGTTGACACTTCTGAACATGTTTAGCTTACTGATCGATTCTTTTTCTATCTCTTGTTGGATATAGTAAATAAACCTTGTTTCTTTGTAAAAGAAAGGAATGTGATTCCTTTGGAATAGAATGTTGTTTTTAGGACTATTATGCGTTTTTCATTATGAGATTGGAATTGAAACTCATGTTTATTGAAGTTAAAGAATTGTAAGGAAAATGGCAGTGCGCTTTCTTCTTACTGTGAGTCAATTTCGCTCTCTCTCCTGGGAACTAGCTTATGAATTTCTATGTTGGAATTAAAAGTGGAAATTAATTTTTTATTACAATAATATGAATTATTGATTGGATCATTTTCTAATTAAGATCCCTTTCTTTTTATTTTGGGATAAGTTCATTGGTTGAACTTTTCTATTTTTATTCTCTTATAAAATGGATATTTCTTTATGAGTTGTTTGGTCTTCCTTGTTCAAATAATTTGTTGAAATGATGTAGGAAGAGATTAGATGATTCGGTTTTGTTGAATAGAAAATGTAAGCTTGTTTAATGATCGTTTGTTTGTGAGGCTTTTCCTTGCTTGGTTTTAGATGAGTAAGTTTTGTCTCTTGCACTCTATCTTTTTATGGATCCTCATTGGACGGACTCGAGTAGAGATTAACTCATGTATGAGTCTACTTGATTTGTGAACGTTGGTTTTAGATCTTTAAATGTTAACTTCTAGCATGTGAAAGTAGATTTAGACTTACAGGTAGACTGTTGGATTCTCTATTCCTTCTTGGATTGAAATGGGATTATGTTCTGATAAATATCTTAAATGTTGAATTTTAAGGTAGTTGTTCTTTAAATGAAACTGTTAATTCATGTTATGAATATGTTTTAGTTTTTCAGATGTTTTTTGTTTGGACATAGTTTGTAATGGTTCTTATTCTTATTTTTCTTAAGAGTTAGAGGAATCATCCTAATGAGAACCATGTTGTAAACCCATCTTTTCGCTTAAAGAAAAGATAAATTTTTACTCTATTATGATAGAATTTGGAACAATGAGATGATATGATCTCTGTTGGTTGTTTAAGGATAATTGATAGGATCAATTAAACTTAAATTTTTGTAAGGTAGATATAGTGGATTTTATTCTGTTCTTTTCTTGGAAGTGAATTCAATTGGTTAAATGCACTTCTTCTCCATTTTCTATTTCTTATATTGATTTTATGATGTAATAATTATCTCATTAAAGAAGAGTTTTTTTAATGAAACAATTATTGGAATGCACCTTGTTTTAAGGCTTAGTGCTTATCATGCTCGGTTCATTGAACTCACCCATGCTAGTAATTTTTGTAGATGGAATTCGTAGATAAAAGAAGGAAAAACGTATATGATGAATTGGCTAAATTAAATGTGATTCCTTATGAAGAATTCATATTCATTCTTGAGATTGTATTGAATAAGTAAATGTAGTATTCTTTTATTATGAAGACGGTTGTTATGCAGTATACCTAAATGCATAAGTCTTGTAAATGTATAATTTATAAAGATAAATTGAAAGTTGAGAGTTTACCTGTATTGGTTGTGTAAATTATTATCTAATTGTATAGAAGAGATGGATTCTATCTTGTTGATATTCTTCATATTATTTTTATGCTTAATTGGTTATCCTTTAATAAGTTAGATAAAGGGCTTTAGTTCAATTTCCCTACTCGTGATGCAGCTTGTTAAGTTGTAGAATATGATATTCGTTATCTAAACTATATAACATAGTAATGTAACGTGTGATGAACATACATTAAGAAATGTGGACATTGGGTAGGATAAACCCTAACACTTAACATGTAGAGAAAGACTCTTTCTCTTTCTTAATTTCTCATAAACCAAAAAGGTTTGGAAATATGACTACAATTTATTAGACTTCAAATTGTATGAATTCTACTTTAAATTGGATATATGTATTTGGATGTTGAATATTTCCAAAAAGTTATTTTAATTTTTAAATAAGACATATTATAACATTGTATAGGTATGGTTAATTGACAGTTTAACTATGTGATCAAATATTAAAAGTGACCACGGAAATAATGAAGTTCTTAATAGGTTAATTAAGACAAATTTAGGAAAGAAATTATTGAGCGTTAGATTAGGTTTTAGCAAGGTTGTTGTAATCAGATTTTAATCCAAACTAACAAGGTATTAAAAATCTACTTGGGGGTATTTACATGTCGATAAGGTAGTTTTACGTAGGATGTTGGCACAAAGCCAACTATAGGGCTGTACTTTAAAGAAGGCCTGGGTCTTCTCAAGAATACAACGTTGTAGTTAACATGTGGCATCACCCTTCCACATTGATCATCTAGATCTACACACATCTGGAACTCGGACTTGAACCTAGTTTCTCTCTAGGTCTGGATAGGAGCATATTTAGGATAGGAATTAGCTTCCAAAGGCTCAGGGTACGTTTGCACATCCAAATGAATTAGGTCAAAAAATTATGCCCATCTACCCTAAGCCTTTGTGAGCATATTCCTATAATAGATTATGTTTCTATCTAGGGATAGGGTAAAACCTGGAACAAGTGGATTGACGGTAGTCAGTAAAGACCAATCATTGAGGAGTGAGGTGAAGGACATATTCCAACATGATGAGTATGTTATCTAGGAATAGTGACATACACAGTATGTTATAAATATTTGGCCAAAGTATTGCAAACTGCTTTGATTACGTTGTCCTATGTCACCAAGTTTAAAACAACGTGATATGAGATGAACATTAGTAACAGATATTCAGATATGTTCTTTAAATAGATCATTTAGTACCCGGTGTAGGGTAGGATGACAAAGTATACGAAGTATACAATATGTATTCAATAAATAAGATAACATAAATAGATCAGTAGCTTACTGAGTTATGGAATAAATAGATCGGTGAATCACCGAGTTATTAAAGCTACATATATTTATCCATTGAATTTGATTGGCATGGAATGTTTGTTCTAAATATTACTTTTTTAGAACAGTGAACATTATAAAAAAATATCTTGATTCTAAAGTCTTAAAATGGGAATTTTATAGATGCTACTTGGAATGTGCATAAATGTGAGCTGTTATGGCACGCAAAGGGGATCACCACCCCGGCGAAAGGAAAGCTAGTTTGGAATGACATTACAAGGGCATGCACATATCTCGGTACTAAAAATATGACCCTCATCGGATGGTGGTAGATTATACTTTGCATTAAAAACACCTTCTTAGTAGAAGTCCACATCCACGAGTTTGAGGAGAAGAGCATCAAATCTCTAAAGGAAATCTAACAAGGAATTCCAGATTGTGTTTGGGAGTATGATGCACAGTTCAAAACTCTCCTATCAAAATTGGAATTAATTAAACTTATTTTTTTTGGTTTTCGTGCACAAACCATCTTAGAAGGCATGCAAGGTTGGTGCAGGGTTGTTTCACTTTGCATGATCCGCAATTTTTGCTCTGCATGCTCTCTAGTTTTGGAACCAGTAGATTGAACTGCACTTAATGGCTATTTTTGAAGTCTTAGACCTATTTTCGGTTCGTGGGATGTATAAGAGACAATGTGGAAAAATAATATGGTTGTTTGATCTTTCGTGGAGAAGAGGAGAAGTTGTGAGCTCGGCTGGAGGTCTCCTTCGATTTGGCAGAAGCACTATCAGGCATGATAGGCTCTAATCTTTAAGATCTCTTTCTTTCTTCTAAATTTTTCATTAAAACAAGTCTGCTCTTTTGAGATTCTTGGCTTGCATGTTTTATCCGGTTCTTTCTTACTTGGGTTTTATAATCTTTGTTATCTTGGATATGAATCCATGGAAAAAATAATGTTGGTTTTGAAACTATCTTTGTGATAGTTTAATAGTGAAACATGCATGTGAAGCTTGTATTAGTAGCTCTTCTTTCCATTTCTGAAATTTGTATTCGAGGTTGTTGTGTTGGAACTGACCTTCATTGCAAAAAATGGATTCTGAACTATATGGGAACCTTGAGTTCTATCTGATCTTGTTGGAGTTTGTGTTTTGCTTGAGCTTGTATTTTGTTTGGATCTCTTTTTGGTTTCGTTTTTATGAAAGATGTTGATGGAGGTTCTTGATGCTCTGACTGTGTTGGAATCTTGGGTAACTTGGGACTGCTGTTGAAACCCGTATGTGGCTCTGTACCCATGTTTTATTCTTGTGAAAATCTAGACTGTTAATGGAGGTTCGTGTTTTACACCGTACTCGTATTTTGTTAATTGTATAGTTATGAACTCTTGTTGAAGCTCGTGTTTCGTTTTGAGATGGTATTAGGACTTCTTGTTTAAAATATAAATTGGAATGGGAAATTTTTGTTTCCTAAACCTTTGAATAGAGACTCGTGTAGCTCTGAACTATTATTGGAAGATCGTATTTTATACTACCCTCATATTTAAATACTTTTGAAGTTCTGAACTTTTTTGAGACTTTGTGTTCGACTATGTTTGGGTATTTTGAGTTGGGTTTTACTTGTATTAAAAGTTTAAAAACTTATAAATATTTTTTTGAACTATTGTTCAAAGAAAACTTGGAGAATAGTTGGCTGAGTTGTTGGGTAAAATCTTGAGATCTTAACTGAAAATGTCTTTGTGTGATGAATGGATTTGATAATATTTTCTGAGAGGGCAATGGCGTTTTATCGGGGTATTCTTTTCCCCTTTGTTTTGTGGAAACCCACATCTTCAGATCTTTTAAAATAAGCTCTAGGTTTCGTTTAAAAGAATATTTTATTACTTTAGTGCTATGAATTGTTATCGTGGGATTACTTTGTCTCTATTCAAATTGTTTTTGTATTATAGTACTTATTGAATCAAGAACTAATTACTCTTTTGTAATGCAATATTGAAACCTGATAATGGGATTTCAGTCTTTGAGTTCATTGATACTTCTGAACATGTTTAGCTTACTGATCGGTTTGTTTTTCTATCTCTTGTTGGATATAGTAAATAAACCTTGTGTCTTTGTAAAAGAAAGGAATGTGATTCCTTTGGAACAGAATGTTGTTTTTAGGACTATTATGCGTATTTCATTCTAAGATTGGAATTGAAACTCATGTTTAATGAAGGAAAAGAATTGTAAAGAAAATGACAATGCACTTTCTTCTTACTGTGAGTCAATTTTGTTCTCTCTCTTAGGAACTAGCTTATGAATTTCTATATTGAAATTAAAAGCGAAATTCATTTGTTAGTACAATAAAATGAATTATTGATTGGATCATTTTCTAATTAAGATCCCTTTCTTTATATTGTTGGGATAAGTTCATTAGTTGAACTTTTCTATTTTGATTCTCTTATAAAATGGAGATTTATTAATGAGTTGTTTGGTCTTCCTTGTTCAAATCATTTTTGAAATGATTTAGGAAGAGATTAGATGATTGATTTTGTTGAATGCAGAAAATGTAAGCTTGTTTGACATACTATTTGTTTCACAAGGATTTTCTTTGCTTGGTTTGAGATGAGTAATTTTTGTCTCTTGCACTCTATCTTTTTATGGATCCTTGTTGGACAAACTCGAGTAGAGATTAACTCATGTATGAGTCTACTTGATTTGTGAACGTTGGTTTTAGATCTTTAAATGTTAACTTCTAACATGTTGAAGTAGATTTAGACTTGTAGGTAGACTGTTTGATTCTCTATTCCTTCTTAGATTGAAATGGGATTCTATTCTGATGAATATCTTAAATGTTGAATTTTAAGGTAGTTGTCCTTTAAATGAAACCGTTAATTCATGTTATGAATCTGTTTTAGTTTTTGGATGTTTTGTGTTTGGGCATAGTTTGTAATGGTTCTTCATCTTCTTTTACTTAAGAGTTAGAGGAATCATCCTAATGAGAACCATGCTATAAACCCTAGTTTTGGCTTAAAGCAAAGATAAATGTTTTATTCTATTATGATAGAATTTGGAACAATGAGATGATATGATCTATTGGTTGTTTAAGGATAATTGATAGGATCAATTAAAATTAAATTTTTTTAAGGAAAATATAGTGGATTTTATTCTCGTTTTTTTTTTGGAAGTGAATTCAATTGGTTAAATGCACTTCTTCTCCATTTTCTATTTCTTATATTGATTTTATGATGTAATAATTTTCTCATTAAAGAAGAGTTGTTTTAATGGAACAATTATTGGAATGCACCTCGTTTTAAGGCTTAGTGCTTATCATGCTTAGATCATTGAACTGACCCATGCTAGCAATTTTTGCAGATGGACTTCGTAAGTGATAAAAGAAGGAAAAACTTATATGATGAATTGGCTGAATTAAATTTGATTCCTTGGGAAGAATTCTAATTTATTCTTTATATTTTATTGAAAAAGGAGATTTAGTATTCTTTTATAATGAAGACGGTTGTTATGTAGTATACCTAAATGCATAAGTCTTGTAAATGTATAAGTTATAAAGATAAATTGAAAGTTGAGAGTTTACCTATATTGGTTGTGTAAATTATTTTGTACTTGTATGGAAGAGATGGATTTTATCTTGTTGATATTCTTCATATTATTTTTATGCTTAATTGGTTATCCTTTAATAAGTTGGATAAAGGGATTTAGTTCAATTTCCCTACTTGTGATGCAACTTGTTAAGTTGCAGAATATGATATTCGTTATCTAAACTATATAACATAGTAATGTAACGTGTGATGAACATACATTAAGAAATGTGGACATTGGGTAGGATAAACCCTAACACTTAACATGTAGAGAAAGACTCTTTCTCTTTCTTAATTGCTCATAAACCAAAAAGGTTTAGAAATATAACTACAATTTATTAGACTTAAAATTGTATGAAGTCTACTTTAAATTTGATAAATATATTCAGATGTTGAATCTTTCTAAAAAGTTATTTTAATTTTTAAATAAGACATATTATAACGATGTACGATTCATGTTAATTGTGAGTTTAACTATGTGATCAAATATTAAAAGAGGCCATGGAAATAACGAAGTTCTTGATGGGCTAATTGAGGCAAAATTAGGAAAGAACTTATTGAACGTTGGATTAGGGTTTGGTAGGGTTGTTATAATAAGTTTTTAATCTAAAATAACAAGGTATTAACAATATCCTTGGGGGTATGTACATCTTGATGAGGTAGTTTCTATAAGATGGTGGCAAACGCCAACTGCAGGGTTGTACTTTCAAGAAGACTTGGATCTTCTCGAGAATACAAACATTGTAGTTGACATGTGGCATCACCCTTCCGCATTGATCATCTAGATCTACACACATCTGGAACTCAGACTTGAACCTAGTTTCTTTCTAGGTCTGGATAAGAGCACATTTAGAATAGGAATTAGCTTCCAAAGGCTATGGGTACGTTTGCACATCCGGATGACTTAGGTCAAATAAGTATGCCCATCTACGCTAAGCCTTTGTGAGCATCTTCCTATAATAGATTATGTTTCTATCTAGGGCTAGGGTAAAACGTGGAACAAGTGGACTAACGGTAGTCAATAAAGACCAATCATTGAGGAGTGAGGTGAAGGACATATTCCAAAATGACGAGTATGTTGTCTAGGAATAGTGACATACACAGTATGTTATGTTGGTATCCGATTTAATCTCCTTCACAACTTCAATAGCATCATGAATTTTCACAAGACACTCAAGGATAGATATATGTGTTGTATGTTGTTTATAGCTAGGGAAGCACACCTATCTTCTTGTTTGCATTCAAGAACTGAGGGAGTGGATAGCACCTTCAAGAGGGTTTTGATCCAACCCTCACTCTTTTCGGTTGTGCCTATCAACTAAGGAAAGAGAACCTATATTGCAGCCCCTATATGGTAAGGAGATTGAGATATCCTTGTGTTTTACATATGATATGGAAGAGGCTTTGTGAAAACATGATCAATTATCCATTATCCAAACTCAAAGGAGTTGTCACTACTAAATGATGGAAATGTTCTCAAAACAAAGCTAGAGTTTCTTAAGACATGATAAAACCACGATCAACTTTGTGCATTTTAGTGAAAGGATTGAATTATTTTGTGGACACACAATGCAAATACAGGGGTATTATAGGTAGGATGAGTTATTTTAAAATGGATTTCTGATGAGATATGTTGGAACAAGAGTAGTTAGGAGTCATCACCTTCTTTGGGAAACTTTGTAAATGAATTACAACACCTAAACAAAGAGAGATGTTTCAATGAATCAAGTTCCCTTTCAACCGTGATGTGTGCACACATGGATGCCCAAATCTACACTATTCCATACAAAATTTGATAACTTGAAACAAAGGCTTGAAGCAAAATACCTATGAAGCATCTAGGAATCCCTATTTAATCTTGACCTAAGGTGCACCCAAAGGTTTACAGACAGTCTCATTAATCAAGGATAGTAAGATGATTTTAAATTTGTTTATCTTCTATCAGATGAAAGCTCTTCAATACAAGATTGCAAATGACATTAAACCATCACCAGAAATGAGATCCTGTATGATCGAGAGATCCTAAACACAAGATTACAACATGAGCATTAAACACAAATTGAAAACATCTTTGAAATATAAATTTATGCAAGCTTTGGCAAGAGATAAAACCAGTTAATCCAAGAATTTGATCAAATGTATCGAAAGGGAATGTTATTTAAACAATCTCAAAGCTTGTTGATGGCTTTACAGTGAAAACAACTCAACATGATGAACATTTGATGCAAATAGGAACCAAAATGGCTCTCAGGCAGTTCTCCAAAAGAAATGGACTTCTTCCAGTTTTTTGTGAAAATTCTTCTCTCTTCCACCAAAATTATCAACAACCCCTTCAAAATGCCTCCAAAATACATCATATACCCCCTCTCAGCTTGGATCATTGCATCCCAAGCAAAGAATATACCAAAGGGATCCAATTTGTTACAAAACTCTATCCATTTGATAAAAAATGATATAAAACTGTAAAATAGCTCGCCAAATGCCAGAGATGCACAAATATTTTAAAATATTACATGAACTTGGATCCTTATCCATCCCAGGGTCACATTTTTGGCATTCCACCATGCTAGCATGCATTTGCAATCATTTTTCACCTTTTACTTTATCATTTTAACTCTGCTTTTTCATTTTTACCTTTCACATGTTTTTCACGGGCTAAGGAAAATATTTCATGAAAAACACTATAGAACACCGAATCAGCTCATAAAAATGGTGCCATTACACTCGAAGGCCGAAATGATGTGAAATCATATAAAATTTCATGTGATTTGGTGTAAAAATGATGATTCCACACTTCTTGGAGCTTCCATGGCGCCCAAAAAAACAACACTCAGCAACCGCTGATTAGAAATCAACTTTAAATTTGCGCCGTCCACATGTCTGGATGAGATTCATCATGTAGACTAAGAAATATCTTCTTTGACTTCTAGATAAAGTGGACATGTGTCCAACTACCATTGGATCGAGCCTCCAACCTTAAAATGCCTTTTGAACCTTTTTTTTGACCTCACAAAAATTTTGAAAATTTTCCCGCCTGCCCTCTAAATGCACAACGTGTCCTCCCGTGGGCCTACCAAAACCGTGGGCCGATTTGATGAGTTTTTCCATTTTTGAGAAAAGGAAAATTTTCTCAAAATTCTCTGCGCCCAAACACCCACTGCCATTTCTACCACGTGGCAGTCTCCCATTCGCTGTGGAGCCGACCCCTCCTTCTTTCCTTCATTCCTCCACGAGCATCAAAACTTCATGCGGGCCCGAGCTTTCCTTTTTACCTTTTGAAATGTGCCATGTGTCTCTATCCTATTGGATGTGGAGCCGACCCTCCAAATTTTCCGCGGGTTTATTTTTCACCTTGAGATTTTTCACCAAATTTGTAAATTTTTCCATTTTCTCCACGCACTCCATTTCTCTGCCAAATCCGGGACATGTGTCCTACTTTCATTTGACGCGGGCCTATTCTTCATTTTTTACCTTTTATACCAAGGGGAGAATTTCAGAGAAGTTTTCTTCGGCCCTCATTCCCATTTCTCCTCCCGGACACGTGTCTCCCTCCTACTGGTCACGGGCCTTCGGGCAAAAAATTTAATTTTGGCATTTTGAAGTTAGAAACTTAAAAAAATTTAAAACTTCCGCCCCTTCATTTCATCCCTTACACACGTGTCACTTTCCTATTCGATGCGGGATTTCGGGCCAAATGTTAACTTTAACATTTTGTAGTTAAAAGCTTCAAAAATTTCACAAACTCTGCTCCTCCATGTCAACTTTCTTGGACACATGTACATTTCTTATTGGAGGCGGGCCTTTGAGTCAAAATTTCCCTTGAAACCTTTGAGCCAAAAACAATAAAATTTTCCCAACTCCCACGCTGTCCATTTCATCTCCCTGTGCCATATGTCACTTCCCCATTGGGTGCGGGCCTTTAGGAAAAATTTGGATTTTGAGAATTTTTGCAAAATGAAATCAAAAAATCTAAGTGTGACCCACCACCTAATGATCCTCCAACCAATTATATCGTGCCACGTAGGCACACCATTGTAACACTGCGGGGCGAGTTCAAAATTTTTCCTTTTGCAAAAAACTCAAAAATGACAAGTTAGCAATGTTTTTCCACATATCCTAATCAATGAGAGCATGCCACGTCAGCATAAACGTTGCAATGATAAATTTGACAGCTTGAGAGCCCGTCAAAACGTGAAAAATACAGGGAATGCCCTAGAAACCAAATTTTTGACAGGGAAAGTAGAATTCTTCATTTTAAACCAATGAATCATTATTGACATCATTTTGAACCTTGGGATTGGGAAACACTTGTGTGAATTCAGATTTGATCAATTTCAAGTTTTTACATGATTTGGCAATGGAAAAGATGGCACATCCCGAAAAAATGAAATATTAGGGCACAAATGGGGGAAACTTGGATCTTGTTTCAAAATAGGGTAGAATAACAACATTATGAGCATATCAAAGGCATTCAATTGGAAAATGCAAACTACAGACCACGAGACCAAAAATGAAACGTTTGTGAGTACATTTGGTCATGAAAAATAAGGCACATTATGCAAACTCAATAATGGGACCAACATTGGCTCCTGCTTGGGGATGGGCACTCCCAATGAGTGCCACAAGATCACAACGTAGACCAAGTGCCAAAAATCCATTGGGTAAGGAGTCAAAACATGTAGAGCAGCCCAAAAAACTAGAAATTTCACCAAAAAAAGACCGAGAAAACCACACCAACAATGGTTGCCAAGGACAAAAGGAAAACCACAAGCCAACAACAACAACAAGAACAAGGAAAAGACAAAACAAAAACAAGGGCTATACAAAATGTACAACTTGTGCATACCTCACATGGGGATTTAATCCAAGAAATGTTTTAAATGTCTACCATTAACAGGCAGCTCCAACAAATCCCCATCCAAATCCTTGAGAAAAAATGTATTTTCTCCAATCCTGATATCAATGGCATAAGGGCCCATCCATAGAGCATCAAACTTGCCATGCTTTCCCTTGTCTTCATGCCTACTATCCCACAGCAAAACTAGATCTCCAACACTAAAGGCTCTAGGGGTGACTTTCTTATCAAACAACTTCTTCAATTTCTCCCTAAATCTGACATGCTTTTGATGAGAAACTCTCCTTTCTTCATCCAACTCAATGATCTGATTGATTCTTGATTCATATGGGCCATGTTCTTGATCTTCCAATTGCTGGGAAAACTGAAAAGTGGATAATTGTAGGTGTAATGGCAGCAAAGCCTGAGTTCCATACACCAATTCAAATGGACTTTTACCAGTTGCTCTTTTTGGAGTTATTCTATCAGCCCAAACTACAAATTTCAACTATTCTCCCCACTTCTTCTTGTTGATTTCCAAGGTTCTTCTAATGATCTTGAGCAAGTTCTTGTTACTTGATTCAGCTTGTCCATTACCTTGTGGATTGTAGTTTGAAGAATAAGTTAGATTTATCCCATATTCATTACACATTGCCATCAAAGGCTTGGCTCTAAAACACATAGCATTATCAGATACAATCTTAACTAGAACCCCAAACCTACATATGATATGATTCAACAAGAAATCCATTACCACTTGGTGTGTTTCCTTTCTAGATGGAATTACCTCAACCCATTTTGTAAAATAATCAGTTGCTACAAGGATCCATTTGTAACCAGCACTAGAAGGATCTGAAATCTCACCAATAAAATCCATTCCCCATTGTTTGAAAGGAGCTTCAATTGATACAGGCTGCAAAGGAAGGGAGCCTGAAGCTTTCAATCTTCTGAGAAGCATTGACAACTATCACATCTTCTAACTAGCCGGTTTACATCTTTGAAAAGAGTTGGCCACCAATAACCAGCTCTTAAAATCTTATGTGTTGTCACTCTCCCAGAAAAATGTCCTCCAAAAACTCCCCCATGGAAATCATAAATCAACTCAGCTTCATCTTCAGTTATGCATTTCAAGAGGACACCTTCAGGGTTCTTCCAAGCCAGCCCAATGTTTATTATGATATATTTCTAAGAAGCTAGCTTGAGGGCTCTTTTCTGGTTTTTATTCAATGACTAGGATAGCATAGGTGCTTGAAGTAGAAGACCACATCCTTATACCATTCAAAATTCATCAATTTGTCAAGTAGACCTGCCCTTTCTTCCTCTAGATGATTCACTTCTACATTTTGCAAATTACTCTCAGCCATGAGTTTGGCAAGACCCAAACCTCTTACAAATATCCATATCATACTCTTGTAATTTTTTGACCCATCTACATCTCTTGCTTGATATCTCCATGTCAGATAAGATATCTTTAACCATTGTATGAGGAACATAAGCAACAACCTTTGAACTCAAAATGTAGGGCCTGAAAATCTTTGTTGCTTTTACCAATGCAAATGCTTGTTTCTCCATAATTGTGTACTTTAGTTTAGTTTCTTGTAAAGCCTTGCTAAAGAAAGTAATAGGTCTCTCAGCTCCATTCTCATCCTTTTGTAACAAAACTGAAGCAATAGTAAATTCAGATGCAAAAGAGAATATTTGGAAAGGCATCTTATAGTTTGGAGCTGCCAAAATAGGTGCATGCTTGAGTGCATCCTTTATTCCTTCAAAAGCTTGGATGGAAGCCTCTTCCCACTTAATAACTTGATCCTTTCTTAGCATGCTTGTGATTGGAAGAGTTAACTCAGCAAAATTGGAGACAAACCTTCTAATGAAATTGATTTGGCCAAAGAAAGATTGAATACCCTTCTTGGTTCTTGGAATAGGCACTTTGCTTGATTGCTTCCACTCTCTCAGGGTCTATCATAACACCTTCTTTGGACACAATATGCCCCAACATCTTGGCCTTTGGAACACCAAAATGACACTTCTTTGGATTAAGTGAAATTCCATACTCCCTACATCTGATCAGCATCTTCTTTAGGTGTTGCAAATGGTCTACTCACTGCCTTGAAAAAATAGTCACATCATCTTGGTAAACTACAATAAACTCATTGATATAACTAGCAAAGGAAATATCCATTTCCCTTTGAAAAGTAGCACCATCATTCATCAATCCAAAAGGCATCCTTACAAAAACATAAGTCCCCCAAGGAGTAGTGAAGGCTACCTTAAGTCTTTCTGATTCTTTGACAACTACTTGATTGTATCCGGAGAAACCATCCAAAGTAGAAAGCATTTCTGACCCTGTTACAAGATGCAACATATTCTCCATGTTTGTTAAAGGATATTTGTCCTTCATAGATGCTTTGTTTAGATTCCTAAAATCTACACAAAGTCTGATATCTCCATTCTTCTTTCTAACTGGCACAAGGTTGGTAACCCAAGAAGAGTATCTAGTAGGCTGAATGATGCCACCATCTCTCAATTTCTTCAACTCTTCTTGCATTTTCATGGAAATAAGTGGGTTAATAGGCCTTTGTTTTTGTCTAAATGGCTTGGTTTTGGCCTCAAGAGGGATCTCATGCTGAAATAAATCTTCTCTATATGCCTTCAGCTCTGAATAAGACCAAGCAAGGCAGTCTTGATATTTCTTTAAAAGTTGGGCATAGGACTATTTCTCTTCTTTGCTGAGATGGCTGCCCAACCAGATCTTCCTTGGTTTTTCTTTAGTTCCCAAGTTGTGCTCTTCCACATCCCTTGAAGCAGACATATTTCTATTAATGATACAATCAGCATTGCTAAAGTTGGATTCAAGTGCAACAAGACCTTTAGGAATGGTATTTGTTTTCAATTGTATAATATCCTTGTCAAACAAAGTTTCTCTACCTTCATTCATGCACACCATTGGTTCCCAATCAATATTCTGACTAGAAAAATCTCCTTGGCATTGTAAGAATCTCAACACTTGTGCATCATCATCAAAAATTTGCCAATGTTTCACATTATCCGGGACAGCTGGCCTTGTTAGCACCTCAATATCATATTCACAAAAAGGTGAAATGGTGCAATTATCGAATCTAGAACCAAGGACATCCATCTTATCAGCAGCAGCATTAAGACTTCTATCATGGTAAACAATGTTAAAGGAATCAAACATTTCAATCAAGTCCCAAATAGCATGCTTATATTGTTTCATACGCTGATTTTTTGTAGCATACAACTTTCTTACTTGCTTGAAAACCAGCTCTGAATCCCCCTTGGCAAAAATATCCTTCACTCCATATTTCCATGCAATCCTTAATCCCAATAATAATGCCTCATACTCAGCAATGTTTTTAGTGCACTCAAAATTAAGCTTGAAGGAAAAAGGAAACTTTTCTAAACTAGGAGAAACCAACACTATACCAGCACCATTGCCAAATTTGGAGCAAGCTCCATCAAATAGTAATGTCCATGGAGAACCTACCATACCAAGGCACTCTGATTTATCCATCTTATTCTCTTTTCCATCAGCAAAACCAATGAAGTTGTCAACATCTACATCAGCAAACAACACTTCATAAGAAGCATTGTTGGGATCTTCAATCAAGTGTAACATCTTCTTTTCACCATAGAGTTTGACAAGGATTCCCTCAATGGGAATGGTGGAAAAGGACATGTCCATTTGAACACTACCACCAACACTTGCAGCCCATTTTCTTGACAAAAGCATACCCCATTTGGCAGGGCAGTCAACAATTACAACATCAAGTTTTAAATTCTTATCCGGATAGGATACAAGTTGCACTACTAACCCCTTCACACAACCAACAACCGGCACTTCCCTTGAATCCATGGTTGTACACTTCCCATATGCTACTGTCACTTTGATATCCAACTCATTCATAACTTCTAAAGGCATAACATTACATGATGCACTGGAATCAAACATGTAATTGTGAAGCAACCTACCTTTTATGAGCAAAGTTGTGAAGAATGGATCAACATTCAATTGGGAATCAACCAAGGATGTCCCCAAATATACTTCAGGTGCCTCTCCAAGATCTTCCATTGGTGGTGGTGTTTCAAGGCCAGCAATGCTTTGAAGAGGATTCTCAACAACATTTACATTTCTACTTGGGGTAACCTTTTCTTCTTTCAATCCCAAGTATTCAAAAGCTCTCTTCTTGTGCTCAGGTATTCTAAGAAACTCAATGATGGGAACACTCACTTTAATTTGGCTCAATACCTAGGCTATATCATATGGAACATTCCTTGGCAAAACAACATTGGAAGGGAAACAAGAAGGTTCATCAGATGGAGAAGTATTCTTGGCAGCCTGGGCATGGAGAGGACTGATATTTTTACATGGGATAACAGGGTTCTTGGCAATTGTTTCTCTTCTAGGATTATCTTTAGGAATACTTGTGAGCAAGGGTGTCTTTGGTTTGGCTTGAGGACCAGCTCCCCTAACAACTTTACTTCTAGTATTGTACTCCTTTTCTTGACCAACCACAACATTCATTAACAATTGTCTATCTTCCTCCGAAGGAATACCACCATCATACTTCTTGATCATTAAAGCCCTTAGATATTCAAAGTCATTATTAGGAATTTCAAAATCCTGAACTACATCTACATCATGAACTTGAGGAAGAGAAAGAAATGGTACCCTCTTTATGTAATCCCAAAAGGTTGCAGCAGTCCTTGCACTTATCACATCTGTTGATGTTGCTGCTTGTTGTGAGCCTGAAGAGCTGCCCATCATACAAATATTATCATCCATTTCATTCTCATTATCATCATCAACATCTTGCTGGTCCATTTCACATGGTGGATGAGGAAGAAAACATCATCACACCAATCCATATCAGCAATTTCTTGAACAATAGCAACTCTTGCAGTCAGAGGATCAAGCACCACTCTATTTTCACGTGCTTGGGGTTATCTACTTGCAGATCCAATAGGCCCTTTACCTCTATCATCTTGTCTTTGATCACCCCTAGGATGATTTCCAAATCTATCATGGTTTTGAGTTCTTTGCTGTCCTTGTGAACTTTTCCCAATTCCTTTCTCAACCTGGGCTAACTTGTAAGAAATTTCTTTAACAGCCCCTACCAAAGTCTTGACAACATCTTCTAAATCAACACCCTTGCTGGCTTGAGGCTTCTCAAGGTTTATCAGCTTCACACCATCCCTCTTAAGTGGTTTACCAACAGCCTTGATATTATTTTCAATTTGAAGTGCCATGGTGAAAGCTTGTCTCAAGTTTGTAGGATTTTTGTCTCTCAAGTAATAGGCTGCCTTTTTATCAAATGCATCTACGTATTTGATCAAGCAAGACTCATCACAAGGCCTCAAAATGATAGGAAGCCTTCTCAATGTTTTATTAAATCTTGTATTAAAGTCATGAATGGTCTCATTCGGGTTCTTCTTGATATTCTCAAACTTGGATAGAAGGAACCTTGGATCTGTTTTATCTCCATATTGTAATCTGAATGCATTACTCATCTCAGTCCATGAATCAATAGAGTTATCAGGAAGAGCTTTATACCAATCTCTTGCATCTTCCTCAAGTGTATGGATAAACAACTTAATATACACATCCTCAAATTCTATTTCAAAATCTTCCATCATGTTAACAAAGAGTTTGAGATGTTGATCTCTAGTTATGGCATTGTTACCTTGGAATTTTGGTAACCTATTTCTCACATCTTGTGGGACAACATTTGGATAACCATCCATTCCTCCAAAATCTATAGGACCAAAGGTGTTAACAACAAATGGAGGTCTAGGCTGAGCCATATTGTTTGGTGGGGGTGATCTTGGAGGTGAAACAAGCTGATGAGGAGTAGTAATGGGTCTGATTGGAATAGATGAATGATCTCTAAAATGACAACCCCCCAAAGGCTCTCTCTCTTGATAAACTTTAGCAAACTTAGAAACCACAGGAGAAGATCTAGGAGTAGGTTTTTTAAATACACAAGAAGGTCCCTCACCTAATGGAGAATGAAAATCAGCAAGAATATTTCCTGAATCAGACCTACTTGAAGAAGAATTATAATCTTCAATAATAGGTTGCTCTCCTTCAAATTCAACTATGGGGATTTCTTTTCTTACAACCAAATCACCAACCACTTTCCACACTCTTCTTCCCTCTAGTTCTGAGCTTCTTGATTCGGTGAGAAACTTCTTAGAAGATTCCTTGGTGAAGAGGGATCTCCTTCCCTCCAGCTTGACAGATTTAAACAACAAATTTCAAATGACAAAAATGTGTAAGACAACTAGTATTTCAAGAACCAAACAACATGGAGTCGCCACTAAGGATTTCCACCTTAGTTGTGCAAGAAAGCACTAAAATATTCTGTCAAATGTATGCTATGAAAACTTTGCAAGGGTTTACAAATCAGATCTTCTTCTTATTAATTCAACCAAGAACAATCCATCCAAATCATATAAACTGATGGTAAATGATAAGAACAGGCTGAGTTTGAAATCCTTTTTACCCAAAACATGTAGATCTGAAGTATGAAATGATGTCTCAAGAATGTAATAGCTCAAAAAATTAATCACACAAATGCTCAAACCTTTCAAATACTTCAAAACCACCAAGAAATTCCAAGAATTCCCTGGCAATGGTGCCACTCTGAGTGTTGGTATCCAGATTTAATCTCCTTCACAACTTGAACAACATCATGAATTTTCACAAGACACTCAAGGATAGATAGATGTGTTGTATGTCATTTGTATCTGGGGAAGCACACCTATCTACTTGTTTGCATTCAAGAACCGAGGGAGTGGATAGCACCTTCAAGAGGGTTTTGATCCAACCCTCACTATTTTAGGTTGTGCCTATCAACAAAGGCAAGAGAACCTATATTGCAGCCCCTATATGGTAAGGAGATGGAGATATCCTTGTGTTTTACATATGATATGGAAGAGGCTTTGTGAAAACATGATCAAGTATCCATTATCCAAACTCAAAGGAGTTGTCACTACTAAATGATGGAAATGTTCTCAAAACAAAGCTAGAGCTGCTAAAGACATGATAAAACCATGATCAACTTTGTGCATTTTAGTGAAAGGATTGAATTCTTTTGTGGACACACAATGCAAATGTAGGGGTATTATAGGTAGGATGAGTTAGTTTAAAATGAATTTCTGATGAGAGATGTTGGAACAAGAGTAGTTAGGAGTCATCACCTTCTTTGGGAAACTTTGCAAATGAATTACAACACCTAAACAACAGAGATGTTTCAATGAATCTGAAGTGCTCTTTCAACCAGGATGTGTGCACACATGGATGCCCAAATTTGCACTATTCCATACAAACTTTGATAACCTGCCACAAAGGCTTGAAGAAAAATACCAATGAAGCATCCAGGAATCCCTATTTAATCATGACCTAAGGTGCACCCAAAGGTTTACAGACAGTCTCATTAATCAAGGACAGTAAGATGATTTTAAATCTGTTTATCTTCTATCAGATGAAAGCTCTTCTGAATACAAGATTACAAATTCCATTAAACCATCAACCAGAAATGAGACCCTGTATGATCAGAGAGATCCTAAACACAAGATTGCAACATGAGCATGAAACACAAATTGAAAACATACTGAAATATAAGTGTATGCAAGCTTTGTCAAGAGATAAAACCAGTTAATCCAAGAATTTGATCAAATGTATCAGCAAGGGAATGTTATTTAAACAATCTCAAATCTTTTTGATGGCTTTACAACTGAAACCAACTCAACATGATGAACATTTGATGCAAACAGGAACCAAAATGGCTCTCAGGTAGTCTCTCCAAAAAGAAATGGACTTCTTCCAGTTTTTCACATGAAAATTCTTCTCTCTTCCTCCAAAATTCTCAACAGATTCCTTCAAAATGCCTCCAAAATACATCATATACCCCTGCCAGCTTGGATCCTTGCATCCCAAGCAAATAATATGCAAAAGGGATCAAATTTGTTACAAAACTCTATCCATTTGATAAAAAATGATATAAAACTGTAAAACAGCTTGCCAAATGCCAGAGATGCACAAATATTTTAAAATATTGCATGAACTCAAATCCTTATCCATCCTAGGGTCATGTTTTTGGCATTCCACCATGCCAACATGCATTTGCAATCATTTTCCACCTTTTACTTCATCATTTTAACTCTGTAGTTTTTCATTTTTACCTTTCACGTGTTTTTCACGGGCTAAGGAAAATATTTCACGAAAAACACTATAGAACACCAATCGATCATAAAAATGGTGTCATTCCACTCGAGAAGGCCGAAAGGATGTGAAATAATATAAAATTTCATGTGATTTGGTGCAAAAATGACGATTCCACACTTCTTGGAGCTTCCATGGCACCCAAAAAAGACAACACTCAGCAACCGCTGATTAGAAATCAACTTTAAATTTGTGCCGTCCACGTGTCTGGATGAGATTTGTCATGTAGACTAAGAAATATCTTCTTTGAATTCTAGATAAAGTGGACACGTGTCCAACTACCATTGGATCGAGCCTCCAACCTTAAAATGCCTTTTGAACCTTTTCTGACCTTGGGAAAATTTTGAAAATTTTCCCGCTTGCCCTTTGGACGTGCCACGTGTCCTCCCGTGGGCCCTACCAAAACCACGGGCTGATTTGATGAGTTTTTCCACTTTTGAGAAAAGGAAAATTTTCTCAAAATTCTCCACACCCCCAAACACCCTGCCATTTCTGCCACGTGGCGGTCTCCCATTCATGTGGGAGCCGACCCCTCCTTCTTTCCTTCATTCCTCCATGAGCATCAAAACTTCATGCGGGCCCGAGATTTCCTTTTTACCTTTTGAAATGTGCCATATGTCTCTGTCCTATTGGATGTGGAGCCGACCCTCCAAATTTTCCGTGGGTTTATTTTTCACCTTGAGATTTTTCACCAAATTTGTAAATTTTTCCATTTTTTCTCGTGTGCTCCATTTCTCTGCCAAATCTGGGACACATGTCCTTCTTTCATTTGACGCGGGCCTATTCTTCATTTTTTACCTTTTATACCAAGGGGAGAATTTCAAAGAAGTTTTCTTCGGCCCTCATTCCCATTTCTCCTCCCAGACACGTGTCTCCTCCTACTGGTCGCGGGCCTTCGGGTAAAAAAATTAATTTTGGCATTTTGAAGTTAGAAACTTTAAAAATTTTAAAACTTCCACCCCTTCATTTCATCCCCTGCACACGTGTCACTTTCCTATTCGATGCGGGCTTTTGGGCCAAATGTTAACTTTAACATTTTGTAGTTAAAAGCTTCAAAAATTTCACAAACTCCGCTCCTCCATGCTAACTTTCTTGGACATGTGTACATTTCTTATTGGAGGTGGGCCTTTGAGTCAAAATTTTCCCTTGAAACCTTTGAGCCAAAAACAATAAAATTTTCCCAACTCCCACACTGTCCATTTCATCTCCCTGTGCCATGTGTCGCTTCCCCATTGGGTGCGGGCCTTCGAAAAAAATTGGATTTTGAGAATTTTTGCAAAATGAAAGCAAAAAAATCTAAGTGTGACCCGCCACCTAATGATCCTCCAACCAATTATATATGCCACGTAGGCACACCATTGTAACACTGCGGGGGTGCGTTCAAAATTTTTCCTTTTGCAAAAAACTCAAAAATGACAAGTTAGCAATGTTTTTCCCACATATCCCGACCAATGAGAGCCTACCACATCAGCATAAACATTGCAATGATAAATTTGATGGCCCGAGAGCCCATCAAAACATGAAAAATACAGGGAATGCCCTAGAAACCAAATTTTTTGACAGGAAAGCAAAATTCTTCATTTTAAACCAACTGAATCATTCTTGACATCATTTGTGACCTTGGGATTGGGGAAACACTTGCATGAATTTAGGATTTGATCAATTTCGAGTTTTTACATGATTTGGCAATGGAAAAGATGGCACAACCTAAAAAAATGAAATATTAGGGCACAAATGGGGGAAACTTGGATCTTGTTTCAAAATAGGGTAGAATAACAACATTATGAGCATATCAAAGGCATTCAATTGGAAAATGTGAACTGCAGACCACGAGACCAAAAAATGAAACATTTGTGAGTACATTTGGTCATGAAAAATAAGGCACATTATGCAAACTCAATAATGGGACCAACAATGAATATTGGTAATGAGATATTCGAGATATGTTCTTTAAAAAAATCCCTCGGTACCGGTGTAGGGTAGAATGATAAAGTATACGAAGTATACAATATGTATATAATACATAAGATAACATAAATAGATTAGTAGCTTACCAAGTTATGGAATGAATAGATTAGTGAATCACCAAGTCATTACAATATTGCCTATGTTTATCCATTGAATTTGATTGGCATGGAATGTTTGTTCTAGATATTACTTTATTAAGAACAAGAACATTATTAAAAAAATCTCTTGATTGGAGAGTCTTAAAATGGGAATGTTACAGATGGTACTTGGCATGTGCATAAATGTGAGCTGCTATGGCACGCAAAGGGGATCACTACCCCAAAGTAGAATGAAAGTCAGTTTGGAATGACATTACAAGGGTGTGCGCATATCTGTACTGAAAATATGACCCTCATCAGACGGTGGTGGATTATACTACATTAAAAACACCTTCTTGGTAGAATTCCACATCCTTGAGTTTGAGTAAAAGAGCATCAGCACTCTAAAGGAAATCTAACAGGGAATAACAGAGAGTGTGCGGGAGTATGATGCATGGTTCAAAACTCTCCTATCAAAATTTTCATATGAAATTCACCCTTCACAACATGCTCAATGGTTTTTTGGAGGGTTGATAACACCATTTAGAAGAGAATTATCTCATAAGACTTTCACAGACCCATGCAAGGTGCTAGAAGGTGCTCTACATGCTGAAGTTGTTGTAAGTGGTGATACTAGTGTTAGCCTATTTTTGAAGCTCAAATCATTGCTATGGATAAGTAGCTAGAAAAGTTGTCTTCAAACTCATCCCATCAGACTCATAGTTGTATGTGGTGTACAGACTATGAAGTGGAGGGACATTCAAAGGATATCTACCCTTGGAAGTCAGTACATGTCATGGCTACAGATTGTGAAATTTTCCATGGGGACCATGATGCAAGTAGGTGCCCTCTACTACAACACACAATCTATAAGAATGTGTCTTGTTATTACAAGATCTGTACATCTACATCACATGACACCAAATACTGTAGGCTAATTGATCATATTCATGATGCTATTGATCTTGGTGTGCATGATACTAGTCTTGCAAGAAGTTCTAAGGGTGATGAATTCCATTATGTGGAGCATGCAGATGGAGGAGTGCATGGAAGGGGTTTTCACGGAGGATTTTGTGGTCGTGGTAACCATGGAGGAAGAAGTGAGTTCCCACGTGGAACCTATTTTAACTATGGGTCTAAAAACACTACAAACGTGAGTTCCCAGAGCTATTGCAGTGCTCATGGTGCAGGAAGAAGCACAAGTATGAGGAGTTCCCTGAGTTGTTTTAGCACATGAGTTAGTAGCAATGGAAAGACAAGGGCACTGCAATGGTGAGCATAAAGAAGGATAACACATAATGGATGCCACGGGTAATGCATGAGTCAGGGTTAAAACCTATTCTGGTAACAACACAAGAAGAAGTGGTATGCACCAAGGAAATACCAAAGCAGAGGACCCTGGTTTCAAGAGAAGAAGTGGTACATGGGAAGTACCTAGACCCTGCTCATCAAAAGGAGGTATATTAAGAAACCATGGATGTCATTCAAAGTTTACAAGGAGAAATCTAGTGTCTAAAAGAGCAGTCCAGGAAGGAGGAGCAAAGGAGGAATGTCAAGGCCCCAAAAGATGACTTGGATGAGGTCAAGGAAGTATGTAAAATGCTAAGGAAAGAGAATATTATTCCCTTACTAGGAGCATGGTTACAAGAGAAGGTACCACATGCCGAGTAGAGCATGAGAGGCGGGTCTTGTATGAAAACCTTCCCCCTCACATCCTTGACTATGATAAAGATATCACCTAAAATGCAATCGTTGATGGGTGGCTTCTTAGTAATATCCTCATTAAAACAAGAGTGGAGGTCAATGTTTTCACCTTGGATGCATGGCATAAAATTGGAAGGCCTTCATTATAACCATCTTCGAATGTGTTGTATATGGAAAACAAGATGAAGGCAATTCCCATCGGTGTCTTAAAATATGTGGTTATCACCATTCAAGGGGCCAAGTTTACTGGGGACTTTGAGGTCTTACCACTCGCTAAGGCGACAACTTTCCAACGTTACTTATGCACCCCAGTGCTACCAAAATAATGTTGACCTATGGTTCAATAAGGGATACATCAACTTTGAAAATAAGGAGGAACGGGTCATTATACCCCTAGCTGATGGGAAATCAACACCCTATACCAAACCCTTGGGAGAATAATTCCTTGATAGAATATATGTGCACTCAATTAGGGATCCTAGAGATAATTCATCCCACAGAGGGAGTTATCTAGTTTGAGGATGCTCAATCCATAAGTGACACTACTAGTATAGTGTGCGATAATTGGGCACATGGGACCTATGAGTTGATCGGATGGCATTTAAGAGGATTGGTAACCAAGGTAACAAAGGTGCGTGCAGTCTGGCACCTAGGAGGAAGAAAACTACCAAGTTACTTGGGAGGGGATAATCTGGAAGATTTCTTGTGAGAAATGGAGGCCCATTGGAGAAATGAGAAGGAAAGGAGGAAAAATTTTAACTACAACCTACTTAGAACTACTACGCTACTGGTGGGAAACACATCGGGAGAACCTCTTGGAATGGTGCAAGGTGAGAATTGCCTTCTCTGTAAGGTTTTATAGGAGCAACGCACCCACGGCTATAAAATACTACCATGGTAAAGAGACCACTTCCTTCCATATCCAAGCATGTGAGACATCCTGGATGGGAAGCACAGAAGCATTTCCACCTTCATTATGGGTTCACAAGTTATACTCCACCCTACAAGGTTATGTGTGCATGTGTTATATCCACTCGAGATGCGTCTTAAAACTGGTAATTGGAAATAATTGATGGCTGATATCATTCAAGTGTTTGAGTATCGGAGTGCAAATCCATCAGTGGATAAGGCATTGCAAGTTGTCAAGTGCCTTACAACAGGAGATAGTGCTATGGCGGAGGATAGAATACAAGAATTTCTAGGTGAACCTAGCCTGGAGGCGTACTTTGAGGAAGAAGAAATAGAAGAGATACATCTTGAGCGCACATGTATGGAAAAATAAAAAAGGGAAGATGGTGTATGTTATTGATGGGGAAGAGGTAGAAAGCTTGGATGTTAACCATTCTGTAGGAGGTGTAAAGTCAAAGATAGTGCTTGGTGAACAGGCGTGCACCCACTATGAACCTTTAAAGATGAAAAAGGTTAACATCAGCTCAGAAGTAGAACCCAAGGAGGCTATCATTGGAGACTATTGGTTGGAGAAAGAAGTCTCTAAAATCATTGATCTATTATGCGAATTCCAAGATTTTTTCCCACGTGGGTACCATGAGCTTAAAGGTGTCCACCATTCCTTGGGGGAGTTTAGGAAAAAGTTGAAGGAAGGTGTGTGCTCAATCAGGAAGATACCATACCCAATGAATCCCAATTTTCATGTAAAGGTCAAGAAGGAAATAGAAAAATTGATAGCATCAGGTATCATTAAGGTCAGGAAGAGTTAGAATAGATAATTCTAATGGTGATTAGTATCAAGAAGGACAAGAGGATAAGGATATGTGTTGATTACAAGGACTTGAATGTAGTATGTTTCATTGATCCTTTCCCAACCCCATTTATTGAAGAAATCTTAGAGGGAGTGGCAAGACGCAAGGTCTACTCTTTCACAGATGGATTCTTAGGCTATCACTAGGTAAGGATTGCAAAGGACGACCAAAGGAAGACAAATTTTTCCACTGAGTGGGGAATTTTTTCCTATACATTCATTCCTTTTGGGTTGACTAATGTGCATGTTGTGTTCTCGCGCATTGTGGTGCAAGATTTTCAGGACTTCATCCATAAATTTCTTCAATTTTACCTAGATGATTCGATAGTATATGGTTTAGTGAAAGACCATTGTGAAAACTTAAGGTTGATGTTTGAAAGGTGTGGGTGGTTGAGGATATCCCTCAACATAATAAGTGTGTCTTTACTACCCCATTTGGAACCTTGTTGGGACATATCATATGTAAAGAAGGCTTGTTAGTAGATCCTACCAAGGTTATAGTAATTATGGGATTGGGGGAGCCTACTAGTCAAAGCGTAGTGTGCAGATTCCTTAGACACATGGATTACTATAGGAATTTCATCAAGAGATACGCCAAGATCAACGTGCATTTAGAAGAGTTACTTAGACACAAGAGTACCTTCCTTTGGGGAGAGGTGCAGCAGAAGGCATTTGACACTTTAAAGGATAGGCTTGTCATCACGCCCATACTACAATTTCCCTCTTTTGATAAGCCTTTCCATGTTCATATGGATACCTCAAGAACCGCCATTGGAGCAGTACTTGCATAGCCTGGTGAAGGGATTGTTGATCATCCTTTATGCTTTGCAAGTAGGAAGTTGACACCAGTGGAGAAAAATTATACTACAACTGAGCATGAGGCATTTTCAATGATCTACGTGCTTCACAAGTTCAGACAATATCTGCTGGCAACCCTTTTATATTTTTCACTTGACCATATGGCATTGAAATAATTAGTGAACAAGCCCATTCTACAAGGGCACATATGTCGGTGGGTACTATTGTTCCAAGAATTCAAGTTCACGGTGGTTTTCAAACTAAGAAAAAGTAATTCTAGACCTGATCATTTGTCTAGAATTGATTCAGGGATGACACGTAAAGCATTGAGGATACCATCCCAGATGCACAACTATTTAGATTACAGCATGTACCCTCAGACTTAGAAGATATTGCAGTATTTCTCAAGATAAGTGTAGCACCGGAAGGAATGAAGGCATTGGATGAAAGGCAATTAGCTATACGCATCATGCCCTACATGTTGATTAGTGGGGATTTATACAAATTAGGATGTGATGAGATTCTAGCACTAGTGTGTGCTAGAACATGAGTTCCTAACCATCATAGAAGAGCTGCATGCAGAGGTGGTACAAGTGGGAACTATGTAGGTGATGCCACTACATGCAAGATATTGATGGTGGATTATGGTGGGAGACCCTGTATCAAGACTGTAAGGAGTATTTCAAGGTGTGTGATCATTTTCAGCACATTGGAAAACTAGGGTGAAGAGATGAAATGTCTATGTGCCCTATTCCCGGTGTCGAGCCATTTGAGAAGTGGGATATAGAATTTTTACGCCCTATTGAACCATCCGCATATGGGACTAGGTCATATTATATAATCACTTGCACATATTACTTGACAAGAAGGAAGAAACATAACCTACTAAGGATTGTACAAAGCGATTCTTTGCGGCAAGGTTTATGTGGAAAAACATTATTACAAGGTATGGGTGCCCTTTGAGTTTGACTAATGATAGGGGTACACATTTCTTAAATAAGAAAGTAAGGATTCATTAGTAGAATTCATGGTGGCTCATCCTGAGACTACCCCTTACCATCCACAAGAAAATGGAACCACGGAGACATTTAAAAAAATACCAAGTCATACCCTGACCAAAATTTGTGACATTCGTAGACAAGATTGGGATAACAAAGTATCATCCGTTCTTTGGGCATATAGGACAACCTATAAGAGGTTAAATAAGGCCACACTATTTCAATTAGTGTTTGGCACGAAGGTTTTCCTACCATTTGAATTCATGTTACCTTCTCTACGTATAGCGGTAGCGGAGGATAGGCCAATGAACAAGCTACTGGATGAAAGAATTGAAAAGCTAATGAAGTTGGATGAAAATGATCACTTGTCAGGTGGAGTCGGAAGAATGAAAAATCAAAACAAAAGGCATGGCATGATCATCACATTAAGAACAAAAAGTTTGAGGTTGGGTAGATGGTGTTACTATATGATTCCAAGTTTTTATGCCATCCTGGGAAGTTAAAATTCCATTGGTTGGGTCCCTACATCATCTCATACATCCTTGATTCAGATGCATGCCAGTTACAAGCATTGGATGGGATGAGATTTCTAGGAAACTTCAATGGGAGTAGGCTAAAGCCCTACTATAAATAAGTCTTCTTGGTGTTTGTAATAAGGCAATATTGCCAGATAGTTTAGGATTTCCTTTAATGCATTTTCTTTTCTTATGTTTCCCTTTCTCATTGTTTTTTTGTTTTGCCTTGGGTTCCAGTAACATCATTAATTTTTGAAGGTTTTGAATGCACCGAGGATCACATATCATTTTATTTTGGGGTGGAATAATGTGAAATAAAGTGCAAGGTGTGAAGTGCCAAGAAGGATTACATTGGAAATCTTGGTTGAATGGCCATGTGGAAGGAAGTCCATGGGAGAAAAGGTGAAAAAGGATGGTTGGTGTTAGGGTAAGACCATATTAGTTCCACGTACAAGAGTGGAAGAAGTACCTTTAGCATTGGTAATGTGTTTACGCGCTAGAAGGTTGTAGGATTTTCCGTGCAAGGTTGGGTGCGTGAGTGGGGGCGCTAGAGTCCGGATTAGTGGAAAAATATGCAATAAGTGTTGAAGTATGGTGGTAGGTGAAGTAGCATTTAATGCTAAAAATAAGGAAAACTATAAATAAGAGGTTGGGCACTTCATTATTGACATTGTGAATACGAATAAAAAAAAGAGATCTTGCATGGACTAGGGTTTCCATATTTGATCTATGTGAAGAAAATTTTGAGGAATTAAGGCATGAGTGACTAGATTTGATCTACAAACTAGAAGGAAAGAAGTTCACGGGTGTAGAAATTTTTTTAGAGAAGCATCGTCTTGTGAAAGAGGTTATTCCATTTAGGGTTTGGCACGACGGCATAGGCTGAAAAGGGTTTCTTCACAAGTTTGAGGTCTGAGCTTGGAGAAGGTAGAAAAGTAGAAAAGTAAGAGAAGTTGAAGTGCTAAGATAACCTAAACCATGACACCTAAGAAACCAACTATATCACCTAAGAAGCCAAAGGGAAAGGGAAAGGGCAAACAACCAAAAACCCCATAAGCATGAATGAAGAATGGTACACAGAGATGCAGTACCCAGATGGGGTTTTTCTTGGGAAGGAATGGGAGTCCCACTTAAGAAAAATGATGGTGAGCGATTACAACCATCACAAAAACATGACAGAAAAGGAAATGGTGTTGGAGTTAGTGCACTGACAAATAAGAGGACACCAGAGGGTTTACCTATCTATAGTGATGAGGTAAAAGTAAAGTTGGAGAAGGTAGGATTGTTGCAACTCTATGAGTTTCCTTATTTTGGAAAACTTGAGTGCCTCTATCAATGGTTAATGTTGTGCATACACGAGGACCAATTTTACTTTGCGGGGTGCAAGATGTGCATAACTCCTCAGCTGATTTCAAAATTCACATGCCTCATCTGTGAAGGAGAGAGTATAGATGACAACCTAAGCGACAAGGAAGCCATCAAAGCAACCATTGCCACATATGATTATAAGAAGGGGTCACGGTACTTTGATATCGCAGAGATCCCAGACCCTATCATGAGAATGGCCACATGCCTAGTGATAAAGCTAAATGACCAAGAAAGGTGGATGCAGTAAATAAGGCCTAGTTAAATGTGTGCCAGAAAAATATCAGAAGGCACCATCTATAACTTGTCTTCCTTCATCGTAGATGAAATTATCAGCAACACGCAGAAGGAGACAAGATACTCTTTGGAAATGTCCTCTTGACAATTTTGTTTTTAGAAATCGGAGTGCCAGATGTGGCAGATAAGTTTGTTTGGGAATATCGTAGGAAGACCCCTCACCCATGAAAATATTTGCAAAGTACACTTGCGATAGCATGACGGCTACCCACAAGGCACACCTAGATAAATTGTATAAGCACTTAAGGGATGCATTTGGGGCGGAGTGGAGGATCCTAGAACAACTGAAAACAATCTCATAGGGACAAGATGAATTCACAATATACCAAAACTTCTACATTAGCATTTTTAAGTTGGTAGATGAAACCATGAGCCCATAGTGTAAACTCCCCTTTTCCTTCACCGCTCAATACTTCCAAGTAGGAGTAAACAAATTCAAGGAATCTAAGAAACTAAGGTTTGACCTTAGTGAAGTGGATCATAACCACAAGGATATGCGCAGGAGTCTTTTCTACCCCTAGAAGTGTGCATACATGAAAATTACGTGGCACACAAAGTTCAAATGATGAGACCTCTAACTCTACCAATTGCAGGGAGGACCACACGTGTGTTTATCTTTGCATAAGGAAAAATTTAAGAAGGGTGCATATCTAGAAAATGATGTCTCCATACCTGATGACCCCACAAGTAGAAGGAATCCCATGCCAACAAAGAAAGGAAGAGAAGAGGTGCAAGGGGAAAAGGCACCAACGGTGGGTGCCCCAGGGAAAAACACTAGGACTAGTACTTACATGCGTAGGAAGAAGTTTCTAGTCAGAGAGAATGCGCTAGAACAAGAAAATCCTATCACAAAAGAGAAGTCACTAGAGAAGAAAAAATAAAGAGCATAATCTCCTGTACTAGAATCCCCAGTTAGGAAGAAACAAGGTGATGGAGGAGGCTGATTCGGAGGACATGGAGAGCTTGGAGGCCTACAGAGGTGAGAGGGATGATGATGAAGAAGATGAACCTGAAGGATCCTAGGGACCACTAGTGTTTGAGGTGCATGATTTAGAGGAAGAGGGAGAAGAAGAGGAAAATGACTTTCTCTTCATGCGAAAGGAAGGGTAGCTAGGAGGAGGAAGGTGCCCAAGATAAGGGAGAAAGCGAAGAAGTGAGTATGAAAAATCAGACTCCAAGCCTCACGCAGGAGTAGATAAATGAGGTGAAAGAAAAAGAAGCGGAAAAAATCATTGAATCCTTGGTAGTGCAAGAGTTGGATCGCAGTGTTGAATTAATAATGAATAAAGATAAAGAAGAAAGTGTGGGAAAAGATCATGGCAACACATAAGGAGGCCCCAGTTCGATGGTATGTATTCTTAAGGGCATGTGCATAGGAGGAAGGCACACAAAGATCCAAAGACTAAGAATAAACAATGTTGATGATCCAAACAAGGTGTTGCACACATGTTTTCAAAGCACCATTCCAATAGAGCAACTCCTGGCCATGACATCATTTGATGCGGAAGGTGCATACCCATGGACAAGGAAAATGATTTCATGGGCATTTGAGTCCCACCTCGACAAGCCAGAGTTTGAAGTGAGCTAAGGGGCATTGATGAAAATTTCAGAGTCTAAAGGAACCAACCCCTTGGTAAATACCCAACACTTTTGGATGAGCAGATCTACAATGCACTCAACAAAGTCTCGGTTGAGGTAGAAGCTAGGATTTTTGGGAGAAATGACAGAGTGAAGGATCTAGAGGCAGAGCTGGAGAAGAAGGATGAGGAGCTCCTAGAAAGAGCTAAGGAGTTAAAACACAAAGAATTAGTCAGCACTCAACTAAAGCGTGAACTAAGGGATGAGAAGGAAAGGGTGCGTGAGGTATACAAGAAGGTAAAATCAATCACAGGTGTCATTATTTTGAAGCATCTAGACCTAGCACCACCCGCGCAAAAGTATGGATCTACCCTAGAGTTCCTAGAGGACTTAACATGTATCCTCACCATGGAAAGGCAGCCACTAGCCTTAGAATCCATGGAAGAAGTATCAACATGCCTAGAGAAGGAAGAAAAACTAAAGGTTGTAGCAATCATCACCGAGTACAACAAGGTTCTTGCCGAAGTAAAAATTGCTACCCAAACTGTTGAGGCCGCGTATGACAACTATGCAGATAGGGATAGAGTGGTGAGCATTCTAGTCACCACTCACGAGGCAGAGCTCAAATAATTCCAAGAAAAGAACAAAGGGAATAGAGCGGAGCAGGATAGGATCTTAGTTGAGGTTGAAAAGAATTCGAAGCCATTGAAGCCTTACAAGGTTCAATCAAAAACCGGCTGAAGGAGTTGTACCCACAAATCACAAGGGGGATGGATGTGCTTGAGGATGTGGGAAAGCAACTGGAAGGAGTGGTTGAAATGATGGATACTCAAGGAGATGGACTAGGTTTTGAGGAGGTAAGTTCCCTAGTCGGCGACCTCTCGCACAAAGAAAAAAATGAATTCAATACCTAGAATAATTTGGAGGCTGACTTTAAAAATATTTCCCTCTCCTCTTGCAGAAATAACCATAGTTCCTCATTCTTTCTTTCTCCCCCAAGATTCTTCATTCCTTATTCTTTCCCAAGCCATTCTAAGAATGGTCATTCTTTATTATTTGAGGAAATGTTCCCATGGACAGAGAACAGGTGAAGTGTGGGGTGATGTTGGGCCCCTAAAATATCGGCTAAGTACAAAAAGGCATGTGGGAACACAAAGAAAAGTTAAAGAAGGGTGCGCAAGGAAAACAAGTGGTGCACATGCAAGGCAAAACAAAGGTTTCAAGACTTAGCCATATTTGATGCATCAGGCAGAACACGAGAAAAGTGTGACCCGACTACGCATGTGGAGTGGATAAGGTGCTAGCCTAACAACTTGAGGGCCATGAAAGGAATCAAAAAGGAAAGTTGGTAATTCAAGAAACCTATATATCCAAGCACCCATCGAGGAGAAGATATAGATAGATATAGATAGACATATATGGATAGATAAATATATATTGGTAGAGAGCGGAGCTCTGCAGATATACTACAAGGAAATCTATAGGGTTGGGTAGATATCTATAGGAAAAGGATGTAATAAGGGGTTGGGATTGTAAATTTTCTCTTGAGAACTGAGGGGTATAAATCTAGCTATGATGTATGACTTTGGTCTGCATAGTTGTGGTAGTCTGTAATGGATCCAATGGATGTAATGAGGTTACCAAAATTGATTGAATATGATTATTAATGATTCTGGTCCATATTTATAGCTTATAGTTTTGATTCATGAATGTTTATGGAATAAATATAAATCCTTATGCATTTCCTTTTTGTTTTGGTTCCTATCTATAACTGTTAAGTACCATTCGGTCTAGGATGACTACATTTGTCTAGAAGCCATTCTAGAGTTTTATGATAAAAGTATGTCTTGTTTCCACTCACTCTTTTTAAGTTCTTATCATAGATGATATTTTCCACTTAACTTACATAAAAGAGAGACTTGGCACCCACGTGTGCCTCAGGTGAGTGCCCAAAGACCCGCTAGGTGATAAGTCGATGCACATGGGATTCCCTTATTCTTTGGTAGGTGTAAAAATGACTACATAACCTCTCGACTTCATAGCGAAGGAGATCATCAATTCTACACATGACGGGAGAAGATCATGTTTAGTAATGTCCTCCTTACCATCATGTTTTCAAAATTGGATTTCCCAATGGGCCAAACAAATTTTTATGGGAGTACCTAGATGAGAACCCCTCCCTAGCCAAGATATTTGAGAAATATACTTGTGACACCATGACAGCCACCCACAAGGTGCACCTGGAGAAGTGGTACAAGTGAATGCGTGATGTGTTCGGGGCCGAGTGGAGAATACCCGAGAAATTTCCATCTCTAGTGTAAGGAGAAGCCGATTTTGTAGTGTACCAACATTTCTGTATTGGCAGGTTCACTTTGGTAGACAACACCAAGAGCCCATGGTGCAAATTACCATTCTCCTTCACTACACAATACTTCCAAGCCGGGGTCAACCGCTTCAAGGAGGAAAAGAGGCTGAGGTTTGATCTCAGCATGGTGGACCAAGATTACCATGAGCTGTGGAGGACTCTGATATACCCAAAGAAGCATGCCTATGTGGAGAATTATGTCTCCCATGACATGCATATGATAAAACCAATAACCTTTCTTGTTGCTGGAAGAACCGCAACAAGATTATATCTATGCATAAGGCCAAAATATGAGAAGGGTGCCTATGTGGAAAATGATGTCTCTATCCTTAAGGACCCTACAACAAGGAATAAGGCCACACCAAGGAATAGGGAGAGAGAGGAGGCACCTAATAAAAAGGCACCAAGTGCACAAATAACACAATTTTTAGGCACGTAGGATTTAGGCATGAGGAAAATCACATATACACAGAGAAATAAGTCCCCTATAAAAGAAAAGGAGAAGACACCAAGAATAGTTGTCGAGCAAGAGGTTCCCCTATGAAAGAAGATTCACCAGCAAGGAAGGAGTCACCGTGTAGAAGAGAAAGAAGAATCTCCTAGACTAGAATCACCAGTTAGGAAGAAGAAGAAGGTAGTAGAGAATGTAGAATCAAAAGAAACAAATATCATGGAGGCTTATAGGGGTAATAGGGATGATGACGAGCATAAAGAGGATCAAGACCATCCCATGTACGATGTACATAACTCAGAGGGGGAAGGGAATGAGGAGAAGGATGAGGAAGAAGAAGGTGCTCAAGGCAAGGGGGAGAGTGAGGAGGTGAACACCAAGGATCAAAGGACCCCAAGCCTCACCAAGGAGTAGATAGAGGATTCCATGGAGAGGGAGGTATCATAAATAATAAATTACTTAGTAGAATAGGAGGTATAGTGCAACTTTGATGAAGTTATCAAGGATATAGAGATCAAAAGCATGGATAATGAATATGGTAGCATGGGTAGAGATCCCACTGGGTGGTAAGCTTTCCTAAGGAAACGCACACAGGGGAGGAAAGAATGTGTTAGTGGCATAAGAACAAGGGATAGGTTATATAAATTATCCAAATAAGGTACTTCATGTGCACTTCTAGATTATCGTGCCCTCCAACCAAATCCTTGCATGGTCTTCATTTGAAGAAGAAGGCACATACCCTCGTACAAGAAAATGTTGTCTTGGGATTTTTAGTCCCATGCCGATGAGCCAAAATTTGAGGTCAACCAAGGGGCATCGATGAAAATACTAGATTCCAAGGGAGTAAACCCTCTAGTGAATGTTCAACAAAATCGATGAGAAATTCTCAGTAACTCACTCAACTAGGTGTCAGTAGATGTTGAGGTGAGACTCTTTAGAAGGAATGACAGAGTAAGGGTTTGGGAGGGGAAACTAGAGAAGAAGAATGAAGAAATAATTGAAAATAGTAAGGATCTAAAGCAAGAGGAGTGTATCATTGCACAACTAAGGCACAAATTGAGGGAGGAGAAGGTGAAGGTGCATGAGGTGTACAAGAAAATAGAGATGATTACATATGTTATAGTCTTGAAACACCCAGACTTGGCCCTACCGAGAAAAAATATGATTCAACCTTGCAATGCTTGGAATAATTGACCCGTATCCTTACCAAGGAGAGGTGGATTCTTGAATTAGAATCAACGAAGAGGCATTGGCATTCCAAAAGAAAGAAGAAAGGCTAAATATCAAGGAGACAATTACATGGTATTCCAAGATCCTTATCGTTGTATAGAACGTTGCACTAATGGTTGAGGCCATGTATGATAACTATCTTGACAAAGACATAGTAGTAATCATACTATTTTCTACACATGAGGAGGATCTGAAAGAATTATAGGATAAGAATAAGGGAAACAAGGTAGAGCAGGTAAAAATCCTATCTAAATTTGAGAAGAATATGGAAGAAATCGAAACCTTGTGGGGTTTGGTTAAGAATCATCTTAAGGAGTTGTACCCTAGGTCACTCGCATAATGGATGTGTTGGATGACCTTAGCAAGTAGCTAGAAGGAATTGTAGATATTATGAATGCTAAGGGAGATGAATTGATCTTTGAATGGGTGAGTGTTTTAGTGGGTAACCTACTCCAAGGCATAGGGTGAAGTGGTATCCTGGGAGAATATTGAGGAAAAAATGAGGAAGGAGTTCCCACTCCTCTTGTAGCAATAGCAGATTCTTCCATTATTTCATTCTTCATTCAATTTGTCTAGGTCCCACCATTCTTTATTCTTTGAAGAATCAAGATATTTTGAGGATAGAGAACATGCTTAGTGTGGGGTGATGTTGGGCCTTGAATACTGGCTAAGTACCAATGGGTGCATGTGCATGTGGGACCGGTAAGAAGAAGTGCGCGCAAGGGAGAAGCACGCAGGATAGAGGTTTAAGAAGGGTTTTGGAGAAACCAGGTACTCATTGAAGGAAGAACTTTGGGTCCATAGGAATTATCCATATTCAGCATTCTTGAGGCACTTGAGGAAAAAATTGACTTGACTAGACATGCTAAGTGGATAAGGTGCCAGCCTAGAACCTTGGAGGTCAAGAAAAGAATATTCCACGAAGGAATATTCTTGAAAGACATCATTACATAAATTGGATAGTTCATAAGGGGATAAGCATTCACCATTGGAGGACCACATTGACATTTGGCATGTGATTTTCTCAAGAAATAAGGCATGGTTGTGGGTTTTGATTCTATAAAGATAAATGATCGGAAGTAGAAAGGGAGACGAGGATATAAAGTGATAGATGGGAGCAGAAAAGAGGATGCATAGAAAGTAAGATGTTGAGTAGCCAAATGTTGTAGTAGTGCTAGGGTTTAGAGAACTTAGTGTTAAGGGTTCTAAAGGATGTAATAATAATGTGTATGGCATTGGATTCTATAATAAGGGATGAACTGGGAAGGCATAGTTAGAATATCATACCAAGGAAAATATGTAAGATATGAGTCCTAGTATTTTGATATGTATGGTTTGTGATGACCTATTTTAATTGTAATGTGGCTACCAAAATCACTCTAAATGAATATATCTCTAAGGGTTTGTTCTGTATATCATGTTTAAGGGTGTAAACCCTCTTGTTAAATGGCTATCATAGTTCATATCTATTTCAACATGCTTATTACTCTATTTCTGTAATGCATTAAGACGTGGATCCGTTAGATGGTCTTCTTCCTTATATAACTAAGTAAATATATTTCCATTATGCAAATCATCCTCCATCAATGGAAATACCTTCTCACAATTCTCACATATAGGAGGGGCTCGGCACCCGCACATGCCTCGGGTGACTACCCAACACCCACCGGGTGATAGTCCGTGCACTTGGGGTTAGAAATTTGTACTAAGGGTACATAAAAATGACTACAAACATGTTCAATAAAATTCATAACTTAGTAAATGGTTAGTGAAATCTAACTTTGAATCCTTTTAGAACAATCATACACATTCTCACTTTTTTTTCTCGGAACAATTTTCATCGGTACTTATCCACTCAAAGTCCATCTTGGTATCATTTTGAAAAAAATGCGGTAAAAGTTCATTATTTAAAGATTATTCAAAAAGGGTAAAGTCTCCAAAGGTGTTCAAAATAGTCTTCATCGAGATATCTTCATCATTGCATTATTGTGGACGGTCATCGGTAGTCATATTTTTTTCTTCAATGTCCTCGAGGTAGCATATTCATCATGGTTACATTTTATAAGAAATTTATTTCAAGTCCTCATTCATATGAATGATTGGTCAAAAAAGGAGAAATCTTTCCATGGTTTGTTCAAGTGTGTGATGACATCCTTCATTGTCTACAGTGGTGTAGTGATCAAGTTCTTCTCACGTTTTCACTCAATTTACTTGATGGCTATAATTGTTGATCATTCAAAAGAGGTTTCTCATGGTGCAAAAGAGTTCAAGGCTGCAAGTGTTCACCATTTAGGAGGAGGCTTCTTTTAGTATAGAGGGTCAGAGTTCATGACTGCATCAAGGCATTCTATTGGATCATCACAAGGAGTGGATTTTCTTCATCTCCTCCATCCTTTCTTTCTCCCTCTTTCTTCTCTCCCCTTTCTAATTCTTTATTGAGTGTAATCATTGTATTTTTCATATTCACTTAAGTGACATATTTTCAAAATTGTAAAATTATTTTCTCAAAATTATAATAGAAATACGTAATATGTCTCTTCTAATGGAAACTTAAAGGTTACAAGAGGAATATGAACATGAAGAGTCATGTGGGGGAGATGAGATGTCAATTCACATTGCTATAAATTAGGATGGCTTCTCCATTCCAAAGGATCTAAAAATGCTAGATTTTGATAGCATCTATGTTGTAGCAATTGTGGATTGTTGTTGTTGGGATTTTTATCATCAATGCACATGAAATAAAAGCTACATTTCTTCCATTCCTCTTTTCTTAATTATTCTTCTATTTATCTCTTTTATGCACTTTGCAAGCATAGTGTTGGAAAGGAAATTTGCATCCTTGATAGATGAATCTAAGGAACTTTGTGTCTTTAATTCATTGGTCCCACTAACTTCATTGTTGCTTTCTTCTATATTGAATGTCAAACTATTTTGGTTATTAGCCGAGAACTCTGTAAATTGGTCTACTCATAGCAATAACTTTCCTTTCCTAATTTCTCTCCTTCACCCCTCACTGTAATTTCCTCCCTTATACCCCATACAAGAACTTTTCCATGAGTTCAAAGTGGAGTTTTCCCGTGATCCCGACCTATTTTTCCAAACCACATCAATTAGATAAGATTATATTATTTTACATTCAACAATGGGAGTTGCACCATTCATTGCAAATGGGCATAGCCCCATGAATGTTGGTTAAGACACCTAATTTACCATATCAACACATTTTCTCAGCAACAATAATATGTATCATGATAAGAATATCTGAAATAGTGATCGTGTGCATTTATATTTAGAATGTGATGACACATTAGTGTATAGAAATAAGAAAGTTGAGAGAGAGACAATACGATGTAATGAGTGGAGATGGAACATGGATATTTTTCTTATAAAAGGAGCATTTTCATAACTAATAGTACTAAAGGGTAAATTACTAAATTTGAGTCTCTAAATGGGCACCATAATTATTCATGGGTGTTTGCCTACTATTCATCTTATGGGTCTACCATACTTACACTAATATAATGTTTATATTTTGTGGTAGTTGTATGTATGTGTTGACATTGTTTTTGACAAATTTATACCTTTTTGGCTACTTGTTTGTGTAGTATACATTTTACTTGTGCATCTACATAGTTGTTGGGAAGTGTAATCGTACTCTACGACACTCAACTCATGGAGACAACATTGCACATGGTCACAAGTCATTGTTGTATATAAATGCCCTAACCCTAAGGTGTGTTGATAAGAATCCATTATATATTATTGGAAAAAATAATAAGGAATTACACAACTCCCTCCCAAAGGTAACATCATTTTTGAATAATTTAGAAAAATCCACCCACCGTTTTCCTATACATAGCCTCTAGTCACAAGGAGCTTAACCCCTAGTCATGACCAGCCCAAAGGGACTTAACTCAATAGTGGTAAAGTTATTTTTCAATATGACCAAGTAATTTTTTTCAAAGGCTTGTGACCAAGTATTAAATATAAAAGTATAACAGACTTATAAGCATAAATTTCTACTATAAACTCCCTTTGAGGTAGTATTTTTTCAAAAGTGTGTTTTTAAGTGCTTCATATTAGTGTTACTTTCATTTTCTTATTTGTCCTAAATGAGACAATTTGAGGCATTGGAAAATTTTATTCACACTACATTATAAAGTTTCATATATTGGGGTAATGTAACATTAAACTAAGATACAATTCCATTTTTGGGGACTCATCATGGGTTTTGGTATTAACTTTTATCATTTTATTGTTCAACTAAATTTAGAGAATTGTTTTATCCTAAAAATAAGGGATACATGAATACTACATATTAGATGATCTAATTTCTTAACTATTATCCCAAATTCACCCCTCAAGGTAAATTGGATAACTTGCATGATTTCTTTAGGCTCAATCAGGTTGAAATGGTTTGAGGGCCAAAATTTGGATTTTTGGGTGCCTCTCCACTTTTCTCTAACTTCCCTATCTAAGAAAAAAACCAAGGAGTTAGTAAAAATTGCAAAAATCTGAAAAAATGAGGTCGCAAACCTATTTTAATGTAAATTGGGTCTGATATTTGCAGATGGAACCAAGGCAAATTGTATCAGGGTTCATCATACAAAATTCGGGCCTAAAATGCTAAGAAGGCAGCTCATATCGAAAAATTAGATATTTCTATCCTAGGCTACAAATGGGATGCCGGGACAGTGGGACCCGCAAAGCCAAAATAGCCAAAGGTAGTTCAAAGTGGTTAACTTGGAGCTTTTTGTCCCGGATATTTGAAGTACGCGTGGGACACGAATTACCCGCAAACCTAAAATCACCGCAAGTAAGGGAGATGTGGCAAAGGTGGAGGTCAATCGCCTTGACGACCTAGTCAACGTCAAGACACGCAAGATAGAAAAATTCAAAGTAGCTGAAGCAGAAGGAGGCTTGTGGGTGGAGTGGAGATTTTTGTCTGGGACATCTGGGACAAAAGGACTTGAAATAGCCGATATGTCCGCATGCAAAGGAAAACAATGCAAATCAGATCTCGAACTTCAAATGGCCATAACTTTTGACCCTGAGCTCTAATTTCTTAATTTTGATGAGGGTAGATTTGTGAAAATAAAAGAAACATATTCAAATCTAATCAATCAAATGCTCATTCCCATCAAATGACAAAATACCCTGCGCAGACCCAAAATAGCTGCTGCGCTCTCTAAGGCCATAACTTGTGCATTTCTCAATGAAATCACACAAAATTGGTACTTTGGAATCATGGTTTTGATGTTGATGCAAAAATCAAGAAATCTATAATTTGATGAGAAATCAATGGTGATTTTTAGAAAACTTTCCCAGTTTAGAATAATGATTTTAGTGGTGGTTGGGATGCATTCAATGAAGCATGGGCTGACATATTTCACTGCTGCAAGTTATGGGATAGTATGGGGGCCTTTTTCAAGAAACATAACATCATTTCACTTCATTTTTACCTCTTGAAAGTGTTTGAAGGAAAAATTTAGGGATTTCCATTTTCCCCCTCTCTCTCTCTTCTCAAATTCTATAAATTGGAGTGTTGGGATCATTGTAAAAAGAGAGTTTTTAGTAGAAAATTTTTGTCAAAATTGTTTTGTGAAGCCAATGTGTTATGGACCCTATTAGTGGAATCCTTGCATGGTGATCCAGATCCTTATTCTATAATATATTGGATTGTGCATATCCATGAAGCAATAGATATAATTTTTGGATACTTCTTCCCCTATTGTGTTTGTTTGCATTCTTCTTGCCATTTCAAACTTATTACAGATATATTGTGTCTAATTTATACTCTACAGGTATTCATTCTCATTGTGCATGTATCAAATATTGTTGTGAATTCATTTGTTAGAATTTGGATAACTGTTATCACCCCTTCTAGTATGCATTTCGTTTCTATTTTTCACACATTGGATACTATTCTCACATTCTCCTTTTCTGGTGTATCCACTTTAGTGTAGGATTTGTTTTCATTCACTCACTCTCCTTAGTCCCTTGGAAAGTTAGATTAGGAAAAATAGTTTTTCCTACATTAGAGTAGATTGTGGCAGGTAGTTTAGGAGTAAGAACCAACTTTCTCTGGAGGTCTATATCAAGTAGCAAGTCCCACAACTTAAAGATGGTACCCATGTTATCCAATCACACCGTTAGCTCAAGCACACACACTTGTGAAAAATTAAGGGTGTTGTGATTTTGAGATAACACTATCTTCTTGGACTCATTCCTAACTCTAATTACTATAAGAAAAAGATGAAGTGGTTGAACAAAAATGACATAGTCTATAGAATAATATATCTCATTATTCCTAAGGATATTCAACATCATCTTGTGCACACTTAGTGCCTTTTCACTTCTTGGATATTCATATGGAAAATGTATGGACACTATGATTCTCCCTATAAAAGTGATGCTTCCTCATAGAACTATTCGTGTGTGGATGATATGAAGATCATTATCGATCCTCCTACTTTTAATACCCCATCTACATTTGTGAAAAAATACTTTTCTAATTTAGAGACCAAATTCATTTATTTGAGATATTATAGTGATTCTTTATAATAGAATCATAACATTCCTCTTGCACTTGTTGATACTTTAGAGTTTAGAGTCACTTCTTAGAGATATTATGTTAATTATTTATAGAAAATTATTCCTCTTGTACATATTTCTACTTCAAAGTTTAGTTTTTCTTCTTCGAGAGCTTCCAATGATTCTTTATAGTATGAGCATGGCATTCCCCATACACATGTTTCTACTTCAGAGTTGAGAGGAACTTATTTGAGAGATTCCACCGATTCTTTGCGAAGTACCATGGTATTCCCCCTACACCTATTTTTACTATAGAGTTGAGAGTTACTTCTTCAAGAGATTCTATTGACTCTTTACAATAGGATCCTATATGTATTATAGAGTCACCTCATTGGGACACATACTTAATATACATTCATTTTTTTGTGTATTTCCATATCTTATATCTAGATGGAAAGATTTGAGACACTTCTCTCCTATTTTAGGACATTCCTCCATTACATGTTGCTACTTATGAATTCAAAGTTGCTCCTTTGAGATATTACAATGATACTCTATTACGGATCATGGCATTCCCCCTACACCTATTATTACTTCAAATTTAAGAGTAACTTATTTGAGATATTCCATTGAATGTTTATAGTAGGATCATGGAATTTCCCCTACACAGTAAAATTATGTACTAACTCCCATAAAAATGAACTTAAAAATCCACCTCAAATCCCACTAATTCATCCCCAAAAATATATAAATAGATTTTACAAACCTTTAATCCATATCATTATCTAATGTAACATTACATTGGAATATTATCAATCAAGGATCCATTTATTAATATCATTGAGAAATTAAACATACAACTCATCCTCATATGTATATACTATAGAAATCTCACACAAGGATCATTTAAGCATGAAAAATCTATGAGAAAATACATGCATAAAGGCGCGGTTTACATTTATTTTGTTCTTAGGTTTTGATTTCTTATTTGTTCAGTCTTATGGTATTATGTTTGGTTTAGATTACAGATTTTTGTTATTTTCATTGTTTTATGAATATAACCCTTATATTTAAATATTTGGCATGCTTAATGAGACATCATTTATCCCTTCTAATGTTTGTTGAGTTTTTCTTGAGGTTTTAAAAATTTATGGCTATTTGCTTCTTGCAGATATACGTGTTTCCTTGAGTTATAAAAATTTCAGATTTTTCATTAATCTTGTACGTTTTCACCTCATTATATCCATCCTACATGTCATCATATCTATTTTTAAGAGTAAAAATTTAATTACATCTGTGATGTATCTATTTATGATAGTTTTGTCTATGTTAGTGGATTATCTTACTTGTGTAAGATGTCTATAATTATATCAATTCTTATATATTTTCTAAGAGTTATCTATAATCCTTAACATATTTATTTTTACTTGTGTAGACACCTATAATTTAGCTCGAGCAATTTAAATACTTAAATTGTGCTAATTATACCCTTTCCCACAAATTGATGACATATCGTCAATAAATGCTCATTTTCTCTTCTATCATCATTAATTAGTTACATTACGTTAATTAATTAACTCTTCTATCCAAAAATGACATCGATTAACAATATTCCATTAATTAGCTCCCCTTTCTATCTAGATTAATTAATTATTCTTAATTAATTAGCTTCCTCTTCCATTAGATCAATAAATCATCATTTATTTGATTAAACCCCTTTCATCCCACAAATCATACTAATTATTCCTCTAAAAATATTCTATAAGCTTTCACACCTATTAATTAATCACTTTGGTTAATCAATAAATCCCATGATTCACTAGAGGACAAATTAAACTCTCCTAAAGTAAACTCAACCAATTCTAAACCATGTTTATCCATTAATAACCTAGATTTTCTATTATCCCGCATGTAATAGGATGAAAATATTCTTCAAACCATTAGGTTATAAAATTAACCCTCCTCCAACCTTTCCACACACACATTATATGTATATAGCTAAACTATAGGCATTTCATCTTAGAGAATCTTTCATTTGAGTTAATAGCCTCATTCTTGCATTTCATCCATCCAAGCTTTTGGCTCATATGGAGAGAATCAAAATGGTCTTATAGCCATACTTTGATGAGCCTCCATTCCCAAACCCTTGAATATCAAATAGTCGAGTTTGATTGTCATGGATCTATCTAGGCTCATTCATTTTTTTTGGTAATCTAAAGAGAAGAGATTCAAGTACTTAGCATATTATTTTGATTTCCATTTCAATTTATAATGCATAATGTTGGTAGTTAGTCTCTTTAAGATCTTAGCATGATGATATTTTTTTAGTTAACTTAGTTTGCAAACTATTAAGGTGTTAGGTTCAATTCTCTTATCTTAGTTAACTAATACATTAATATATACGACACGCCCGGTGGGAGGGATTCATAGTTCCTTTGATTTTAATGAAGTTTTTCTAGTCACATAAATTTCATGGTGAAAAATGTTTGGCCTCACTTTCTTAGAGTCCATTAAAGTTAAAACTACACATTATTCACCATGAAATTTATGTGACATTACTTTTTCTTAGTTTTTCACTCACCGTAAGGTGAGGAAAACTCTGCTTGAAGTGAGGCCAAACATTTTTCAACCCCATTTGATCTAATTCATTTTCATTCTTTTGACACTTTGTTGATCAACAAAAGATCAATCATACGTGTGTTGTCAATTGATTGTGTTCACCACTTTTATGTCCATTTATGCTCATCCATGTTTATGGCTAAGTTGTTAAACATATAAAGTGTGTGAGTACGTCTTTACATCATTGATAGCCATTTGATCTTGATACCCAAGTCAAGATCATCATTTGTAGTTAGGCTTGATTCTTCACTAGACTCTCCTTTGAAGTGTTACATTGTTTGTATTGTATCACCACAATTTTGATACTTACGTCTTGTTTCTTGTAAACTTGGCCTAAGTGTCTAGATTGTAATGTTACACTATGTGCACCTTAACAATTCCTTGGTATACCTTAAGCTTTAGTTTTATTTCAAACGTTACCTCGATTTTGAAAGGTGTTTTGTTACCTTTGTGCACATCATATCAATATTATTTTGATATTAATACCTCACTTTTTCATAAATTTTGGTTAGCATAATGTTGGTTTTCAAACTTGCACCCATGTCTCGGATCTAGAAGAACCAAGTTGTTTGAGACAAAAATAGATTTGTCTCCAAGTTGTGGGACCTTGCACACTTGAGACAAATCTCCTGAGAAGGTCGATTCATTTATATATTTCTACGCACGCTTACTCTCTAATACTAAAAGTGAAAACTAAGCTAATAGTGCCAAGGGACTAGGGATAGAATGATAACATAATGGAAAACTAATCTAAATAATTTTATAGCACCAGAAAAAGAGGGATGAAAACTATTTGTTTTGAGAAAAATGAAGAGAAAGGAATCAAGGGAGGCTAGGCACATGTAGCACAGACCAACATGAATTTACATGATCATATTTCATGAAACACAACTAGAAAATGGAGATGAAATGAACGACATAGTAAGCACACAAAGTAAAAGGAAGGAAAGAAAGAAGAATACAAACATGATAATGCAGAGAATAGCCAAAAAATCATGCTTCTATTAATCCCAAGGATGCACAATTTGTTACAATAGCACAAGATTTCGATATCCACATGTATGAGCCAGATCTAGAGGTCCGCAACTCAAAATAATAAGATATGAAGTCCTTAGAAAAATGTGTAAGGATCCAAAATGTCCAACATTAACAATGAGCCCATCTCTTACATTTATAGATGAATCAATGAAAGAAGAAGAGAAGAAGGAGGGAAAACTTGAATCAAATACAACCACCAAAAAGAAGCATATAATGCCTGCAAATTTGTTAAATGTGCCTCCCCAAGTTTTTTTGGCATGTTGAAGAAGGAAGGAAGGTAGATCAGATCAAATATGGGTGGTTGGAGCAATCGATTTATTCATAAATTCTCATAAATATGTTTTATCATTTCTCACCTACCAGATTCACCAAGAATTATAATTTGAATGTCTAACACTATAGCCTACATCAGCAACTATCGATTAAGACTAGGCATGCACTGATCAGAGATCTGCAGCAAAAGATATGGTTGTTATAAATTTTTCAGGGGCTGCCAAGCAGTGTATGTAAGACACATGACGCATGTGGATTAGCTAAAATGATGGCCAACTGTGAAAATGTTCTTGTCATTTCTCCCACATGTCACTCATTGATTTTCTACAAGGATTCGGTGCCCTATTAGCATGCTTTGAATGGTTGCGTGTGGAAAAATCAAGCATGTTAGAGAATTACATGGGATGAAATGGCACGAGAGGAGAGTGTAAAGGTATTCATGTGGAATAATGAGGTGTGGGAGGATGAAAAAGGAAGGTGCGCAATTACAATGCACGTGGAGGAAATGGGGCAAATGGGTGAGAGGGAAATGTATGGAAGGGGTACGATCATTAAAAAATGATGTTTGTGGTTGTGAGGATAGGGCACACGGAATGTTGAGAAGAAGGCAAGTGCACAAAGAGTGTATGTGCAAGGTGGGAAAGTATGGAACAAAGAGGGAGATGAAAATGGAAAAGAAGAAAGAATGAAGGGAGAAGTGTGCAGGGCACACAGGAATCTGCCACCATGAAAATGTGCCAAGTGAATAGGTGAAGTGCACATAACCTGCATGTAGAACCATAGATCTAGAATGGGGAGATGAGTTACCCAAATGACTAGGAGGGTTATTGTGGATAACAATTTGGTGACTTTCGAGGCCATCTACCTACCAAATGAAATAGATCAGTAGCCTAAAGAATCCATTAGGCATGGATTCTACTATGTAATCATGAAATTTTGATCTACAACTTTGAAAAATTCCCCTAAAGTCATTTGAAAAATCATTTCTAAACTCTTTTTTAATCTTGTGAAACTATTGAAACTACTAGAAGATAATTGACATCCTAGAAGCAACAAAAGAGCACACACGAAACATATGAAAAGAAATAACTATGTACAAACAAATAATGTGCATGTAGCACACTTGGAGGAATTGAAAATACTCTAATATATACTAAATGATGCAGAAAATTCAATGGAAGGGTTTAAGATAGATCCCATTTACTAGGATTTGTAGTGCGCCTCCATCAAGATGTGTTAACTCAAAAGAGTTAGCCTCCTTGCATGAACTGATGATTTATAGGCCACTCCAAAGTGCATCTAACTTTACATGGAACCCTAGTTTAGCATTAGGGGTATCCCATTTTAAGACCAAGTCCCCAACTTTGAAAGCTTATGGCCTAGCCTTTCTGTCAAACTACTTCTTTGTTTCTTGTTGATGTTTTTCTAATTTGATCATGGTAGGGTTCTTTGATTCTTCAAGATTAATCAAATCTTCCATTTTGATTTCTCTGGTTTGCACCTTCAAACTCAAGTGTCAAAGGAAGAGTAGCCTCCTTTCCATAGAAAAGCTTTTAAGGTGAAGTTATTATTTCTTTCTTAACTGCAATTCTATCCACCTAGAGTGCGTGTGATAACTTTGTATGTCACTATCTTTAACTGATATTCATTGTGAACTTCATGATCCTTATAAATTTCTTTTTGTTGATTCTTCCTGACCATTTCCTTGAGGGTAATATTTGGAAGAATTATTTAAATATATCCCAAGGCTAAGAGCCCAATCAATGATTTTAATGCCAAGGAAGGATTTTGCATTATCAGAGATAATGGTTTGAGGAATGTCAAACCTTGTGACTATACCTTCGAGAAATTCAAAGATGACAGACTCGGTTGATTCCTTGAGCATGATAGTGTCTATCCATCTGTGAAGTATTTTGTACCTATCATCTCCCAGTTGTCCAACTCTTGAAGGAGGATTGGTCATTCCTATAAATTCAAGACCCATTTTTAAAATCCCGATCTTCTTGGATTGTTTGGAGGGGAAGCACTACCAATATCTTCTTTCCTGCAAATAAATCACATTCCTTGTATTTTTGACTCACTTGTGTGCATTTGTAAATAGGTTAAGCCAAAAGATACCTACCATTATGATTTTAATTGTTGTAGTCTTGGCAAAAAGTATCCACCGAGAATCCATCGTGAAATTTTGCTAACATATTTTTAATCGCATGCCATCAATACACCTTAACCACAACCATCAAGATTCTTCTTGAAGAGAAGGCCATCAACTAAAACATAAGGGATAGATTGTAACCTTATATTTCTTCTCTTTTATTTGTTTAAACTAGTAGGCTATGCACCCTTGGAGAGGAATGTGATCATGTCCTTCATCCAGGTTGGCACACCAGATCTACACTGTTCAAATTCTCGTGTAGAATATCTTCATCCGAGAAATAAGTAAGCCTCGGTTCATTATACGCATCCTCGATGGCGAGTACAGAGTGCACTACCTCTTACCATCTTGGTGGATTGGATAGTCAAATCATACTTCATGATATTTTTCACCCATCATGATATTTTCTCACTAATTTCTACTCCCATGATGAATTCTCTAACACTGGAGTGAGAAACTAATACCTTGATGTGATTTGTGTCAAGCGTGATCTTGAATTTCTTAAGCGTGTGCATGATGGCGTAGACCTGATTTTCCATGTGACTATATTTTAATTCATAATACTTCGGTGTTTGACTAAATAAAGACACTAGTTGTTCCAACCCTTGTGCATTTTCTTTTCTTAGTATAGTAGTGACACTTGCATCAGCACCATAAGTATTAAGGATGAAATCCTTGGAGTAATCTGGGTTGATGAGTGTTGGCGTGCAAGCAATTTCTTGCTTTATCTTATTAAAGCTCTCTCTTCCTTTTGTTTTCCATGTGAAGGCTATTTCCTTCTTGAGCATCGGGGTGAAGGGCCGAACTAGTCCTACAAATTTATGAATAAAATGCCTAACAAAATTGATCTTACCGAGGTCGAATGAAAGGACTTTTTGTGTGCTAGCAGGAAAAAACTAGGATGGATGAAACACTCTCATGATCAATTACAATGTCATCCTTTAAAACCACATGGCAAAAATATTTCCCGTACTAACCGCAAAATTACAATTTCTAGGGTTAAGAGACACCCCATTTTTCATGCATCTCTCAAATACTTTCTCTAAGTGCGCCATGTGATCTGCACTCTTCTTTGAGAAGACTATAATGTCATCAAGGTAAACCAAGATGAACTCATTGATGTAACCTTTGAAGGCAATATACATGGCATGCTAAAATTTTGCACCTGCATTTGATATAACAAAAGGCATCTTCGATATACATATGTCCCCCACCACGTTGTAAAAGTTGTTTTGAATTGATCCTCTTCCTTGACTAGGATTTAATTGAAGCCAAAGTATCCGTCCAGCATTGAGAATCTTTACGTGTCGACCACAGCTTTGCATAATCTTGTCCATTGAAGGAAAATGGTAATGAACCTTTAGAGATGTCTTGTTCAAATCTCTAAAATCAACACATAATTTGATTTCACTTGTTCTTCTTACACACTAGAACTAGATTCACGACCCGGTAGAGTACTTTATCGAAATATTATTTTGGTCTCAATGATTTTAGATAACTCCTTTCACATGAGGGGCTCTATCTTTGGATTGACTCACCATTACATTTTTCTTACGAGATTGATATCGGGATCAATTTTAATGGAGTGTTGAAAAAAACTTGGATCAAAACCTTTGAGTTATTCATACTCCCATGTAAATATATCACTTTGTATATTTAGAAAAGAGATATAAAGGCTTATTTTTCGTCATGCATGCAAGATTTATTGAGAAGCATCTCCTTTCAGTGTGTAATCCCGATTGGAATACAATCTTCTTGCGTCATGTTCATATATATTTCTTCACCCTTGAACTCATCATCGTGGCTAAATATTTTCTTTAATGTGACCAGCCCCTTAGGTAACTTATTTTTCTTCAGCTTGTATCACTTGGTCAACATAGCTAGTATGTAAGTCGACTTGCATTCTTGAGGATAACTCTACCTCGGTTTGAATAAACAAGATGATATGTATGTCATCACAAAAATTTCCAGTTGTGTTGTTTTCAGGAATGGATGGTATAATTACCATCTTGATGTGCTAATTTTTTCCTTTGACAAAGTCCACAAGAAGAGAGAATCGACCCAAGCCCCACCATTTGATCATCTTCTTTTTTAAATTTACGCGAAATACTTACAAATTCATAGCATCAAATCTCTTAAGGAGGTCCCAAAATCTATGTTTATAAGATTTGAGAAGCTTATTTTTTCTTGAAATTTTTGGTGACTTGGTGGATAACCAATTTTATATCCCCAAATATCTACAATGCCTTAATCCCTTTTTTCTCAACAATGAGAAGGTCATGCACCAATTCTTCATATTCTACTACATTGTTAGAGCATGTGAACTACAACCTATGCATGAAAAATAACCTCTCATCCTTAGGAGAAATGAGAACAACTCTTGTGCTGCACCATTTCTACTTTTGGAACCATCAAAATATAACTTCCATAGACCAGGTTTGGTTTGGTTTTTCTTGAGTGCATGTGGCGCACATCTTCTTCTTGAAAGGATTAAATAAGTACCAAGCCCAATTTCAAAGGATTTAATCGCTTCAGCATATGGATCAAATTTTTGGTGCCTTTCTGCCCACTCATCTAGCATAAGGTCAGGTAGAGGAGGAGGAACAGGCTGCTCTTCAAAAACTTGGTCTTGACTTTCTTAGATTAAACGGTTGGTTTGGAGAGGGGATGGGACATATGACTCTACATACATGAAAAGAAAATATAGGCTCAAATTATATGGTAAAATAGGTAACATACCTTGTCTTGAGTAACATATGGGACCAATCAAAAGACCCTCTTCTACAAGAAACTCTCTTGATAGACCTAAGGAAATCAAAGGAGGTAGGTCAATAATAGACACATATTGAGTTATGGTAAAGCTTGGACATGCATGGAGAGTTAACTCAATATCCTTGATGATTCCTACAATAGTGATAGTTGAACCATTTAGTTAGAGGACTCCTTTTATCGGGGCGATATACCTAAGACCTAGGACATCAGCAAGTTTCTTAGGCATGATAGAAGTACTAGCACCTGAGTCAATCATGTAGTTAAGGACAAGATGTTTTCCTATGATCAAAGACATATATAAGGGTAAGGTTTTACAAACTTTACTTACTTGCCTCTCCTATTCTTGAAAGATATTTGTGAAGTTTGTGGCTTTGTATAGTTGGATCGGTCGCAAAAAAGCCGAGCTAGAGCTTCATGCAACAAGTCACGCTGAGATGAAATGGTCAAGGCATCCCACATTGTAACATTTATGTTTTTTTCATCTGATCCAAAATGTTGAATGGAAGACCCACTGACTTATGCATTTGAGGAACAATAACATCTTTTCTTATTTGTTCGGTGTGTGAGGCGGGAACTTTAGTTGGCGCAGAGGCTTGACCTACTAAAGAAGGGGTGTGTGCTACTTTAGGAAAAGCTTTTTGTAGAGGCTCACATACTAGAACTTGTGCATTTTTACTACTGGATGTCTTCTTTGCATCTTTTCGCCACTAAGAGTCAACCTGTGTTGCTAGAATTGTGACCTATACACTAGACTCTAGCATTCCCCTTTCTATCTTTTATTGTGCAACCTAGGCACAGGGTCTTCTTGTGTCATCTCAGTAACTTCGATTGATTGTACAAAAATCCTTAGCGCTAAATAATATCAAGTTCACTTTAGGAGGAGCCTCTAGATTTTTTTGGCTCTTAGGTTGCCTATACTGAGATGGATGGCTCACAGTTAGAAGCATTCTTGATCATAGAGGCCTATGTGCATGCAACATTGGCGTAATGATATTGACTATGATGCATTTTCCAATGAATGCACCATTCGACTCTTTCCCCATGTTGTTTTGGACTAGGACAAGTGCTTGACTTGTGTTGGGCACTGGAAGAGGTTGTTGTACGCACCCAAAATTACATGTGCTACATTGTCGGGAAAACGGTTATAAAATTCCCTAGTGATGATTCAAAATCCTTTCAAGAAGGTGTTCAAGCTCCAAAACCCATTTGCAGTATATATTTGTAGCCTAGATAGCCTTAATTAACTTTTCCATGCATTTTTCCATCTCCTTGTTTCTTTTTGTGCTTGTTTTGGCCTTCAGTGCTAGGACCGCCACCCTACCTAAGGTGGTTCACAAACCATCGCCCTTCCTAGGCGGTGATCTTGCCCACTTTTTCCAGAATCTTCACACATGTTTTAAACATGCGACGGTTCACTTAAGTTTTCTTTTTACATGCATCCATGAGCCGAATTGGTTAAAATAGCTTTGTTTTCTTGGTTCTCCTTGCTCCTTCTATTTTAAATAAGATTTAATTAGTTGGAACTACCTCTTCTTGCCTTGTGCATGAAGTAACCTCCTAGCCTCCATTCCTATATATTCCATTCTTGTATTCAAGCAAAAGGGCCTGAGAATTTTTGTATCTTGCATTGTTGTGCTCTCATAATCTTACTAGGAATTTCGTAGCCAAGCTTAGATCTCTTGTGTTATCTTTCTTCTAATTGCATTAATTCCAGATTGCTTCCAAGATGGCATTGCTCAAGCGCCATCCTCTTGTTATTGTTCTTTACATTCCCAATCATTTGGACTCACATGAACACTCAAATAAAGAAAGGAAAATAACCGAGGGGACAGATCATCGATACTACGAGATTTGCCAAAGCTATTTCCCTTCTAGGTTGGAATTGTGTATTTTTTTCTTTATTTTTTCAAATTGTCAATTACATATCAAATAGAGTAGAGAAATAGTTCATTTAAATTAGCTAGATAATTGCAAGTAGATCAAATCAATAGGAATTTTTCTCTTCAACATTTCTAGGGAGGCTATGGGGGAACAATAGCTCTGTTAGAGTCATGATTTGTTCTTCACTTCTGAGGTAGGGTTGGAAATATTTTGATTGAATTAGAATAGATCTTAGATTTAGATTCACACATCTACACAAATATAGTTAGCTACATCTGGCTAATTATTTGTTTTAAACTAGTTTATTAGATTAGATGCATTGTCTGAAAAGTTAGAAAAGAACAAAAACATTTATTTTCCATAGATTAGCTTGTTTTACTACTTTGTTCTGATATATTGAGAAAACACCAAAAATATAGGTTAGATTTCCTTTGATAGATAGTTTATTTACCAAAAACAAATCAATTCATCTTGCATGACCATCAACGGTCCGCAACAGAAAATACTTACAGTTGTGATCCCCTGGTCCCACAACCCAACAAGCCAGAGCTAATAATTGACATTGACACAAGTTTGTGCTTAACAATATTACGTACACCTACCACATACGCTGAGAAAATAAGACAGTTAGAGACATTGAACATAGTTTCTAATCAAGCCTATGAATTTTGGACTACTCCTAGAAATAGGATTTAATTTTATGCATGACCATCTGAGGGCCACAACCCCCATGAGTCTTTATTTGTGATCCACAGGTCTCGCAACCCAAAGGGCCTACTAATTAGCCGGATATTGACACTATTTTACACACATTGGTATTCATATATTCACTACTTCCACCCGATATTGTTATCCAAAATTCACCCCTCAAGGTAAATTTGATAACATGCATCAAATTTTCAAGTCCCAGGCAAATAGATTGAGTCACGGAAAAAAATTTCATGTTTCTAGGGTCCCCTCATATTTTTCTAACTCCCCTGTCCAAGTAGAAGAGAGCAAGTTCTGAGAAAATGTAAAAATTGCAAAAAACAAGCTCGGGCCAGGAAAAATCACGAAAAATGGCTAAGTCCTAGTCCAGGTGGTCCTTGGGACAGTTGGGACATCTGGGCGTGAACCGGCCGAAAGGCCGCTAGGCAGTCTGCGCAGCATTTGGGACATTTGGGACAAAGGGACGCGTGGGACGTGGAAATCCGAACTGGCCGAAAAGTGGAAAAAATTGACTAACTGTTGAAACAGGCAGTCTGGGACATCTGGGAAAAGGTGACGTGAACCGGCCGGATCGGCGAAATGATTCAAGGCAACCCGAGCAGTTGGGCGAAGGTACGCGAAATCTGTGAACCACCGGATCGGCCAAATGAGAACTTTCGGTCAAAAGGCGCGCGGACAAAAGTACGCGAACCGGCCGAACCGGGTGAATCGGGAAAATTTGTCCCAGACAGTCTGAAAGAAAATGGGACATCTGGGCCGCGAGTACGCGAACCGGCCGGTTCGGCCGAAATGGGAAATTTCAGACCTTTGTGCTGGTGGGACAAAGGGGCCGAGACGCCGTATAGCCGAAGGAGCCGAAAGCCAATCGAGATCACGCCACGTGTCACGGGCGAAAAAGGGACATGAAAGCCCATTTCGGGTGGTTTGGAAGAATTTTTCTTGCACAGCACTAGGACATTTGGGAAAAAGGGACACAAAAGCCGAAGTGGCCGAAGGCAGAGGAGAAAAGTCAACATTTGACCCGTGGAACTTCAAACAATGATAACTTTTGACTCCGAGCTCCGATTTTCACAAAATTGGACTTTCTGGAATGAGCACAATGATTTCTTAATTTTAATGAGGATATGTATATTTAAATAAAAGAAAAATATTCGGCTCCAGTCAGTCAATGCTCATTCCCATCAAATGACAAAAACGCCTGCGGACCCAAAATAGTGCCCGCTCGAAGGCCATAACTTTTGCATTTCTCAATGAAATCGCACAAAATTGGTACCGTTGGAATCATGGTTCTGAGCCTGATGCACAGAAATCAAGAAATTCTAGATTTGATCAGAAATTTATTGAGTTTTTAAGAAAATGTGGCCGGGTTCAGAATAGTGTTTTATTTGGTAGCTGGGAGTGCAATTAAGAGGCATGGTCATCATTCTTTCTCTGCTGCAGCACATGGGACAGTATGGGGAGCCTTTTGCAAGTAATGTATAATAATTTCACTCAATTTAATTCCTCTTACAGGTGGTTGAAGGATAGATTTCGGGATTTCCATTTTCCCTTCTCTTTTCCTTCTCATTTTTCTATAAATTGGAGTGTTGGGCTCATTGTAAAAAAGAGATTTTTGGGTAGCAAAGCTCTGCCAAAATTGCTTTGTGAAGCTAGTGTGTTGCAGGCCCTTGTAGTGGACTCCTTGCATGGTGATCCAGGCCCTTATCTTGTAATAGACTGAACTGTGCATACCAGGAAGCAATAAAATACAAGTTTGTAGATGTATCTTCCCCTGCTTGTGTTTCTGCATTCTTCTTGCCCCTTTTATCTTTCGACAAGAATATTGTGTCTATTATTATGTTCTTGCAAGAATTCATTATCATTGTGTGTGCTTGGAATATTGCTGTGAATGCATTTTGCTAGATTATGGAGAACTGTCATCACCTCTTCTAGTGTGCACTTTGCCTCTGTATTTCACACATTTGGAGACTACTCTCACATCCTCCTTTTCTAGTGTATCACCGCTTTAGTGTAGGCTTTCATTTTATGCATTCTCTTTCCCTGGTCCCTTGGAAATTTAGATTAGAACAGTTAGCTTATCTTGCATTAGAGTAGATTGTGGCAGGTAGTTTAGGAGCAAGAACCAGCTTTCTCTGGAGGTCTATCTCAAGTAGCAAGTCCCACAACTTGGAGATAGTACCCATGTTATCCAATCACACTATGAGTTCAAGTATATGCACAGGGGTGTTGTGATTCGGTGATAACAGAGATATTATTACACATCTTTCACTCGTTGAACATTGCAGCCAATCAGGCTAATACCTTGTGGACAAGACCAAAAATTGCACTTTAGTTCCTGCACTCCACTACACCACTTGTCTCAATTTCCATGACCTTATCCGGAAACCCATACAATGCACCCAGCAGTTTACTTCCCATGTATTCCTCAAACAATCAATAGAATATCGGTAGAACTAGACATCAATTACATTCTCTCGAGTAACTATCATATCGACTATACCATCACACCCCTTCAAGTTAGGAGAGCATTCTTTTCCTTAGATTTGTAGATTCTAGTATTGGATGTTGAAGACATAAGGTTTCCCAATTAGCTTGATCGTCCATCACTTTCACTCCCATTTCAATTCCATGTCGGCTGTCTCGGCATGACCTCTAGAGGTTAGGTGCAAAGAAGGTCATGTGTTGATTTTCTATCGTAAAAATTGGTGAACCTGACGTGAAGAGCTAGTCTCTAAGTGTTTCCACTTTCATCCATCCTTTATTCTATGGGTATTCTTATACCCCCCGAATATGTCAGGATATGACAAGTACAGTCGACCCATCCCGGGTTTCGACATGTACCATTACCAATCAAATATCCCACAATAATCACCTTCACTTTCAACATGGGTAGATAACCACTCATCCACTCAAAACCCTCTACTTCAAGGAACCAATGTTGGTTCTTTTATATGCATCGAAGAATTGGATCAGGTCACTCAGACTTATCCCCTCAAACAATCAAGTTCAAATAACATGACATTCACTGGTGAAGCAAGTTCATCTCCTCGAGTATTGTTTCGACAACCCATTATGTGATGCCCATAAAAACAACCCACTTGAGACCCAAGAAACAACCTAGGGTTAGTTTGGAAAATTATGGAATAATTTTTTTTATTAGAAGTGTCTACAACTAGGTTATAAGACAACAATTGACACTAACAAGTTTCAAAACAATTTTAATCTACTAGAACATACTTTTATTTTATTAGCAATTATCAGAGGTCACAAGGTCCAAATTTTAGGGTTAGAAGTTTCAGTTAGGTTCGGGGTAAATTATCACCATACCCACTCTCTAATAGGCTCAGAGTTTCAACTTGATTTTTCTCACACTTAACACATTCAAAATTTCCCTAAATCATTCCCATTGGATAGTAAATTTTCTCACCTTTCCAATGATATAAAGAATTCCTCCTAACTCCTTGTAAAACTCCAATTATGGACCGGTGGACCTTAGGGGTCAAATTTTCCCAAAAGGGACACGTGTCAAGCGGGAAGAAATTCCATTTCTTGCATTGGTGGGTCACAAACGTGGCGTTTGGAATTTTTTCCACGCGGGTGCAAAGTCCACAATTTTCCCGCACCTCTGTAGGTCCTCCAAGGACATGTTTTGGGCTCTAAGCTAAGGTGGGGAGAGGATGAGGGAAGGGTGAGGCAGCAAAGGAAGTTGAAGAAATTTTCTAAAGGGAAAAATAAAACCAAATAGTGCCCATGCACCCACGGGTCTGCCAGGGACACATGGCACTCAATGAACCAACACGAGAGGAGAAAGATAGGGATGGGCCGGTAAGGGTGGCGGGGTCAGTTGGTGAAATTTTCTAAAGGGAGGAAAAAGGGTAAATGGTGTCCATGGGTCCGTGCATCTATGGAGTGGATCACACCAAGGCGAGGGCGGGAGTACGGGGCTGCGGGGAAAAAGTGAAACTTTTCCAAACAAAATTTTCAAAGGATAAAGTGCCTCGGTTTCCCCCTTCACTATCACCCCATGCTACCACATGGCAGCCTCTTGTTGGCTGTGGGGGAAATTTTAAAAAAATTCTGCAAAATTTTTTCCAATAAACATTTGCTAAGTTTTCGAAGGAAAATTTCGGTGTCAGGGGCCCACTAGGGAAAATTTTCCCAAATTTTCCCGCCAAGGAAGGAAAAAATTCAAAAAGCCATAAATTTTTATAGAAAGCTTAGTTTTGGGCAAACAAGGACTTTCTGGAAATCTCTCGATGCCCTCTTTGCACATGAATCATCAATTTTACATTTGATAAGGTTTAAGGGGTCAATTTTATGAATACAGCCTCTAGGATTTTAAACAACCAACTGGTAAATTTTAACTTATAAAATTTAATCAATTTGGTCTCCTCCTTCAATCAACATGCCGGATAATAATAGTATCATTAAGAAATAATAGTATAAGAGAAGAACTCAACTCCTACCTCTCCATGGTAGCTTTTGTTTCCAAACAACAAGCTCTCAATGCTAAGAACACAGTCCCAAAATCAGCAATACCAAGTATGAAATTATTTCCAATCTCCTCCATAATCCACAAGAGCTCCAAACAACACAAAAATGCACCCCAAAGAAGCATGCAAAAATGATTCAACAACCCAAAACAAGCAAAGATTTTGAATTTTATAGAAGAGGGAAGAGAAGAGGATGATGTGGATCCATGTAGGATGCCACATCACACATCCTCAACTCCAAACACAAAAGACAAAATTTCATTCTCCAAAGCACAATAAAGAGGTGGGTGAAAATATGACAAATTACTTGCACACTCCAAAAGCCCACACCCCAAAGGACTGCAAAATAAATAAAATGTAAGAGAGTGCAATCAAAACTTGCAACATGATTAATACAAAAGCATTAAAAAGGGATAAAATCAACCCTCCAACCATAGGTATGGTTGGTAAATAGCTTTAAGAGGCATGGGACAAGTTTTACTTGTCCCACAAGCCTCCAAAAACAGCCCCCAAGGACAAATTCGAATTTCCAAGGAGGTGGAGTGTTTCATACTCCAAAATCTGACTTACACAACTCTTACACAAACTTACACATCCCTTACATATTTAATACAAAGAGCCAACAACTTCCATTATTACTTTCTCATATCTCAATTGATTTATTTAACTTTAACCATATGTTTTCTCACATTAATTCTCCACAACTTAATTAAATAAAAGAAAGGGACACATCACTAATAAAATACATACAAAAATAATAAAAGGAACCACATGGATAAAATACACAAAACCCATGGTCACATATAAAGGTGATCCCCCCATGGGAATCCCTAACAACAACAAACACACAACACAAAACAAGTTGTCATGGTGACCTTGTTGAATTCACCTAGAATTCCATTGTGGTTGGTCTCCAATCCCCTGATGTTTGTTGTGATTTTTAACCTGCAAAACACAAATACCTCCTTCAGCCTCGTGGCCATATCAAAACATCCAACATGATATAAATATAATCACAAAATCATCTAAATAAATGAATCACAACAACATCAAGTCAATTTAACATTATCACATATAATTTATATCAACAACTATATCATTATCATATAATATCCATTTTCTAGATCTACTCATAGTATCCAAAATCACATGTTTGAAAAAAATTCACAATGTATCCATGTCAATTAGTATATCCTCATCCACATATGAGTGTCTCTAATAATCATCATGCATCCTAACCAAATCAAGATCACAATAATCCATGATCAAATGGCTAACATCATACTAAATCAAAGCATAATAATGTCCATAACGTAATCAACATTATCAAAATAAGTATCAAAAGGTTTCAAAGGGAAGTGGGAACTACACATTTCCGTGCAATCCGATCAACTCCCCATATTAATGAGGAGTATTTAGCAAGATATGCTAGGAGTGAGAAGAAATTCCAACAAATGAACCAATCTTTCAATAGGTTGCGAGGGACAAGTTATTTTCTTGCTTCAAAACAATAACGCTACCCCACCACCAACTGACAATACAACCAATGAGGGGTGGAAAAATCATGAACAATTCACAACAGGATACCATACTCCTCAACAACCTCCAAGGGTTCAACTAAAGGTAGCTAATCAAGGTACCTCCCCGTCAACAAGTGATGTCATTTAAGCTTTAGTCGATAAAATCAAGGAGTTATAACTTACCTAGAATACACAAAATTCATATGCAGGGAAAGAAAGGGATCCTTCCTACCCATAGAACTATGGGAAAATACTCGACCGCATAGAATCCTCTAGTCTACATGAATACTCTGAACCATGGGGATTTGTTAATGGGACGAGTACCTTGGGTATGCCTCCTCAAGCCACATATGGATACCTACAACAAGCACCATCTAGAAGTGCATTCTCAAATGCTATACTAGCCGAAATGTGACGTTCCCTAGCTTTGCACCTTCAGCTCCATATCAAGGTAATCAACCCCCTTATATACACATGTATTCTAAATCTCCATAGGGGGACATGTACACCTACCCAGGTCCATATGGACAACCACAGGGGATGTCATACGCCCCACCAAATGTCTATGTTGTCCCATTTTAGCAACCAATATAGCCCCCACCTCCCTAACAAGGGTCTTTAATGGTGGAAACATATGCAATGGGGACTTATTCTGAATATCTCAAAGAACCCCTAGATTTCTCCATTTAGGCAGTCATGCTCCCGAGACCCTTGCATGATCTCCCAAAGTTCAAAAAAGAGGGTGATCCTAATTCCCACATCAAGGCTTATGTAATGGCCATTCGAGAGATACTCCCATGGGATGTAGTCATTGCAAATATTTTCCCTAAGACACTAGAAGGTATTGCTCTCGACTAGTATTATAGGATACTAGAGGCTTCAATACACTCATTCAAACAACTCATATCAGAGTTTATCAAAGCTTTTGATATGAACAAGATTTTATGAACAAGAATCAGGGAATTCCTTCATATCAAACAAGAACATAATGAATCTGCAGCCCACTTCATTCAGAGGTGGTGACATGTTCTCTACTCTTTTGTAAGTTCTCCAAACATGGATCAAATGGAACTTTGTGATTTGTTCCTTCACTCTCTCAACAGAGAGATGAAGGAAGAGGTTAAAAAATTCCCGCTAAGGAGCTATGAAGAGGTGCTAGAGGGTGCTCTTCAAATCAACCAAGTGGCCATTGATAGTGGTCGTAATACCTATGGAGTAAATGGGAAGTTAGTTACCCCTACTCAAAGCACTCCCGATTAATCCAACAACAAAATAACAATCAAGGACTAAAGATCCTTAATAAGAATATTAGAGTCATGACCAACGGTGTAATGACCAGCCTAAAAATCCTAAATTCATTATTCTCACTAGTATAAGTGCTACAAATAAAAAAAACAATGGCAACAATCGAGAGAAACAAAAATTTCTCACCCTTGGACACAAAGACAGATGCCAACCCCAAGCCCTAGTCAATACCCCAACCAATTCTAGAATCATGGGCAAGGGTTCCAAATGGTTAATTATAATAGTCAACAACCAAACAATAACCATCTTTTATAACCATAACAAGGAACAAACCAAATGCCTCGAGCTTACGATCTTGTCTTGTATTGTGGTTTCCATAGGGTCCGTGGGAATGACACAAGGAATTGTCACAATTGTAATAAATTTTTGCAGTGTTTTCCAGAAGACCAAAGATAGTTATTTGTTGACATGTTTTTGGAAAACCCAACTACACCTAGTCAAAACACCTATATGGGACTAGTGTCTCCATAGAACACACCATTGGGAATCTTTAACAATCCTCTCCCCATGTGTCCAAAGGATGGTAGACTGGATCCCAATAGTTCAAATAAAGGTATTGTAATAGGGACTCATGATCATGAAGCCTCAACTTCATCAAACCCACAGGTGGCACCTCCTTTGGATGGTTGTCAACAAACGAAGATCGTAGGTTTGGTTGAGTTAGACGTTGAACCCCAAATTAACGCCACAACAAGAACCAAAGACTATTCTTCGCAACCAATCCCGATTTATCCGGTTGTGTCAAATAGTGCTCATGACACGCTAAGAAAGCTAGTAGGGGCTTATGATTTGATCAGTGATCTAACCAAGACCTTTTCACACATTTCCTTTTTGGATCTACTAAAGAATTCCCCTCATTGAGCCACTCTTTTGGAAGCACTAGGTCTCGGCCATTTGATTAACGTTACCCCTCTGCCAAAGGCATAGATAAACCATATAGAATTTGATGTTTGCCCTCCAGGGAAACCCAAAAGGGATATTGGGTTTGTATTTGACATAAGCAAGATTCCTACGAGATGCTAAAATAGCTTGTAGAGGTGATCCAGCCTTGTTTTTATAGGTTTGGATCTACAACAACTATATGAAATGTGCAATGATCAATGATGGGGTATCGGTTACTATAGTCCCCTTCTCTTTTATTCAGAAGTTAGGATATGGGGAGACTAATTTCTCCTCAACTTGAAACACGTTGAGGGGTTATGATAGTCTTAAGATGACCTTGATTGAAACCATAGTATTATCGGTTACTCTTGGGCCCAAGACGGTGCTTACTGAGTTTTATATTATAGATCAAGAAACCAACTATAATATGATCCTTGGTCATCCTTGGATCCACCACATGAAAGCAATCCCCTCCACTCTATTCCAAGAGGTTAGATTCTTGCATTTAGGGAAATTATTTATCACTCAAGGTGATCCAAAGCCCTTTGATATACATTTGGCCAACTTGAAGAAAAATCCAGGGGTCCACTCTGAATTTGAACTTCCTACGAACCAATTAAACAAACCGGCAAGTGCGGTACCAGAAGAAAAGTTGGTTCCCACAATAGAATTAGAAGTTATGGGTTTGATCGAGGGTATTTTGGTGGTCAAGGATGAAAACATTGTTGTAGAGATGGTATCGTTAGGAACTACAGCAAATATTGTTGAGCTATTAGAAAAGGATTTTCCTATCCTTCTCCCCTTTGATTCTATGGGTATGGGACATGCCTTGGGACTTGGTTCCCTTCCAGCATATGAGGTTTGCATGGTGGAGGTAACCAAGGTAAAAGGATAACTTACAAAGGATGACTCAACATCCATCTTTCTGAGTAGTTGTTGGACCCTCCATTTTTATGGAGCCAAGTGTCACTTTGGCACTGGGGTAGGCATGATCCTTACTTTTCCCAAAGGAAGGGTTTTACCTTTTTCTTTCAAATTGAATTTTGAATTCACAAACAATGGGGCTAAGTATGAGGCTCTCCTATTAGGTCTCATTGTAGCTAAAAGAATGGGCATCCTTAATATTAGGGTGTTAGGTGACTCATAGCTAGTCGCAAATTAGATATCCGAGGTATACGAGACTAGGGATGAACACTTACAACTCTACAAAATAGCCATGTTAGGCCTAACTAAGGGGTTTGAATTTATATGAATCAAGGAAGCTCCATATGAATAGAACCTTCTAGCAGACTCTATAGCAACTTCCGCCTCATGCTTCACCCCAAGTAGTGACTTAGAGGACACCAACTTCACGGTTTCACTCCGCGCTGAATCCTTGATTCACAAAATGCCAGTAGCATCAATGTTGACATACGTGGAAGCTGAGGACCAACTTGACTCTTTGGACCCTATTGATGGGGATGAGTCAACTTTAAGTTATTTAAATGCTTTGGTGGAACTACATCTTACCTGTCATGAGGTAGACCTTTCCCTAATTCCATGTTCCTCTTCTTATTTTGGGAATCCAATGATTGAGTCCTCTCTCGGGAAAAAATCTTGAGATTTACGAAGTAGAAGAAGAAGGGGACTTGGAGTTTCCTCCAACCCCACTTGAGTTTGAGGAGGGTAATGCCTCCTTAATCAAGGGAATGATTGATATAAACATCGGAACGGAGGAGGAGCCAAAAATCTTAAAACTAGGGTCCTCTTTAACTCTCAGAGGAAGTAGAAATTCATACCCAAATCCTCAAGGAACATCAGAAAGCCTTTACATTTAGTTACAAGGAAATGATGGGAATTACACCACACATCGCAGTTCACAATCTCGTCACCAAGCCGGATGCCAAACCAATTAAGTAGAAGTCAAGACCTATGAAGCCAAAGGTGGCCCTTATGGTAAAAGAAGAAGTAATGAAGCTTCTCCAGGTAGGATTTATCAAGCTAGTTGATTATTCACAATGGGTATCTAACATTGTCCCCATTCTCAAAAATAATGGAAAGATCCATATTTGCATAGACTTCTGGGACATTAACAAGGCTTGTCCCAAGGATGATTTCCCGCTACCATCCATTGATGTTATTGTTGATGCAATAGCTAGATTTGAGTTGTTGTCTCTCATGGATGGGTTTTTAGGATATAATCAAATCAAAATATCTACCGAGGATTAAACTAAAACTATGTTATAATGGCCTGTTTGATGGTGGTTTTGGAGGTTCTGCATTTGGCGGAACAATTAGAGTCCTTTGCTATCAAAAAAATGTTTTAACAAATTGGTGATATTATTTCCCTACTTTTGTTGCTTTGCGACAGGGGGTGTTTTGAATAATGGTAGTGGTTCTTCAGCTGGATCTCCTCTGAATGGAAATTCCTTTGATCTAGATGTGTCAATCTCTCCCTCTTTATCTCGGTCTTACCTTCGAGGCAATATCAACGGTTTTTTTGGATGTCATGCGAGTTTGGGGGCTAAAGGTAGAGCCAAAAGCTTTGCTTGATGTGGCTAAATCCTCAGCATTCCCTCCTACAAAGGCCATGACTCATGCCAAATCATCCCCCTCTATGCGTTTTGGCCCAGCTATTTTGAAAAAGAGGCTTATTTCAAGGAAAATAGCATTATTTATAGATTTAATAAATTTTGTCCTGAACTATCTACTCTCCATGACTGGATATCTTCTTCTTCAAAGCCATTGAGGAATGGTAAAGTGGATATTTAGCCTTTAACTAGATTTTTTTCATTGTTTTCTTTTATATTACCTCTGATAGAGATTTAATTTTTGATAGATTATGGGACTTTCACTCCCACTTTCTACTCATGAAGCCATGGTTTCCCCTTTTTAATCCAGTCACTGAAACTTTCCAAATCAGACCTGTTTGGGTCCGTCTGCCATATCTTCCTCTCGTAGTTTTGGGATGAGAAATTTTTAACCACCATTGGGGGCACTCTGGGTAAAACCCTGGCTATCGACACAAAAATGACCTTGTATGAGTATACTATGTATGCTCACATTTTAGTTGACATGAACACCTCAATGGATTTTCCTACTTCTGTTGATCTTTTGGTTGAGGATAGAATATGGACTCAAAATTTGGACTATGAAGGTTTTCCTTCATATGCAGAACCTACTTTTCACTTAGACATTTAGCTGTGGATTACAATAATGAGAAGAAACATGCAAGTAGACACAATTCTTAGTGGAAGAACACGGATCCAAGCCTATTGGTTATCGACAGTCATTCAAATTCTGAGTCTGAAGATAGATCTACAAATGAGGATTTGGCTTCAAAGTGGAGGAGAAGTCTCCCCCTTTGTCTTATAATGTAGAGGATACCTATGAGGTGGGGTATTCCCCTCTCCTCTTGGTATTTAGTCGAACAACAATAATATGGAATCGGGCTTGCCGGTTCACTCAACTGAAAATGTAAATCTGATTCCTGGTAATGGTTGGACTACTATGAGTAGAAGAAAGAAAGGGAACATTGAATCCCTTAAGATGCACCTTAGATCCCAAGGATGAGATTTCATGTTTGTGTTGTTGTTATTTTGTACTGTTATTGGTGTTTTCCTTGATTTTCTATGCCGCTGGTAGAGGTTGCTTCATTCATTCCTCATCTTTCAATATTTTTCTCCTTATTGTACGGGGTCGGGTCCCCTTAACCCTCTTTTACCCATAATAAAAGAAAAATATGTTTATAACTCCTTGGGAGCTTATTATTGTGTCATCGAGCCATTTGGTCTTAAGAATGTTGGCGCTACATACCAATGAGAAATGCCCTACATATTCCATGATCTTATTCATAATATTATGGAATCCTACATAGATGACCTGCTAGCCAAGGCCAGAAGCACTTGTGATCACCCAGAGGTGCTTCGTATCATTCTCTTGCACTTGATTGAGTATGGTGTCACGTTGAATCTAGAGAAATGTGTATTCAATGTAACAGTGGTAAGCTTCTAGGTTACATTATATCTTCATGAGGGATTGATGTTGACCTAGCCAAAATATGGGTTGTGTTAGAAATGGTTCCACCATCAAATGAGTCTGGTATTAGATCTTTTCTTGGGAAACTCGGTGCAATCCAAAGGTTTATCCCTAACTTGACCTTCATCGTTCATCCAATCAACAATTTTTTGAAAAAGGATTATAGCATTGATTGGACGAGAAGAATGTAATGAGGCCTTCAAGTAGTTAAACAATTCTTATTATCCCCTCCCACGCTAATGCCGCCTAGATCGAGATCACCCTTTGATCTATTATTCGCAGCTACCGAGCTTTTACTAGCTTTGCATGTTAGCTCAATATGATGAAGATAAGAGAGAATGGGCAGTTAACTTTATCATTTGAATGTTACTTGATTATGAGACATGCTGCATGAAGGCGTAAAAGAATTCCTTGCCATAGTTTTTTCAAATTTAGCGTTTAAGACATTATATGCTCAATCAAGAAACAAGGGTCATTATCAAGTCAGACCACTTACGAACATTCCTCATGTAGGGATCCTTGTCTAAAAAGGTTGGGCATTTCATTACATTAATGGGTGAGTTCAAGTTAACGTTTGTAAATAAAAAATCCATTAAGGGTCAAATCATTACAGACTAGTTGGCTGATAATCCATTGATGGGGGTGATTTGGTAGATCTAGACTTTCTTGATGAGTGTGTATATTTTGTCAAAACTAGGCCCCCTATCTTTGTATGCCCTTGGTACATTGACATTATTAATTTCATCATGGACCACACATACCCAAAAGGGGCAACGTCACAACAAAGAAGGTGGTTACGCATCATTTCCGCTAAGTACGTTATCCTGGAACAGTGCTTTATTGTAGAGCCTTTGACAAAATGTTGTTGAGATGCGTTGATGCCAAAGAATCCAAAAAGATTCTTTATGAGTCACATAGCGGGGTATGTGGAGGTCACTTTGGCGGTCATGCCACTTCCCAAAAGATACATTGGATGGGCTATTTCTGGCCCACCCTTGAGCATGATGCGGTAGATTTTATGCGCATATGTCACAAATGTCAAGAGTTCTCCCACGAGATCCACATACCGGCACAAGATTTACAACCAATCACAACTCCATGGCCCTTCTCCATGTGGGGCCTGGATCTGATAGGGAAATTATCTCCCTCATCAACAAATGGCCATAATTCAATAGTCACGGCCACGAGAATACTTTACCAACCTGGGTAGAGGACATACTCCTTATGACTATTCCTAGCTCAGTAATAGATAAGTTCATCCCGAACCGAGATCATTTGTAGGTATGGGGTGCCACAAGTCTTTATTTCGATAATGGCACATCTTTCAAAAATGATGAGGTGTGTGAGTTGTGTAGAAATTTCAAAATAAGTCATCACATGGCTTCTCTCTACTACACTCAAGCTAATGGAAAAGTTGAGGCTACCAATAAGACTTTAAAGTTCATTCTCCTAAAACCCGTTAAGGAGAATAACCGAGATTGGCACCTAAAGCTTTTTTTGGCCTTGTGGGACTACCGAATGTTGGTTATAACACCAATGGGGGAACCCCTTTTCTTTAGTATTTGGTGCTGAGGCAATTCTACCACTTGAAGTCGAAATACCTAGTCTCCACATTTCGCTACATGGAATCTTGGGAGAGGAGGGTTATCGAGAAGCACAAATCTCCCAATTAGAAAGTCTCAAAGAAGCTAGACTGAATGATGAACAATGGCACAACATTTACACTAACCGTATGTCTCAAAGAATAGAATAAAAAGGTGTACAAACGTGAGATCTACGAAGGATATTTGGTATTAAGACTCGATAGCCGAATAGACAAGAAGACCAGTGAGGAAGAAAGTTCAGACCTAGGTGGTTAGGTCCATATCGAGTAGTTGAAGACTATAAAAATGGCACATTCTACTTGTGTACACTAGAAGGTGAGGATTTTAGTGAATCAGAAACTCTCTTCACCTAAAGAGGTACTATGCATGATCCATCAACATTCTCATATGTACATTATTGCATTTGCATTGCATTTTCATCTATTCGTTCATTTTGTAAAAAGTGTGATCAAGGAGCTTATTCTTATAGAAATTCCTAAAAACTTCTAAAAATATTGGCAAAACATTCAAATCATGTCTCTTCAAACCTTCATAGTATCATCAATTGTTTCTGAATCATTTATCAATCCAAACAAGATAAGACAAAATTTTGACGGTAACCATACCAAGGCCTGCATACTTGGTTCTACTTTTGGTCTCTTCTTAGGATAGGTGTCTTTTGTTCATGGTCTGTTCTAGAAGCTTCATGGTGTCACATCTATCCCACATACACCTCCTTGGAAATAAAAACATTCTAAACATTTTTCCCAAATAAGTAAGTCAAATGCAAATTCACAGAAAATTTTATTTTTACACATTTCTCTACCCTACCAACCTTTGGTGTTGAGCTTGTGTCTATTACTAGTGATGTAGGGTTATGAAAGGAGGGATATGCCCTTACTCATCTGTGCTTTTTCCATGGTGATAATCCCACGCTTCCTACCAGTAGCATGGGGCAAGGCATAGAGGGTCTCTTTGATAAACTTGAAAGTTAGAAACTAGTCAAACATTGTGGAATCATAAATCAAAAACAAAGTGAGTTAGATGTCCTAAATTCCAAGAGAGTTTAAAACCTGATAACCGGATTTTGTCAACCAAGTGCCATCTATAGATCCAAGTCTAGATAAACTACAAAGAAATTCACATTCTAATCTATGAAGTAGCTTGAGTAGGGTAAGGTTGTAGCATCCCAATTTGGTTTTGTCTTTCTCTCGTCTCTACCATTCAAAAATTTCATAGCTTGTGCCCTTTCTAACTCTTAGTGTTGAGCCCTCACATCTTACTAGTTGTGTGGGGTTAGGAGTGGGGCAAGCACATCTATTTATCATATCATTATATCATCATGTTTTATCAAGACAATATGAAGTACCAAAGATTGCAAAAGAAACTAAGTTTAAGATCACATTGTGTTTGCATCGTCATATATCAGCATTATGAAATACAAAAAGAAATCATTCTATTATCATTCCACATCCATTGCATACATTCTAAAAAGCATTAAAAAGCAGAAATTCTAAATATCTAGAGTACACATGAGAGATAAGCCAAAGAGAGTCAACTCGGATACAATGGAATGCCGAACCAAAAATAGAGTCTGTATATATCATAGTAGATCAAGTTTGTGTACAATGTCATCATGTGCTAGGCATGGTCAAAACACTTGCAATGAGCCCGAAATATACAAAAACAAATTGTATAATGTCACAAATGATATCAAAGCAATAAAGGCTAAACAACATGTCAATCTCTGTGGGATCCCTCAGATGGGCACGATCTTGTCTAGGGCTCCTACTACGGCTATGATAGCGCTGAGAATGGATTGAATGGTGTGAGTGCTCATGGTAGCACCTACTACCCGTAACCTCACTATGACAATTGATATGCCTCATCGGGTGCTTGGTATTCTTGTATCCATCTACCGTGGTATGAAGGGAGGTCACTATCTCTATAACCTTCTATATGGGAGTGAACACGTCAGTATGTCAACTGGTGGCTAAGGATTATCCTGAATCTGTAGTCAACTCATCCCGAGTCTTCCCCAAGGGGATCAACAAGGTGTCCACACATACCCGAAAAATAAGCTCTCGCCACTCATGTGTGACGCTACAGCAAAAAAGAGAGATAGTGAGCTAGAAAATCATAGAATGTAAATCAAAAGGAGAATGCTAAGATAAACATGTGAAAATCAATAGACAAAATTGAGAAAGGAGTATTGAACATACTCGGGTCTCCAGGAATCCATGTGGGATCAATGGCTACTACAAAGAAAGTGCTACTAGTTCTTTGCAAGGAACCTCACTCGAATCCATAGGCATGGCATTGTCTGATCATAGACTCATCATCCCCTCCAATTTCCTCCTCTAAGACTAGAGTCTCTCTCTCTGTGCTCACCTCCATGCACTACTCTAAGGAGCCACCCCAATCTGAAGTAAGGGTTCTTAAGGAGCACCAACTACCCACCGAGCCTAGACTACATGCCTAACTATAATAGGAACACTAGGAGTAATAACTATCCAACCAAGATCCCCTCTAGGACCCCTCCAAGCCTCTCAAATAGTCTTATAAATAGGCTCCACTGAAGGAAGCATGACAGGGTATGGAAGACCGAATCTGTTGAGGTACTCGGTCAAATGGGTGAATCTCTACTCTCCCAGCTCTATCAACTAACTAGCTCATGGAAGAGCAAGCTACCATCATCATAACCTCCTCACCCCATACCCCTGCCATGTCCTGATAGGGTGTGGTAGTCATGTCTACTATAGTCAGGGAGGCCACTGACTGATGTGGTGTCTGGAGCACTGACATGCCTATCCATCTAGCTACCTGGATAGCCTCTAGATCTGATACCTGTACCCCCTTCCATAAGGGATGAAACACTCGTAAACCCAACTCATAACCAGAGTAGGGTGGCTCAAAGACTATCCCTGCAATCTAACCACTCTGTACAAATCATGGTATGTAGTCCCTAGGATATCTTCCCCCGGCATACTTACGGCCATGAGCCTCAATCTATGTAATGATGGGGGCCCAGCAGTATAAAAGTGTATCTCCTCCCTTGTCCCCGAATAATCTCGAGGACAAGATACCCATGATGGCTCTCCAAAGGATAGGAATGGGAGTAGTAGCAATGGACCAAACCTTCATTCCCTTCTTTGAGCCAGATGAGATAATGGCGTCTCCCATATACGTGGCCCACTATGTCATCACGGCCCTGAACCCGTTGTCTCTAATGTTAGTCTCCTACCAAGTACCGGAGTCCAAGGATGCGGTATACATCCTCTAGGGTAATAGTCCACTCCACCTAACACCTGAAAACTGGAAGGTGTTTTGATTTACATCCTAGTAAGAGAATAAGTCACAAAAATGTGACTGGCATGAGCAACATGGGGCACCCATGTTATCTGCTAGATTCCTTCCCATTGTAAAAGATCCGTCTCATCCTGGGTCTGCGATCTAAGAGCCAATCACACTCTCTCTCTCTGCTCCAATGTATGTACTCCACCTTCTTCTACATCCACCAAAACATGAGAAAAGAGCAAGTTAGTAAAGTACATCACATGATAAGCTCATAAAAAACATAGTAAACTATCAAAAATAAAAAAAAAAACAAGTTTCAAGCATGTTTTGACATTCTGTCCCGTAACCTCCACCCAGGTGCGGGGGTGGTAGTTCCAAGACCACCATGTTGCCTTGGGCGGCGGTCATGTGACCACCACCCTACTTTGGGTGGCGGTCCTAAACCGATTTTCAAAATGCACCCTTAACCCTAAAAATGACCAAAAATGATGAAATTGACCATTTTTCGATAAAATAAAAGCACACCTTATGGGTTCCCCCAAAACTCATTCAAGACAAGAAATTTTGAAAATCTCCCCCTAGGTGAAATTTTCAATGTTTTAACTTTTAGGGTACAAAAAGACAAAGGAGGAAATAACTAACCTGAGAGCGTGTTGGTTGATCTCCTACTCGTAGAGGCATGATCATGATCTCGGCATGAATGTATCGGTTGCTACTCTCGTTAGGAATGGTCACCGTAAATCCAGAGCTCCAAATCAATCAAAATAACCAAATCAACAATACACAAATGAATTTCTAAATTTGTTTTGAGTGTGTTTGTTTATAGGGCTAGAGCATTGGTGTAAGTATATTTCTACATCCTCGTGCAAATGGTATGTCTTCTTGTCATTTTGATTTAGTGTTTATTTGTCGATATTTTATCTATCTGCACTTGAGTCTTTTCTCCCTTTTGCAGGTAATGGGAATTTGGATGGCGACTCTTCGGCACATAGGCATGTCAGGTATAGCTTCTAACTCCCCATTTCAAGAATTCCATACTTGGACTCTACATTTTATGCATCTTTCATGGCTAAGATGCTTCTCCAAGGGGGCAATATGTACGCACCCAAAATTGCACATGCTACATTATTGGGAAAACAGTTATAAAAGTCCCCAGTGATGATTCAAAATCCTTTCAAGAAGGTGTTCGAGCTCCAAAAACCCATTCACAGTATATATTTGTAGCCTAGATAGCCTTACTTAACTTTTCCATGCATTTTTCCATCTCCTGTTTCTTTCTATGCTTGTTTTGGCCTTTAGTGCCAGGACCACCGTCTGCCTAGGCAACGGTTCACACACTTCTCTGTTTTGAGGAGTAGAGTGTGCACTGAGCACTAGAGATGGATATGTGTGCATGTAAGATCTGTTTTGTGTGATTCTTGGTGAAATATGGAGTTACTCAAAGGATCCTTTAGCTACATCACTCTGTCTAGTATGCACTCTTCTCATAAAAGATGATTGGTATTGCAAAATAGGAGATCTGGAAGTGTTGAGAGTCGACATATGTGTTTAGAAGAGCCTCTAAAGGTTGTAATTACTAATTCCACACACCATAACTTAGCAATATGAAATTTAAGCTTTCACTTCTTGTCCTACAAGGCATGCCAAAAATTGTTGGTTGTCAAACTTGCACCCGCGTCTTGGATCTAGAAGAACTAATTCATTTAAGACAAAAATGGATATGTCTCTAAGTTGTGGGACCTTGCGCACTTGATATGGATCTCCAGAGAAGGATGGTTCCTCTATCTATTTCTACTACTACTCCTAATATTAAAAGGAAAACTAAGATAACATTTCCAAGGGACCAGGGATAGAAGCATAACAGAATGGAAAACTAATCTAAGGAAGGTGATAGCACTAGAAAAAGAGGGATGAACACTATCTGTTTTGAGAAAAATGAAGAGAAAGGAATCAAGGGAGGTTAGGCACATGTAGCACAAACCAACACGCATTTACATTATCATATTTCATGAAACACAACTATAAAATGGATGTTAAATGAACATAAAATGACACAACAAGAACACAAAGTAAAAGGAAGACAAGAAAGAAGAATACAAACATGCTAAGGAAGATAATAGCCACAAAATGATGCTTCTATTACTCCCAAGGATGCACAATCTGTTACAATAGCACAAGAGGCCAATATCCACATGCACGAGCCAAATCTAGAGGTTTGTAACTCAAAATACAAAGATACGAAGTCCTTAGCAAAATGCACAAGGATCCAAAATGTCCAACATTAACAATGAGCCCAGCTCTTACATTTATAGATGAATTGATGGAAGAAGAAGAGAAGAAGGAGGGAAAACCAGAATTTGAATTACAACCACCAACAAGAAGCATTTGATGCCTATAAATCTACCTACAAATCTATCAAATGCACCTCCCCAATTTTTTTTGGTATGTTAGAGAAGGAAGGAAGGTAGATCATATCAAATCTGGGTGGTTGGAGCAATCTGATCTATTCATTAATGATTAGAAATACATTTTCCCATTTCTCACCTACCATATCCGTAAAGAATTTAAATTTGAATGTCTAGCACTATAGCCTACATCAGCACTTGTGAATTGAGACTAGGCGTGCATCAATCAAAGATCTACAACAAATATATGGTTGTTAGATGTTTTTCAGTAGGCTTCTGTGCATGCAAGACACTTGGTGCACACATTATCTGAAATTACCACCAACTTTGCAAATTTTCTTGTCATTTATACCACGTGCCACTTGGTTATTGGTTATTTGTTGTAAGGGTTCAACACCTTTTTGTTGTGCTTTGATTGGTTGCATGTGGTACACTCAAGCATGTCGAGAAATGATGTGGCACGGAATGGTGCGGATGAGGGTGCAAAGGTATGCATGTGGAAGAATGAGGCATGGGAGGATGACATAAGAAAGGCATGTGCAATTGTAATGTGTGAGAAGGAAATGGGGAAAATGGATGAGTTGGAATTATGGAAGGGGTGTAATCAATACAACATGATGTGTGTGGGCTCGAGGATAGGGTACAAGGAATGCTTTGAGAAGAAGGCGAGTGCGCACAAGGGGGGAAGGATGGAATAAAGAGGAAAAGGAAAATGGAAAATAAGAAGGAATGAAGGGAGAAGTGTGCAAGGCACACAAGGAATCTGCCACCATGAAAATGTGCCAAGTGAACAAGTGAAGTGCATGCAACCTACATGTAGAACCATAGAGCCAAAATGGGGAGATGAGTTATCCAAATGACTAGGAGAGTTATTATGGATAACACATATCTTACTAGTATTGTTGTGTTGTGCATCTTCGTAACTCCCACCTTTTGAGATATATGTATTGGTTGGATTCAAAATCACTTTACACATACTTTGTTGGGGATCATATCAACCTCTTGTTATTACTTACACCTTGTTCATTTCTTTGAACTTGACATAAGTGGTGACACTTCGTTGATCATCTTAAACATGAACTACCATTTGGAAATAACTTAGGAAGTAAGTTCATTGATTGATTAGTTTATAAAAAACCTTGTGTGATTGTTTCTTACGATTATTTGTCATTTTGACTTATCCATTTAGGACAATCACTTTGATCCATTGATTCTTTATCATTCATTATTCTTTGGTCATTAATTTGGCTTTGTGTTTTGAACTTGTGTGATTTTTCCTTGTGTTTATCCACCTTATAAACTCATTTATAGGACAATCCTTTGGGTATTTGATCCTATTGATCTTCTTGTTTTCACCTAAGTTCATGGTCATTTTTTAACATATCTTTCAAACCTTGGTAAAAACATTTCCTATCAAGAAAATTTTTCATCAATCGAACATTGGAAATCTTTCCTTTGTATCTTTTATGTTGCTAAAATTTTGATCAATCCTTTGAAATTTACACCTCCAAACTTGTTGTCCAAACCTTTTTGGATTATCAATCTTGATTCATCACGATGTATGTTTTCCTTAGCTTCCTTTTTAGAAAATCACACAAACATCCCCATCTTTACGAAATGTCTAGTTGGTTGTCGTTATGCTTCCCAAATCAACATGAAACCTTCTTCACTTTGAATAATTTTGATCATACAATCTAGGTCTATACCTTTGAACCCAACACACGCCAAAAATGACTTATTATCACAAGGTCCCTTATACATATGATAATAAGAATTCAATTTCTTGGCATTCACATAAAAATATGCCCATCATGACTAAACCTTGTTTGGTTCTTCATGCTAGAGAAATCACCCGGGTAACTAGTTCCCCACCTTCATCTCATAGTCAGTGGTATGGTTTGGAAACTTCTAATCCAAATTATTATTCGGGTTCCCCCCACTCTTATTCTAGTTCTAATCCAAAATTTTCATTTTCTTATAAGGATTCCAATCCAAATATTTCCTCTGATTCTTCTAATAATTCAGATCCAATATACTATTCAAATTCATCTAATTCAACTTCTAAGTCATGGTTCTCCCCTTCTTTGCAGGACCTCCTTCATCATACTTCTACTACAATTTTTGATTCCCCCCTTTCTTTGTGGGACATCCTTTATCATTCATCCAATTCGAATCCTAAGTCACGGTCCTCCCCTCCTTCACAAGACCTTCTTTATCATTCATCTAATGTGATTCTTGAATCATGGTCCTCCCCTCCTTCGCAAGACCTTATTTATCATTCATCTAATGTGATTATTGAGTTACGGTCCTCCCCTTCTTTACAGGACCTTATTTATAAAACATCTAATGCAATTATTCAATTACGGCCATCCCCTTCTTCAAGACATCTTTTATCAGTCACCTCAATGAAATCTTCCTCATTTGAATATTTGTGTGACTCAAATTCCTTCTAGTCAGTCATCTAAGTCTAATCCTACACCATAATATACGGAATTTTGGATACAATATACTCCTATTTTTCCTCCACAACTCTATCTTATAGGGAAACCTATACCAACCAATTCCAAATATTCTTCTACTCACAAGACATCTATCCCTAATTCTACTTCATCTCTTAAGTCATCTTCTTCTATCAATCGTCATCAAACATCTTCTAAGTCTTCCACGCCAATTAAACCTCTTTCTTCCTATCAACCCTTGGTGGTCGATCAACAACTCATACCGATTGATCTCTTTTAGAATGAAGAATCAATCGGGGCATATATAGGGGCACACGAAGATATTCCTCTAGCATATTACAAGCAAGTATTATCTTTAGAATTTGATGTGTCTGTATTTTGAGGAAAAAGTTGATTCCTTTTATCAATAAATGAAGGAAGAGCCTCATATCATTCAACTTGATGCTCCTCTTATTCTTCCATCTTCACATTCTCCATTACATGATGAAACTCCTGGGTCTTGCATATATCTATGGCCTATATTCTCATCACTCAATCAATATTTTTCTATCACAATTCTTCAATCACAATCTCATATGGTTTCAACACCAAGTAGCCCTTCATATTCATCTATGTGTGGGTAACCTTATAGAATCGATCCCTCTTCTATTTGTGGGAAATTTTTGAGTAGTCCACTATCTTCTATTCTTGGGGCACATCTAACTAGCCCCTTTTCTTCTATGTATGGATCACCCTTGGGTATTCTATCATCTTCTATTCTTGGGCCACATCATAGTATCCCATCATCTTACATTTATGGGTTGTATCCTAACACCCTTCTTCTTCTATTCTTGGGCCACATCCTAGTATCCCTTCATCTTCTATCTATGGATCACCTTTTGGTATCCCTTTTCATCAATTCTTGGACCATATACTTTTTATCCATCACATTATTCTTCTACCCAATATTTTGGCATTCCCACTTGTCATTTCTCACATCAATTCTAAACGTCCACGTTCTTCTCCCACTTCCTAGGATTAGACAAGTAAATAATTAGTTTATAAGAAGCCCACACATGTTTTTTACTAAGCTAAGATCAAAATTTTGAATATCTCTAAATCTCCCAACAACTCAAATGATCATAAAATACAAAATCAAATGTGATTCTAGAATGCATACCAACATACCCATCAAGTATGGTACAAAGTACAAAAACCTATGGATAGGGAACTCAAGCCCCTACATATGAAACCCATGTTTCAAAACAAATCACAATCATTTTTTGAGTGTGAACTCACCACAATCATCAAAATCAGTGATAATATTACACTAGATTAACAAACACACTTATTCACCCTTATCAAGGAAATCGTACACATCATTCTTAGATCCTATCACGCAGAGTGAAATGATTTGTCCCAATCTCCCAAAACACTAAAAATCTATTAAAAAATCATAAAAATATTAAAAAATATTTTAAAAAATTAGAAACCTTAAAACATTACAAAAAAATCAAAGGTACAAATATCAAACATTTCAATCATGTATTACATGCACATGGATGTTCTTTCTCCCTTCCTTTCATATTCCATTGCAAATCAACCACCATTTTCATCCCTTCAATATTATTTTGGTTAGCCTATTCGTACACATTTTGAAAAATTTATCTCTATGGTATCTGTTTGACCACGGTCTTTTATCACCTTGGTAAATTAAAAAATGACCGCCTCTTAGAAATCCTATCAAAATTCTCATCTAATAAACTTGTTGTGAAAAACTTTTTGACATATTTGTTGACACTAGCCAATGTTGTCATCACAATTAATTCCACATCCTTCCATCAAGCCATCATTGATTATTAACCCCTTTTCAAATAAGAGAGATGAAATAATTTTTCATTAAAAAACAAGAATCAAAATCAATCAATCAACCAAGCAAAAGAAAATTGATGTATAACTCTCTCTTGGGGTATTTCTAATAATATCTACCAAGGCTATTGACACCTGACTGGTAGTAGAGAAATGTTGTGATTAGAATCAAATGCATCTTGTTTTTGGATATGAACGCCTATCTCGGAAGCAAAGCAATGTACGGCTCTCCTTCCACAATCCATTCACAAATCACCTTTCAAACTAAATCATTCCTACACATTGGCTAGTGTCTTCACTTACTATCTATAAACTCTTTCATTCAAGAGGTAATTCATTTCCATGTGCACACATTGGATCCATATGAGTAAATAGGATTAGTATGTTACTAGGTTTTGTTTAGACTTGGTTCAAATTCTTGCTTTAGTGCATGTCTTGTCTCATGATTTTTGCCTTTGGCTAATCAATTTTTCATCGTCCACCTTCTAAATATTTTCATAGAAATCCTCTATTCTTCAGAATCATTCAGAACATCCATATGTATAAGATTTCTTTTTTTCTATGTTTTTGGACACTTTTGTCCCTTCATTCAATAAAAAATATTCTACTTCTATCTATTAACAACTTCTTGGCCATCTTATGTTTGGGGCATCCTTGCTCCTTCTTGGCACTTCATTGGTTTGTGTTCATCGTTGTGTTGAGATTATCCATATTTTCCTTGATCCCCCTTACGTGTGTGAAGATATTTCCTTTGAATACTCCCACCTAATCCTAGGGCATTTTTACATCTTCAACTTCTTGCACATGCGCGTGGCCTTCTGCCCTTGTAAATCTCATCTATCATTAGGGGCATCCACACTTCTTTGTCTTCCTATATATATTTTTTGAAAATTTTAAAAATATAAAAATATTCAAATATGTTTCTAAAAATTTTAAAAACAATAAAAATCATCCTACAAAATGTCACTATAAAACATTAAAATATGTTTCTAAAAAATTAAAAAACAACTAAAATCATCCTAAAAACATAGCTCTTTGGTTCTCTCCTATTCTTGTGCATGAATCACAAATAATCTTGATCTACCTCCATTAACAAATCTATTTTTCTTACTAGGTCTATACTATGGGGAAAAATGGGTTGTTTAGTAATATTTCATAACGCATGATTGGTTTTCACAGACCCAATTTTCCTCCGTTATTCCCCTTTTCATGTATCCTTTCTTGGGGCACCATTTTTTAACCCTTTTTGTTAATTCACATAGGTCAGAATCAAATCTTCCTAATAAAAACATTCCATTATGTTTATCTATTAGGTTAGCTTGTTAAATTTCTCGTATTACATTGCATTATGTATGTTGCATGGAGTTATGCATATTTCACTTTCTCGTCATCGCATTGCATTTTATATGTTTCATGGAGTTGGTATTTTCAGCAAGGGATAATTGTTCATATTATGGCTTTTCATGTCATTCTACACTTTTGTCATATGCGTATATTTTTAATAAGGACCGATGATGTAGATCCTTGGCAATATGATGACACAAAAGTTGTTTTTAATACAATGGATGAAATCTCATTCCTTTCTCACCATCTTCATTTTTCCTCTATATCATTCTCCTGTCAACTTTATTCTTCTAATTCACTCAGGGACGCATGTCCCTACCCATTTTCTCACATTTTTTTATCGTTGATTGCCTTCTTTCATCACCCCATCGACACTAGAGGGGTATATTTCACTTCTACCAATTTTTCTTATATCCTCTTGTCTCACTATCTTTGAAGTGGCATCACTTATGCCACCCCAAAGAGGGGAAAATGTAGGCACCTATAATTTATCTCGAGTAATTTAAATACTTAAATTATGCTAATTATACCCTTTCCCATAAATTGACGACATATCATCAATAAATGCTCATTTTCTCTTCTATCATTATTAATTAGTTACATTATGTTAATTAATTAACTCTTCTATCCAACAACAACACCGATTAACAACCTTTCATTAATTATCTCCCCTTTCTATCTAGATTAATTAATTAGCTTCCTCTTCCATTAGATCAATAAATCATCATTTATTTTATTAAACCCCTTTCATCCCACTAATCATACTAATTATTCCTCTAAAAATATTCTATAAGCTTGCACACCTATTAATTAATCACTTTGGTTAATCAATAAATCCCCTCAAATCCCATGAGTGACTAGAAGACAAATTAAACTCTCCTAAAGTAAACTCAACCACTTTTAAACCATGTTTATCCATTACTAACATAGATTTTCTATTATATCACATGTAATAGGATGTAAATATTCTTTATATCATTGGGTTATAAAAGTAACCCTCCTCCAACCTTTCTACACACACCTTGTATGCATATAGCTAAACTATAGGCATTTCATCTTAGAGCATCTTTCATTTGAGCTAATAGCCTCATTCTTGCATTTCATCCATCCAAGCTTTTGGGTCATATGGAGAGAATAAAAATGGTCTTGTAGCCATACTTTGATGAGCCTCCATTCCCAAACCCTTGAAGATAAAACAATCAACTTTGATTGTCATGGATCTATCTAGGTTCATTCATTTGTTTTGGTAATCTAAAGAGTAGAGATTCAAGTGCTTAGCATATTAGTTTGATTTCCATTTCAAGTTCTAATGCATAATGTTGGTAGTTAGTCTCTTTAAGCTCTTAGCATGATGATCTTTGTTTAGTTAACTTAGTTTTGGAACTATTAAGGTGTTAGTTTCAATTCTCTTAGCTTAGTTAACTAATGCATTGATACAAATTTAATTTATTATCGAGGAAGTATTGTATTTGGTTGTTGTAATGACATTTTATATAGTTATTTTTTTATTATGGGTAAATAGTTTTGAAGGGACTATACTCTGTATACAAAAGGCTCAAAAGCCAAATATCAAAAGAGGTAAAAATAGCCCAAAAAGAGCAAAACATCCAACATCAGAGAGCTCAACAACCAGATAATAAAAAACAGTAATAAAATAGGATCAAGACGTAGAGTGATCCGAACAAAAGCGAAGAGACAAAAAAATGAACAAGAGATAACTATCACTTGGACATCTCACCAAAAGACAAGACACCAAAACTACCAATCAACAGCAACCGCGCAACCAAGAAATAGCAACATAAATCCGCATCACTTGATAGCCCAATCAATCTTGGCTTTGATCATTTGAAGCAAGACAAAGAATGCAATGGCGGTGGCCTGGGAAGGGTCTTTCAAATCTGCCTGAGCAATTGCAATATCTCTATTCTCCTTGGAGCCCCAAATGTGCTCGAATACCACCGAGATCTGCAAATACTACGAACATGTTGTTCGATGAAATTGTAGATACTTTTAAGGGCAGAGAGGATATAGTTATTACGTCCTTTTGCATTTCCAAGTCTTCCATCTAGAGATTGGAGCTTCTTGAAAATTTCAGCAGTGATATCCTCCTCATCATCATTTTACAGTTTCCTTTTGCCCTTAGCTTTATCCATATCTCTAATAACACTCTTAAGTTCTTGAATTTCCTTTTCCATCTTACCCACTCTAACCAACAAGTCCTCATCCTTAGGCTCCTCCACTAGATTACTAATGTGCAACAGATTCGCGGCAAGCTCCAGGTCTTTATGACTTCTAAGAACATTTTATATAGTTATTAATATTACATATTTTATCATTTATTATCATTTAGGTCACTAAATTTCAAGTTTTTTCATTATATTCACATATTTCTAATGCATTGATAGCTTTAAGTCACAAGTCAAAGCCTTAAAAAAGTCAAACTACTAACACTTGTATGCAGATATTTGTTTTAATATAATCATTTAAAAAATTATCTTTTTATATGTTTTCATTATGTGGTCAAATAACTTGTACAACTAATCATTAAAGCTTTTAATCTTGTTTTTTTTTTTCATTCTTTGGTCAAAAACACTTGTGTATCTAATCATTTAAGCATTTTTATTTTGTATTTTCTTTCATTTTCTTGTGTATTATATACCCTCACTTTTCTTGACTACTTATGATCTTCCCTTTCACCAAAATGTGACCTTAGAAATCAAAAATAGTTAGGAATTTTTCTTTAAAAATTTTAGGGTTTGGAGACTTGAAATTCATCACCAAACACTCAACCAAATTCCATGTTTTAGTGGGCTATAAAATTCCCTTTAGATGAGATGTCATTTTTATCTAAGTAGGAGTTCAATTATAGTTGGATACTATGAAGTGAGGTGGTTTCCACCAATACCCAAGCTTTATAAAACACTCCTTGTATCATGGATTTGGGCCTTAGACTCTATAAGGTTTATTAAGGGCTCTTCCAAAAACATTTTTTATCCTAGTATAAGATCTTCTTTATCATAATCATGTAGTGGCACCAAGAAAATAACATTCCCTAAGATAACCACAATGTATCATCCCTTTGATGTATATTTTTGGGGCTTTGTATGGTTGTACACATACTTGACTAGCTAGGTTATTATCATGTTGTGTGTTTATTTCCCCCTTGTTGAAACCAACATACAAATAAACATAAATATAAACCTAACAATAATAATGGATTCTAAAACAATATTTTCAATGTAGATGACTTCAAGATACTAAATAATCCTTTGGTACCACTTCATTCACCCATCATTTAACCTCAGACCAAATTGATTATGATATCCACAATCTTGTTAACCAAAGTGAGTACAATGATGATCACAAGATTCTACACACATAACCTAACCATGTACAAATTTATAAATTCTTATATAAAAGGAAAATATTCCCGTAGGATTATTGATTTAGGTGCAAAATTCCCTCTATATTTTAACATGGAAAACTTAACCCATATTATTACGAATAAATATACTTCCAACCAAAATCCACCACACATGTTTAGTGATCCCTTGGATGTGAAGAATCCCCATCCAAAATCCACTAGTATAAATGTTGATTCCAAACCACCACCTATAAAAATAAATCTTGATAAAGTAAATAAGGTCCTAAGTCCACCACATACTCCTTGAAATAACAAACAAAACTTTTAAGAACAAATCCAATAACTAAGACGAAAATTGGACAATATAACCTCTCAAGTTAGTCTTGATAAATCAAAGCATTTCTAACACAAACAATCCAATAATTAGGGCCCTATCCTAGCCTAACTAAAATTCATCCTACCCATAACACCAACTTAGGCATGTCATTTTCCCATGAATGGTAATCCATAAATGATTCCTTACAAGGACTATAAGAAATAAATCGAAATATAAACCAAAAAAATTAATTTGAGTTATTCCCTTATCTATTCAATCAAGAAATGGTGTACATATCTTTCTCCTATATTGAGTTCCTAAAATTTAGAAAATACTGAGGGAAGGGTGACACAAGAGACCATGTCAAAGACTTTTTATGTCATGTTAATAATTTTGCTACAATGAAAACTATCTAGTTAGATTATTCTCTCGTATCTTAGGTAGACAAGAACTAGAATGGTTTTACACCTTCTAAAAGGTTTCATCACACATTTTATTACATATTGGAGATGTTCATAAGAAACTTATCCTTTAGTAAGAAAAATGAAATCCCAATGTTATTTCTTTTCAACACTAAAAATGCAATGGTAAAATATTTCCTTTATTTTTGGAAAGGCTTAATCATTTACTTCCCATTCAAGATCCCTGAAAAATAATTAGTAAACATATTCATTCCTAATAACCAATATATATTATTTCACCTCCAAATTCATTGTGTTGACACCTTTGATAAGGTTATTGAAAAATTAACACAAATTTAAAAGGCTCTCATCACCAAAGGATTGATTAGAATTTCCAATAAAGACAATCAAGACAACATTCAACTTGAGAAACCAATGTTATTTAAAAAGAACAAAAATGTTGTCAATAACAAAGTTACAAACTCAAAAATATTAAAGAAATGTAAAACACACCACATATGATCATTCCTAGGGAAACCTAAAAAATAAGTGAAATGAAGGGAATATACACCCCTAGGTGAAACATTGGTCACCATATTCCACCAATTATAAAAGGATAACTTGATCGTTTTCCCACAAACAAATAAATTTGATAATGGAAAACCTAAACCTATTGTTATTGTAGGTTTTTATTATGTTGCATGGTTTTTCCTACACATGTATTTAGATTTCTTATGTGTCAATGGGATAGATGGGAGTTACACTTCTCCACCTTTTAGGTTGTGGTTACAATTCCCCACTTCCTATTTATACACCTCTTGTAAAAATATTTTTTATGCATTCTAAATACACTCTATATTTTGGCCCATGTTTTGTCCCTCTCTAAAAAAATTTACTCTCTTTATGCATTCATATTTTATTAGTGCTCAATCTTGTCCCACATTCTCACATGGTTTCAAAACTCATTCTTGTAACTAAGCACCATTATTTTTTTGTTTTTATTTTGAAATCTTGATTTTTTCAATATTTTTATAGCATTATCTTTGATATCTACGTATGATCTTATCTTGCATCTTTGAATGATGTGGAGAATAAGAAAAGAGTGAAGGAAATAGGTGGTTTTTAGTATATTATTACTTATATACATTCTCTAGATAAATAAACTACACCATTGAGTCTTGAACATGCCAAAATCCTGGGATCAATAGTAAACTCAAGTATTCTTTAAAGAATTTCAAATCTAGTATTTGTCGGGTTTTTATAGTTGTATACAAGCCATTTGATGAAATTTTATTATGTGCTAAAGTTCATTTTTTGGATTACCTAGATTTTCTAGAAAATTAGTGGGTTTTTTTCAATTTGAAATATGTGACAATTGCATTCATTATTGAAGTTATAAATTATATCTTCCCAAGTCTAGTTGTTGGTTGTTGTACTTTTCTAGATGATCATACTTGACCTCTTGTAATTATACTATTTGGATATAATATTTGGTTGCACCCTTGTGATAGACTTGTTGCTAGGTACTATATTTTTATTGGGTTTTTTACAACCTAATAAAATTAATAGATCTATGAATGCACTAAAATATGATTTAAGGTTTGTAATAGGGGGTTATTCTAATTGATTAACTTCCGACGTTTATCATGTGATATTATAACAACACATTAATACTTGTAAGTATTGATAATAATATGTTATTATATCAAAAAAACAATAAGAGAGATGCACTTAGTTTTATAGAGTAAAATAAGAGAGGTATGGTTGCATAGACTAGAGAAACTGGGATTATTGAACTTGTAGATGCTTCCTTTCTTAGACTATAGATGGAAAATGCCTTGATACACAATTGTATAGTTCTACAATCAATGTATGTATGGTCATGACCCTATTATATGGTTTTGAACCAGCTTAAAGTGAGGCTCAGTAACTTCCATTTCCCTTCACTTTCTAATAAATGTATGTCTTTTTCAAACCCCAAGTGTCACATAGTTGCAAAACCATCCAGATAATAAAAAACAAACTCAAACCCTAACCATGGGTAGAAGAGCATGGAAAATATTATTGTTTGGGTTGAAATGTAATTCATTCACTTATTACATCAAAAATTATATGAAGAGGCCTGAAACCATACATAATTCTCTAGTTATCATGACATCTCTATATGGATGCAACTAGTTAATAACTTGAACCACTTTGATAATAATTGGGATAATTTTTATCTTGTTAAGAAATTGAGTTGATATCTTTAAAATGCTTGGAAATGAGGGAATTTGAACTCCTAGACCTATTTGAGTGATTTATAACTATAGTATTGAATTCCCTAATGGATGTGCATAAAATTTGGTGAGATTTATAGAGTCTTGAGTTCCTTTGGTGTTATTATTTGTGATGATATCTCATAAAAGTGTCAAGTAACTAAATAAAGTTATATTAAGTTGTTTATATAGGGTTCCAAAGGTAATTTATTATTACAAGGCTGACCCGGGAGAAAGAAATGATCCAATAAATATAATTAAATTGAAATTAAATTCGGAGGATGTGTTAGTCTTGGAATCTATAGGTTGGCCACGAATGGATTCCACATCATGACTAGACCATATGGTTTTAGATAAGGGTGAAAATGCATGTAGTCTAAAATATGTATCATGATAAGAAGAGGTGAAATATTGGTTTTATGCATTTATATTTAGAATGTAATGACACATCAATGTGTAGAATTAAACAAGTTTTGATGTAGAGCCTATTAACCTCTTGAAAAAAATAATGTTATTTTCCACACCAAGACATTAAACCCTCCATAAAGGCTTCAAACAAGATAACTTCTTTGAATCAAGAATCTCAAAGTTAGTTAGATTTTTTATGTTTTAACCTAGTTTCTCTTACCCAAATCTTGATCATGTCACTAGACCATATGATAATCCAAATCAGCCATAAAAATGATGTAATTCAATCAATAGTATCAATCTTACCTATCTCTATAAAAAACCACCCTTAAGGCTTCTTAAGTCAATGGCTTCTAGTGAGTTCATAAATAGAGTAATCTAGAGAAATACATAACAAACTAATTTCACTTTATAGTACCCTTTTACCTTCTTTATGTGTTGTCCAAATTTTGTTTCTCAAAACTTTGTTTACACCTTCTTTCCCTCACTTCCTCCTCCATCCTAGTCTCTCAACACTCTACCAGCCTTACCTACACACTTCTTTTAAGATAAATTCTGATTCTAAGACTCAAGTTGCAAACCAAGCCCCATTTCCTTTGTAAAAATTCCCTTAAAATCACCTTTGTAGTTTCCTAATTAGTTCTATAAGCTTTAGGATAATACTATAGATACTCTGTCACAAATTTTATGGAATTGGAACCTTGTTAGGAGCTAAAAATTGTTAATTCTCTTGTGAAAATTCATCAATATTATTCCCTCCATGTTTGAGAGTCCAAATCACTGAAGATATCTTGTATCCAAAGAATTTCACTAAAACCACAGGTCTTCTTATCCTTTGTCTATAGGTCTGTAGGAAAATGTCATCAAAAAGAGGAGTTTTAAAGAACCTCAAACCTCATAGCTTATTGATTATGCTTTCTTAAGGTTAAAATGTGTTATTAACCAATTATCGGACTTTGAACTTGTCCTTAGTTCCTTAAAAATCAATTTTTATTCTTTTGTTGTGGGGGTTTCTAATAGATCCCGAAAATTGAAATATCATTAAAAATCCCTATAATCCACTTTAATGCTTATGTCTTATTTTGGTCTATTTCAAATTTATAATGCTTAATCACTTACCAGGTGAGGATTCCTTACTTATTTCCTTGTGATAATGGCTTGAAATTATCTTACCCTACCTCCCAAACAGAGTTTCTCAACTCTTAGGGTTTCTTGAGACAAACACGCTTTCTTCTCCAACTTTCAATACCCCTGATGATATATTATAGCATGAAAACATTCTAAAAATATTCAAAACTCCTTCAACTTTAATTCCTCTTCTAAAATTCGTTCAACTTACTTTCAAAATGTTGATGTGCACAAAGACTTTTCCCTGCTTCCTCAAGAAGGATTACAACTAACAATGAAAAAATGAAACATTTACATGCATGTAATGGATAATTTGTATTCAAACCTCCTTACCAACCTTGGATTTCTCTATCAACGAGGCTTAAAAATGTAACATACATTCAATCTCTTAACTAAACACTCTCACTCATTGTTGAAAATCTTTAAATTGCATGAATTCAAAATAGCTATCACACACTATTTTTCCGATTTCCACATAATACAACAAGAAACCTCTAAAATAATTGTAAATTATCTGAAAACCAAATATTCTTACCATTCAAATTCTTTCTCAGTTGCATGCACTCACTTCCATAATCCACACAATGTACAAACTCTTGAAAGTTGTTACAAAAATATACACACAAGAACTTTTCCCTTCAAAACTTGCTCGAGAGATTTACTTGGATTCTCATTTGAATCTGAATGAGGAAAAATTAGTTATAATACAATATAGATACTCTTCTAAAAAAAATTCCATCTAAGAAGCCACTTAAAACCCTAAGGTCATATCATTGGCTCTTATTACAACATTAAGATTTTGAGTTAGAACCCCAAAAACATAACACTCAACACTTTTTAAGCCTCCTAAACCTCCATAAGTCTTATTTCATAATTGACATACCCTATATGAACTATAGAATTATTTAAAACTCCTCACCCAAGCCAAAATATCCTTCAAATTTCAAATTTCTACTTTTGGAGGGAAACTAACAAACTCAAATTGTGAAGGTCTTATAAAAAAACTTACCTAGATGACCCTATATTACCTTCTAAACATATAAATATACTAGGAGAGAAAAAAATTTGATGTGATAAACCCTTTATATAAGCTAGGAGTGATTTTGTTGCATCATCCTCCCAAGAGAAAATGAAATTTTCCCATACTTTGTGTTGGCCTTCTTTTTATCTTCTTTATTTCTCTATTTCTAGTAGAAGATGATCCTCTGAAAGTTTCCCTTGACTGAATTCTAACAATACTTCACCTTTATAAACTATACTTTGTCTTCTATAAATTGGTTCAATTTTGAAATATTCAAATTTTTATCAAGATATCACTTTTAGGATGGTATGTTCTATTTTCCATCTAATACTTTAGTATGTATTCTTGATTAATGGTTATACATGATGTCTTCTCACCCTTCATGGCTATTAAACTGAACTTTTCATCTTCCTATTTTCCTTTTTGAATCATCTTCTTTACAAGATCATTAAATACTAGCTTTTGTTGACAAGAATCACCTTCCTTTAGTTTCTCTTCCCTCATCTAAGTTGTTGCATCTGGTTTGTCTCTCTCAACTAGTTTGTCTTGGGTTTCTCTAGATATGCATGTTATTATCTTCTAGGACTATTTTAGCACACCTCTCATCACCTATTTATTTATTCCCAATGTCTAATTGCTTCCTCTCTTCACCATGATTTGTTGTTTGCTCAAATTTTCTCAAATTTATTTCTCTTATGAGCTCATCTTGGTCTCTATCTTCTTTGAGATCTATAAAACCTCCTTTATTTTCATCTAATTTTCTCACTTGCTCTTATAAGTTGTCTTAATTTTTCCATGTCCTCTCTAAATTCTTCATTCTTATTTTCATTTGATCCTCAACTTCATCCATTTCAACTATACCTGCAAAACCAATTCTAAAAGAAATATTAGTTTCAAAAATAACAGGCTTGCATGCCTCATCTTTCATCCTCATGACCTGATTTTCCTCATCTTCTCTCTTGACTTCTTTACACAACCAATTCACTTTATCTTACTTTATCTCTCTTACCTTATGACCTATATAAAAAAATTAACTAATTCTATATAATCTACACCTTCTTGTTTACCTATAAGCACCTTATCATGTGCTTCCTCTCTCTTTCTATGATCTCTTTCTTGTCTCACTTCACCATCTTCATCTTGTTTGTCCTCTTCTTGTCTTAAGATCATCTCAATATCTCTACGAACCTGATATCCATTACCATAAAAACCTTTGTTCAAATAATTCTTATTGGGCTTAGCATACCTAAATAGTGTTCTCCTTCATGCTTTTTTAGTCTCTACTAAAAATTCCTTAATTTCCATCATCATCACTAGTCTTGTTTGTTGTTGTTGTTCTCCTTTAATAGGTAAACATGTATGTCTTGCTTTATTTGTTACAATAGTGTATGTATTATTCTTCCCATAATGCACTTATTTCCTATCATAATACAACATTCTATCTAACAAAACTTGAAAAACATTCAAAGGAACTAAATCACATAACACTAATTTGATTCAAAAGGATCCACACATCAATTTTTCACCTATCTTGTCAAAATTGCTTCTTGGTGTTCTTATGAGCAATGCTCTTTCTTGGTTCATGGTTATGGACATAAAATCATACCTATAATAATTTTTAAAATTCTTCAAGGTACCTTTAGGACCAATATGGTGTGTGTAAAATTTTATAACCCAACTCCTTATACATTTCTCATAATCCTTATTTTTCACTTTCCCAACTCTCTAGCTCTTCTAGCCCTGTCTCTAAACACTTTCAGGGAATATGTTTCATTATAAATGGATTCAAGAAAAAAATGATATATTATACCACCCATTTTTCCTTATCAACTTTGTGCACAGCTTTCACTATGGGTTCCTTTTGAAAAAGTTCATAAAGAATCAAAATTTTAGTTTCTATTAGGTCCTTTAGCACTATGACAGTCACCAAGATTCGACTACTAGATTTTTCAAGATCCTAATGGTTTCTTTTTCCATTAAAATCACTTAACACGATTTAAATGCAATCCCTAGTTAATATTTATGGTTTTTCAGGTCTTACTTTGAGCTACAAAAGTCTCTAATGCACATTCTAGGCATAAACCATAAGAAGAGTTTCCAAGCAACCCGAGAGAACTTTTAAAACTTATATAATGGTCAAATTTTGGTCCCATGGATCCGATTCTATCTAAAGGTCCAAACGCATTTGAAAAACATGTCTAGGTTATCAGTGGGGTTTCAACCAAGCCTCATTCTATGGAAAATGTTTATTCTTCCACTGTATTGTCTTGTAGGGACAGGTCAAAACTTCAAAACCATCAACCTTCATAAGACACACACAAAATTTCATTTTATGCATTTTTTCTCTATACTAAGACACTCTCCAACTTACTTTTACAAGAAACTACAAAATTTCTACCTCACCATGCATTTTCATAATAAGCAAACAAATACTCACCCAACTATAGTAATTTAACACAGTTTGATTTCTTTTAGTTTTCAAGTTTCTAATGTAAGTAACAAGCATTCAATATTAAGTATCACACCACTCACCTCTATATCATGATGATTATCAAAATAAGAATTTACCACAAGGATTTCAAGATACTTTAACCCAAAAAATTTCCAAACATATTTTTACAGTCTTAAGTATGAGCATTCTTGTCGAAACAAGGGATTGTCTTCAACATTAGATTTAAACCGAAACAGTCCTTTCATAGAGTTTCTTATATTGCAATGATTAAATTCAATCCTCTCCTACTACAGAGAGATAAAATAGCATGCATGCATAAATACTTAATTTCTTATTCAAAAATATATTTTCCTTAAATTAGACTATATATTTAATACAAAATCTCATATTCCTTTCATTCTTGCTCTTTTCCAACCTCGAGGAATTCTCTCCTTCCTCTCTCTTTCCTCATCTACAAGGATAACTACTCTTTTTCTCAAATCAAATATTCCTTTTAATCTCATCCACCATTACAATTGACCTCAACTACCCTTTTACATGACTCATACACTCTTACATGGCCAAGATAGGAATCTCACATATATTTTTTATATTTAGTAAAAGATGGTTTTCGTAGGGACCCTACCTTATTACAACAAGGTTCATCAGTCCCAAATATGTCTATAAATATCTCAAGAAACCAAATAATACCAAATTTCAAAAAATAGTTGGTGAAGGAGAATAAACCAACACAGAACCAACACAAAAATAGTGTAGAACCAACAAAACACCTGCGTGAAATCGATAGAAATCAAAATAACCCCACAAGCCAAGAAAGAAACACAAAGCAAGTGAAAAAAATACAGACCTCAAAAATGCTACAAGCACACCCGAAGGAACATCAGTTTTTCTCTTTTCATTTTTCGCTATTAATGATGGTTAAGATCTCTGGAGGAGTGTTGTCAATCCCTATCCAATTTTGAAGCTTATCGATTTCACTCTAATATTTGCACACAAATCAACAACCTTATTTCCTTCTCTAAAGGTGTGAGAGATTTCATAACTTGAGAAGTTCTTTAGGATGAGGATGGAGTCTTCAATGATTTTGTTGATTGTCTAACTTGGGGAGGATTTTCTTTGTAAATAGTTCAGAATGTTCATGGAATCCCCTTCAACCCAAAGGTTAGAAATATTCAAAGAGTTGGAAAGTTGAATTCCCCATGAAGCTATTAAGGCCTCTGCATAATGATTATTTTGAATACCCATATTGCCAGTGTTGGCCACAATGAGATCACCTTTATCATTTCTAATGACTCCTCCTCCCCATCTCTTCTTGAGTTACCTTTGGCCACCCCATCAAAATTTAAATTGTGTCAACCTTCTCGGAGTATGTTTGCAGATAGTCTCATTTCTAACAATTTTATCCCTCTATTTCTTAGGATCTTGGTCGAGCTGTAAATGCCATTTGTTAATAAATTTGATGTTTGAATCCTTTAGGCTACCTTTTCTACATTTAATGGAAGTTTTTAAATTCTCAGTAATCAACCTAATCAGATGTTTGAAGAAAATTTCCACCTTTAACATTTTTTCTTCAAAAATTATCTTATTCCTCTCTTTCCATATAGCCCAAACTATGTGGGGAAGGGTGAGATCCCATAAAATTCTAAATGAGACATTTTTGTATGATAATACAAGTTCTCTTTTAGGTCTTGCACTGAGTTGGGGTGGACCCATTCTAATACAATTTTATCAAGAATGAGACCCTAAAGAGTGCAAGTGGAATTCCAATGTATGAAGATGAGATCAACAGTTTCTTCTTCCTCTTTGCAAAAGGATGCACTGTTGATAAGAATATATCCTTTCTTTCTCAGGTTTTCAACTATGAGGATCTTATCTCACATACTATTTTAACTCTTTAATGACTTATACATAACTCTAGAACTCTTTACCCCATTTCTGACTCACCTTCACATCCTTGAAACGCATTTGAATCTTTTACATGCTTTATACTTTTGAACTACAATTTTGGAGGAAAACATAAATTCAAAATTTCAAGCTTTAGAACTCCACCTCACATTTTCTCTTGCATCCTAACCTCTCCTCATGACTTCCATAACCATGTTTAGATGAAATTTTGAATTTTTTTATGTCCTTTTATGATGCCCCTACATCATACTCCCAAGGTGTAAAACAATAGTCCATGTACTTCTTACTTGCATAGTCATGTCTTCATCTGATTCTTCATCATATTTTCTTTTCCTTGGTCTTCTTTCTTCACTCTCATTGTCTTTATGTGCTCATTGTCCACCTAGGTCCCATATCTTACTCTTTGTCCTTGAATTTTCTTTAACATTGCTTCCTTATTTCTTGAGTTCCATTTCCATATTCATCATTCTCAAGCTCTCATTATTTATACCTATAAAAATAAACACAATAACATAAAATATACATTCATCTTCATTATTCATGACTCTCTTCATCTCTCAGTATAGATTCTATCCATCATGTTCTCATCACTTTCCTTTCATTTTCTTTCTTAATTTCTTATTCATTCATCTTATTCACCATGTCAAATTTCTCTAAGTTTGTATTAGCACCTTCCTTGCTTTCATTTAGCTCATTACATGCCCAAGAAACCATCTCTCTCAATTATACATGCACTTTTTTTTTCCTTCATCCATCACATCCAACAATTACTACAAAATATCATCAACCTCATCCATGAAAGACTCATTACATCCTTGTTTGTCATCATGATTATCCATTTCTTGCTTTTAAAATGCACTAATGGATTCATTTTCTACAATTTCAAGTAACTCATCGAAGGTAACATCAATATCAACCAATAAACAATCAAATTTGCTCACCTTGTTTTCATATTTTGCATTCATCCCTTCTTTAACTTTTGAAATCTTCTTTTCTTCTATAATTTTATCATCCAACTTATTAATTCTCTTTCAAAACTTCATTGATATTCTCCTCTCCAATTTTGAGAGTCCAAATCACTTTAGAGATCTTGTATCCAAATAATTACACTAAATCCTTGTCTTTTAATCTTCCTTCTACATGCTTGTGGGTAACTATCGGAAAAAAGAGGATTTTTAAATAGCTTTAAACCTCATAAGTTATTGATTATTATTTATCAAGGTGGAAATTTTTATCTACAAATTATCGACTTTGAAATTATCCTTAGTTCCTTAAAAATAAATTTCTTCTTCTTCATTTTGAGGGTTTTTAATAGAGCCTCGAGAATGAAAATATCATAACAAAAATCCCTATAATCAACTTTAAGGATTCATGTGTCTTCCTTAGGTCTATATCAACATTCTAAAGCTTAAGCACTTACCACTAAGGCTTCCTTACCTCTTTCTCTCGTGAGAATGTCTTCCTTACCTCTTTCTCTTAATCACTCTTTCTCAACTCTTAATCACTTACCACTCTTTCTCAACTCTTAGGGTTTCTTGAGCCAAACATGGTTTCTTCTCCCGTTGGAAATACCCCTAAAGATATATTAGAGCATGAACACCTTATAAAATTGTTAAAAGCTCCTTTAACTTGAATTCCTCTTCTAAAACATGTATAAATTATTGTCAAAATGTTGACTATTCACAAAGACTCTACCCAGAATCCTCAAGAAGGATTAAAAATAAAAATGACAAAACAAAACATTTACATGCATGTAATGGATTCTTTTTATTCAAACCTCCTTACCAAACTTGGATGTATCTATCAATGAGGCTTACAAACCGTAACATACATTCGAGATCTTAACTAAACACTCTCACTCATTTTTAACAATCTTCAAATTACGTGAATTCAAATTGGCTATTATAGACTCTTAATTTGATTCCCACACAATACAAGGAACCTCTCAAATCACTATAAATTCTCATAAAACCAAATATTCTTACCATTTAAATTATTTCTCGATTACATGCACTCACTTTAATAATCCACACAATTCACAAACTCTTGAAAGTTTTTACAAAAATATACGCACAAGAACTTTTCCCTTCAAAACTTGCTCGAGATTTCATTGGATTCTCATTCAAATGGAATGAAGAGAAATTAGGATATGATTTTCTCTTATTATAAAATTGATATTTTGAGTTAGAATCCTCAAAACCTAACACTTAACACTTATTAAGCCTCCTAGACCTCCATAGGTCTTATTTCATACTAGACATACCATAAATGACCTATATAATACCTTAAAACTCCTAACCCAAGCTGAAATAGCCTTCAAATTTCAAAATTCTAGTTTTGAAGGGAAATTGACAAACTTGAATTGTGAAGGTATTATACAAAACCAACTTACCTAGATGAACCTATATGACCTTATAAACCTATCAATATACTAGTAAAGCCAAAATTTGATGTGATCAACCCCATGTATACAATCTAGGAGTGATGTTCTTGCATCAATTTTAAAGAGAGACAATAATATATACTAATATGGGATATAATGTAGATATTTTCTTAGCAAAGGAGAATTGTCACAACTAAAAATATTAAATGGTAAATTACCAAAATTGATTGTCTACATTAACCCCTTTAACTATGACATGAAAATTACATACTTAAAGGAAAAGATACCTGAGTGTGCAAACACACTTTGTATTTGTTAATTTTTTTGTCCATATGTGTTGGTGTTGGCATGCCCCATGGTGAAACCTACAACACATATTGTAGTCAATTTCCATAATAGAAATTGAATTGTAACTCAAATATAAATGTAGAATTTAATTTTTACAAAGCAAGATAAAGAGATACAAAACATGGAAGGAAAACACATGTTTGTTCTATGGGGAGAAAATATCAATCTTTTATTATACTTAAATATTCAAATTATATTGTTGAACATGTTCAGTGATTAGGGTGATCAATATCCAATCATGCTAAAGTAAAAAAATAATTATTAGGTAGATAAAACCTAAACCAAATGGAAGATATAGAGAGAATAAGAAAGAGAGGTACCGAAGCACCTTGTGAAGGAATATGACCATCTATCAATGTTTTTAATAACATTGATATCTTCCCCTTTGAATGATTAATAGGATAGGAAGGACTACCTATGAATAAATTAACCACTTTAATACCTTCCATAACCCCATGGACCACACAAATGCAGATGAATCTATGCCTATTTTTGTACATATAGACAAGTATAAAATAAATTGGGTGTCCCCATGCCCTCCACATGTGTTACATAGCTAACTACGAGTGTGTAATACATTGAGATGATGATGGAGAAGAAGACCCATACCCCTAAAATCTTATATTTACAACTAAAACTGGGTATTGAACTGGAGAAGCAGTGAAATATTCATGCCCCTATAAAATGATCTAAACTATGTCAATTGAGTTTGAAAGTATGTCAAAAATATACATTTATAAGTAGAAACATGAAACTATAGAAAATCTACTCTAACTTCCTTGAGGGAAGAAACATGTGGGAGGTTTAAGAGAATTTGTATGGTCCCGACTATTTTATATGGTTTTGAAACTTTGTAATTTTTTCCCAAAAAAGATATTTTTAGATATTTTTGAGGACCTATGCCCAATGAAAACTTGAATTGTACTTAAACTTATAAATATGTCTATAGGTGTATAATATACCTTAATTAATTCCCCCTCTTTGAGGCATGTGTGATAAATAATTCAAGCATGTAGCTCAAGAGAAAATATGTGTATCTCTATCGAAATTATAATAATATGTGTAGGAACAAAGAAGGATGTAGTGGTGGGCATTGATTATATCCAATTCCTATAAAGGTTATGTGCATAGTGGAGACCATAACGCTCAAAGAAACAAACAATGATAAAAAAATCAATAACAATAGTAGTAGTGGAAACTCATGTGTAATAGAAAAAGAATAGAGACAATTTTAGTCAAGTGAAAAAAAGTAATAGTATGTATAAAAGAGTCACATCAAGGCATAAAGACGCAAACATGGGACACTTCCATTTTCACAATACAATAAAGAAACTTAGGTTATATATAAGAGATGAAATTTCACACAAGAAACGAATAAATCCACAAAACATGGGACACCCACGGTGTCACAAGAAAATCAAGGCACTCAAGTCACATATAATGAAGTAGAAAAGTAGTAACACAAACAAGTAGCAAACATGTATACCAAACAATGATGTCAAATAGTGATAAAAATGGAAAGTAGTAAAGAATCACATAAATTAATATATTTCATCACCGCATAAGACATGTATTAGTTTTTAGCTCAAAAGATAGCATGTACACAATATATGTAATCAAGTGTAATGAGGAAGTAGAAATGAAATATACTGAAATAATAACACATGTATATAATGTATAAGAGATGCCCGAGATGATCCCGTATCTATGAAGGTATAGGTTATTCCATGTCATCGTGTAATAATCTATTTGTTTCCTACATCAAGATCAATATACCTCATGAATTCATGTGTGTAAAGAGTATATAGAAAAGATATGTTATCTATCAAACCATAGTGATAAACAACATATGTAATATAAAGTGCTAACAATTCAAATATTTGAATGTTTTTTGGTATTTTTTATTTTTCTATGTACATGGAGATGGATAACACAAAATATACTCATTAAGATCCTCATTATGAGGTAAATATGATCTTGAAGAAAAGGGAGGCTTAGGCCTCAAAATTTCCAAATAATGATGCTCATGTGTGAGTGGTGCAAAAGTGATAATATGTGACATAGAAGTGTTGATAGGAGAAATAGGTGGACTAGTTCCATTAGAAGTAGTGTGTGATGAAAAATATCTACAAAGAGGACTAGAGGAGGAGATCCACTAGAGATATCATATGCACTAGAATACATATGAGGAATCCTAAGAGGGTGGGAACCATTAGAGATAACATGTGCTCTAAAATACGTATGAGGAATCCTAAGAAAGTAAGAGCCACTAGAGATATCCTATGAAGTAGAAGGAATTTTGGAGACCTAGATGTAGGATTGGAAACTATAGAAGGGTGACTAGGCAACCTTGGAAGAGGACCCTCGAATAAAATACCTTGAACTAGGAAAAACAATTGTTGGTGAATAAAATTGACACAATAGTGTAAGATAGATGGAATAGACCTATGAGCATGTAACCAAGGAAGAAATAAATGTATGTCACCTAAGATAAGAGTAGAGGATACTAGAACTGGGACCTATGTAGTAACAAATCCAATAATAATATATAGAATAATATTCTAAATTCATGATTAGAATCATGTGTGACCTATGCTTTAGTATAGAAAAGGGAATAAAGTAGCTTAAAAGTACATAAACTATTTTTGTTATGTTGACCGAGAAAAAACATTGTGTATATGTAATTGATTAATAGATACAAAAATATACAAAAATATTTGAGATAAGAGTGTCATACATATCATAGTGATCAAAATTAATAACCATTAAAAAGAATATGGCATGGGAAAGACAGTGCCAATCATTACATCTAATGGGTGATCATAAGAAGGTAGAGGTGGTACTTGCATGATGACTATTGTGCACATCCAAAGAGAATTTATCGGTGTTATGATTAAGATTAGATCATTGAAGATATTAAGATTTGCATTATCAATAGTAGGATTAGAGAATTCAATGGGCTCATCCCATTTAATTACATTTGTATCAATAATATATTGTATAGCATGATGAATCTTGATACATCGATCAAAGAGGTGACCAATACATATATGATATTTTTAATGATAATTAACATTGAAACTATTACCATGAGGCTTACTTGCATCAATCTCAAGTAGGGGAGGGAGAGATAAGAGATTGCACTCAATTAATGTTTTATGCATGATATGTGGAGCACAAGATAAATGCGTAAATCATCTTCACAAAGTTTATAATTATATCTTAGTAGGTTGAGATATGTCATTAACAATGTCTTTAGTAGTATCCTTATTGTCATTATTCTTTCCTTTGAATGTAAATTTTCTTAGTAATTTTGTATTAGATGTAGTAGAAGTGTTAGAAATGCACTTAATATTATTTATATATAGTATATTGGCTTCATGTTCTTTCATTGTATGACATAGATGATCAAATGAGGGAAACTTATCAAATATAATTAATTCTTGTAAAAGAGAAAGCGAAATTTGTGTAAATAGATCTTGAAGTTTTTATCAACCAGAATATTTTTCATTTTAGTAAGCATATTCTTGTATCATAAAACATAATCACTGATTGTCTCACTATACCCTTGTCATATTTTAGACATTTTCTTAAAAATTCCTCTTTTCACCGCCACACAAACCAAACTTAAAAATAAAAATCCTTCGTGATTATTTTTGGAACTCAGGATAAGAAACCATTTACACGAGTGATTCCCTCTCTTGTCATAATTAAAACAAACCCTACACAATTTACCCAAGATCCCAGTAATCTTTCCCATTAAATCTTAATAATTCAAGGCTCTATTTCTAGTCTTGTCCCGACTCAAGTAATGATTTTTGTGTCACCATATTATTTTTCTAATTTGGTTTGAACTATAGGATCAATATCAATAAGATTATAAATCAAATTCATGCCCTCACTCATGACCCCTTTATTGGAAAAATGATCTGCAATGTAATGTTGTTAGCTTCCCTATATTTTTTTGAAATTAATTACTTCAAAACTAACTACCATGTCCTTAATGCTAGCAATGGAGTCATGAATAGAGATGGAGGTAGTACCCTTATTCAAAATTTTATTTATGATATTAAGAGAGTCACCTTCGACCTCCAACCTTTGAAAGTTTTTATGAACAGCAATAGTGACTCCCCATAAGGTAGAAGCAGCCTCATCAATGTGGTTGGATTTAATCCCCAGATTGCAAAAATAGCCCAAAATGAATTTTCCATTATGATCTCTGAAGACCCCCACAACCTACTTTCCTAGGGTTCATTTTAGAATCCCTATCAAAATTTAGTTTGACCCAATCCTTCCTAGGATTTTCCCATCCTTTCAATCTTGGATTCAACTTAGGAGGCTTAACTTGGGCTTTCACTAACCCCCAATTTTGGATATTTTTCTTTCAGTCTCAATAATGGTTTTCTTATTGTTTTGAATAATAGAAAAGTTAGCATTAATGGAGTTGTAACATTGAGCTACAATTATCTTCTCCACCTCCTTCTTGCCCTTAAATATTCTCATGTTCCTCTCCTTCAATATTTCCCAATAGAGGTGCATGAGGGTGAGAATCCACAAGTGTTTCAGACCCTGACTTCTAAAAGGACAGTACCATTGATTCCATAGCAATTTTAGAGAAGAGGAAAAATCCAATTTATCTTAAAAATATTTAGTAAAGTATTTCTGACCTTTACGGAAAATATCATTCAAGAAACAAGTGAGAAGAGTCTTCAACCTCCTTTTCACATAGCACACACCTATTAACCATATGGAAATTCCTTTTATTGAGGTTGGCCACTGTTAGAATTTTGTCATGTAATACCAGCAACCAAAACATATTGACTTCAGGAATGACTTCCTTTATCCACACACTTTCCCATTTAAAACTTCCAGGATCAATCTCATTTTCAAACTAATTATTATAGGCAATTTTAACCAAAAAAATACCATTAACTTTCATTGACCACTAAATACTATCTGGTTCATTTCTCTTGGCCACTATAACTCCACTCATCTAGTTTTTAAGAGAAATAACCTCATTTCTGATAAGACCCTCAATCTAAATGTTTTTCATAAACTATACGAGATCCTCCTGAGTAAAATATTTCTAAACATTTATTCCATATTTCTCATAGGTAACCTTATGGAGATTGAGAAAGGATTCTTTGAGAGGATACTCACCCAACCATTTGTCTTCCCAAAATTTAATAGTGTACCCATCACCAATTTTCCACTTGCATCCTCCACTGATAATGTGTTTAGCCCAGTTAATAGATTTCCAGAAGGTAGATCCTTCAAAATCAGCAATACTAAAGCACCACTCAACAACACTAAGGTTTTTCAAATATTTATTCCTAATAATAGAGGTCCAAACACTCACTTCCTTGACAAGTCTCCACGCCATTTTGGAAAGGAGTGATTTGTTCATCTTTTCCCAGTCTCTTATACCAAGACCGCCTAACTTATTAGGCTTACAAATCTTCTCCCAAGAAATGAGAGGTATTTTAGATTTATCTTCTAACCCACTCCATAAAAACCTCTTTTGAATACTTTCCAACTTACTAGCAATTGCTCTAGGAATTCTGTAAATGGACATGGTATAAACATGAATATTTTGAATAGAACATTTTAGGAGGGTAGCCTTACCAGCTTGAGAAAGAAGGGATCCCTTCTTGCCATTCAATTTTCTGAGAAATATGTCAATAAGTTCCAATTAGAGTTTTTGGGCCTTTTAGTCCCAATAAGCATCCCTAGATACCTTGTGGGAAAGGTTTTTATTTCACACCCAAGGATGTATGATATATTCAAACATCTCTCCTCCCAAATCATGGGATACCAATTTCATTAAACTAGAGGACATGGAGGTGTTCGAAAGAATGGGGATGGCCCCTTTCCTGAATATTTTTAAAGGTCATAATTTGCATCTTAGCAAAGAGTCCGGGGTTTCCTGGGAGCCTGCGAAGAAGTGGATTGATGGCGGTGTGGTCTTTCGTAGTGTTAATATTGATTTTTTAATCAACACGGTGGCATATGTCATGGGTATGGTGGAAGGGTGTGAAATTTACAAACCCAAGAAGGATTTTTGGAAGAGTTAAAATTCTACTTGCAAGGTAAGGAAAAACTTACTAATCACTTTGTTGCATACTTAAGGGATTATTTTCCCTTCCCTTTCAAATATATTGCACTAAATTTGATTCATTTTGTCACGTTAGAAGGTCTCCATAAATGTATATTTGCATACCATCTGCTATGTTAAATTATCTTAGGCACAAGCATAGCTACAGATTCTCATATTATATGTTGTGTTCACTATGTGCTTCTATGGATCAATTTAAAAAACGTAAATTCACTATGACCTTACACTAAGGGCTTATTATAGCTATTTTGAGAAGATCTGTAATGGATATGGAAAAAAAAGGTTAAGAGTGTGAGTGTGTTGTCAAAATATTTGGAAGAATTTATGGTAGATGATGAATCCATCTTGGAGGAAGAGGAATCTAGTGAACCCCCTCTTTGAGTGATGGGGAAGAGAAAAATGTTGAATAGGTTGAATCGGTTAAGGTTCTCTGAGACCTTAAGAAAAATATGTTAAGGAGATGGATGTAAAAGTGGTTGAGAAAGGTGAGACTATCTAGCAGGAGAAACATGTCATTGACAAACTCTAGGGAAATACTCAAGTTGAAGATCAGGGTGATGAGAAGGGAGAAGTTTTGGCCAAGATTATAGCTGACCTTGAAGATGTGAAGAATTATACTCACATCACTAAAAATAATATTCAATTCATCCTCAATGATTGGCATGCCATAAAACTGAAAGTGGAGGGTTTAACCTAGGTTCTGCGTGGTGGTTGTATTGAGATTCTAAAACAAAAATGTAAGGTCTTGAAAAATGATGTGGATCTATTAAAGGTTTTGTTTCAGCGGTTCTTCGAGAGGATCATTCTAAATGTCAAGAATGCTATTCAACATCTCTAAACTTTGGGATAGGAAAACGCTTATAGATAGTGTGAGGATCAAGAATCTAAGAAAAGAATGAGAGGACTTTATGAGGCAGATCTCATCAGTCTGGGCACTAACATTGAAGATTTATTAAAGGAATGGGCCACTTTTCTGGTCAACTACAAGAATAAGTATGAATGGTGGATGTTTCTTGTTTGTTTTTTTGGATGTTAGTTTCATTATTGTTGTTAGTTTACTGGATGTTGGTTTTTGTCTTGTTTTGTTATACCTATATGTTTTATTGATCATTATTATCCTAAATATTTTCACTTAATGATATTTTCTTAATGTATGGGGTAGGAGATCCCCTCAAACCTCTTTTACCTATAATCAAAATAGATATTTTAGACATTTTATTATAATAAAATTTGTCCCTAATATTGATATAAAATTACACAAGGTTTTTTTTTCAAAGTGGTACAAGACCATATAGATTGTGTGGGGACATCATGGAACTAACAAGGGTCATTATAATCCTCTCCATTTAATTTAATAATTTATCAATCTAGGGTTGGTTTCCAAAGGCTATCTGCATAAGGAATCAAAATATTATTTGACTAACATTTATTTTCTAATGAATGTAATAAATATAGTCTAATCAAACTTACTAAAAATTTAAAAAAATCCCAAAAAGAAATCTAAATTAAGTTTAATCTAAGTTCTGAAATTAAAATTTATAATTGAAATCACATTAAATAAACCTAAGCATATGTTATTTTATTGATTCAATTAGTCCCGCATGTTATCAATTAAACATACACATTAAAATAAAAAATTAATTAAAGAAAACATATAATGAAAATTCTCATAATGAAAACATAAATGTAGTCTTATTTTCCCACTCAAAACCCTAGGCACATTGGCACTTCATCCAAATGAATCTGAACACTCACCCAAAGCACACAAAGGTACCAGTCCCTCTTTGTTACTGTCTTACCAGGGTGCTAGCATGCATATTCATAATAACCACTATCAAGGTACATATCTCATCATAATAACCAGATCTCAATTTGGAAACACACATAATAAGGAAAATGTATGGATCACATAAGAATTAATAACATATTCACCATACAATAACCATGAATAAAGACATCAAAAATCAATATCCATCCATAATGATCCATTATATTAAATCATGACAAACCAATAGTTGAATACATTACCAAACTCTCATAAGGTCATGCGTGCAAAATCATACCAGCAGCATAACTCTATTACATACAAGTGATACCAAAACTATGTTAACTAATACATATATGTGGGTGGGGAATTTCCCTTCACCGCTCATGCACTCTCAAAATAGGTTGCATGCTCAAAATATCCATGCTCCCTTTACAAAGATAACTAAATAAGCATGCAAGATTCACCTAATAATAGATTATCTATAATTAAATCCAGATCCAATCCTATTATTAGCTCTACCATTGCATGTCTCTTGATCTTCCACTTGCTCCAAAAATATATTTTCCTTCACTAAGAAGTCTTCTTGTTCTTATCCTTATGTGCTCTGCACTCCATCCTATTTTTATCCCATGTATGTCAAAATGGCTAAGTGTCAAAATCTGTCCTTCTCAAGTGTGAAACCTCGGGAAAAAATCATCAACCTTCCATGCCTATCTATGCACCCACTTCTTCTATGCCACTATCATATGCACCTTTGATACATAGGTAATATTTTACCAAGAAAACATTACCCCACACTAATGTCATTGCCACCCCAAAAATGGGTACTCATACCTTATCTCTCTAAAGAATAAAGAATAACAAAGTAAAGAATGATTGTACAAAAATGAAAGGATGTAAGAATACTTCAATAACCTAGGCACCTTTATTCTTCTACAGGCAACAAAAGTTCAAGGTACTCATTCTTAATGTCCACTTCTAACTCATTCCAATCATCAAGTCCCTTCTTCACCTTAGTAGGAATGTCACCAAGCACAACATCCATTTCATCCATTGTCATATCATTTCCCTTGTGCTTCATTACTCTAAGAACATTCACCAAACCTGAAGTCATGCCATCCATCACATCAATTCTTTGTGCTATAAGTTTCAAGGTTCTTTTATTTTCTCCTTGTGAGGATCCCGAGTTGTTGTGAGTGCATCACGCTTCTCTGCTAGTAATGTCATCCTCTCCTCACATCCCAGAGTCTCATTTTTCTTTGTGATAAGGACCTCATTCTCTTCAACTAATGTCCTTGTTTTAATGATCAGCTCTAGATCTTCACACATATTTAGTGCCAATTCTACCTTCTTTAATTCTTCCTTAATGGTTTACAAGTAGGGCATCATATTCAACTATCTTGCGTGTTATTTTTTTCTTTACTCTATCTTTTTCAACTGCATCCTCTTTCTCTTTCTTTGTAGCTATTTCTTCTACACTTTGGCCATGCATATTGGCTCCCTTATCTAACAGCAAGTGCAATAAAGTTTTTAAATAATGCAGGGCTGATGGAAATTTTCATTTACATGTTTCTCATATTGTGGTTGTGCCTCCTCTCCAATCTCCTTGGCCATCTCAAGGAAAGTCTCTGCTCTATTTTCTACTCTCTTCTTTTCTTTCTTCAAGCCCTCTAGTTCCTCTTGTCCTTTTTATCCTCCAGAAAATTTCTCAAGGTAGTCACCTTATCAACATTCTAGCACGCAACCTCGGTAGTTATCTTCATGATATCATTTATCACCTACTCATTAGAGAACTTTGTGGGCTTGATTGTCACATGTTTAGAATGCAGAGCCTTCTTCATTCATCTGGTGGCATATGACTCCTCACACACATAAAAATCAGTCTCATCCATGTGATTCTACATATTCCATGACAATTGTTTCCTTTTGTGCATGTTTTCCATCTTAGGGTCCATTAGCTCCCATCCATATAATTATTCCAGGGAAAGAGTGCTCTGGAACCTTACATGAATAATATTTTTAGGGTCACTGATGTACCCTAACTCAGGTGTTTGTACCATATCCTCCTAATTCTTCCCACTAGCATGCTCATATATATGCTCTTATGCTTCAATACCTTCTTTATTCTCTTCTCCAACTCCAGTGTCAGGGCCACCAGTCGGCTGCTCAACATTGTCTTCCAATTTTTTCTCCCCTAGTGTGGCTTTCTTCTTCATGCTCCTGTACACTCATGATGTGGATTTCTATTTTAAGATGTGGTTGTTTAGTGTTGATCCCTTCATATTTTCAAACTTAAATGCTATACATGGAGACATCCTAGCACGTGGACTTGTCTGGTGACCCCTACTCATCACTGTCTTTCACGGGAACATACTTGCACCTTCTTATTTTCTCTTCTTTGGCCTTCTTCATAGGTGTTACATGTGGTGACCTCTTCATAGGCTGTGAATAATCAATGCCTACATCTACATTCTTTCACCCCCTGTATAGTTTTCTTCTTCCATGATCTAGCATAGTATCGTCTTCTTTCACTTCTTCTTCTCTCTCGAGGACATTTTGTAAGTCCTCATTTTCCTTCCTTAGGGGTGTATCCTCAAGTTTTCTCTTCATGCCTAGAGTATGTTTGTTCTTCGAGAGAACACAGGATTGAAACATCCTTGCCCGAGTAATGTACTTTCCATCCTTGAACCTCGGCCTCAGATACACATACACGCACGTGGGGAGGAAGATTGCAGAAATTACACTGAAAAAGAAAAAGAGGTGAGATGGCTCAAGTATAATGAAGTGCATGAAAGGGAGTTGGATAGACAATGTGAGGTTGTAAGATTGATAGATTTATGGATGTAGCCATTGTGGAGAAGTGAATATTCATGTAAAGGCACAACAATACTTATCATATCCTTATACCTAAGCCTTTAATAATAAGAGAAACATCATTGCATGAAATACAAAGAACATATCTATCATAAAATATAAGGAAATAACACTAGGGTTTGCACCCTTAAACTAGATATTCATAATAGAGCCATATATTCATATTGATCACAGTATCAGTAACCACATTACATTCAAAAGGGTCATAACAAACCATACATAAAAAAGACTTTAGACTTCTCTTGTAGATCCTCCCTAGTGTGATATTCTAACTAAGCCCTCCTAGTTCATCCCTTATTACATATTCTAACGCCATACAAAGGCCTATTACATCCATTATACCCCTTAGCACTAATGCTCTAAATCCTAGCCTTACTACAACATCATACTCTTGATGCATTCCCTTATGATCTCACACTGTTGTCTCATAGCTTCTTCTCCATTTAGGTGTGTCTTCCTTGCTCTAGAGCATCTCTATAAATAGGTTTAGCACCCACCACCATGCCTTCCTCCAAGAGTAAATTGGATTCCAAGTGTCCAAGTGGTCCTCCAATAGAGCATGCTTATTCTATTCTAAGCTCTCCACTTTTTGCAATGATGTCTTTCAGAACCTTCCATGTGTGGAAAGTTATTTTCTTCACCAACAATTCTCTAGGATGGCACCTTATCCCCTCACCATGCATATTTGGGTAACTTTTTTCCTCAAGTGCCTCCAGAATTTCAAATATGGCTAAGTCATTAGATCGTTTGTCTGCCTTGCACGCACACCTTGGTTCATTATAAACCCTTTTCATGCATGCTTTCCCCCTCCCATGTGCCCTTATTCTTCCTAGCCCCATTTGCTTACACACCCTTTGGCACTTAGCCTATATTTTGAGGCCCAACAATTCTCCGTTCAAATGATTTCTCTTCACACTTCGCACTTCTTAGCTCAAAAACACAAAGGATACAAGGTAAAAATAACATTGCAATATTATTCTTTTATAGATTCATTAAAAACCTCCACATTAATTTCTCCTTAACCACCACTATTTGTGGCATTAATTCCACCCTTTCGTTATTTTGTATGTCATGATGTATTCTTCCGTGCTTTCAGTCATAACCTTGTATCACTCCCACTATTTCTTTGCCATAGATCTCCATACATGTGCCTCCCTGCACCGAAGTACAAAACCACTATGATTTATACCAAGTAGTTTCACATGTTTCTACCTACCTCACATTATATTTTGTGTCCATCCATCTATGTGTGGTCTTCAATATGAGAAATTTTCTCTAAGTACCTCAACTCAAGCACCTATAATATTTTTCCAATGTACACCAATCTATATCAAAGCACAAATCACTTATTATTTCTGATCCACCCCACACTAAAATTATGTGTGGTCCTTTATGCATGAATCTAATAGATAGTAATCATCTCCTGGTGTGCAAGCGCACTTATTACAACCAAACACTAAACTAAATTAACAAAGCATAACAACGATGAAAGGAAACACATGAAAGTAAAATGCATTTAATGGAAATATAATATAAATGGAAATATTACCTTATTAAAAACACCAAGAAGACTTATTTATAGTAGGGATTCATCCAAATCCCATTGAAGTAATTGGGAAAATAAGTGTCATAAAATAAGTGTCATCCAAAGTGTTTGTAATTGACAAGTTCCTGAATCAAGTATCATCGTTACAACAAAGGATCCCAACCAACGAAATTTCAAATTCCCAAGGAGGCACACAAACTTTGAATCATACAAAAGAACCATATTTCCAACCTCAAATTCCTTATTCCAAATATGTCTATCATGTCATGCCTTTTTTCTTATTTTTTCTATCTTATGGCTCCACCGAGAAATAGTGCACCTCTCATCTAACTGCATCAATTTGTATATGCATTCTTCAATAGCTTGTTCATCATACAATCCTCTTAAGCATGCAATACATAGGGATGAAAACATAAATTCCATAGGCAATCTCCTAAGTGCTAAACACTAATTGAAAGGGTGTCACTTTATTCAAACATTTGTAAGTAGTCATGTATGCCAAAAGTACCGTGAAGAATTTATCATCCCAAACCTTTCTTCAAACATCACAAATTCTATTCATTGTTTGTCCCAAAATCTTATTGAAATCCTTAACAGTTCCATTGGCTTGTGGATGATAGGGTGTTGTTTTATGGTGTGCTACCATAAATTCTACCAATAATATTTTGATAGTCTTATGAATAAAATGAGTGCCCCTATCACTTGTTAAGCTCAACAGACATCCATACTTACTGATAATGTTTTCCCATAGAAATATTTTGGATGTAGTTGTCGTGCAATCCTTTGTAGGCTTTGTTTCTACCCACCTTATCAGATAATCTATACAAGTTATAATGTAACACATACTAGTCCTATGTGTGGGTGGGGAAATAGGACCCACAAAGTCAATCACCCATTTCTTGAATGGTTAATCACTTGCAATATGCCTCAAAGGCATCTCATCTCTAGTTTCAGGCTTCCCAAGGTTTTGGCAATGATCACAAGCCTTGACATCCTTATAAAAATTTTCCCACCATAATCCAAATACATCGAAATCTTGTGCTTTGTGGCATATCTTGCATAATGACCTCCTGCAATTCCACCATGAGATTCTTCCATAATCCCCTCATGTTCATACTCTAGAACACACCAACGTAAAAATTCATCATGGCCTAGCTTGTATAAATATCCACCTATCAACTGGTAAGGTGTCACACATATTGTAAGTTGTTTCTTCTCTAAGGTCTTCATTCCCTCAAGTTCATGTCTCATGTGAAAAATATTGCAATATCTTCCAACTTGGTGGGCATGTAATTCACTCTAAAGAGTTTTACATCTGGCATTGTGTCCTTAATGCTCTACATGTCCTCACCAAAATTGATCATTGACAAATGATCATGTCCTGAGTTACTTTTTCCTAGTTTCACAATCACTGTAAATTGAAACTCTTGAAATAGTAGTATCCACCTGCAAATGCACCCTTATAAAATAGGCTTGTTGACCAAATAATTAAGTTCCATATGATATGTGAAGAAGATAAATGGTGTCACCAATAAGTATTGTCTAAACTTGTGCAACGCGTAAATCATGGACAAAGCTTCGCACTTAGTAGTTATATAGTTCTGTTCAGCTGGTGTCAACTTCCTGCTTATAAAACAAATAGGGTGGTCTATAATTCCTTCTCCTGGTTGTGCTAACATGGCACCAATTACCATCCCAAAAGCATCCACATGAACATGAAATGGTTTTTCCCACAAAGGAAAGCAAAAAATAGGTGTAGTGGTCAACCTTTCCTTTAGTGTTTCAAACACCATTGTTGCACCTCACCCCAATAGAATTTTCCTTTAGCCTTCAAAATTTCCTCCAGGGGCATGGAAATATTTGCATAGCCTTTAATGAATTTCCTATAATACCTTATATGTCCAAGAAATTTATGCACTTCACTTTGATTGTTAGGTTCTTCCAATCCCAAGATCACAACGACCTTGGTTGGATCTACCAACAAGCCTTCCTTACAAATAATATGCCCAAGAAAGTGCCAAAAGGTGTCGCAAAGATACATTTCTTAATATTCAAAGAGATGCTCAACTGCCTACACCTCTCAAACATAATCCTCAAATTGTCACAATGATCCTTAACCAAACCATATAGTTTTTAATCATTAAGATGCACTGTTAAAACTTATGAATGAATTCCTGAAAATATTGCACAACAATACGTGAGAACACCGATGGTTCTTCAACCCAGAGGGCATCACTATATATGTAAAACTTCCTCATTCATTGGTGAAACTTGTCTTTTCATGATCTTCTTTAGTGATACACACCTTATGATAACATGAGAATCCATTAGTGAAGGAGTAAATCTCGCGTCTTGTAATGCCCTCCAATATCTCCTCAGTAAAAGGTGTGGAAAAAAGGTCTATGACACAAGCAAGCATTCAACTCTCTATAGTCCACATAGATCCCTATCCTACCATCTTTCTTTACGCTTATTACCATAATTCTAACGCACTCTAACTCCTCAATGGGCTCAATGATTCCAGATTTCAACATCTTATCAATTTCTTCCTTTACGTTGGCGTGTAAATTAGGATTCGTCATGTAAGGTCTCTTCCTAACCAGACGCGCTCCTTCTTTTAATTTTATCCTCATCTCACCCAAAGAGTGATGCACTCTGTTTAACTCACGATAGCCTCGTGGAAATAAGTCCTGGAATTTATTTAGTGGCTCAATAATATTTTCCACCTCTTGCTCAAACCAATAATCATGTTGGAACATAATAATTAAATGGTATGGCCAACCCTTAATGTATATGGGTCCATCACTAATATATAAGTTAATATTTAATAATATCAAATATTTATATTTCTATTATTAAATATGTTAACCTAGGTATATATTTTAGGTTAAATATTTAATATCATGAAATGATTATATTTCTAATATTAAATATTATAAACCTAGGTGTATGTGTCAACCATTTTAGGTTGAAAAGGTGGGTCGGGAGACATACCTGATCACCTTATATAAACAGGACTTTAGGTCTTCATTTGATATATTCGGAAATATATCAAAGGTGTACAAATCATGTGATTTGGTTTTACCCTTGGTAAATAGGGTTTTAAAGGAGGAGGTGATCTTGCTTATATGTAAAATAGGTTCTTTGAAGTAAAAGGTTATTTTCAAAGTGGTTTTTACCCTATTGGGGTTTTCCACTATAAATATTGTGTCACCTGTGTTATTTATTTCATGTAAGTATTTATTTATTTACTTATGTTATGATGTAATATTTATTTAAATATTTATTGTAACATTATATAATATGTAAGTTGATTAAATATGTATTTATTAGAATCCTCAAATTCTAACATGGTATTAGAGTGAGGTAAATTAAATAAATTAAGATCAAATGTTGTGTATTTTATTTATTTAATTTGTACGGTTTTTTTCAACCAACCCGGAAGGGTATTTAAAATAACCGGCCCCTTCTTTCCATTGTGCAACCTAAAATTTTTATTTTTTGAAGAATCAAGGTGAATTCACAAGTGGAAAATTTAGAAATTTCTTACCTTCTGTGAAAACTTGTGTACAGGTAAGGGTAAAATATTTGAAATATTTTTTTCTATAGTTTTAATATGTGCAAGTTAAAAATATATTCAAAATAAAAAACACAAAGTTAAATACAAGAAAAAAGGAGACAAGCTCCATAGAAATAGGATTTTCAATTTATTTCATTGGTAGGGTGAAAGTAATTCTCCCTCTATAAATCTCTAGGTTAACTTGTATTTTTTTCATGTGGAATCATGCCCCTTGGTAAAATTCATTTACTATTTTAACCTTATTGTGTTTTCAAAAGTAATATATGTGTGTCCTTTGGACTCCTTTAATAAGATTCAATTTGAAAAACTATAGTTTATAGTTAATCTATAACTATATCCTATATAATTTGAAAACTATATTATTATTTTTAAATAAAAATATATATAATATAGAATAAGGTTTATATAATAATTTATATAAACATCATATTAAAATCGATATAGTTTTGGAAAAAATATATATATTAAAAACCTTAAACCATATTAAAATTACATGGGATTGGGGGAAAAGTCAATAGTCCATATTCTAAGCCTAAGTTTAAATCATATTTAAACTTAACTTATAAATCTAGGTATATATAGTTTTTTAAAAAAGAAACTTAAGTTTGAATCATATTTTATATATATGGTTAGTTTAAACCACTTAAAATATAAATTTTATTAGATTTGGTCTATATAGGTTTTTTTTTTAAAACCTAAGTGGATTTAGTCTATATATGTTTTTTTAAAACCTAAGTGCTTACTTTTTTAGTAAGGGGGCTCGTGTTTATTGCTTGGCCATGAAAGAATTACTTTTTAAATCTTAATACTTATTAAATAAAACCTAACATATGTCCCTAACCATTTATATTATCCATGTAAGGGGGCAGCCCCATTCATTTATATCTTATAGTTTATAAAAACTATATAAATAAACATATTTAAAGGTTTTCTTTTATATAAGAGTGAGAGTGGAGAATAAAATAGGATAATATCCTAGGTATAAATGTGGAATTCTCAAGTATAAATGGTGAATTAAAAAAGGCTAGTTTATTGGTGGCCCATGTGAAGTGTGGTAAATATTTATTAAAATATTGGTAGTTATAGCCACATAAAAGTTTTAAAGTTTTTAGCTTGCATAGAATTATATAAAATATTTTGTAATATTTTCATAGTTTTAAATGTGTGCAAAGTAAAATTAAGAGTAAATGAAGGGAGGAGACAAGGTTCATGAAAATAGGGATTTCAATTTATTTCATTGGTCGGGTGAAATTACTTGTCCCCTCTGTAAAATATGCAAGTTAATCTATACTCTCATAAATCTACTTGCACTGGTAAAATTCTTTTAACTTGGTCTATGTCCTTTAAACCCCTTTAATAAGGGTTATGTGTTTTATTATATAAAAATAATATACTATAGTTTATAATTTTTATGAACTATATATTTTTATTTACATTCTATAAACTATATACCTCTTTTTTTAAGTGTATATATTTTTGCATTATAAATTATAATAGGTTATTATAATGTATTACAATATAACCTCCCTAATATTATACAAAAGAAGAAATTCTGGAATTTCACATTCTAGAAATACACAGCAAGTTTTAGCTTCATTAAATTTTACAGTCAAATGACTGTCACAATAGACCAAACCTAAGATAGTATGACGGTCATTTAGAAGCCAAATTTAATCTCGTAGGTTCCAAGAAACTTTCAATGTGTTAAAATTGGTGGTCAAATGACCATCACGACAGACTAAAAATAAGTCATTATGATAGTCATTTAGACGTCAAATTTAAGTTGGCGATCTTTGTCTATATTTATTTTTTTCAGAAATTTGATGTTTTGATGTTATAGATGTTTCTAAAACTTTTATCTTCCTAGATTAGAAATTAAATTGGGCTCAATCTATGTTAAAACTTTCAAATCATATTAACCTTATGAAAATGACCAGAAGCCATCATATGTACCATGCATTAATTACCTTATATGAACCTAATCCGTGAAGTATTATAGGGTCTAGGTGGATATACAAAGTAAAATATAATGTTGATGGTAGTATTAACAAAAATCTAGACTTATTGCTAGAGGTTTCACTTAGAAACCTGGTATTGATTATGTTGATACATTTTCCCCTGTAGTTAAAATGAGTACTGTTAGGGCCTTATTTGTAATTACCGCTCAATTTGGGTGGGAAATCCACTAAATGGATAAGAAAAATATTTTTTGAATTGCGATTTAAAAGAATAACTTTACATGTTTCAACCTAAAGGATTTGAAGAAAATGGTAAAGAAAACTATGTTTGTAAGTTGAGAAATTCTTGTATGGTTTAAAACAAGATCTTAAAGCTTGGTATGTGAAAATTGTTTCCTTCTTTAAATTGTTAGGTTTTGTTAATTGTTCTTCTAACAATGATATATTCATTAAGCAATAAGGATCACATATTATCATTATATGTATATATGTTGATGATTTTCTTATGACTGGTGACAATTTTGATTTAATTCATAGGATTAAAGAGAAATTGAAGCAATAATTTGAAATGAATGAGTTAGGTCCCTCACATCATGTTCTTTGTATGAATGTATTTCATTCTATTGTTATTTTTCAAAACACAATATGCAACCATTGTATTAAAAAAAATTCTTATGATTGATTTTAAATCATTTTCTACTTCAATGGAAGTTGGAATAAATATTGATCATAAATCTGCATATGAAAAAGGATGATCTTATTTTATATATGTTGTTAGTTGATAGTTTGATTTATCTAGCTATAACTAGATCAGATATTTCCTATACAATAGGAATTACTTCAAATTTTATGCAAGAACCTTTTTAAGACATCATTGGAATCTTGTAAAAAGAATTTTTAAATATATTAAAGGAACAATCAATTATGGGTTGCATTATACTAGGAATGAAAATGCTATCTTATATGGATTTTGTGATTTTAACCATACTAATGTTGTGTTATCAAATATACTAGATACGTTTTCAAGATTTTTAGTGTAGGAACCATTACTTGGAACAAAAATGCAATCAACAGTCTCCATTTATTCTACTAAGGTAGAGAAGTACAATGGAAGAAGTAAAGAAGTCATGTGGCTACAACGGTTGTTGGTAGAGATACACATGGAAGTTAAAGGAAGTATTCCTCTTCTATGTGGTGGTTAGAGTTGTATTACTCTTGATTAAGAATCTAGTTCAACATCAGAGGATGAAGCACATTGAGATACATATACGCTTCACCCGTGAGAAGGTGCTAAGTGATGAGATAAATCTCAAGTTCGTGTTGACTAAAGAGTAGGTTGCTGACATCTTCACAAATTCCTTGAGTGTTGCAAAGTTTTGTCACTTTCGTGAAAAGATTGGATTTTCAGAGTTTCCATTGAGGGGGAGTGTGCATGACAATGTCACCTCCTAATGGAACTTGGTTTTTGTAAAAAGACCTTTGGGCATTTGTAAAATACCTTCGAGCATTTGTAAAATACCTTTAAGAATTTTTAAAAGACCTTCGGGCATGTATACCTCCTTGTCTTCTTTTTGAGAAAGAAGTGTAGAAAGATATTAAAGGCGGTCTTTAGTAAACTCTTTAGTGTTATTGAGTTTACTGGTAAACATCCAGTACAAGTATATTGTTAAGGAGGTTCTTGGTTGTAAAAGGATCCTATATGCTTGGGTTCAATAACCTTTTATGAGAACATATGAGAACATGTAAAACTCACAAATCATACTTAGCCACTGATCATGGGATGATCTTTGGGATTCCAAATCTTTTTGTACCAAAAGGTAAATTGAGTATGATGAAGGTGTTATAATTCATTCACTCCGATATGCTAGCCTAAAACCTTTGTGGTTTAAGGATTGTAAATCCTATAGTGTACCACAGCCAGGTAATATATTGGCATATGTTATGTTATCCCACTTAACATTAAAGGGGAGTGTTGGAAAAGAATGATTAATTGGTCCGACAACCCTTAATGTATATGGGTCCATCACTACTATATAGGTTAATATTTAATATGAAATATTTATATTTCTATTATTAAATATGTTAACCTAAGTATATACTTTAGGTTAAATATTTAATATCATGAAATGTTCATATTTCTAATATTAAATATTATAAACCTAGGTGTATGTGTCAACCATTTTATGTTAAAAAGGTGGGTCGAGAGAATATCCGATTACCTTATATAAAAAGGACTTTAGGTCCTCATTTGATATATTCAATAAATATATCAAAGGTGTGCAAATCAAGTGATTTGGTTTTACCCTTGGTAAATAGGGTTTTAAAGGAGGAGGTGATCTTACTAGATGTAAAATAAATTCTCTAAAGTAAAAGGTTATTTTCAATTAGTTTTTACCCTATTGAGGTTTTTCAATATAAATATTGTGTCACATTTGCTATTTATTTCTGTAAGTATTTATTTATGTACTTATGTTATGATGTAATATTTATTTAAATATTTATTGTAACATTATATAATAAGTAAGTTGATTAAATATGTATTTATTAGAATCCTCAAATTCTAACATAATCACCAATAATCACTTCCTTAGGTTCTGTATATGTCCCAATGTTAACCTTATTTATTTTCATAGGCTCATGATATGCACGCACCTTTTCACCTGATGTTCCTATCACCTTGTGTAAACCTTTAGTGTGGTTAACATCCAAATTATTATCCTCATCATCATCATCATTTACTATGCACACTAGTTTACCCTCTCCTTTTCTTTTTTAGGTGCAGACTATTTCTTCTTCTTGATCTCTTCATGTTAAGGCATGCCTCTAAATCCATCTCACCAAACATATCTAACAGAAGTTCCTCAACCTTTTTGTTATCTCCCAAATTAATACGCTTCATAATCTGTAGTGTTTCATTGACCATAGGCTTAGTAGAAAATTAATCAAAAGTATGGATCATACACTGAGGTCATCTCCTACCAATTAACTATCTCTCGTGTCAATTATGCATGTACATACCACGCACATGCAGCCAATTAGGGTGGCATAGAACTTATGTACTTAGAGTAATGGTGGTAAGGCCTCTTGCCCCTCCATCCAAAGTCTCTCATATTCGAGATGTGGTGCGAAGAAGGGACTTCCCATGGAATTCACATATCTATGAAGGTACATTGCTCCTTATAAACCTAGTATAAAAGTTTATTCTCACCTCTTGTCATTCCAATAGGTTGTCTCTGTGTGTAGTCCACCAACACATTGTTGTCTCACGTAGAGTATAAACCAACATATTTCTTTTTTCACCCTCATTCTTCCATTGGGATTCCATGGTGTGAAAAATACATCAGGGTTCCCTTCACCAGTATATCAAGGTACACGGTTATGATTGAAAGCGCCAAACAACGCGTGGTATGATCACGTGAGTAACATTATTCTTTATCTCTCACCCAACTACTTCATACATTCCATACACCTAGTTGTCACAAGAAATACTTGTAGTATCACTAACTGAATGAGCATCATCCCACTATATCACTCCTTCCTTAGATGGCTCAATTACCTTAGGGTCTCTGATTGTACATGTGTATATCTTGTTCAAGTATTCTTCACTCAAAATATCAACATATGGGAAGCATTTTCATCATCAAAGGTATAATTACATGATCTTCTTTGTTCTCAAATCTAATGTACCCCTTGTTGAAGTACAAATATGCATTATTTGCATAGCACCAAGGGCACCCAAGTAACGTTGGGAAACTATCACCTCCACGAGATCCAATACTTCAAAGTCCTTAGTAAACTTGGCTCCTCTGAATCATAATAGTTGCATCTTTTAATACCCCAATAGGATTAGCCATAGTTCTATTTGTCATATACAACACATTTAAAGAAGGTTGCAATGGTGGTCTACCCATCTAGTTCCAAGCATCCAATGTGAGTACATTAACTTTTACACCTATATTTATCATAATGTTTCTTAGAAGCCATCCATCAATAACCACATTCAATGTAATATCCTTATCATACTCATGATTATGGGGAGGCATATTTGCATGAAGTATCTACCTCTCATGCTATTACCTTCGCGTGGTACTTTTTCTCTCAACCACTCTCCTAACAAGTGGATTAGGTTCTCTTGGTGTAACATTCGACATACCTCATTTAAATCATCTATGTTCTTCTATGGGATTTCAACCTTCTTTTCTCTTTCCATCGTGTGCGCCTATTCCTTCAAACCCTGAATTTCTCCTTGTAAATCCTGATAACATCCATAGTCTCCAAGTAAACTTCTTTCTAATGTTCAGCATCAAGGTACTTAGCATTAATCACTTATTACTTTTCTATAGTCATCATATACTTCAAGGTTTATGAGCACACACATCCTTAGCACGAATGGTAACTAATAGTGGTTGTAATTTAGAATTAAACCCAACCTTTGAAATCAATTGATTTCTATCTGTAGTTTGTATCTTAATCATAATTTCTCCCTTGACTTGTTTTTTTGCTTGCTTATATACTCATATAAGTCAGGAAATTCTTCAACAACAAAAATCCACACCATGAGTAAACTGCATTCTGAGGTAATTCATGTTGATAATGATCAGGAAATCCACAAGTAAAAAAATTTCCTCTAGAAAATCATCCACTTCCACTGCCACAACCTCGGCCTCTATTACCCCTAAGAATCCTTTATTCTAATTATCCCCATTGTTGTGCCCTTCATTATGTTGTTCTTCTTATTCTTTAGATCCACCTACTACACTAGTCTAGCCTACACTAGTTTCAATAACCTCATGAATATGATAAATCACTCAACAGTTAATAGTATCTTGAGTATGAGTTTTGTAATTTTTACAATACATAGATACATTATTCTAGATCATTCATTACAAAAGATGACATATACTCGCATCATGGTCCATATGAAAAATATCGCAATCTAACAATATGGAACACACTCGACTTATGAGGATAGTTTTCCTTACCATGTCCTTCAACCTCATAATCCATACACCATATCCCACTATGTGTCTCATGAGTTAAATTATCGAGAGCATTTCCAAATTTTTCACCATTTCCGCAATCTCTACCTCTAAAATGGACTCTCTCGGTGTCCACACTCACAAATACCTCAAGACACAAAGTTTCCTCCAAAGCATCGTGCAGATCTACAAAGGTATTATGAGATAACACCCTTACCGAATGGAGTCAACAACCCACCAATAAACCATTGTGCATGTTGACTAAGGTGTATGTCATAAGATAACTTTGACAACAAAGTTTTAAAACATGCATCATACTCCCAAATGCTTTCGATACCCCATGCTTAACATTTTTAAGTGTGTTGATACTTTTCTATTCAAACTCAAGAATATAGAACTCACCAAAAATGCAGAGTGCAAAGCATCATAATCTACCACAATCTGATGTGGGTCATACTTTCTATACCAGCTATACATGTGCCCTTGAAGAGCAATAAATAATTGCCTCACCTTCCTATATGAAGCAATGATTCCCTTAGCACGCCATAGCAGCTCACACTTGTGCACATGCTCTGCAACATCTTCAATACCTCTATACTCTGCAAGTGGAGTGACATCTCATAATAAACTTTCTCAGGTTTATTTGGGGTTTTTTGGGGATGTGGGCCCTAACTTTTAGATATAGAACCAGAACCACCACCATGATTTCATACACCACCGGAACCACCACTAGTATTTCCTCCACCACCTGATCCACTTGATCCCGACCCTCCTAGTCCGCCTGATCCTCTAGCAATGGGTGCCAAACTAGTGGATGTACTTCTTTACACCCCAACTATAGTACTAAACTAAACTCCCACATTTTGTGAATTTTTAATACTTTCAAACGTGTTCCCAATGTTCTACATACCCACACTCTATCCTAATGATGTGTGCAGTCATTTTTACTCCTATCACAAAAGGAAGGAACCACATGTGTGCCGGCCTATCACCTAGCAGAAGCTGAGCGCTCACCCGAGGCACGTGTGGGTACCAAGTCTCTCTTTTATGTGAGTTTAGTGGAAAGAATCAATTATGATTAGTGTAAGATTTTTAATGAGGGAGGTTGAAACATACAAGGACCATAGGGCTCAAAACAACCTCTAGATCCTTGTAGTCACCTTAGATTGAGTACTTTAATAGAACCCAAAACATGCATTATGACAGAAAGAATTATACAAGCATTCATACATAGCATGAAAGGAAAGAGAACTCATATGAGAGAAAAGTGCATTAAAACCATTGATATCCATGTCTATTTATATCAGGTAACCTCATTATATTCATTGATTCATTACAGAGTGTCACAGAGAGCAGACCGTAGTCATGCATATCACTAGACGTATGTAACTAAGCTAACAGAAAAAGAAAAATTACAACTCCATGCTTAGTGCATTCTTTCCTAAATACAAATATCCACTCGCAGTAATTCTACAGAGCTCCGCTCACTCTCTAACCCACTATACCTCATACTTCTAGATCTCTATTTTACTCATGAGCACTTGTATTATAATTCTCCTACACTTTGCCAACTCACCTTCCAGCATCCTCAGATCTGGTGCCAAGTGTCGAATGTGGTCCATGCGAGCATGCTTCTTCAGGCCTAAGCTTTCCACTTTACCTCATGATGTTCTTCTAGAAGATTCCATCTGGGCATGCTCTTTCCTAGGCCAGCCTATCACCAGGATGGCATCTTATCCATGCACAACCGATCATGATTTTCACGTGTTCTACCCTAGGCACTCAAATTGACTAAGTCTCAAGCCTCCTTTCATGTGTCACATGTGCTATGTGCTTCCCTAAGCCTTTCTCTCACACGCTTTTTCCTTGCACACCTTTTCATAATTGGGACCCTGTGCGCCCATGCGCCTTCATACTTGGTTAAGATTACAGGGGTCCAATAATGTGCCAAAAATATTCCTCCAATCGACATCCAAATAAAAATATGATGTAAGTACTGCCATAGATGATTATGTTGTCTGATGTACTTTTTTATTCAAAGGAAAGTGATATCTACCTAAGCCTACCGGATGACCTACACTCATTTGTTGATTAAGGATTAATTTTGGAACTAGAATACTAGGTGCAAGGGCTAGGTCATCATGTGGGATTAAATGTGCGCCCGTGGTCCTTACTCTTTCCTCCTCTGACACACTCTCATCAGAATCCAAAGGGTATTCTCTAGTGTTCTTACCTAAGTGGGGGAGAGCCTAATTCACTAGCTCCACCTTTTCCACGTGAGCCTCAAATCCTTCTCAAGACATCATCCTCCACAACTCCACAAACTCCTCAATATTGCATTGCTTCGTCAATTCCCTCTCCCATGCTTCATTATACTTAAGCCACATTTCTTCTCTTTTCCTTTCTACCACAAGGTTTTCCATCATTTACCACACCTACTCCTACCCTTGCATGCGGTGGTATGTTTAGCTAGCCATAGGGAGGTTCTCTAAACTCAACACCACCATCAAGATCTTAATTGCTAAAGGAATAATGCGGATGTAATATCCTATGGGTTCACGTAAAAAATTCAAACGTAGCAACTTTCATGAAAGAATATGTAGACACAACAAAATCCAAATTATAATTGCGTACATCACCAAACTTCATTACCAATGATATATAACATGTGTCCAAGGTTCATCTGCATCAAACAAATCCTAGTATTCTTCCTGCGTCCAAACCCTTGATCTATAACTTCAACTTTTCTTTGATGCATAGGATGAAAACCACTTGTACAACTCTATTGGAAAGTATAAAAAGAATGTCTCATAAAGATCATGATAAATATGTTCTTTAACCCATGTGTACACATTGAAATCAGGTCCAAAGCTATATCTTCACACAAACTGATCTTTTCCATCAATTACCTAATCTTCAATGGCCGCAAGAGTTAACCGATATGCCATCATCATGTAACATCATGGTAAATAGTTTGAAAAGAGGTCCCGAAACGGAACCAAAATGTAGTCTTATTTTTCCACTCAAAACCCTAGGCTCTCTAGCACTTCATCCAGATGAATTTGAATGCTCACCCAAAGTGTACAAAGGTACCATATCCCTCTTTGTTACTTTCTTATTATGGTGTTATCATGCATATTTATAATAGCCATAATCAAGGTACATATCTCATCATAATAACCAGATCTCAATTTGGAAACACACATAATAAGGAAAACATATAGATCACATAAGGATTAATACCAGATTCAACATACAATAACCATGAATAGATACATCAACAATAAATATCCATCAATAATGATCTATTATATTAAATCGTGACAAACCAATAGTTGAATACATTACCAAACTGTCATAAGGTCATATGCAAAAAATCATACCAACAAATAACTTTATTACATACAAAGATATTAAAAATATGCTAACTAATACATATATATATGGGTGGGGAATTTCCCTTCACCTCCCATTCACTCTCAAAAAAGGTTGCATGCTCAAAATAGCCATGCACCATTTACAAATATAGCCAAAGAAGCATGCAAGATTTTCCTAATAATATATTATCTATAATTAACTACATATCCAATCTTATTATTAGCTCTACCACTGCATGTCTCTTGATCTTCCACTTTCTCCAAAAATAGATTTTCCTTTGCTAATAATTCTTCTTGTTATTATCCTTATGTGCTCTACACTCCATCCTATCTTTATCCCATGTATGTCAAAACAACTAAGTCCCAAAATTTGTCCTTCTCAGCGCGAAACCTCAAGGTGCAAATCTGTCAACCTTCTCATGCCTATCCACGCACCCACTTCTTCCATGCCACTATCATATGTGCCTTTGATATGTAGGTATTATTTTAATATGCCAACAATAAAATAAAATAGAAATAAATAAATAAATACCAAATGGTTTCCTCTTCCTTGGGAAGAGTGGCCACCCCCTCTCATGGAAAAGGACATAGATCAATCATAAAAGAGTGATAACAATTGCTTAGAAACTTGAACTTGTACTATTTCTCCAAAAATACAACAATTCTCTAATTTACAACCAATAAATTTTCTTTTTCAACCCTTAAGCGCTACATTTATAAGAAATCACTCATGGTTTAATTAGTCAATCCAAGATTAGTCTAAAGATAAAAAAATTACCATTCAAAGGTAAAAATGGTCCATAGCTAACATCATATGATATATTTGAAGTTTGAATAGTCCAAATTTAAGCTTGAAGTGTCTCATATTCCTTTTAAGATGATATTTTAAGATGTATCTTTGCTTTCACACTTCATCTTTATTACCAAATGACTGAAATAGCTTTTTTTGTAATATATGATATATTTTTATAAATAAATAGATTGCAATAGATTTCAATAAACATCCCAAATATATACTCTACATTTTACTTAAAATAAACTACTAGTTCTCAAAGATACATCTAAGACCAAATTAATTCCAAGTTATGAATTCAAAAATATTTCTATTAGATGAAGCATATTTTGGTCTCATCAAGAACCATTGTAAAGAAAATTCCATGTGGCTTTTAGGGAAAATTTTTGTTAGTGAGATATCATTAAATGCACAATCAAAGTAAGAAACATGGAATGGTCAAAGGTGTTTCATGGCATCACACTTGCCATCAAAAATAGGAAGATTAGGAGTAGAAGATATAAGAGGAAAAGGATAAGAATACACTTTTGGTACAAGTGGTTTACTTTGTAATTGAGTAGAATTTAAAGCATGAGAAGAAGCATATGCACTTATTTTTAATTGTAATATTTGAGCTTGTAAAGTGTGAACAAGGGTTTCAAGATCCTTTGTGTTATAAGTAGAAGCATATGAACCATTGTGATTACATGGAGGAATAAAATTAATCATACAAATGGAAATAGAGACACCGATGTTGGAATATTAGGTTCCATCATTGACATAAGCACAACAGATGTAGTAATAGTATATGTTTCTATATTATATAGTGAAAAATTATTAAGTTGATATTGGGAATAATATAGAAGAATGCCAATATTAATTATATTGTATTGTAAGAAACATGTAATATGATGTACCTCATCCTTAGGAGGTTCATTGGAATGATTGTTAGATTCCTTATTATATCATGTTTTCCTTGTACATGCTCGGTGATAATAGTGAAAATGGAATTAGGAAAGATGTTAGTAGTAGAATATGAGCCACAAGTAGGGACCATAATGTCACATTATCTACCAATGTAATAATAATTATCATATGTGTCCCCTTTTTACATGAAGTGTGAAGAAAACACCTTAGCTATAGGGATAATATGTCATAGTATGGTAAGAGTGAGATCCTATAGGATTAAATAAGATATTATAAAAGAGTTGAGGGTTGATTATGATGATATAAAATAGAAATGTAGTGTCAAGAGTGAAGAATATAATCATAAAGAAGGTAAATCTAGGAAACTAGATTTATAACAATATATATTCGATCAAATATTTATACCCTAATTAATTTAATAGAGCTATGAATACACTAAAATAGGATGAAAGGTTTATTACAGGGGGTTATTCTTTTTAATTATCTTCCAACATTAATCATGTAATATCATAACAATGCATTAATACTTGCAACTATTGATAACAATAATTTATTAGCTTAAAAATGTAAGAAGAGATATGTACTTAGTTATATAGAGTGAAACAAGAAAGATTTAGATGCACATACTAGAGACACTAGGAGTATTTAAAGTGAAGGTTCTTTATTTCGAGATGGTAGCTGGAAAATGCCCTGATATGGAGATATAAAAAATTTCATGAATGTATGTATGGTCTTGACCCTATTGTATGGTTTTGAACCTACACAAAATTATGCTTTGTAACTTCATGTGCCCTTCACTTTCTTATAAATGTATGTCACTATCAAACCCTAAGTATCACAAAGTTTTAAAACCATCTAAGTAATTTTAATTGAACTAAAACCCTAACAATGGATGGAATACCATAAAAATGATTATTTTTTTCTTGAAGAATCATATGTACACCTCTTATGTCATCAATACTCTAAATATGCCTCAAACCACATGTATTTCTCCACCTAGCATGTGATATCTATATGGATTTAACTAGATATCTATATGGATGCAACATGTGATATCTATTATGTCCCCTTATTGATTTAACATCTTATTCATATAGTGTATGTTCATATATGTATATGAATGCTTGCTTTATTATTTTAAGTATACATACTTTCTAGATCATTATCCTACGTAGGGTTTTTATTTATAAAACACTATATTTATAGTGTATTCATCATTATCTTTATATGCAAATTAATGTTATAAATACATCCTTTCTATATCATTTCTGAAAAAATCCCTTCTCTACTAGGATTTCTTACTAAATATGGAAGAAGGGATGTTTATAAGAGAAGTTTTAATCCACATTTTTCACCTACCATGGAAAAACTTTGGTTATATTTATTTTTATGGGAATAGTTGGAATAGGGAAAAGTAATACCCTCTTTGAATACCATTATATTTGGTTAAGTATTCCCACAATTTTCCTAAGTCTTCTTCCATTACAAGGAGGATAGTAATTTCATGGTTAGATGAGTCGGGATTCCACTATCAACATTTTATTCATTCAATGATAAATATAATTTAGGGTCTATATGATCTATTGTTTCCCCTTACTTGTATAGCCCGTGGATCTCTTAATAATGTGGGGGAAGTCCTAAATTTTTCAATTTTTCATATAGTAATTTTAATTTAAATTAAATTAGTTTCCTTGTCAAATTATTGTGTTATTTCCTTTGATTTTACATTATTTATCTATTATCTACTTGTTTTACATGTGATATCTATAGTGAATTTTTCAAGATATTGTTTCATGATTATTACAACACTCATAGTATAAATTTACAAATATATGAAGTTTGTGTCTAAGCCACCCACATTAAATCTAGAGGTAAGGTGACTAAGGAAAATGTCACAAAGAAAATAATTAAATAACCTAAAAACAAAAGTAAAGGAAAATTTAAAGAAAATCACATTTACAATGTTAAGAAAGAAGATGAGAACCATGTTTGTTTACATTGCCAAAAGGAAATGTAGAATATAAGTGTTTGAAGCTCCATCCAAGACTAGAGAAAAAGATATTCGGGAACTCAAGAAAAATATGATCTTTATCTGATTAAGGTGATGAGACCAAGATTTCCGCTATGGGCTTAAGGTTTGTCTTCTTCCTCTTCTAACACTAGTTCTCATACTTATTCTAATTTTAAATCTATGTATGAACATAAAAGAAATTATATTTTCCACATAAGAGTAATCTCTAAGAATACTAAAATAGATATAATTTTTGATATTGGATCATAATCTAATCTTATTTCGAAGAAGCTTTTTAGAATTCGGTACTCAAGACTAAACCACATTATACCCTTTGGGTTGTGTATATGATGATGTTAAATTACATGTCACTAACACGTGCAAATTTAGATTTGTAAGCACCTCTATGCTCATTTATGATATAAAATTAGATGTGGTTCCACTTTATATTTGTGGCATTTTACTTGGAATTTCTTATTTATTTGATAGAAAAATCAATCTTCTATAGGGAAAAGAATAAATATTTTCTTGTAAAATATGAGATTGAATACATTATAAGATCCGCTAGGTAAAATATTTTTTTATCACTTGTTTATGCAGGACAAATAAAAAGGATTGTTAATGCAAGCAAAAATTTAATATTCATGATTGTAAAATCCAAGAATGATGATAATTCCAAGGCTCTAGAAGGTTGTGATCCTAAACATAAGAATTAAATAGTTAAGATTATTGATGATGTGTTTCAAGACCCATTGGGTTTACCTCCAAAAATATAAATACAACATGAGATTCATTTGTATCATGATGCACCTCTTCCTAACATTGACATGTATGGTTTGTCTGTGGTAGAAAATGAAGAAATATACAAGCAAGTTTTGGAATTTCTTGAGAAAGGGATCATTCGGCCAAGCACTTCTCCATGTGGTTCACCAATTGTCTTGGTATTAAATAAAATGATACTTGGTGGATATGTGTGTATTATCAATCATTAAACAAAATAACAATGAAAAACCATTACCCTCTTCCTTGAATTAATGATTTGTTAGATCAGTTGAAAAATGTTGTTTATTTCACTAACACTTGAGAAGTGTTTATCACCAAATTATAATAAGTGGAGGTGATATTTGGAAATTCTCATTTAAAATTAAGAAATGTCTTTTAGAGGGTTTTTATGCCCTTGCAGCTTTGTAATGCACCCGCCACTTTCATGTGGGTTATCAATGATGTATTTAGGCCAAGATGATTTTGTTATAGTCTACCTAGATGATATTTTGATCTTCAATAAAATTTTGGAAGATCATAGTAAACACATCATTCTCAAGGTGTATTCCTTCTTGTATTTTTTTTTCTCTATGTTAATTAATAATAATAGGCACGTCTACAACTAAGATCATCTTTACATCTTATGCTCTTGTATATTACAAAGATGATTACATGTATGGGAAATTCACACAATAAAATTACTCTTAGCTCATTATTTTCCAATTAATTTATTTCCTTCCTAGTTCTCCAATGTTTATTTAATCACATAATGAATGTATTCTTCATTCTACACATGAGCATGTTACAAAATGGAAATTCAATTTTATGTAAGTGATACATCTACACCCTCATCAACGTATAACCCGTAATTTATATTACATCAACAACATAATACCCATTTCATAACATCCCAATGCATTAACATTATCTTACTCTCTACATAAATCAATAATTGCATTTCCATTAATGAAAATAGAGGTCTATCCTTTTCAATTACATTACATTCAAAGTTTACATGCTGCTACAAAACAACAAAATAACGCTATTGACTCCTTTTTCTAGGTACCTACAACTAAAAGCATAGTCATACCTAGAATATATGGAATGGAAATATCTTACAATCTAACTCATTCTACATATACATATTTTCTATTAAAAATGATATCAAACTCTTTACATATAGCTAGAGACGATAACGAATACATCATTATTTTAATTGCATTTTCAATCTTTAGTGAGAGAGAAGAGAGAAAAGCACAATATTTCCTAGAAGAAAATTTCTTAAAGAAATTAAAAATACAATTGCAATATAGTCATATGATGGTTTCCTAAAGTTTCTCAACATTCATTAAGCTTAAAGGGGGTCCCACGACATTTTTTCGGTTATTTTTGTGAACTAACAAAAGTGACCAATTTAGTCGATTGGATACAAAATTGGGGTTGAAAAAACATCTAAAACTCAAACACACATTCTCTCAATTCCCAAACAATCCCCTATATGTTGAGAAACCCCAAAAATCAATGTAACTCATTTTTGATGGCTAAGGTTCAATTTATGCTACCATTCGGAGTTGATTATCGTAAATGTGTATTTTGTTCTTACTGCGAACGTCAAGTGGCCTAAAAAATGCTTGCAAAACTATCTCTTAAAGTATTTTTCTCAAAACTAAAATGTGATTACAATTTCCATGGAAAAATTCTAGAGGTATGTGGTAGTAGATTTCAGTTTCATAACATGGATTCCTAAACCATGAGCCAAAACCAATACAAATTTCAAACTTTTGGCAGTCATCCCATACTTGTGAAATAACCAATTGGGATTAGAAACACATTCCATTAAATGATTAACCAATCATATAAAATGTGTTTAATGGTTTACGTGACATTCTATGTCACTAGGTAATAGGGTTAAACATTGAAATCTCTATTATAGGATTCATGGAGACATTTTACACGTTGTTTTCAAATGCCTTTACTAACTTTTGCAATGTGTTTTAAGGTAGATTTTGGTACGAAATCTCTCGTTCAAATCACAACTGGTGGCTAAATTCATCTAATTTATTCATATAAGTTTTAACTAACCTAAAACACATTATTGTAGCATAATTGACTCTGTAAATGGTCATTCTAGTTGGGGAGTCAACTTAACTTTCAACAATCTGGTAAAAAATATGGTTTCGTTTTACATAAAACACTCATCACTTGACTTTAATTTCGATAGAATTTTAAGGGGACAACTAATAACACAAGATTCATGCTAGATAAAAGGAAGAGAACCATGTTTAGTTCAAGAAACTAGGTGATGAATGAGAGGTGGTGTTTGACGGGCTCGTGGCTAACTGCAGTGTAGAGATACTTTGTCAAACAATGCACTTTCCTTTGTAAGCCTCCAAATTTTCATACATGTAGCATTTTCCATGAATATGACATCCTCAATACTTTTCTACTATTTCTTTATGAGTTATCATACCTTAGTCTAGAGTTTTCAAATCAACATAAGTAGGAAGAACATTGGCAAATGTCTTACAATAATCTTCACACCTACATGTTTTGTTTGTTGAAACAAATTTAGATACTCCTCTTCCACCCTATTTTATGCACAAAATCCTATTATCATTTGTGTTACGAGATACAATTTTTACTCACACTTTTCATCAAACACTTGTTATATAAGGCTCACATTATCACATTTACCATACACATTGATAACTTATTTATGTAGAGTAAGGCATGAGGACATGAAATAACTCTATGAATTTGGTGAGAGAGGACCGTTAACTCTCTAAGAGGTATTTCTTTGGGAACACATGCACTGTAATGAATGGTATTGGCACATGTGTTTCATAGAAATAATTGGAGCATTGGAAAAATGTATTGAAACTCTCAATGCCCTCCACAGGGCACACCAACATTCATTACATGCTTGAGTCCATGTCCCAAGCTCATTTAAAAAAATTCATGTGTTTTACACATTCGGTAGACATGTCGATAAGGAGATTGAAAATCAAACAACCAACAAATGTTCGACTCTTTTGTGAACATGTTATTCTAACATACCCGAGAATATTGTTTCATAGGTGTCTTGAATGACATGGAAAAACTATACCTTTATTTAATGAAATAAAAACTTCACACATGCCCTTCTAAGCTCCTAATGTACCTCCAATGCCACACAATATTAACACAAGGTGGGATGGAATCTGAGTGGGAAAAAAATCATATCATATTAGCAGGTTCTAAATCTAAGCTCCTTGTGGGATTACTAATGGAGTGTTACATATCGATGGGAATAAGGACAACCTTTTCCCAAAAAAATCAAGTGAAAATATCTATCACATATTTGATAAGAGTTGAACTATTTATATTGACACAAGTGTGGAGGTGTAGACACAAAATCACACACTTTGGGTAATTATCTAGTCATGATTACATATTACTATTCATATGATTCCTAAGTAAGAAAAGTACTAATTGATGGTGGTAAGCCAGATTTACATAGAATAATGATATACAATATTATACTACTCACTAAATATTATAACAATAGAAGGCTATTAAATAGCCAAGAATGTAGTTTGAACAACTTCCTATAAAATAGGAAGTATACAAACAATAACAAACCCGTATTGATATATTGTTATATAATTGTTATAACAATATATCAACAACCTTACAAACTAATTACTCATTTATCGTGAGTAATTATACAATTACATCACACATATATAATTATATTATCATTGATAATATAATTGCACATATTAATAATAATGTGAACACCATTCATTCCTAACATTCACCCCCTTGGTGTGAACATTATTAAATCCCAATATTCACCCCCTTAATGTGAACACGAAGAAGAACCATATTCAAAGAAATTTAACCACCTCCTGAAAGCACTTCTTAGACCAGGTACAAACTCCATAGATTATCTCTTTACCCTCGTAAAGGTGTAGTGTCAAGCCGAATTATGCAGGAATGCTCCCTTCCTCTTTAGGTTCCTGTGGGACTTTCCCTTCCTCCCTGGTGCCCGAATTCTGAATCTCCAAGATCCACAAGCTTCACACTAGCTGGATAACCATCCCTTGAGTCTACCTCAAAATCTTCTCCTGCTCCCCAAAAATGAGTATTCTGAAAACATGACTCCTCCAAAAAGTTCTGAAAAGGGTTTATTCAGAAAACCATCACTCTGCAAAACAAGAACACTGAAAATGAAAAACCACACTGCACACATGTCACCAGATCAGTATGCGGCCCCATCGTTGGCAACTGACGAGAGGACGCTGCTTGTCCTCCATCCTCCTGTGCCTCCATCCTCCGGTCATCGAACTCAAAACAAGTAGTCTTCAGAATTATAATCTGGTTCATCAGTCACTCGTTCATCTTCTGATTCAGAAGATTCTTCTACAACTATATTTGCTTCATGTGGCTTCAATTTTCCACTGAGAAGATCTTTGGCTCGAGTTGTGCAAAATTTAGACATATGTCCTTTTTTCTTGCAATAAAAGCATTCTAAGTCCTCTTTTTTAAAGAAATTTTTGTATTTATTTTTCACATACATTGCCATTTCTTCTTCTATATCTTCTTTAGTCCTTTTTTCTTCAGACAGAAGAGCTGATATCATATCTTCCAATGAGTTGGAAGGCATCTGACCAAGAGTGAAAACAACATTACTATATTTGGGTGGTAAACTATTCAGCAGAATAGCTTTTGCATCCTCGTCGTCTACTGGAGATTTTACTTCTACAAGTTGTCTTAGAAGAGATCGTAAATTGTTGATGTGACTAGACATTGAATCTCCATCACTCATTTTGAGCTTGAACAACTGAAGTTTCAGGGAAAACTTACATTGATCGCTTTTGAACCAAAAGAATTTTCTCGATTATCCCGGATGTCCTTCGAATTTTTATCTAGATTTCCCATTCGCCAATCTGGTTGGATCTCGAAGGTCTTGGTTCTTTTCCATCTACTATCCTCCAAATATTTTTGTTCATCAACTGCATCTGGATCTTGAATTTCCATGTGTGAAAATTGAGACCATTGAATTTTTCTAGTGGAATGTCCATTATACCTTAGAGCGTCGGTTTCAACCGAAAATGCACTCTCAGGGGAGTCGGGTTCAACCGATATTGCTCCCATTTTACACTATATATTTAAAAAGTAATAAGAACAAATTACTTTTTAAATTTTACATGGATATTTCTATAGTATAAATCAAAACAAAATACTTGAAAAATATATAGAAATGACATAATACCTTATCTGAGTTTGCAATGAGCTCAAGCCACTCTGATCTAGATATTGTTAAATACTACGCCTTTGAAAGATGACCAGTGTGCTAAATCCGTGGAGCATTCTGGCATATGACAGAATAAACTGAACACGAGTTTATATCAGTCGATCTGAAAAATACATAGGGGCAATATTCCTCTGCTCAAAATGTATAAAGAAATAATTGTATCACGATTTCCAACCAAATTTCTTCTGCTACGTTCTGAGGATTCTAACATTGACAACTTTTCCTTTGTAAGACCTCACCAAACATCAATGACCACCACCTCCTCCAATGCAGATCAGGAATTGATTCATGTTACCGTCTTGTCAAACAAGTATGCAAAAACAGATCTGGTTTGGCATGTAGAAGATATATACCATTGACTCATGCAAACTATGCTGGCAGGTTGTTGGGAGAAGTCGACTGCTGGATAGTTGTGACCGGAGATCGAGTTGAATTTCCCATCACCAATCAACAGGTTCCAAACAGATCTGAGCGGCTGAAAGTAAGGAGAAATGGAAGCTAGGCAGATGGATTCATTGGGAGGTCGTTTGTCTTTGAAGATTACTTCACAAACAATCCAGCCGATCTAACAGATTTTTTCAATATTCATTTGATTTGTATAGAAATGTACAGCCGAGCTAGCTATATTTGCATGCGGTCAGAGAGAAAAGTTTCCATACTTCCATGCAGAAGTCTTTGTTAATGCGTAGCTAGGAATCCATGAAGAAGACTGATAAATATAATATGAGCCAAATATGGGGAGTCAGTGCTGCGCAGGTTTAGCTTTGCAAGCATACACGCCGCCTCAACAGATATATATGCAAACTGTGTAAGCATACAGACGTCATGTGAACTGTATCACAAGATGCATGAAGGAAACAAATGGAAAGCTTGAATTAAATCCAATGTTGTTCAAATCTTCCACAAATATTCCTTCGCTCTGATGCCAATTGATGGTGGTAAGCCAGATTTACACAGAATAATGATATACAATATTATACTGCTCACTCAATATTATAACAATAAAGGCTATTAAATAGCCAAGAATGTAGTTTGAACAACTTCCTATAAAATAGGAAGTATACAAACAATAACAAACCCGTATTGATATATTGTTATATAATTGTTATAACAATATATCAACAACCTTACAAACAAATTACTCATTTATCGTGAGTAATTATACAATTACATCACACATATATAATTATATTATCATTGATAATATAATTGCACATATTAATAATGTGAACACCATTCATTCCTAACACTAATTAACCCATGTCTTTGGCCATCTTTCTTTGCTTTATGTTGCCACTTTTTGTCTTATGCCATTACTTGCTCATTTTTCCTTAATATACTTCAGCATTTATCATCCTGGACACCAGCGCCTTTGCTTGGACGCCTTGGTGTCAGTGCCCCCGACCTCTTTATACTTTGTTCATGTTTGTTGGGTCCTTTCTAGCTATTTAAGCATCTTAGCTTTTTGGTAGTTGGCCTTTTTCAGGGTTAATTATGAAATTTAAGAAAAATAATCTAATAAATATAAAGTTATGTGATCATAATAAAGTACCAAGAACAAAGCGTTAGCTATCACCACCTAAGGTTGTATCCATCAAGCATATAAGGGATCCATTACATGAATCTAGCACCCTCCAAGGGACACAATGGATGGTTATTCTACATACACTTCATAAGAGGGAAGTTCATTTTATTCCATGCACACATCTATTACATTTATTTACATCTAGCTTACTTGTTTTCTATCAAGTGTGATACACACAAGAGCCACATAGGGTATGATTCTACACACAAACATATAGAAATACACTTTGGTTCTAAGATGTAGTTTAGTGCTTAATTGTAAGATCACCATTTTGACAATTTGAGGATAGTCGACCCCTTATTCTACATCTCTTTTTTAGTATTTGATGTCTATTTAAGGGTTTTACAAGTCATTATTTCATTACAGGTTTCTAGCGACTTCAGTGATCTTGGTGCAACCTCAGAGTAACCAAAGGATAAAAATAGTGAAAAACTAATGACAACTCAGAGGAGGTGTTCTAAGAAATTTTTAGACACGGGCTCCTAGAAACATGATTAGGGCACCCACGGGCTCCCCTATCCCTCTCTAGGCATCTCAATCCAGATATTCCTCTATCTTTGCATTTTATCGAGCTTCATTGTGATAGTCAAGGCTCCAAATTTTCTAATTTTCCAACTCTATGCACCTTCAGGATCTCTGTAAATCAGCTAAGGATTTTTACCCTCTCTTTATACTTAGGGTTTCATATTTTCTTGTTAATCTTACTTGGGTAAATTTTTATACTTAATTTTTTGTTTATTTACTACCAAAATAGCAATTAGAATAATTACATAAATTCACATCTAGATTAATCATTTTGGTGAACCCGATCGAATAAAACCCTTTTCTTCTTAGTATGTCTTCACCTTATAAATTCATGACTTAATCATCTTATCCTTATTTCACACCCACTAAGGTTTTAGGCTTGGTTACTATTGTCCACTCAAAATTCCCCTGCTCTTAAGAAAGTGAAAATTTAAAATTTTGAGTTTAAGTGTTTTCTCTGTTGTGCTGATAATGTGAAATGCCAAAGAAATTGAGAAATCTACGTTTTTGGGTCATTTTGTGTGTTTTTCGGGCCTGTCGGACATTTTTGTCCCACGTGTCCCAAGTTTAATTGGGCCCTCTATTCCCCGATCGGCTGGTTCACCCGAAGTCTGTTCTTTTCGGGCCCGTCGGAACTTTTTGTCCCAAATGTCCCAAGTTCACCTGGACCAATTGTTCCATTTTCGTCTGATTTGGCTGAGCCGCGTACTTCGCATATTTTTGTCCCACGTGTTCCAAGAGCATTTGTGCGTCTTTTCCCCGCTTCGCCCGAATCGGGTGAGCCGCGTGCTTGCGCTTTCACGTCCCACATGTCCCAAATGAACCAAGTGTCATTCAATTTGGTAGGTATGTATTAAATACGCATTCATTGCCTTTCTCTCTCCTAAACGGCTATATAACGAGCGAACCCCCTATGCATTTTGCACACTGCTTTCCTGCTATCTTTTGCTCGAACCTTTGCAATCTAAATTCCTACGCACGTATCCATTTTTCTCTGCAATTCCTTCCCAAGTCTAGCTTGCAGCTTTGCCCTCCGAATTACTACCAACATGAAGATCAAATTTCAGGGGCAAGAACAAATCTCACCACTAGAGTCTGCCATTCCCGATATCGGGGACAGTGAAGTTCGCCATCTTGACTTTAGTGATTTTTGGTCAAGGATGACAGACGCAAACCCTACACCAATGGCACAGATGATTCATGACAGCGGTTTGGCTTTCGCTGGTGGTTTCCCAATCTCTGTGTAATGTGCAGATACAGTGCTTTCATGCGGAGCTCATTTCAACCCTGATTCGAGCGAATTGACGGGAGCTCATTACCAAACTTGACGCTGCCGCAATTGGCATTGTATCTTGGATTCCGAAATGGATAATGCCATAGTTGTCTCCCAGAATCAAGCACAGGCCCTATTCAATCAAGACAGTGACAACTACAAGGCTTCGGGAGAATTGAAGAATAGTTGGCAGAAGGGAGAGGCTTTCAAAACACTAGTTGTATCTGCTTTCAAAGATATACATTGTCATCTTCAGGATGAAACTTCTGGTGTGTCTCTCTCCCTACAAGAAATCAAAGCTCAATTCAGAGCTTTTTTCAAAGGAAATCTGTTCAAGGAAAGCTCCATTTCCAAAGAGAAAATGAAGGAGATCTGCTCTCTTCAATCTGCTATTGAAGAAGCAAATAAAGACTATCATACTCATGTCAAGTTTGATAAGGAAATGGAGAAGTGCCTCAAATTTTGGACCCAGTCTACAGCCAACACGTCAGTCCCACGTGGCAGAGACATAGCCGAGGCATTGAAGAGATTCAGGCAGTGGATTTTGAAGTTAGTGGGTCCCTCCCAGTCATAAGCACCTGTCTTCTTCTCCTTATTCCTCTCTTCTCTTCCAGTTCTTTTTCTCGGATTTATTGTAATAAGTTGAGGTATTGTGATTGGCAATCCTTAACTAATCTTTAGTTAAAATAAGTAGTTACCGAGAGTAACTGAATTTTAAACTATATAATGGCCTCTCCTCGCCATTTTGAAGAAGGAAGAACTTGGCTTATTTTCTGAAAGTGTAAATAAATCATAAAGAAATAAATACATAAGGGCTTTTCATTCTTCGTCTATCTGATCTCTTTTATCCCTAAGCTTTTCATTTAATCTTGTTAAGATCATTTTTCTATATTGTAAATTATTTAATCATCATCTATAATTCTAAATGGTGCCTTTCTGCTCATTCTCATTTTCTCATTCCTCAGTCCTTTTGTAATTGATGATCCTTATAGAAAACACTTTCGTAAATATCCAAGTTCCACAAGAAAATCATGTTTTGTATATGTGTAAATAGGTTTGTTTCTGAATAAGGGAACCTCTCCCATTAAAGAGGAGGGACTTCTTGTCCCCTGACTATTGCTCTTCATGAAGTCCTATTTGACGACAAACAGTTTTTGGCGACTCCGCTGGGGAAATCATATTCCAGTTCTGTAATTATTGATCATCCTTTGATCTGGCGACTCCGCGTTTTACTCGAGGGAGAAGGGCCCTTGGTATTGAAGATTCTCAATTTCAGCTTTTGGAGCAGCAGGGTTTTCCTTTCCCTTCAACAAGAAATAGAAAGACTCATTCGACAAGCACTCCACCTGTTCAAGATAGAATCCCTATGGGTGGTATTCCTTCAGAGTTAATCAGTCCTAATCTTCGAGCTTTGATTCTTCTTTGGTGTTGCAGGTTCCTCTTCAAGCCATTTTTCCAAGAATGGCGTACCACTTTATCCACAGGGTCATCGTGTCGGGCCCCTTGCCCTTCCTCAGCCTTTGCACGAGTTACCCAGAGGTAACTGGAAGAACTTCCCTAAATTCAAAGGCGATGGTAAAGTGCATCCTGATGAACACATTGCAGCCTTCATAGTTGCATGCGGAGTTCTAGGAGTTGAACATGAAGATGTCTCCGTAAGACTTTTTGTTGAGACTTTACAAGATAATGCTGCTGATTGGTTCTATCACCTTCCGGCCGGTGCTATCACCAGTGGGATACAATGAGAACTAGGTTTGAAAACTGGTTCAAACCAAATGAGAAGACATGCATGCCTTGCTAGCCCAAATCTCTCAAATAAAGAAGGATTCATCGAGCCAATGAGAGAATTTATGGCCTGATTCAACAGGTTGATTAACAAAATTCCACCAAATACTCGACCTGTAGATCATATTCAAAAATGTTTTTTCCTAAATGCTCAATCACCTGAAGTTAGCTATGCACTAAGAAGGGCTAATCTCGCAACATTGGCTGAAGATCAAACTCTTGCTATTAGTGTCGAAGATGATTTAATCATGTCATGGAAGTTGAGGAGAGACCCTTCTAAATCTAAATCTACTTCTTCCTCCTCTTCCACCCCTGGACCTAATACTGAACCCTTGGTACAAAAACTAGCGAATGATCTCATTGCCATTAAGAAACAATTGGCTCAAAGCATGCTCCTATGCGACGCGTTCCAAGGAGGAATTTTCAACCCAGAAATCATTTGCCTGCTGCTCAAACAAGGCTAGTGCTTGAAGGACCTCCTATTAAAGTTCCCGTCAATGCAACCTGTGAAGTTGAGGAACCTGAAGATGAAGAGGTTAATGAAGATTGCGAGGAATTTGTTGAAGAGGTTGATGATGAAGCAGATGAACTTGAGGGATCTCAAGTTAATTTCTTCACCACTGAGGGCATTGATAATGAGGATGATTATGATGAAATAGTAGCAGACATGAATAGTGAATCATACGCTGTCATGACTCGAGAGTAGACAAATCAGAGGGAGAAAGTGATGTAGCCCACCAAGAAATCTAAAGAGCAGCCGACAAATATCCCCGTAATTGCAAAAAGAGGATCTCCTGTCCCCGTTTCATCTACACCAAAGGTGAGTCCTGTCAATTCTGCTACTAAATTTATTTCCATTTCTCCTAAAGTTGATAAACCTAAGATTTCAAATGATGATAGCCCGTCTACTTCTGGGTCTTTCAATATTATTGATCACCTAAAAAAGACTAAGGTTCAAATCTCAGAGGCTGAGTATTATCAAACCCATCCCAAGGCTTTTGCTAAAATGATTCACTTTGTCAATTCCCATTCTAAAACTACCTTTAAAGGCCTTTTACCCACTCCTTCTTCTACACCACAACCTAATCAGTAGCTTTGCGTCACCTCACCCAATGACAAAATCAAACCATTCTATGTAACACTTCTTATAGTTAACCATAGGCTCAAGAATTGCGTCATAGACTCAGGAGCATCAGATAATGTGATGCCTGCTAAAGTAGCTCATGCCTTAGGCTTGACTCTCACACACACTTATGGATCTTGTTACTCTATGGAGAGTAAGGAAGTGCCCTTAGTTGGAAGAATTAAAGATGCACAAGTGGCTTTTGCTGCTTTTCCCGAGAAGAAAGTTTTGGCTACCATCTTAGTAGCGAGATATTCCTCCTTCATACGGGATGTTGCTAGCTAGCGAAACTTCGTAAGGATGTGGGTGGATAAATTCAAATGGATTGGTCACATGCCCTCATACCGTTAATGGACAAATGAAGAAGTTCTTTGCCGAGAAGCAATCTAAGTATATTGTACAAAAACGGATGATCCCAAAGCACAAATACTCTATGAGGATATGGGGCATGGCAACTACATGATTATGTCTCCTGAAGAAATCCAACTCCCCAAAGTATCACCTAAAGATCCTAATGGTGTTTGGATTTTAGAGTTTGATGGAAGTTGTTTCTCAGCTGGTTCTAGAGCTGGTGTCATACTTTGTGTCACTGAAGGAAGCCTTCATCCTTTCTCATTCAAGTTGCAATTTGAAAATACCAATAATACATCAGAGTATGAGGCTCTCATTCTTGGACTACAGGTGGCAAAAGAACAAGGTGTGAAGAATCTTCTAGCTCGTGGGGATGCGGAATTGATTGTAAAGCAAGTTAGAAACCTCTTCCAGGTGAAAAATGGAAGGTTGAAACATTACAGGAATCAGGTGTGGGATTCCATTGAATTTCTTGATGCTTTCTCCATTAAAGCAATACTTAGGGAGAAGAATACTGGGCTGATTCATTAGCGAGTCTTTGGTTCACCGCTTATACCTTATCCCGACTTTTCCCAAGATAAGTTCACCATTGAGATGATCCATCGACCTAGTGTACCTGATAATATAAATAACTGGCAAGTTTTCAATAATGATCAGCATTTGCTTTCTTTCTTAGAACTCAAAGATAATTTTGAACAGCTATACTTTGAAGGAAGTGATAACTTTCCTTGTGAAAGTGTGCCCTTTGACAAAGCAGCCACTCAAGGAGAAGAAACGGATCAGGATGGATGTATCAAACTCAAGGGAAACAAGATCCCTAAAGGATTGGTAAGTTTAGAGGAACTGTTTGATAAACACGACAGGTATGTAAAGTCTAGAGCTTCTACTGGACCTCAACAATCAACTGAATATGACAAAATTAATATTGGGAGTTCTACTGACCCTAAGTTCGTGAACATTGGAAAATGTTGCATAGCAGATGAGAGGAAGAAAGCAATTGATCTGTTAAAGAGGTATAAGGATGTTCTTGCCTACTCTTATGAATATTTAAAAGCTTTCCAACCAAAAGAGATGCAGCATTTTATTCCTCTCAAACCTGGAATTAAGCCTTTTAAACAAAAGCAGAGGCAATACAATCCCAAAATAGTTGACACCATTTTTCAAGAAATACAGAAGTTTTTGAAAGCCAAAATCATTTTTCCTATCCATCATTCAACATGGATTGCCAATATTGTACCTGTTAGAAAGAAAAATGGCAAGATTCATATCTGTGTTGACTTCAGGAATCTGAATCAGGCTTCCTTGAAAGATAATTATCCTTTACCTATGATGGATTAGGTCTTACAAGCGAATGCAGGATCTGAAATGTTGTCTATGCTTGATGGATTCTCAGGATATAATCAGGTAGAAGTTAATACTACAGATCAACACAAAACAACTTTCACTACCCCTTGGGGTACCTTTGCTTACAAAAGAATGCCTTTTGGGCTCATTAATGCTGGTGCCACTTTTCAGAGAGCTATGGATCTGGCCTTTGGAAGTTTGAAAGGGAAGTGTATTGTTGTATACCTTGATGACTTGATGTGTATTCTAAAACAAGGGCGAGATCATTTTCAGCACACAGAGACAGCTTACGCTAAGATGTAGAGAACATGGGATCTCTTTGAATCCTAAAAATCAGTCTTTTGTGTCACGGGGAAATTATTAGGGCATATCGTCTCCAAAGATGGTATCAAAATTGATCTGAGCGAGTTCAAGTTATTCATCAAATTCCTCTCCCAACCAGCAAAGAAAAAGGGCGTGCACTCTTTCTTTGGTAAGATCAATTTTTGAGAAGATTCGTCCCGATTTTGCAGAACTAACTCGAATATCTCCCAAATGATGAAAGGTAAACAAACATTTGGTTGGTCTTCTGAAGGGAAAGAAGCCTTTGAAGATATTAAAAGAGCCATTGCTAAAACTCCTTTTTAGCATGTCCAGTTTTAGTAAAGATTTTATTATCTATTGCTACGCCACGGATAACACCTTGGCTATTGTTTTAACTCGGAAGATTCTAATGAGCACAAACTCCCAATTTCCTTTATGAGCTATATTCTAAAGGATCATGAGTTAAAATACAATATGATGGAAAAACATGATTTTACAGGTGTGGTCAAAGCATCAAGTAGTTTCGTTTTTACATTCTTAACTCCCACTCCACTATGTTGGTACCAGATACAATTGTTAAGTCAATTCTCACACAACAGGAATTTGGATCCAAGAGAGGGAATTGGGTGGCCAAGGTCCAAGAATATGATATTGACATCAAACCAACCAAGCTTGTCTGTGGAAAAGGCCTGTGTGAACTCATCGCTGAAGGAGCTAGACATGAGTTACTGGAGGATAAAGTTGGTCTTCCTACCGTTCTGTTTCTTAGCTCAGTTGATGAATGGTATGCTGATATCGCTCATTTTCTCACCTATGGGGAATGCCCCTCTCATTTGACTGCCAAATAAAAGAGGACTATTAAACTAAGGTCGGTCTGATATGTGTTGTGGGAAAATGCCTTATTTGAACATGGGTTAGATGGAAGGTTTTTGAAATGTGTGGACAAGGAACAGCAGAAAAAGCTACTCTCAGCTTTTCATGATCAAGCATGCGGAGGGCACTACTCATCAACCATCACTGCTCATAAGATACTTCGTGGAGGATATTACTAGCCTACCTTGTTCAGAGATACATCCAAGTGGGTTGATAAATGTGAGGCTTGTCAGACTTTCGTGGGTAGACCCAAATTGGCCTCTTTGCCTCTTAAGCTAGTTGTAATTGAAGAACCTTTTCAACAATGGGGTTTGGACTTCATTGGAACACTTAATCCCTCTTCTAGTGCTGGTCATACTCATGTATTAACTGCTATCTGATTATTTCACAAAATGGGTAGAAGCCATTCCAGTAAAGAGTACTACTTCTGAAGTGGTGTGCAGTTTCATCAAAGAAAACATCTTGGTAAGGTATGGTGTACCAAACAAGATTGTGACAGATAATGCTTCAATTTTTCTTCAACTGAGATGATGGATTTTTGTTATGGATATGGCATCTCTCTGGCTCACTCTTCAGATTACTATCCTCAGGGAAATGGACAAGCAAAATCCACTAATAAAAATCTGGTGACCATAATAAGGAAATTAGTCAATGAGTCTCAACAAAACTGGCACAAGAAACTCTATGATGCTCTTTGGGTAGACAGGATCACACCTAAGAGATCTATTGGAATGTCTCCTTTTCAAGTGGTATATGGAGTAGAAGCTCAATTTCCAGTAACAATGGAGCTGCCAGCCTTGCATCTAATGAAGGCCATTGAAGATACCAGTTTCAATGATGCTTTGGATAAGAGAATAATGTACCTTCACAAATTGAATGAGGATAGATTGGAAGTTGCTGATAAGATATCTACTCATCAACAAAAAGTTAAGGTCCTGTTTGATAAGAAAGCCAAGTTCAGAGATTTCCAAGTTGGAGACACTGTTTTGTTGTGGGATAAAAGGCATGAACCTCATGGCAGCCATGGCAAGTTTGATTCCCTTTGGCTCGGACCTTTCAAGATCAGGCACTTTGCTGGTAAGAATTATTTTTACCTTGATTATATGGATGGTTCTTCTCTCCCACTTCCTTATAGTGGGTAGTACCTGAAATTGTTCAAGTCATAGGTGATTAGGGAGTCCTTTGTATATTTTGTACAGCGTTTTGTTTTTCTTTCCCTTTGTTTTGGTGTGTTGTCCTCTGTATTGGTTTGATTCGATGACTCTGTTGCCCAATGGATAAGGTACTGGTCTACTTCCCCGAGTTTGTCTAAGTTCTTACCTTGTCTCATTCCTTGAATTTATGCCAAGTCATCCCCAGAAGGAGCCAGCTGTTGTCCACTCAAAATTCCCCTACTCTTAAGAAAGTGAAAATTTAAAATTTTGAGTTTAAGTGTTTTCTCTGTTGTACTGATAATGTGAAATGCCAAAGAAATTGAGAAATCTACGTTTTTGGGTCATTTTGTGTGTTTTTCGGGCCTGTCGGACATTTTTGTCCCACGTGTCCCAAGTTCAATTGGGCCCTCTATTCCCCGATCAGCTGGTTCACCCGAAGTCTGTTCTTTTCGAGCCCGTCGGAACTTTTTGTCCCAAATGTCCCAAGTTCACCGGACCAATTGTTCCATTTTCATCCGATTCGGCCGAGCCACGTACTTCACGTACTTTTGTCCCACGTGTTCCAAGAGCATTTGTGCATCTTTTCCCCACTTCACCCGAATCGGCCGAGCTGTACTTTGTGCTTTCGCGTCCCACATGTCCCAAAATGAACCAAGTGCCATTCAATTTCATAGGTATGTATTAAATATGCATTCATTGCCTTTATCTCTCCTAAACGCTATATAACAAGCGAACCCCCTATGTGTTTTGCCTTGCTTTCCTTCTATCTTTTACTCGAACCTTTGCAATCTAAATTCCTACGCACGTATCCATTTTTCTCTGTAATTCCTTCCCAAGTCTAGCTTGCAGCTTTGCCCTCAAATTACTACCAACATGAAGATCAAATTTCGGGGGCAAGAATAAATCTCACCACTAGAGTCTGCCATTCCCGATATCGGGGACGGTGAAGTTAGCCATCTTGACTTTAGTGATTTTTTGGTCAAGGATGACAAATGCAAACCCTACACCAATGGCACGAGATGATTCATGACAGCGGTTTGGCTTTCGCTGGTGGTTTCCCAATCTCTGTGTAATGTGCGAGATCGGTGCTTTCATGCGAAGCTCATTTCAACCCCGATTCCAGGCGAATGTGACGGGAGCTCATTACCAAACTTAACGCGCCGCAATTGGCACTTTATCGAGGATTTCAGAAATGGATAATGCCATAGTTGTCTTCCAAAATCAAGCACAGGCCCTGTTCAATCAAGACAGTGACAACTACAAGGCTTCGGGAGAATTGAAGAATAGTTGGTAGAAGGGAGAGGCTTTCAAAACACTAGTTGTATCTGCTTTCAAAGATATACATTGTCATCTTCAGGATGAAACTTTTGGTGTGTCTCTCTCCTACAAGAAATCAAATCTCAATTTAGAGCTTTTGTCAAAGGAAATCTGTTTCAGAAAGCTCATTTCCAAAGAGAAATGAAGGAGATCTGCTCTCTTCAATCTGCTATTGAAGAAGCAAATAAAGACTATCATACTCATGTCAAGTTTGATAAGGAAATGGAGAAGTGCCTCAGATTTTGGACCCATTCTATAGCCAACACATCAGTCCCATGTGGCAGAGACATAGCCGAGGCATTGAAGAGATTCAGGTAGCGGATTTTGAAGTCAGTGGGTCCCTCCCAGTCATAAGCACCTGTCTTCTTCTCCTTATTCCTCTCTTCTCTTCCAGTTATTTTTCTCGGATTTATTGTAATAAGTTGAGGTATTGCGATTGGAAATCCTTAACTAATCTTTAGTTAAAAGAAGTAGTTACCGAGAGTAACTGAATTGTAAACTATATAATGGCCTCTCCTCGCCATTTTGAAGAAGGAAGAACTTGGCTTATTTTCTGAAAGTGTAAATAAATCATAAAGAAATAAATACATAAGGGCTTTTCATTCTTCGTCTATCTGATCTCTTTTATCCCTAAGCTTTTCATTTAATCTTGTTAAGATCATGTTTCTATATTATATTAAGAAGCTTTGTATTCTTGCAGATGTTATTGATAGAACTTTGTGTCTTTCAAATTTCATCTTATTAGTATGATACAAATGATCTTGTTTCAATTCACTGTACCTTCGCATGCATAAAGAATTACTCTGTCATCTATAATTCTAAATGGTGCCTTTCTACTCATTCTCATTTTCTCATTCCTCAGTCCTTTTGTAATTGATGATCCTTATAGAAAACACTTTCGTAAATATCCAAGTTCCACAAGAAAATCATGTTTTGTATATGTGTAAATAGGTTCGTTTCTGAATAAGGGAACCTCTCCCATTAAAGAGGAGGGACTTCTTGTCCCCTAACTGTTGCTCTTCGTGAATTTCTATTTGACGACCAACATTTACTACCATTGTTGATTTCATACAAGTTCGTATTTAGCATCCTCCTCACTTTATTATGCCTCGAGTTGATCCTTCTATTAATGTAGTAACTATTGTTAGGTTGTGGATCCTGTTTTCATGTGTGAAAGTGTTGAAGACTCGTATACTAAGAGGATAGTATACTTTCCGCAGATTATCTCGCCGAGGCTGTCTACTTATGTGGTTTTGTGCATATGGTAGGAATGATGTAACATTGTAGATGTGTTTTGAATTCGAGTGTGAATTATGTAGAGTTTGTTGAGCATAGCTCCAAACAGATTTGGGTATTGTATTGAGAGAGTGGTGGCTTGTAATAAAATCTAACCAAGTGGTTCTTGGTGGAAATAGCTCAAATTGGGTGAACCACGTTAAATATTGTCTTTTTGTGTTGTGTTATTATTATTCTGCACTTTTATTTGAGATCTGTAATATTTTTTGCATATTAGTTTCTACTGTTGCGATTCTGTTAGGGATTATTCCGCATATTTTATCCCTTATTTCCTAGGTATCAAAGACTGTTTTGATTTGTTGAAGTGTTGAATCGAATGGAAATTTTTAGCTTGAGTGGGAGTTGTGGCAAATGGTGGAAGATCAAGGTTTGATAAATTCAACGGGAAAAATTTTAGTCTTTGGAAGATGCAAATGGAATATTACCTTTATCAGAAGGATCTTTATATTCCATTGTATGAGAAGGTGAACAAACCCTCGAGCATGACAGATGTGGAATGGGATTTTTGGATAGGAAGGCACTTGGGACAATCCGGTTGTGTCTTGCATCTTCGGTATTATTTAATGTTTCAAAGGAAAATACTACAAAAGAACTGATGGATGCATTAGGGAAGTTGTATGAAAACCCCTCTGCCTCTAACAAGATATTTTTAATGAAAAATTTGTTTAATATGAGGATGTCGATAATGGTTCGATGTGCGAGATCATTTAAATGATTTTAATATGGTTGTAAATATACTAGCTTTGGTTATAATAGAATTTGATGAATAATTTAGGGCTTTAGTAATTTTGGAATAGTAGTAATGGTGGTAAGCATCTCGATTCTAGCTAACTCCTAACACCCTCGACAACTGTTATATTCCTCTTTTGCATTTACAAGCATTGACATGTGATTTTCAGGACAAATGTATGTTTCATGGTTGTTGAAAAATCATGCTTGCCGTGGATAAATCATTCTGCTCTTTGATTGTAGGGCTGATATGTTGTTTCTTACAAAAATCTATTTCACTTCTTATGAGTAAGCTGCAATCTGGTTTTAAGAGTTGCAAAATTATCTTTTGCAATTGGACTCATCCCTTGGATCAATTCCATTGATCCAAGGAATGTTTTAAATCTTCTTATCTAAACTAAATGAAAAAATGACATTCATTGATTAGGAGACTTAATAGACTGAATTTGTGTTGTTGCAATTCTTTATCATCTTGAAGATAGTGCCAACATTCAGTTTTTTTGTGCCCGGCTCTTCTTGATTGACTTTGTACAACACTTAATAATGTTAACAAAAAATTTCTTCAGGATTTTGGAAAAAGAAATTAAAATGTGCCCTTTATCTATACGGTCTATCCTAATAAGATTCAAGGCTCGGGTAAAATTTCCTAACTCCTTCTAAGCCACTTTACGTGGGATGACATTCTAACCTAAGTTGTAAATGCTAAGTTAGTGTGGAGGGAAATAACCTAAGGGATGCTAAGTTATTTTTAACCTATTGTATTGGTTAAACTAAGACCTAACCTAAGGTGACAATCTATTGATAGGAGGTTATATCCTAAGGTTATATTTTTAAATTAACCTAAGATCTAACCTAAGCTAATTTCATCTATCCTAAACTATTGGGTATGAAAGGGAACCTAGGGGTCGGTTGGCAAGTGGGAGCTAAGCGGCGGTTCCTAAGCTATTAATGAGATGTGATTTTTTATTTAATAAGGCAGAGTACTGCCAGATTTGGTGATTGCATGGGAATTTAGTGGAACCTACGTGGAGGCATCACTAAGTTTGGAAATGCATTTTGAAGTGCAATTAGGTCTCGCCAACTATGAATGGCGGTGGCAAGGAAAGATAAGTGGGAAATTTGGAATTAATGTCATTAATATGCCTCGGGTTTGGCGAGCAAGCCGTCTTGGAAGGCATCTGGCAGATTTTTGGGGTTGTTTTGCTTTGCATGCTTCACAATTTTTTCTCTACATGGAGCTATCTAGTTTTCAAACCAGCAATTTGATCTACACTTAGTGGCTATTTTTGAATTCTTTGATCTATTTTCGGTTTGAGGGATGTATAAGAGGCACTATGGAAAAATATTATTGTTGTTTGATCTTGCTTGGAGAAGAAGAGGTGTTGGAAACTCAGCTAGAAGTCTTCTTCGAATTGGCAGAGGCACTATCAGGCATGATAGGCTCTACCCATTAAGATTTCTTGCTTTTCTCTAAATGTTTCATTAAAACAACTTTGCTCTTTGTGGGTAAATAGTTTTCTGTTTTCTCTGGTTATTTGCTTGCTTGATGAAAGAAATATATGATTTTGGATTCATGTTCCTTGCATGAGAAGGTTGTACTTGTGTGTGTGTTCTCTCTAAATTATTTAAATGTGATGAAACATTTTGAGTTCAAGACCCTTCTATTTGGTTTTAGTTCTGATTTTTTGATTGTATACTTGAAAATGGATTTGGGTGTATAAGCTTTGTTGGAACTTTTAACAGGAAGTCTCTACTGAGAATGGGAAGTGTATTGTTATGTTTCTTTACACTTTTTGAGTTGGTTTTGTTGCATTGGTTACTCTATTTTATGTTTTGTAAAGGAATGCACTTAACGGATTTTGAACAGGAGTTGCGGAAAAATACTGTGATAAATTGTTCCCATCTTTGGGTATCTTGCATTACTCCTTTTGTTGTCTCAATTGTTTATTTGATCATCGGAAACATCATGAGTTGTGTTGAGAAAGGAGCATTTTAATCTTATTTCAATCATGTATTTTATCTATATGTACAGTTTAGACTGGAACTCATGTTTTGTTGATAAAAGAGAAGTGTGGTTTGAGTTGTTACTTCAGCTTGTTTAAATAGCGAAGGAGGGGGATGAATACCCTTTTCTTATTTGAGTTTTCTCTACCATGAACTTTGATTTTATTAAGAGCTGTATAGTCGTATTGTTTGGTCTTGAGAGACAATACGAGTTATTATGGGATAATAGTCCCGTTTGACTGTAGCTCGGTTTGATTTTTGTGTTCAAGTTGATATGGATACGAGCTTTGTTTGACTGTAGCTTTGTATTGAGTCTTGTTTTCTTACTAAACGGGAACAAAACTATTTGATACACTGAACTTGGCTTGGGGTTCTTTCCTTTTGCTCTTTCTTTTCAGATGTTGAAAGTTTATATTGTTTTTGGTGGAACTTGGCTGATTGTGTTCTTTGAAGACCAACTTTCTTTTGTCAACTTGGAAACTATCTTGTTAGTCTGATTGAGTTTCTTAGAATCATTTTTTTGTCCATTCTGATATATGAGGATAGTATTGTTAAATTACTCTCTAAAACTAGAAATCGACTTTTCTCTGTCTTCATGTCATGAGGGAATTACCTTCTCAAGTCTGTTTGGTTTATTCAAGTTATCTCAGATACTTTTTGATGATAGACTTACTTCATTTTTAAGTTTGTCTTTATGTTTTATTAGGAAACCTAATCAACTCTGTTTGAGCCTACTTGGTTTCGTAATTGAGGTGTTGTTCTTATTGCCTTGTCAACTCCAGGTGGTTTTCAGTTAGGTCTGACCTATTGAAAGTGGATGGTAATTGCTCTGCTTTGACTATTGCATATGGTTATGGCATACATCTTTTGAAAGTTGTATTTGTTATTACTCTCTATGTACTTAACAGATAGTATGATCCTTTCTCGATTGGATAAGGGTAAAAGATAACCCTGTATGAGTCATATCTTGCATAATGGAATGTAGGAGTTTGATCATTTACTAATATCTGAATCAATGTTGGAAACTCATAATGGTTGAAAGTGAGTTTATAACTATTTGTTCCTCTTCCTTCTTGGATTAGATTGGAATTCTTGTTAAGGAATGATTATCTCTTAAATTAATGATGAATCTGTTTCTTTATTTCATATGTATAAATAATATATGTATGAATTCGGTTCACTCTGAACCTGACTGCTATTTCATAATGAATGTTGAATTCAAGAATAGTTGTATTGAATCTTCTTTTAAATCATTTAAGTTGTTTAAATTGAGGATGTTGATCTTTCCTTTCTAAGGATTAAAAGGAAATGGAAATTATGTACTTTCAATTTGTTCTCCTTTATCTTTTTATGAACTGTATAACTTTGATGAAATCAAATTCTTTACTTATTGTAAGTAATTATTGTATTTGATATTGTTTACGTTTATACTTGATGTATACCTATGGACATTTGGGAATGTCTCAATTTGGTAAATGAAACATTGATGACTTGGTATACATTCTTGAATTGTTAAGAGGTCTAATCTAGAACCTAGGTTATTTTACTTAACCTAGAATTAGGCTGCCTTTTTATGAATTGTGAATCTTTTGGTTATTTAAGATGTAGGATGATTCATCTTAAAAGGATTACATTGTTGTAATTAACTTGGATTTACATATTTTCTAGAACTTGGAAGGAATATTAAGGAAGTCTTTGATTTCAAAAGAAACTCTTGACGATAGAAAGATCAATTATGTATTTCAAATTCTGTAAGAATTATGGGATAGTTAAATGCCAAGGCTGCTAATTAATGTAAATAAGTATCGGTTGGGACAATACTTATAGAATATCTGCAGTAGTTGTTGATTATATAATGGTCTCTCATAAAGTGATTGCAGATTTATATTTGTGCTTCTTTTTGGGATGTTATTACTTAGGCTTATTTTGTATGATTGCATTAATTGCTTCATTAAAGCAGAGTTTTTTTAATGAAACAATTAGTGGAATGCACCTTGTTTTAATGCTTAGTGCTTATCATGCTCAGTTCATTGAACTGACCCGTGCTAGAAATTTTTGCAGATGGACATTGTAAGTGATAAAAGAAGGAAAAAACTTATATGATGCATTGGCTGATATAAGTCTGATTCTTTGTAAAGAATTCTGATTCATTCTTGAGTTGTATTGGAAAATAAAAGTTGTATTCTTTCTTGGTGAAGGTTGTTTTTATATAGTATGTCTAAAATGTATAGTCTTGTAAATGAATAAGTTTTTAATGATGAATTGAAAGTTGGAGATTTACTTGCATTGGTTGTGTAATTTACCTCGTACTTTTATGAGGAAGATAGAAGTTATATCTTGTTGATATTCTTCATATTATTTTATGCTTATCTGGATATCCTTTGATAAGATGGATAAAGGGAATTAGTTATTTCTCCTTATAATGATGCATCTTGTTAAGTTGCATAAGATGATGTTTATTATCTAAACAATTTAATATAGTAATGAAATGTGTAATGAATATGCAGTAAACTATAGAAATTATGAAGGATAAGAAGGGTATGACAACCCTAACACTTAATCATGAAGAGGAAGACTCTTCCTCGCTCAAAGGAATGTAATGTAAAGAGTGGTGATATGATCATTAATCATTAGACTTCATTTCCTATGAATTCTACTATAGTTGAACCTATTTGGTTGCTACACCTTCTTGAATGGTTAAGTTACATTATAATGGAACTTATGATATTATTGTCCTGTTTATGGTTAACTGCTTGTTAAACTAGTAAACAAACATTAAAAGCAATAATAAGCTAAGAAAGTTATTTAATGATTAATTGAATCAAATATAGAAAATAACTTATGGAGTGTTGGATTAGGGTCAAGAAAGGTTGTTGTAATCTGTTAAATAATCCAAATTAATAATGTATTAATAACCTCCTTGGGGTATGTACATCTTGATGAGGTAGTTCTGTAGGATGCTGGCACACGCCAACTATAGGACTGTACCTTCAAGAAGACTTGGGTCTTCTCGAGGGTACAACATTGCAGTTGACATGTGGCAACACCCTTCTGCATTGATCATCTAGATCTACACACAAATAAGGACTTGAACTTAGTTTCTCTCTAGGTCAAGTTAGTGGCATGTTTAGGATAGGTAGTAGCTTTCAATGGCTCAGGGTACCTTGGCACATCCGGTTGACTTAGGTCAACTGAGTATGCCCATATACCCTAAGTCATTGTGAGCGTCTTCCTATAATAAAATATGTTTCTAACCTAGGCTAGGGTTAAACCTTGGACAAGTGGACTAACGGTAGTCAGTAAAGACCATTCTAGATAACAGATGAGTGAGGTGAAGGACGTATTCGGAATGACGAGTATGTCGTCTAGGAATAGTGACATGAACAATATGTTGAAAATCTTTGGCCAAAGTATCGCAAGCTACTAGTTACGTTGTCCTATGTCACCTAGTTTAAAGCAACGTGATATTAGATGAATATTGGTAACAAATATTCAGATAGGTTCTTTAAACAAATCACTCAGTACCTAGTTTAGGGTAAGAGAACCAAGTATACATAGAATACGATAAGTATTTAGTAATTAAAGTTAAACATGAATAGATCGGTAGGTAACCGAGTCATGGAATGAATAGATCGTGTATCACTGAGTCATTTACAACTGCATATGGTTATCTGTTATGAGATTGATTGGCATAGAATGTATGTTCTAAATAATGTTTTATTTAGATCAGAGAACATTGTGTAAAAAAATTCCTTATTTCTAAAGTCTTAAAATGGAAATGTTAAAAAATCAAAGCTAAAGTTTGAGGATGTTATATGCATGATTCTAAGCGAGAAATGCAAATAAAAATCTCTAGGAATCTTCTACTTCGGTAATTATTTCACATTGGAAACTAGAGGGAGATAGAAGAATAGAGGAAGCCCTGGAAAATTGAAAGATTGGGCAAGGTCAAAATCCAAAAGCAAGATAGTATGTTGGCACTGTGGAAATTATGGGTATGCAAAGAAGAAATCTTGGGAGATTTGGGACAAGAAGAAACAACATGAAGAAAACAAGGAGTAAAATGTGGGAATGGGTAATGTATGTCAAGATGATTTGATTCTTTATTTGCGTAATATTATTTAATCTTGGGTTTTAGATTCAGGGTTTCTTTCCATGCTACTCCACATAGGAATTATTTTTATTATGTCCAAGGGGATTTTGGGCATGTTTTTATTGGTGATCATGATCCTTACAAGTATATTTGGAAAAGGATTTGTTCAAGTTAAGATGCGAGAATGGGAATACATTACTATTGAAGGATGTCGAGATATGTGCCCACTTTAAAATGAAATATGATATTGGTGGGCCACTTGGGAAGTGATGGATGTACTTGTAATATTTACATAAGACTCTTGGAAGGTTACCAAGGGTGCTCTTGTGGTGGAAAGAGGAAAGAAGGTTTGGAACCTTGTATTTAACCACTTATGGCAATAATGTTTGTAATCTTGTGGCTTAAAAGTAGATACAACATTATGGCACTATAGGCTCGGTTATATGAGCCATAAGGGCATGGAGATCAAAAAGAAGGAGTTTCCCAAATATATAGAAATAGGTTTGGAGTTCTACGTGAGGACTACATATATGGGAAGAAGAAGTAAGGTTTCTCAAGGTCAAACCTACAAAGAAAGAGAGTAAGTTAGAACCGGTACATTATGATGTTGGGGTTGGCTCGGTATCATCTCTTAGGGGTTTAAGTTATTTTTTTACTTTTATTGATGATGAAACAAGGAAATTTTGGGTTTATTGTATTAGAAACAAATTTAATGTATTTGATACTTTTGTTAAATGGAAATCCTTGGTTGAGAATTAAATAGGTCTTAAGCTAAAATGTCTCAAGTCGATGGTGGAAGGGAGTATTGCAGCAATGAATTTGATGATTATTGTTCTAAGAATAGAATCTGCGGGTAAAAGACAGTTCCCAGAACTCCACATCGAGAATGGGTGTCGAAAGGATGAACAGAACAATAATGGAACATGCTAAGAGCATGAGGTTACATGCAGACTCGCCTCTTTCTTTTTGGGTAGAAGCGATGAGCATAATTATGTACTTGATAAATAGAGGACCCTCAAGTGACTTGGATGGAGGAATACCGGAGGGAGGATTGGTATGGTAATAAATTTGATTATTCATTTCTTAGATTCTTTAGATGTGAGGTGTTTGTCCATATAGACAAGGATGATAGGACCAAGCTAGAGGCTAAATAAGAAAAATGTACTTTCATTAGTTATCATGGGGATGAATTTGGATATAAATGTTGGATTATTAAGGAAAAGGAATTCATTCGATCTAGGGATGTGGTCTTTAATGAGAAAGTCATGTATAAGTAGCATTTGCATGAAAACAGGGAAGAATCTAAGAAAGAATATGCAGTGATAAAGGATCTTCCAAATGGGAAAGTAACACATGAATTAGTTCAAGAACCTCCTTAACGAAACCCAAAATCCTATATTGAAGAGGTCTTCTAGGGTAAGAAGAGAACCCGAACATTTTTCTCATTCTCTTTATTATTTATTACTCACTGACACTAGAGAGCTAGAGAGCTTTGTTGAAGCAATACGGGTAGATGTCGGGAAGAAGTGGGAGAAAGCCATGGATGAGGAGCATCGGGCTCTCATGAAGAACCAGACATGGAATTTGGTGAAGATACCTAAAGGAAAAAGAGCATTACAAAACAAGTGGGTGTTCATATTAAAAGAGGAAGAAGGAGGCAAAAAAATATACAAGTCTGGTTTGTGGTCAAGGGGTTTCTCGAAAAAAAAAGGTATAGATTTTAATGATATTTTTTCTCCCGTAGTAAAAATGACTTCTATTAGAACTGTTCTAGGAATAGTTACACAAAAAGACTTACACAAAGAAATTTGATGTAAAGACTGCATTTCCCCATGGTCATTTGAAGGAGGATCTATATATGCCATAGCCGAGAGGGCTATGAGGTCAAAGGTAAAGAGGACATGGTGTGCAAACTAAAGAAGAGCTTGTATGGTTTAAAACGCAGCTCCACATCAATGGTATAAGAAATTTTATAGCTTCATGATGGAGTACTATTATATTAGATTTCATTCGACTATTGTGTGTGTACAAAGAAATTTGAAGATGGTAGTTATATTATCTTATGTTTGTATTTGGATGACATGTTGATTGCGGGTAAAAACATGCGGAAATAAAAAGTACTCAAGAAGTAGCTAAGTAAATCCTTTGCTATGAAGGATTGGGGGCAGCCAAACAAATCCTTGGTATGACCATATCTTGAGATAGGAAGGAACAGAAGCTGAATTTATCTTAGGAAGAGTACATTAAGAAGGTCATGGAGAGGTTTAATATGCGGGATGCTAAACTGTTTGGACTCCTTTAGCAAGCCATTTCAAGTTATCAAAGGAGCAGTTTCCCAAGACAAATCAGGAGAGAAACTAGATTTCCAAGGTACCTTACTCATCAGTGGTTGGTATTTTGATGTATGCCATGGTGTGCACCAAGCCTAATATTACCCATGTAGTGGGAGTGGCGAGTATTTTTATGAGTGATCCAGTAAAGATCACTAGCATTTAGCAAAGTGGATCCTTCGATATTTGAGAGGGATCATGGGGACGATTTTTGCTATAGTGGATCATACACCACTTTTTTTTGGTTATGTAGATTTAGATATGGTTGGAGATGTAGACAGTAGGAGGAACACAATAGGTTATGTTTACACCATAGGTGGGACAACATTAAGTTGGATTTCACGACTTCGGATGTTGGTGGATTTATCAACCACGAGAGGCTAAGTATGTTGTTGCCACGAGAGGAAAGAAAAGAAATTATTTGGTTATAGAAATTTCTTGAGGAGTTGGGGCATAAGCATGAGAAAGGAAAGTTGCATAGTGATAGTCAGAGTGATATATGCCTAGCTAAGAACTATGATTTCCACTCTAGGATGAAGCATATACATTTAAGGTATCATTTCATCAGGACAGCTTTGGAGTAAGAGAATTTAAAGCTAGACAAGATTCATACTAGTAAGAATCCTATAGACATGATAACCAAGGTGGTCACAAGGGGAAAAGCTAAAGTTGTGTTCAACTTTGGTTGGTCTTCACAAAAACTAGTGAAGGGTTTAGAAGCTTGCTTAGAGGAAAACTAGTCTCCAAGTGGGAGATTGTGTAGTTCCCACTTCCCTTTGACACCTGTTGATACCTATTTTGATACGGTTGATTTCATTATGGGCATTATTATGTTTTGATTTAGTATGTTGTTAGACATTTGATCATGGATTATTGTTGATCTTGATTTGGTTATGATGCATGATGATTATTAGAGACATTTTATATGTGGATGATGATATATTATTTGACATGGATGTTTCATGGATGTTGTTCAAACATATGATTTTGGATATTATGAGTAGATCTAGAAATGGATATTTTATGATGATGATATAATTGTTGATTAAAAATGCAAATGATGTTGTTATGATTCATTTATATAGTTGGTTTTGTGATTTTATTTATATCAGGTTATATGTTCTAATATTGCCATGAGGCCGAAGGATGTATTTGTATTTTGTAGGTTAAAAATATCACAACAAAACATCGGGGATTGGAGACCAACCACAATGGAATTCTAGGTGAATTTGACAAGGTCACCATGGCAACTCGTTTTATTGTGTTGTGTGTTGTTTTGTTAGGGATTCCCATGGGGGGATTACCTTTATATGTGACCATGGGTTTGTGTATTTTATTAATGTGTTTCTTTTATTATTGTTGTATGTATTTTATTAGTAATGTGTTCCTTTCTTTTAATTAATTAAAATTGTGATAGATTAATGTGAGGAAACATATGGTTAAAATTTAAATAAATCAAATTGGGATATGGGAAAGTAATAATGGAAGTTGTTGGCTATTTGTATTAAATATGTAAGGGTTGTGTAAGTTTTGTAAGAGTGTGTAAGTCAATTTTGGAGTATGAAATACTCCACCTCCATGAAAAATTCGAATTTTTCCTTGGGGGCTATTTTTGGAGGCTTGTGGGACAAGTAAAACTTGTCCCATGCCTCTAAATTTATTTTACCAACCATACTTATGGTTGGAGAAGTGATTTGTGACTTTTATAATGAATTTTATTAATCATGTTGCATGTTTTTATTTGCACTTTCTTACATTTTATTTATTTTGCAGTCCTTAAGGTGTTGGCATTTTGGAGTGTGCAAGTAACTTGTCATATTTTCACCCACCTCTTTATTGTGCTTGGGAGAATGGATTTTTTATTTTGTGTTTGAATTTGAGGATGTGTGATGTGGCATCCTACATGGATCCACATCATCCTCTCTTCTTCCCTCTTCTATATAATTCAAACTCCTTTCTTGTTTTGGGGTTGTTGAATCATTTTGTAACTTCTTTGGGGCACATTTTCTTGTGTTGGAGCTCTTGTTTTGGAGGAAGTTTGGAGAAAGATTTGCATGCTTGGGAGATTTTTGTTTTGGACTATGTTTTTGGCATTTGAAGCTTGTTGTTAGGAAACAAAAGTTACCATGGAGAGGTAGGAATTTAACTCTCTTTTCATGTTGTTATTTTCTTGTTGTGTTGTATGAATGGTGCATGTTTTGATTTATTTGTTGGCTGGTTGGGTAGACTGCCTTAGGGATGGTGTAGGAGAAGGATATGGGGAATCCATGTGGGGGAATAAGGAATGCCATTGGTATCATAGTTTTGTGGAGGGAGTTTGGGTTTGGGATCCACCATGGAAAAGAAATAGCTTACATTTCTTACTTTGTGGGGGGCATAAGGAAATATGTGGGGGCATAAGGAGGGATTTTTGGGGGCATAAGGATATGTGTGGTGAAATTTATTGGTGGTTTGTTCTGGTGGATGCCCAATTCCCAATTGGGAGGCATAAGTAGCTTCCCCCATAGACCTTTCTCCTTTGGCTTGCATGATCAAGCATGAGTTTTGATTTGAATGTTTTCTATTGTAGTTGTAAACTACTGTTTTGTGTTGAACTATGTTTTATATTGAAATGTGCATGTTTGAAATAATGTTGTGTGTTGTGGAAGCTAGTTGTTTCCATGGGTTGAATTGCATCTCTTATTGTATTTTGGTTGGGGCTCGAGGGCCAATGATGAAGGAAGGATTCTCCTTTCATTGGATTTCTTAGTTGGGTGGAGAGCATTTCCTTTCCCCCTCTTTTGTTGTGATCAACTTGGAGAAAGAGAAAATGTGCATGTTGCTGTCTTGGAGCAAAGGAAAAATGCAGTTTGACAGTCCCTTGTGAAAATATATTCATTTGTAATCCTTTCCCACTTGTTGTGGATGAAATTGTAATATGTATTTTGTGAAGAAAGATGTATGTAATTTGATTATGAAGTTATATATTTGAATTGTGAAAGACATTTATATCATGTTCTATTTTTTGGAAAGAAATAGAATTCTATTATTGCATTCAACATGGAAAGATGTAAAGATTTATAATTGAAGTCAATAAAGAGTTGAAATATTTTTTTCATATGCATTGTTGGATTGAATTCAATGTTTCATTGTATGACAAAAGAGATAGTTAGATCTCTGTTTGGAAAGAGAAAATGTACATGAAACAATGTTGTATTTTTGTATTTTGGGAATGTGTATAAATGAAATTTAGTATTTTCTTTGGATTCAGAATGGTTGTTTATAAACAACTGAATGTATTAGATTAGTTTAGAAATGAAATGTCACATTTGAAGGATAAAATTTGATATACATATTTAAAAGAAATAGATCTCTGTTATAAACTTTAAAACTGGCAAGTAAATTTAATTAAAATGTACAGTTTGGACCTGCACTTAATAATCAACTTGAAAATGATATATTTTAGTATGCTTGAGACATCAAGGAACTCAATTGACAAAGAACACTTAAGAAAACAATTTTAAACATTGCAAATTCGAGCCAAATCCTTCTCACAGTCATTTTTGTCAATTGTTAGAAAAATACAAATTGAAATCAAACAAGTGAATTTACCTTCCCTAAACACTTTAAACCCTCCCTAGAGCAATCCTCCATGTCTGTTTGGCATGTTGAGTGAAGGAGGAGATCCAATTTAATCAAATTTGAAAGTTGGAAATTACCAGTTGGCTTTTTAAAATCCTGCAGATCCTTTTTGAAAAATTGACCCCTTAAACTTTATCAAAATGTAAAATTTATGTTTCTTGTGCAAAGAGGGCATCAAGAGCTTTCCATAAAGTCCTCGTTTGCCCAAAACTAAGCTTCTTAGAAAAAAATTAGCACTTTGAAGTTTTTCTGCCTTGGCGGAAAATTTGGGAAAAATTTCCCTAATGGGCCCACGGCCCGAAAAATTCCCGTTAAAATCCTTAGGAAAATTTTAAATTTTTGGTTCGAGAAATTTTTAAATTTTCCTCCACCAGCCCATATCCAATCAGAGGCTGCCACATGTCCTCATGGGGCAGTGGCAGAGGCACGGTATCATTTTTTCCCTTAGACCTTTCTAAAAAATTTGGAAAAAAATTTCATTTCTCCCCGCCGGCCCGCGACCTATCACAGGCTGCCACATGGCAACTTTGGGTGCTAGTGGAGGAGGCGAAACTCTCGTGAGCCCTTTTCCTTTTCAAAAAAATTTATTTGGAAAAATTTTCTTAACTTTTCCCGTGGCCCCACACTCCCACCCTGCCTCGAAGAAGATCTTTCCGCGGACACGTGGACTTGTGCATCAATCTTCTTCCTTTTTCCTCCCTCTAGAAAATTTATTCAATTAACCACACCACTCTACCTTTCCCTCTTTCTTTCTCCCCGTGTTAGCTCCTTGAGCACCACATGTCCTTGGGGACCCACAGGTGCATGGGAGCTATTTTTTTCTTTCTCCCTTTGGCGTATTTGCCACAAGACTCTCATCGCCCCGCCCTTCCTTTCTTCTTTTCATCGATGACTCAAAGGCTGCCACATGTCCTTGGAGGACCCATGGAGGTGTGGGAGAGTTTTTAACTTTACACCCATGTAGGGGAAAAATTTCTAATGCCACCCCGCGACCCACCAACCCGTTAAAGGGGTTTTCTTCCCCTCTCACCATGTGTCCCCCTTGGGGAAAATTTGATCCCTATAGTCCGCCTGCCCATAGCTTGAGTTTCTAAAGGAGTTAGAAGGACTTCTTTACATCACCAGAAAGGTGAGAAAATTTCCTATCTAATGGGAATGATTTAGGAAAATTTTGGAATATTTAAGTGTGAGAAAAATCAAGTTGAAACTATGAGCCTGTTAGAGAGTGGGTATGGTGATATTTTACCCCCTGAACCTAACTAAAACTTCTAACCCTAAAATTTGGACCTTGTGACCTCTGAAAATTGTTAATAAATAAAAAGTATGATCTAGTAATTTTATACTTGTTCCAAAACTGAATGTGTCAACTGTTGTCTTGCAACCTGGTTGTAGACACTTCTAATAAAAAAATTATTCCATAATTTTCTAACTAACCCTAGGTTGTTTCTTGGGTCTCAAGTGGGTTGTTTTAACGGGCATCACACTTGGTATCAGAGTAGTGGTTCAAAATCTTGGACCATTGGGCACACTAGAAAACTTGGGACATGAAACTTAAACCTAGCACACTTTTAAACCTAGAAAACAACTTAGCTAGAATTTATATATTTTAGTAAACATGGAAGTTGTGTAAAACTTAGAAAAATAAATTAACTCTCACTTTGGTCTATGCAAGAGGCTCAGATGGAGCGAGAGGAACCTTCACAGAGACTCAGACTCACCACCACCACCGCTACCACTAGATCAGGGTGTAGCAGCTATCCTACCCCAGATCTTACAGACCCTTTAGGATGTTAATGCCACTCTACGTGGAGGATTAGGAGGAGGACATGTAGTTAGTCATGACAGAGCCCCTTCTATCAAGGGTCAAGTATCTCCTTGACCCAGTGAGGATCATAGAGGAGAGAACTCTCATGCGGAGTCAGCCAGAGCAGAGTCACCGCCTAGGAGACAAGGTGATAGAGTTCCAAAGCATAGAGAGAGGTCTCGGAGTCCTAGGCTTAGGGATGAGAGTGCGAGAGAGACCTACAGGTTGTTAGACCACAGCAACAGATCACATCGGGAGATCCTAAAGCTCGGCCCTCACATTACTTAGGTGACACAGGTGGATTTTAGAAAAAGTCACTGGCTAGTGAGCTTAAGCGGTTGCTTCAAACATTGTCCTTGTTCTAGTAACATGAAATATTGTGTTGTGATCCATCTAATGAGAGATGGAGCAGGAGTATGGTGGATTACAAAGGAGTAGAAGCTCCATTAGATTCAAAGACAGTGACACAGGGAGCTATTTGAGGAGAGATTCATAAGTAGGTATTTATCACTTAGGCTCATATAGTAGAGGATCGACGAGTTCCATGACCTCCGATAGGATTATCTTTCGATAGTAGAGTATGAGAGTAGATTTTGGATCTACTCTAGTATATAGAGTACATGCGGGATGAGCAGTGCATATTCATAGGTTCATTCGGGCCTGAATTTAGATATTGGAGGTGTTGTGTGGATCCACTACCCACGAGACATTACTTGAGGCCGTTGAGAAGGCATATATTGCGAGAGGATACTCGGGGAAAGACCCGAGGCTAGAGGCGATTCGAGCCATATACGGTAGATGTAGGATGGTAGATCGAGGGGTCGATGCCCTCTTCCTCATTGTGGCTAGGTTACAACATAGTCATCCTTTAGGCCAATGCAAAAAGAGCAATAGTAGTAGCAATAGCAATGCAGTCTCACCCACCTCAAAGACCTCCACACAGAGATGATGCATAGAGAGGTCATAGTATGGGGCTTCCTCCTAGGGGTCCCATCAAGACAAAAGGTGGACCTAGAGCTCAGTCAGCGGGAGCTCACCAAGAGAGACCTCGAAAACTATAGTCAAATCATTAGGATCCATTCCACAGACTTTTAGGGCACCTACTTGGATGTTCTACTCATTGGGGAGGATCGGGAGGGTGTTTTGGTTGTGGAGTTACGGGACACTTTTGGAGATATTGCCCACATAACCCTAACAACAAGGGCAATGTATAGATCTCGAGTATTTGTGTTGGTGACATGGGATGCAACCACAGGATTTATGTAGTAGTTTAGAACCACCAAGTAGAGCATCAGAGCACCGTCATTGAGACCGCATGTAGCATTGGTGGTATTCCTACCTCTGTATTGTTTGATTCTGGTTTTTCAATTCTTTCATTGCACCATCTTTAGTAGAGTGATGCAGGCTGGTGGCAGTTAGGTAGGGTCTTAGTTGGGATGTCGAGATGGATTTTGGAGCCAAGATCTCTATAGACTTCTTAGTTAAGGAGTGTGTAGTGGATTTGGGACCTTTCACCACTACCTCAGATCTCTATATCCTTCCTTTGGGCTCGTATGGAGTCATTTTGGGTATGGATTGGTTATCCCACACAGGATCGGGATGGATTGTTATCACAAGACTATATCTTGTGTAGATGATTTGGGAGTTGATTTGGTGATTTCGGGGTCGGAGACACGTTTCCATTCACACCATCTCCGCTATGTAGCTTAAGCGGTGTGTGCAACGGGGTTGTCATATGTATGTTGTTATAGTCGAGGACGAGATCGGATGATGGGTCTATTGGACCATTGCTAGATTATCATCCCTTTTTGAGAGAGTTTGCAAATGTCTTTCCATGGGATCTACCAGGGTTACCACCCCCACACGAGATTGATTTTCATTTAGATCTAGTTCCTGGAGCAGATCCTATCTCACGAGCACCTTATCGGATGACCACCCCAAAGCTCTGTGAGCTCGAGTTGGAGCTTGAGGGCCTTTTAGAGAAGGGCCTTATTTATCCTAGTGTATCCCCTTGGGGTGTACCAGTGATCTTTGTGAAGAAAAAGGATGGATCCTTATGGTTATGTATTGATTACCGCCAGTTGAACAAGGTAACGATCAAGAATCATTATCCTCTTCCTCGTATTGATGAATAGTTATCTTACAAATTTGTCGATCATCCATAATTCGACTCAAAGATCTATTCTGGGCATGATTTGATTTCATCAAAATCGTTGAGACAGCTATGATTATAAAATGTATATAAAATTAGACTTACAGTAGATAAATATATAATAGATAGAATATGATATGAAATAGATATAGAACAGAGAAGATAAATATAGACTAAGTACTCAGATCTAGTACGTTTTGTAATACCAAATGTTTTATCAATAAAATAGCCATTCTGTTTGAGAGAATTCTGAGTTGTTAAATCTTTATTCAAGGAGGAGAAAGGGCCCACTCCCCCAAGGACTAGGATATTTGTTTATTTGGTATTTATATTTCTTCAAAAAATAGCTTAGATCTGTTAATTTTGTATTGTTTTAATTCTTCCAGTTAAACTCTATTGTATACTTGTTCTTGTAGGTGTTTAGATAGATTCTTATATTTCTTGCAATCATTTTCAAGCATTCTAAATTAAGTGTGTTTATTTCCAAAAGTAAGTGTGTTTACTTTCAGAAGCAAGTTTGTTTGTTTCCATTCTGCACAGTGTGTTTCCTTTCAAAAATATTTCAGTTTGTTTACTTTCAACAAGTTTTCATAGTATGATTTAAATAAGGTTTTACCAAGAAGTCCTTAAGACATTGAAAAGCTCCCGGAAAATACAAAAATAACTACAATCAACTACTAGATCGATAAGATTACTCTTGTTTTAGATAGCTTTAGACACACCCCTGGTTTGATATGACATCAACAAGAAGTCAATTAAATAAAGGGAATAATGACACCCATCATTTTTGGTGTTGTTTAAGGGGACACTAGTTGGAAACTTCTAATTAAGTGTTAGCAAGAGCAACAAATCATACATCTAGTAGTTTATGTATCTTCCCTACTATATCATAAAATATATAAGTAGACCAAGAGATTCACATGGTAGATTCCTCCCAAAAACATCTTCACAAGAATTTATATCATCCTCTAGTCAAAGTAAGGAAATTGATCAAGAATTGGAGGCACCATCATCCCCTGTCAGACAAGAAATAGAATTTCCACCTTTGGAATTCTTAGATCAGTCACCTGAAGGAAGTGGAACTTCTAGGAGAAGGATTATTACTCAAGATCCATTTAGGGTGAGTTTTTATTCTCAATTGAGTATTCAACCTCCTACTCCTAATTTTTCACCTTCCCCAAGGCATACCACTTACCACATTGATTGGGAGGAAAATTCAGAAAATATTTTTAAAATGGCACAAGAAGCTGAGAGAGTACCTGATAGGACCTTTACCTATCCAATTAAATTGGGAGATGATGATACATTAATGAAAAATATCTCACCTACACATTTACCCACATTTATAGGGATGTCATCTAAAGATCTTGACCAATTTCTGTTTGAGTTCAAGGTACTATGTCAGACCTATGACTATAAAACAGATAATCAAAAACTCAAGTTGTTTCCATCCACTTTGAAGGATGTAACAATGAGGTGGTTATGGTATTACCATCTAACTCTATTAGCACTTGGGAAAAAATGGAGACTTCCTTCCTAGACAAATACCATGATTATTTTAGAGGGTGAAATAGGAAGGAAGAATTCTTCAAAATCAAGTAGGAGGAAGATGAAAACATAGAAGACTATTTAGATAGATTCCTCTTTGTTAGCAAAAGATGTGGATTTGTGCTTCAAGAGGATTTAAGTAAAACCATTTTTCTTAAAGGTTTGGATGAGGAATATAGGGAAGCCCTTAACTTTATAGGAGGTGGAGACATTGATTGATTAAGAATGAATGAAATTAAAGAGATTTGTAGAAGCTATTCTAGAATGAGAGGTGGACCTAGAAAAGGAAAATCGGTAAAAATTTGAATCCATATATGAACAAACTAATGGATGAGTTAGCAAAATTTAAAATAGATATTTTAGTGCAATTAACCTCTACTATGGATGGATTACAAGCTAAATCAAATGCCAAAACTAAACCATTCACTATATATTGTCCTAGATGTAGGAAGAAGCATGCACTAAGAGATTGTCCTTTGGATAAAACAGAAATGTGTCTTATCTATGAATCTAAAGAACATGATACTGATGTTTGTTCTTTACTTCCCATTATTAAGAATCAACTTAAACAAACTAGTGCCTCATCTACAATAGAAGAATTGAATTTTGTTTAGAGACAACCTAACCAAGGGTAGTTTATGCCAAGATCAGTTCCTAATCCATGGATGATGCCATGGGCTGCTCAATCAGTACCACAAAATTGGGGACAACCACCTTGGGTACCTCAACCAACTTGGAACCCTCAAGATTGGGCAAATCAAGCTTGGTATGCTCAGGGACATCAACAACCATGGGCTGGTCAAGGAAATCCTTATGCTTGGTCACAACCTAGATGGAACCCTAGTAATTATGCTCAAGGAAGAACATATCCAAATCAGAATCAATAGGCCATCATGGGATCCCTTACACAAAATTCAAAAATTGAGAATGTATTCCAAATGTAAATACCAATACAAGAAAGTAGTAGAAACCCAAGAAACAAACAAACAACTCCTGTTTATGGAACAAAACAAGAAAAATTAGTTGATTTACATGCTATGGATTATAAGGACATTCAAACTAGATTTGGGAAAATCATTAACACCCACCCCTTATACATATTGAAATGACAAGAAAATGAAATCCCTAGTTTTGTTGATCCAAAAGAGGATATAGAAAGGAAAGAAAAGAAACCAAAGAGCAACACTACAAAGACTCTGTTTCCAAAGAGATTTAAAGAAGCTATAAAAATCGAGTCCGAATTGGTACAGAATTAAGGAAATTAAATATTGAAATACCACTTTGTTATAAGTAATTACGGACATTACATAATTGAACAAATTAATCAAAATGTTATGTCCGAAAAATCTTGGAAGGAAGAAACAGACCCAAGACTATTAAAGTAGATGGGAAACTAGTTGATTTATTAGTAGGAAAATGTTTACCTCCTAAATACGGAGATCCTGGAAGTCATGTTATTTCTATCTCTATAGGAAATAAGGATATATATAATGTTTTGGTAGATTTGGGAGTAGGCTATGTCAATGTAATGACAAGGATACTCACAACATTACCATTAACAGGTATACAACCTACTAATACCATATTGCAAATGGCAAACCATTCTATAGAAAAACCAAAAGGAATTATTGAAGACATGGCGGTTATGGTTGAGTCATGGGAATATCCAGTTGACTTCCTTATACTACAACCAAAAGGTAAAACATTGGGTTATCCCATTATTTTGGGTAGACCATGGTTAGCTACAGTTGCTACTTTAATTGATTGCAGGTCAGGTGATATGAAAATCTCAAATGGTAAGAACTCTAAACAAATTTCCTTATATCCTTTTGCATGACCTTTTACTGACAATCATGAACAATTGTGGGTTGATTCTCCTAAAACTAATAAGCAAAATTTGTCTTCTTTGGCTATGATCACATTGTAGGATCATGTAAGAGAAGTAGAAGAGATGATTAATCCACCATTGGATGAGAACCAGTTGTCCTCGAAGTAATTAGAAATAGTTCTGAACCTGTGAACTTAGTTCTAGAACCTATGAACTTAATTCTAGAACCTTCAACTATAGTTCTGAAACCACCACATTTAGTTCCAGAACCACCACAACAACAGTTCTCTTTGATTGGAAATACTTTTTCTCCGGAGAAACGATATTTCTTATGGGGATAGGATGAATCAGTAGCTTCAGTTTCAAGTACATCAAGAAGTGGTGAATAATTTGTGAAAAGTAGCAATGACGAAGAATTTGGCCTACATAGAGATAAGTATCATAATTCTCATTATTGTCATTTTTCCAGTATTTTGTCTCAAGGAAATTTTGGATATGTTGCTAAATACCATATGTTGTTACCACATGCATGCCCATTAAATACTTTAATGAAACCCTTCCCACAAATCATTTCATCACATATTGGAACCAAACATATTGAAATTCAACCGGGTAAAACTTTAAACATTAACAAATGGTTGAAGGATGATGAAGAAGCTAAATTTTTGATGTTCTAAAAAATAATACTTAAGATTTTACTTGGGATTACAAGTACATGAAGGTGATTCACCCATGTATCTACACTTATCACATCTATACTTGAAAACATTAAACTAGTTAGGCAGCCTCAAAGAAGGATTAACCCAGCCTTAAGGGATATAATCAAACAAGAAATTGAAAAACTATTACAAGTAGGTTTTATCTACCCTATCTCAGATAGTCAGTGGATATCTCCTCTTGTAATTGTTCCCAAAAATAATGGAAAATGGATAATATGTGTTGACTATATGGAACTAAACAAAACCACAATGAGAGATTATTTTCCCTTACCATTCATAGATCAAGTCCTAGATAACCTTTTAGGTAAATAGTACTTTTCTTTCTTGGATGGCTTTAGTGGGTACAATCAGATCAAAGTTACTGCTAAAGATCAGAAAAACTACATTTACATGTCCATGGGGAACCTTTTCCTATAGGGTGTTACCATTTGGTTTATGTAATGCTCCTGCAACTTTCCAGAGAGTTGTACTTGCAATCTTTGCTAATCTAACAAATGATTGTGTTGAGGTATATATTGATGACTTCATTGTACACAAAGATACATTTGAAGATGCTTTGAGAAATCTGGACAGTGTTAACAAGATGTGAACAACACAACATGTCTCTTAGTGATGAAAAATGTTTGATGATGGTGGATGAGGGGATTGTATTAGAACACCATATTTCAAAAAGAGGAATTCAGGTGGATCAAAACAAAATTAGGATCATTTCATATTTACCTATTCCTCAGACCCCCACAGATATCAAATCATTTCTAGGGCATGTTAGGTACTATAGGCACTTTATAAAAGATTTTAGTAAAAAAATTTCCCCCATGTTTAATTTTCTAACCAAGGACTATGAATTTTTTTGGGATGAAAAGTTTCAGCATGCTTTTGAAGAAATTAAAGAAAAATTAATCGGCCCCCAATATTGAGAGGATCTAATTGGGAAAAACCATTTCATATCCAAACATATGCCTCAAATTATTCCATTGGTGCATTTTTGGGATAGAAATATGAAGGAAAGATGTATGCCATTTATTATCTTAGCAAGAATCTTACTCCCATTGAAAATAATTACACCACCACTTTGAAAAAGAATTTCTTACTTGTGATTTATGCAATCAATAAATTCGACATTATATTATAGGGTACAAATATTTGTACACACACATCATTTAGCAATCAAGTATTTAATGAACAAACCAGTGGTTGGAGGAAGAATAATAAGATGGTTATTACTTTTGCAAGAATTTGATATTACCATTGTGGACAATCTAGGTAAATCTAATGTGGTAGCTGATTTTTTGTCAAGACTAACCACCACAGGGGAGCAAGATCCAGTAAAGGATAACTTTCTAGATGAACAAATATTTTCAATCTCAGCAAGTACACCATGGTTTTCTAATATGGAAAATTATCTTGCAATAAGGAAGTTTCCTCCTTCTTTCACTAAGAAACAAATAAAGAAGTTAATCAAAACCAGTGCACAATTCAAATGGTTAAATGGAATGTTATTTAAATGTGGTCCTGACTTTGTTTTACACAGGTGTGTGAGAGAGGATGAAATCTTTGACATCCTCAGAGCATGTCATGATGAACCAAGTGGAGGAAACTATTCAGTGAAAAGAACATCTCATGAGATACTTGACACTTTGGTTATTATTGGCCATCTCTCATACAAGGATGTGAATAGATATATCAAGTGGTGTGATCCTTATCAAAGGATGGGACAACCAACTTTCACCAATGAAATGCCTCTTCAACCTCAAGTTGTGGTTGAATCCATTTGAGAGATGGGGATTGACATTTGTTGGTCCCTTTAATCCTCCTTCACAAGGGAAGGAATATATTCTTGTGTGTACTAACTATATGACAAAATGGGTAGAAGCGTGGGCATTAACAAATGCCACTAGAGGAAGTAGTTGTTGATTTCCTTTGGAACAAATTATGATAAAGTTTGGAGCACCAATAAGCATAGTTTCATATTAGGGACCACAATTCATGTCTAATATGATCCAATCTTTCACAAGGTATTACCAAATCAATCATAGGAAGTCATATCCTTACCACCCACAATCAAATGGACAAGTGAAGTAATAAACAGAGAAATTAGAGAACATCCTTACCAAAACAGTTGAAGCCGGGAGAAAATATTGGGTAAAGAGACTACCTAAGCTGTCGGGCTTATAATACAACTTGAAAACTACAATAGGGTTTTCACCATATGAATTAGTCTATGGGAAAAATCCTTTTTGCCTATAAATTTTAACTTTAGACATTAAGGACAATAGTTAAGGTGGGATTGAGTTGAATGCAGCTCAAAAGAAATAATCCTTCAACTTAATGAGTTGGATGAATTAAGGATGGAATCACTTCAATAGAGATAGAGATAATTCAAGAGCAAAGGAAGCAATGACATGACACACATATCAAGAAAAGGAAATTCAAAGTAAGAGACTGGGAATTGTTGTTTGATTCTAAGTACCAACAATTCAAGGGCAAATTGAGAACCAGATGGTTGGGACCCTATCAGATTGAGAATATATTTGACAATGGTTCTATTCATTTACTTCCCATTGATGGTAGCAGCAGAACACTCTTGGTTAATGGACATAGGTTGAAACTCTATAGGAAGCCTCCCACTAAGGATGAATTCTTGAGGAATATTTAAGAAAATAAAGAATTTGATCATATGGAAGAACCCAGTTCTTCCAAAATGATCAAATAACTAGATGATAGATCCAATAAAGGGAAGAAGATGAAAACCAATAAATGACGTTTTCTTCCCAAAAAAAAAAAAAAAAAAAAAAAATAAAATAAAAAAAAATCTCTCAAAGGTCAATTAAAAACTAGCAAATGGCGGTTGACCTCTTCTTTTGGCTAGTTCAAATAAAAGGGAATTCTTTTGAATTCCAGCTTGTCTTATCTAATCATGTTTTGTTCCACTTGTAGGAATGATGAGTCATCATAGCAAAAGGATTACATCATCAAGGACGGTAATTATATCTTTTAACTTATTTAGGGTTGAATTAAATGTTTGCATGTGTGATTTGACTTAATTTAAAAGTAGGTATGATGAGTCATCTATTTATACATTATGATTACAAGTGTGTAATCATGAAGATGATTTGGATGGAATAAGTGGTGGCATGGTTATCATTAGTAATCATTATTGAAAAATCAAGTGAAATAAGTTGCAGAGATATTTTGAGGGAGGAGCAACAAATTAAGCTTGTGTTCCACAACAAAGTGTTCAAGAAAAAGAACATAGGTTCTGCAAGAAGAATAGAGGTTCCGTAGCCAAATTCATCAGTTTCATAGCTAAGAAAGAGGGCCTATTAACCAATTTGCACAAAATCAAAATAGAAAAACTCAAGCCGATATGGGGATTAAAAAGAAATCATAACCAGAGGATGATTCCTAACTTTGCTTGCAAACGAAGAAGTGACATCTATCTTTGAGCATGTAGGATGGCTAGAGTTCCTAAAGAAATTTTCAAGGCATAATGACAAATTGGTAAGAGAATTCATCATAAACCTAGAGCAATCCAGGAAAAGGTGAGAAATATCTTTATTCCTTTTTCTATAAATACTGTAAGTAACGTGTCTGGAGTGCCAATTGTGCATGTCCCACAACCTACCAAAGGGACTTTGAAAGAACTAGTTGAAATCTTACTACAAGAAGGAGAAACTGAACCCCAATACATCTACAATATAAATAAAATCATAAAAGGGGTCAGAAGGGCCAGTTTTCCCAAACCCTTTGACAGGGTAGCATTTTGGATAGTGAAATATTTAACCTGTGATGGTCAATTTGGGTCTGTGGGAAAAGAAGTCTTAAAAATGCTCATATATCTGAAATATGGAGCCACAAAACCTGAGTACATAATAAACCTTCTAGGGTTTCTTTTTTATTCTATCCATACCATGGCTTAGAGGTATTCCTGGGGTGTTGGGACAATTAGGCATCACGGTCTAATTCATTTAATATGCCAACACCATTTTCTGTCAAAGAAAAATGGAGAAGAAATTTGGGACAAGTTTCTTGGCAAGTTCAAGAAAACCCTAATATTATTAAAAGGACAATTCCAACCCCATTCTCTCCTTCAACTAATCTGGAAATTGATACCCCTGCAAAAGAACGGAGGGAAAGGGAAAGAGAGAATATACCAAAAGAAGAAGTCTATGAGAAATATCAAAATAACAGAAGCCTTCTATACCTTTGAAGGAAATTCCTTCTTCTAGCAGTAGCTTTAGGGGAGCTAATATCTATCTCTGATGGTGATAGCTCACCCATGCAAGAGAAAGAAAGAATAGTAAGAAGAAGATCTCTAGAAGGAAATCCACCACTGGGCATGTTGAAATTCCCCAAAGAAGAAAAATTCATAAGAGGTCAAGGGAAACCCCAGAGGGAAGGAGTGAGTAGGAAAGGATGGAAAAGGAAGTTGTTGATATTTTGGGCAGCATGGCCATGACTCCTCCTGAGCCAAGCCAAGCTGAGATGGACAGAGGAGATGAGAGACTTGAAGAGTAGGATTTTCAAGACTTGGTTGAACCATCAACATTGCCACATGAAGAAGAAGAGTTGGCATCTTGAGAAGAAAAGGAAAATTTCCTTTGATAGAGGAAGAATGCCCAACTCCTCAAGTAATTTCAGAGGAAGAAGAAAGACATCAAGTTAAATAGGCTTTGTTCTTGTCTAGAGCAGATCTCATTATCAGAGAAAAGGATGAGGAATTGGATTTCCTCAAACTCAAATTAGAACAAAGGGAAATGCTCATTAGAGAGCTAACAACTCAGCTTGCGGCTAAGACTGAGGAATTATCAGTAACCAAGAAACAACAATAGAAAAAGAGGAAGAATGTCGACTTCCAGAAAAATAGAATGTTGTGTCCATAGTCTCTGCATAGACTGAGTTAACCTATTTTCCACTCAAACAACTATGGAATGACACTTGCAGGGAACTCAAAGAAGCCAAAACATCAAATGAAGAATTGAAGACCAAGATGGAAGAAGAAAAGAAGGCAAGAAAATAATGGGAAGAAAATTTTTATAAGAGGAAGGAAATAAATATAAATGTCTTGTAAAAATTCATATGGTCTGTATTATGAGTGAAAAATTGTTTGCTGCAGGAGGCCCTCTCATATATATGTGTTTTTAGAAGAGCATTTCATTCACTGGAAGTTGTCAAGGATTGCATGTGGGATTCCACATGAACTAAAAGATGAATCTGAATTCATGGCAGCTTACTCTCTATCCAATCCTAAGTAGAAAAATCTTCTGTGTGAATTTTATCTTTGTAATTTTATGCTAGAGAAAAACACAGATTTATGATCAATTTGTATGTAGGGGAGAGCCAGCTCAATGCATTTTCTCTGTTCTACAAAACCAAATTACATGGAAGGAAAGGGAATCTAAATTTTTATTGAAAGCTAGCTCAATAGGTCTCTATATGAGAGCTCACTATGGTAAACCTTCTGCCTTCCTCATACATTTTAGAACTCATGCCTTTGATGAGAGATTCAAGACACATTATCTTGCCATTCTGCAAAAGAGTATTGATGCCTTCACCTCCTATGAGGAGGAAAATTTTGAAGATATTTATGAAGGATGCTCAAAGAGGTGGGAACTCCTTACTGTTTCCTTGAGAAGAAGGGAAGTAATTTCCCCTACAAATCTGATCTAGAGTTTAGAAAGGGAAAAAGTGTTATGCACAATAATTCCCAAGTCAATGAAACCTACGGGAAAATATGGATGGGAATGCGAACAAGGCCCCTCTACTTCTCACCCCCATGTCTCCTTGGAAAATAGAGAACCTCAAGATCCTACTAAATTTGAAGAGTGGGAGAGGAAAATAGAAGCAAGAGTTGGGTACAATACATCTAAGTTTAAACATTGGAAAATCCAATTTCAGCCATTTGATTTGAGCAATCAAATGGAATGCAGAACATATAACCCCACTTTTGAAGAATGAATTTTGTAAAGGGACTTACAAACAAGTAAGTTTGGGGGAAATGATGAGGCTAGAATATGTCCGATTAATGTATAATATATGATCTCATCTTACTCTCCTTTTTATTAAGTTTGATTGCATTTTGTGACTTTTAGTTGATCTTATATGAGTTAGGATGTAATTTTCTATCTTTTGATTGATTGTGATTCTAATGTTTAAAAGCTCTAAAATTCCTGACAAAGTGTGTGTTTGAAATTCATTTTTGTAATAAAGCATGTCTAATCAACCAGGAAATGAAGCAGTAGCATTCAGTATGTTTTTGGTAGCATCTGTCCCCACACAGCTTAGTTCCGAACTTCCAAGCTAGTTCTGGAACTCCATCACACAATCATCATTTAGTTCCGAACTTTTGGACTTAGTTCGGAACTCTAGTATTTAGTTCCCGAAATTTTTGGACTTAGTTCCGAACTCTTAGGTATAGCTCTAGAACTCTCACAGTTTTGATCCTTAATGATTTCCTATGGTTCTGGAACTTCTCTAAGTTCTGAAACCAATGGGAGTTATCTATTCTAACCACATCCGAAGATTTTTCATCATGACCCTTTCAATCAAGAAAGGATGAGAAGATTTCTGAATGCAGATCCAGGGATAGTTATCTTACAGCTATCTGATCAACACAATCTGACTTAGCATCTATTCTGGGCATGATTCAATTTCATCAAAATCGTTGAGACAACTTGTGATTGTAAAATGTATATAAAAGTAGACCTGCAGTAGATAGATATATAATATAGATAGAATATGATATGAAATAGATATAGAATAGAGAAGAGAAATATAAACTAAGTACTCAGATCTAGTATCGTTTTTTGTAATACCGAATGTTTTATCAATAAAATAGCCATTCCTATTTGAGAGAATTCTGAGTTATTAAATCCTGATTCGAGGAGCAAGGGCCCACTCCCCAAGGACCAGGATATTCATTTATTTGGTATTTATATTTCTTCAGCAAATAGCTTAGATCTGTTAATTTTGTATTGTTTTAATTCTTCCAGTTAAACTCTATTGTATACTTGTTCCTTAGGTGTTTAGATAGATTCTTATATTTCTTGCAATTGTTTTTAAGCATTCTAAATTGAGTGTGTTTATTTCCAAAAGCAAGTGTGTTTACTTTCAAGCAAGTGTGTTTGTTTCCATTATACATAGTGTGTTTCCTTTCAGCAAAGCTTTCAGTGTGTTTACTTTTAGCAAGTTTTCATAGTATGATTTAAATAAGGTTTTACCAAGAATTCCTTAAGACATTGAAAAGATCCCCCAAAAATACAAAAATAACTACAGTCAACTACTAGATCGATAAGATTACTCTTGTTGCATATAGCTTTAGACACACCCCTAGTTTGATATGACATCAACAAGAAGTTTAGAGGTCACCCTTCATTTTATTCATATAGAAAGTGATAATTCTTTAGTAGCCTTCACACACCTCATTCAATCTCTCAAAAAATTCCACATGCTATATCATTCACTAATGAGGACATATCACCATTTTCTAATGACAATCCATGTGTGCCTTTACTTATCACTACTATTATCAACACCACTTGCATTAAATGTGTACTTATTGATAATGGATTGGTTGTCAACCTATGTGCTCATTACCTTCTTAAATAATTAGGCATCAATGATAACCTAATTTCTAATAATTCCACTCTTATTCAAGGATATGATTCAACTACTTGCACATGCCTAGGAACCATCACATTACACATCCAATTTGGGCCTAAGACTATCCCTATGGAATTCTTCATTATCGATACTTCATTTCAATTCAATATTTTACTTGGGAAGATCTTGGATTCATGTAATGTAAGCAATTCCATCCACTATTCATCAATGCATTAAATTCCTACATGATGGGTATGAACATACCATTACAAAGAGACCTTGAACCATTCAAATTATATTGCATAGACCCTGTTACTATTATGCCTATTCCCCTTCCCATCCTATTCCATATAGTAGTATTGATATATATGACATTAGTCAATGTAGTACTTCACAGTATTCTTCTACCACTCCAAGAACTCGACTATTTCTACTCATACTACTGTAATCATCTCACCCACATTTTTTGCTCTCTGTTAAACACTACTACTCTACTTTTTTGAGGCTTCTCTCACTAATACATATAGTACACCTCCTATAAATGTTCTCAAAAAAGCTATGCAGCATGAAAATGTCACACACAATTGATTTTGATGACGAATTAAATATTATTGAACTTACTGATGAAACATTAGGAAAACTTAATTTCACTCCTATCGATATAGATGACTCCTATTTCAATGACACTTTCATGGCTGATGGTCTTGGTGAATAAAAATTCAAGACCCCTCCTTCTACTAATGTTATGGTAATTTATCAGGGGTCTATCCATACTTTGGATGTTGTTTCACCCTCTCTTGAGCAGTCTACATTTGTACCACATTCTTTCAGATGCACACTCTTAATCATCAAATCTTATTGGCATCACATTCTAGTGGATCATACTTTCTCGATACTATTTACACATATGACAACTTAACTAGGATTAGATTGACACTTAATGATATTCTACTTCCGCCTCACACATTTCATCTTTATCATGGGTATTTTCACATTACAGACCACCTATGTTCTTCGTGTATTCCATTTAATAGTATTTGTTACATGTGCCCCTCATACTTCTCCACTGACACTTAGGTATTCTTGGGTTGATTATATTAGGGGCACTTTAGACTCTAATCAAACTTCTATCAATTTTCCTATGTCATTCGGAAGCGTTTATATTGGGAACGATTCATCTCCTAGCCTTTCTAAAAATCTCACTCGTTGGTACGCGAACAAGTGTCTCACAAGAACCTTTTACCGATGAAGAGTATGCAATGACCATATACATATTACATTGTAATATATCTTTATATGACCCACCTCATGTTATTTCCTATTAAGTATCCAATGCATATCCATTCAGATTCGATGAGGAAAATGATGATATTTTAGAAATTAGCACTTGATCATTTTTATCATCACACATTTGGGTGGAATTACACTTATCTCTCCCCTATCATTGTTATGCATCTTATATACTCATCACAACACATCTAGTTTATCACATACATGTATTGATACATGAATGTATCATCATTACCTGATGATGCACTCTCATGCATTAGTTTCACACTTGACCGTTGAGGGAATCCTATATACTTGAACCTCACACACACCACACATCATATTATACATGACACACTTGACACACTACTAACATATACTTCTTACACATATTCGTCACTACACAATCAACATACTTGCGACTTATTCTCCCTATCACACATATTCAACACCCAAAAAATACATATTTATCACACTTGTTCATCAATACCATCTCAACATAACAACTAGTGACACATAATATATGTGCATCTTTATCACAATATACTACACATTCAAAGGTGCTTTTGTGACATACATCTCTTACATCATTCAATACATCTATCTTGTGTGGAATCAACACAATACATATTCAACAAATTCACAATAAATTTCCTTCATAAATAATATAATTCATGACCTCTTTCTCTCATGTGCAACCAAGACAATGGAGCAATATAACCCTCCAACATAACCAATACACTACCCTATGACGCGCTCTAGTATTACAGTCCATACTCAACTTCGAGGTTCTACATCTCAAATGGACCTCACCACACTCACGCATTCAATAATTTACTCACTCACTTACACGTTTACACCCTACACTTTACGCTAGGGATGATCACATATTTCTTATACACACATTTCAGACCATTTCCCGATGGCGTGCTCTCATTTACAGTTCATTCTTGACTACTAAGGTGGCATAAATAAATGAACCTCATTAAATGGTTACATACACATCCAACCAAGGGGGAATGTTGATCCTATCATTCACATTGCATTCCATTATGTTTCATCCATAGCATATTGCATATCTCGGTTGTATTTACTCTTGCTTACTTATGATTTTACATGTACACTTTACTACGCATGCTATAGATATGTGTGTGTGTGTGTCTATATATATATATATATATATATATATATTTATCATTATCATTATCTTTATCATCCACACATGCATATTCACGTTCCTTTCTATTTGTGATCTCATATTATACGAGATCCATACACTCAGCATGGATGCTTTTCACAGTACCTATTACCAAAACCACAGAGGCTCCTAGGGGCATTCACTTTCGTACACTACAGTGCTATTTTTATCTTGTTTTATAGCAAATTACTTTATTGGATTATACATGCCTTGACATAATTTTTATCTTTCTAACATGCTAATGGGTGCTTCACGTGTAGCATTTATTATGCAGGTCTATATGCTTCCATGGTTGTCTGTTATATTATTTTTCATTACTTTCTCTTTATATGCCATTGTTTGCGGGATTTTCCCCTTTTCTTGTTTGCACACTCTACTTTCAAGCCTACTTGGCCTTAATTGTCTTGCAACATTATGAGTGGTGTCATATGTTTTTAACCCACTTTTCATGGTCTACATTTTCTTCTTACGTGTTTACATTGTCTTCTTGCGTCTTAGATTACACATTGTTTTCTTATTTACTAGCTTACATTTTACATGCATGTTTTCTTGTACTAACACTTGTCTCCTAGCCACATTGTTTTTGTGTGCCTTGGTTTTACCAAGCACATTCCCTTCCCCCTGTAGGGAAAAACTTCAACACAACATTCATTCCTCCTTTGGGTGGCATACTCCTTCAATGAATTCACATGCACCCCAAATGAGGGGGGATCATTCATGTGAATCAGTCACCCCATATAGCATCATACAATCACATTTTAGCATAGCAAATTGCCGATATAGGATATTCATGAGTATCGAATAGGGATAAGAATCATACTTGGGTCCTTAACACATCACAGCTACCAAATCCCTTCCTAGATGCTTATAACCAGGGATAGTTGCATAGATTTTTGGCAGTTCATCACATTCTCCAGAACTCCACATGGTGGCTTTTACAGGGATCACAGTCCTTAGAATTTCTACATGCATGCACTACACATTTTTGCATTGGATCAAATTGTTCAAATTTTACACACCATTTACAGTGGTGTTCTACATTACAAGAATTCATTAAAGGTTGGAGGATGACACCATAATTTTCTCCCTACCCTTCTTCTATATCATTGGTGTGAGATCTCCTAAAAAACTCGCATGATCGGCACAACCGGTTTGAGATTTCCCAAAAACATGGTCCTCTATAACATCTACAGGATCCTTTATACACTCTTTCCTCATCACGAATCAAGTGCACGTGTTCCTTTTTCACATTTTTCATTTTACATACTTCTTTACATGCTTTTTACACATATACTTGTGTATTTTACTACTTGTTCATTATTCTCTTTTACAAGTCCGTCTATATGGGAAGTGGTATTCAACATCATCAACAATTATTCAATAAAAACATCAATCAAATCAACATAAACAATAGGAACATTGTGACATCTACACGTGTTTCCACCCTAGGTTCATTTTCATCATCACTTTTTACACTTTTTCCTCCTTAGCATCCACGCTTCACACTTTTATCACTCCACGCTTTGTCTCATCCCTCGACATGCTATTTTCATTGATCTACATGGTTATCAGGTATGCATCTCTATCTAATTTATGTTATTAAGTAGGGAAAATGTAGACACAAAATCATGCACTTTGGGTACTTATCTAGTTATGATTGTATACTACTATTCATATGATTCCTAAGTTAGAAAAGTTATAATTAGCCCATTTCTTTGGCCACCTTTATTTGCCTTCTATTTTTACTTTCATTCTTACACCCTTACTTGCTTAGTCTTCCTTTTTATACTTCGACATTTATCATCCTAGAAACCAGACCCAGCCAGACACCAACGACAAGCACCCTCATCCTCTCTTAGTGCCCCGATCTCTTTGTACTTTGTTCACATCTTTTGGGTCCTTTCTACCATTTTATCGTCTTATATTTTTTCAGATTGGCATTTTTCTAGGTTAATTACGAAATTAAAGCAAGGTAATCATATAATTATAAATTTATGTGATCATGATAAAGAACCAATCACTAAGAATTAGCTATCACCACCTAAGGTTGCATCTATTAAGCATCTAAGAGCTCCATTACATCCATCTAGCACCATCCAAGGGACACAAGGGCTAGTTATTTTTCATACACTTCGTAGGAGGGAATTTAATTTTATTCCATGCACATATTACATTTCTTTACATCGATCTTATTTGTTCACTATCAAGTGTGACATGCATTAGAGCCACCTAGGGCACGATTTTTCACACACACACGCGCGCAGAACTACATTAGGTCTAAAATGTAGTACAAAGCTCAATTATAAGATCACCATTTTGATAGGTGAAAATAGTCCAACAGTCATTTTACATCTTTCTTTTTAAGGATTTGACGTTTATTTGAGGGTTTTATAGGTCATGATTTCATTGCAGGTTTCCAATGACTTCTGTGATCTTGGTGTGACCTAAGATCAACCAAAGGTGGATAACAGCAAACAACTAGAAACCTGCTTAGAGGAGGTTTTTAGCACTTTGGTAGACACAGTACCCAAAAATAGGCCTAGGGTACCCACGGGTGCCCCTATCCCTCTCTAGGTGCCCCAGTCCAACATATTCTTCCATCTCTACATTTTATCGAGCTTCATTGTGATAGTCAGTGATCCATATTTTCTAATTTTCTAGCTCTGTGCACCTTCGGTATCTCTGCAAATTAGTTAAGTCTTTTAAGCATCTCTTTACACTCAATTTTCATATTTTCTTACTTAACTTTCTTGGTTGAATTTATGTACTTAATTTTTTATTTATTTATTGCTACTGATAGAAATTAGATTAGGCACATAAATTCACATTTAGCTTAATCAAGAGGACTAGAAAATTCCATGGTACTTGTTTCTTCCTAACACATGTCAATCCCCTCTCTAGCACCATTAAATTCCCTCTTCCTCTCTTCACCAACTCACCTACTATGAAACCACTCACGCATTCCCTCATGATTATATCGGTTTGACTAGTATTATTTATTTATTTAAAATCCCCTTCCTACTTTTTAATCATTATTGTAACCTTCTACAAAATTTGAATACTTTTATCGGTATTTTATAGAGCTTAAATGAATACTTAAACACCTATATTAAAAATCCCTAGAGTTAAGCTGTCTGATGGAAAAGTGACAAGCGAGCATGGGAATCTACAAGTAACTCTTCCTCACACCCGACCTCTCGAGGTCATGCCGAGAGCAACGGTGGGGATGGATTATGCGTAGGGTATGGATAAACTAGTTAGGAAATCTTATATCTTCGACATGCACTAATGGAATCTACAAATCTAAGGCAAAGAAGGCCCTCCTAACCTAAACTGGCATGATAGATCGGTCGGCAAGGATGACTTCTCGAAGGCTCCAATCAATATCGAGCTATGGCGTGATCCGATCTATAGGTTGTGGGATACGTGGAAAATGACCTGGGATGGTTTCGTGTATGTCTCCAGATAGGGTCATATGATGGATGATGGATATATAGTGGACTCTATGGTCGATTCCTGGTCTATTCCAAAATCTTTAGCTTTGTTAGTTACTACATCTAACAAGGATAATTGTGTGATGATGATAGGTGGAAGTGGAGTGGATCTAAATATTAATGTGTGTAAGTCAGCGTCAACGTTAGATTGACCTGTAGGCTCGTTGGGTTGTGGGATTTGTGGGTCACAACTATAGATTCATAGTTTTTGTGGACCTGCTATGGTCATGTGTGGAATCAATCCCTAATCCCTAGTATCCAATAGTCATATGCCTTTTCGGTCTCTATGTTCAAAATTAACAATTGTGTAATCTTTTCTGAGTATCTTATAGGCAATCTTGTAATCTGAATCCTTAAGCTAGTATCTATGTCTGTGAGAGTGTCTCCTGCATCTGGCTATGGGGCCAAAGGGTCACAACCAAACATTTTCTCTCTTTCAAGTCCTTCTATAGTCATGCGGATATTTATCTAGAGTAATCAGTAGTTTGGCTGATTTGACCAAAACGTGTGCGCTTGGTCGTCTTCTATATTTAACCCACTTAACTGTGAGGTGATCTGTTGTAAGTATGTTGTTGTTTGAAAGACTTGGATTCTAAGGTTTTGATCTATATTAGTTATTTTTGTAATAAGATTTGGTTGAGGCACGATTGGCTCAAATACGTATTCTCTGGGCTCTCTAGGTCCCGTGATTGTCATACAAAAGGAAATGATACAAATCTAACTAATGACAAAATAATTTAACTACGTAAGATATGTCTATGTATATTCCTAAATCTGATAGTTATTGATAAGCTACTAAACAAAATTTAAAGAACAATTATCTAATATATCTAAAATTGACAACTAAACTAATAACGCAATTAAAACAAACAAAGCAACCGAGTATAGCTACTTGTCTGTGTAGTTTTTAGATCTATTCTAAATAATTTGATAACTGATCTACTCTATTTGAAAGACTCTCGATCCTACCTCAGAAGTGAGGAGTGAATCATAGTTTCTCAGAAACTATCAATCCCCATAACTTCCCTAGCAATATCAAAAGTAATATTTAACTGAAATGAAATGATTAGCTACTCTATTTGATATGCTTTTAACTAGAACTTTGAAAGCTAGAACCTGGATTCTACAGAGTAGTGTCAAATCCAATGGTGTGTGACATTGTTCCCTTAGTTTGATCTCCTCGTTCTTTCATGCTCACGTGGATCTAGAAAATTGTGTAATGCTAGCATCAACAAGATTATATATTGGAACAAAGGCAGCTTAGGATGCAGACTGAATACAATGCGAGTAGGAGAGGGATAGCGCAAGAGTACAAAGCTTGGCTTATGCAATTCCTAGTGGGATTTATTACGAGTCATGCAACATAAAACATCCAACACCTGAAACTATCCTGTTGATGAACAAAACCTATAACTTTAATGGCTTCCTATTGAGATGAAACTATCCTACTCTAATTGATTTGGATGAAATGACAACAACACTTTGCACAAGGAGAATATGTGGCTTTCTGATAGCTAAAAAATGCTAACTATGCATCTAAGAAATGAAACTATGAATCCTAAACAAAAGCTGAAAGGCTAAGCTATTGAAATGAGAAATTCAGAGGCAAATTTGAGGGGCCATTTGCTTGAGCACAAGCCAACTATTTATAGCATTTCCAATTACCCAAAGGTAAAAACCAAATTGATCTCTTAAACCATAAACAATGCCAAAACACTATTCCAGGGAACTAGAATCATTAATGCAAGCCAAAGGCGGTGAAAAAAGCTGGTAAATGTTGAAATTTATGTGAGTCATGTTAAAAGAGCATTTTGGAAAATGCGTGGAGGACCACCACCACCGAGCGGGGTGGTGGTTTTAATCAAGAACAAAACATAAAGAAAAGAGGGGAAAAGAGAACAACAAAGCACGTAGGGGCTAAGCGGGGCATGCGGGATGTTAACACATACTTGGGAGATTTTCCAGATCCCGAACACCTTGCAAGGAGACCTGTATCATCATTGGGGCATGTGTTATGTTATTTCGGTGGTGCAGTACCTTACAATTTTGGGTACGTACATATTGCCCCCTCGGAGAAGTGTTTTAGCCATGAAGAGGTGTAAAATGGTGGGTCCGAGTATGGTGGTCCCGAAATGGGAAGTTAGAAGTTATACCTGATACGTCCGTGTGTCGAATGATGCCATCTGAAATTCCCGCTACCTACAAAATGAAAAGAGAACTCAAGTGTAGATAGACAAAAAAGATCAAAAATAAATACTAAAATATCATGAAATGAGGATGTACCATTTGTGCGGGGATAAGAACTTACCTCCGTCGGCACTCCAAACCCGCAGAAAGGGGCATTCAAAACAAGTCAGGTTGTTATATATGTAAAAGTGGGCCCATTTTCCTATTCATTTGTGCGTGTTGATTTGGTTGATTTTGAGCTCTGGGACCCACGGTGACGGTTTCTCACGAGAGTATAGTCAAAACATCCGGGATGAGATCGTGATCATGCCTCCACGAGCGGAACACCGACCCACGAGATCACAGGTTAGTTTTTCTCAATTTTTCGTTTTTATCCCCAAAATATTAAAATGTTGAAAACTTTGTCATGGGGGGATAATTTTTGAAAATGTTAGTTTTAATAGGTTCATCTAGGGGGTGCCTATTGGGTAGGCTTCGTTTTGGTCAAAAATTGTCATTTTTCATGTTTTTAGGCCTTTTTAGGGCATATGACCCGCGTGGGTTTTCGGGACATGACCGCCGCCCTGAACAGGGCGGTGGTTACACAACCGCCACCCTATTCAGGGTGGCGGTTACAAGACCACCACCTTTAAGGTGGTGATTACGGAACCACCGCCCTGCTCAGGGTGGTGGTCCTTCACAGAATGCACAAACAACACCTTTTTGAAGTTAATTTTGCATTTTTAGCATTCTTATGTGTTTTCATGATTTTTCTAATGTCATTTGGATACTAACTTGTTCTGTTTTGTGTGTTTTTGGGTGTATGCAGGTGAGGGAGGAGTATATTCGATGGAGCCGAGAGAGAGAGTGTGTGATTGGCTCCCAGCAGTATTAGATGCCCTTTCTCAGGATGAGCAGGACACTCTTCAAAGGGTGGTATACTACGTATATCACGGGTTCCACATGTTGCACCATCTAGTCACATACTTTGTGACTTATTTTCATATTGGGATGCTGATTAGAAAACTTTCCAATTGCCAAGGGTCCGAGGTGAGTGGACCATTACTTTGGAGGACGTTTACCATATCTTGGGGTCCGATCATCGGGAGATGACTTACTCTTGAGATAGTAGGTTCATGGGCTCAGATAGCACAGTGGGCCTCATACATGGGAGATGCAGTTATCTCCACTGGTTCAAAGAAGGGGGTGAGGGTCTGATCTATTCCTATCCTACCTATCCCCTTGATTCGTCAGGCCATTATGGGGATCCTTTCCTTGAGATTGATCGGGGACAAGGGAGGAGACACTCTACTCTATTGTTGGTCCCCCATCATTACATAGATTGAGGGACATGGCTGGATTTACACCAGGGAGCCGACATACTCGAGACTACCTATCATGATTTATACAGGGTGGTTCTTTTACAGGGGTAGTCATTGAGCCATCTGACCCTAGTTATGAGCTGGGTCTATGAGTGTTTCATCCCCTATGGTAGAGGTGTATAGGTGGCGAGATCTCGAAGGCTGTGAGGGCAGCTAGATGGATAGACATGTCGGTGCTCAGATCACCTCACCGGTGAGTTACTTCCACGACCACCGATGATATGGAGGCCACACCGTATCAGGCCATGGTAGTGTTATGGGGCGAGGAGGCTCTTACTTTGATTTCCTGCTCCACCACAGGGCAACTTGTTGACAGGGTGGGGAGGGTGGAGATACATCCCTTCGATCGAGTGCCTCAGCAGTTTGGCATGCCTTATGTGGGTATGCTTCCCTAGTGGTGCCAGTATATAGATCAGTTCGAGAGGCCAGGGGAGGTCCTAGAGGCCGGGGTTGGACAGTTGTTACTCCTAGAGTCCCCATTGCAGCTAGGCGAGTAGTACGAGCTCGAGGGAGAGCCGGTGCTCCTCAGGCACCCTTACTTCAAATTGCCACCGGTCCCACTCACAGCAGTGACAACCCTATTGACATAGACTCCGAGTCTGAGGAGTTCACAGGGGGAGAGATGGAGGAGGAGACCGAGGCTGAGGCTAGTGAGTCAAGTGGAGAGGAGGATAGTGATCCTGAGTGGCATGACACTCAGGATATTTTACAGGCAGAGAGGGCGGAGCAGAGTGTGGAGAGGGTGACTCTGGTTTCAGAGGAGCCACTCTCTCAGGGCCTTGGTGGAGAGGATGAGTCCGTAGTGGCACACTATGTTGCCTCGGCCATAGGAGGAGCACACCACGATTAGTGGTGGCATCTGGCGTGCTGCTGATCCTAGAGATCCATCTTGGAGGCCCGGTGATCCGAGTGAGTTATCATTCTTCCTTCTTAACATTTGTTTCTAGTTGTGATTTCCTTAGTTGTTACCTCTCCTTTTGTTTACGTTTGTTTTTATCTTTTGATCATTTCTAATTGGATTTTCACCTTTTCTTGCAGAGACTTCGATGAGTGGCGAGACCTGATTCACCGGGTATGCACCGATACCCTGATGATTCCTATGGAGAAGACCCATGCAGAGCTATCCATGGATGCAGGGGAGCCTTCAGCAACTGGTAGGCACACTAATGTCTTTTCCTCTGTCTAGCACGTGGCCAGGATGGTGTCTACCCTCCGTACCTAGCTAGCAGGTACAAGACATAAAGCACACGATGAGGAGTCATTCTCTTGGCGAGGCTGCACCAATGCTCTCCTCGGGATCATGAGCCCTCCGTGCATTCGAGCGCCGGCATAGCCAAATTCCTAAACATGGACATGTACCCTCAGAGGGATCTCATAGGGGTTGAGAAGCCACTTGGCTCTCTTGGACTATTTTCATGATGTATTTTGTATCTCCCGGGCTCTTTGAGCATTTTGACCATGCTTAGCGCATGATGGCATTGTACAGAAACTTGTTTGTTTATATATATATATATATATATATATATATATATATATATATATATATATATTCTTTTCTTAGATCAGACACTTGGTATTAATGTTCTTATGATTTGATTACGCATGTAAATTATAATGTTGTTTTTATATGCTTCTTAGAATGTATGCAATGGAGAACAAATGATACAAATGTTTACTTTCTTTTTGTATTTCATGATGCTGATATATGATAATGTAGACACAATGTGACTTGAACTCTAGCTTCTTATAAGCAATTTTTCGGTACTTCATTTTTTTTGACAAAATGTGATGATAAACCGGTATGATGAGCAGATAAACTTTCCCCACTCCTAACTCCATGCAACTAGTAAGATGCGAGGGCTCATCACCAAGAGCTAGAAAGGGCACAAGTTATGAAATGTGTTGAAATGATAGTGATGAGAGATAGACAAAGCTTTGGTGGAACCAAATTAGGATGCTACAAGCCTACTCTACTCGAGTGACTCCATAGTTTGGGATGCAACTTGCTTTGCAGGTTTATCTAGACTTAGATCCGTAGATGGCCTCATGGTAGACAAAATCTGGGTTTCAAGGCTTTGAATTCTCTTGGAATTTTGGACATCTGATTCATTTGTTTTTGACTCAAAATTTCAAAGGTTTATTTGAATTTGATTGCTGACTGCCTTCAATGTTTATTTGTCAAGAGGACTCCCTACACCTTGCCTCATGCTACTAGTAAGAAGCGTGGGCTTATCACCATGGACAAGGTATAGGTGAGTAAGGGCATTCCCATCCTTTCCCAACCCTACGTCACCAGTAAGAGATGCAAGCTCATCACCAAAGGTTGGTGGGGCAAGGAAATGTGTAAAATTAAAATTTTCTGTTTGATCTATATTTGACTTGTTTATTTGAGCAAAATGTCAGTGTATTCTTATTTCCAAAGAGATATACATAGGGGATAGATGTGACATGATGAAGCTTCTAGAACAGACCATAGGCAAGGCACCTATCCTAGGAAGAAACCAAAGATGAGAACAAGCATGCAGATCTTGGTATGGTTACCGTTAAGGCTTTGTCATATCTAGCTTTATTCGATGAAATGATTCTGAAACAGGTGATGACGTTATAAAATGAAGAAGTATGATTAGAGTGTTTATGCCAATACCATCAGAAGTTTGTAATGAATTGCTTTGAGAATGAGTTCCTTGATCACAAAATTGTACGAAACAAGCGGACAAAATGAACCTAACTATATGAAGATGCAATGTAGATATATTTATATAAATAGTGCTGGTCACTTATGCATAGAATCATTTAAGGTGTAGGGAATTGATTGTTTCGCCAAATTCCTCACCCTCTAGTGTACATAAGAGATATGCACCATTTCCATAGTCTTTCGTGACTTGGTATGGGTCCAACCATTTGGGCCGAACTTCCTTCCTTTGTCGGTCTTTTTATCGATCCATTTGTCTAGCCTTAGAACTAAATCACCTTCATATATGTCTCGTTCATAGACCTTCTGTTATACTACCAAGACATCCGTTCAAAGCATAGACTCTATGTCATTGTTCAAGATCTAACTTGGCCTCATATAGGCTTTCTAGTTGGGAGAGACGTGCTTCTCTATAAGCATCTTCATCTAGAATCCCTTGTAATGAGACACGGAGACCGGTATTTTGACCTCAAGTGGGAGAATCGCTTCTACCTCGAATACCAACAAAAAGGAGTTTCTCGTATTGGTGTTCTTATTGAGGTTTGGTGGGCCCACAAGGCCGGATATAACTTCAAATGCAAATCTCACTTGTTTTCTTTCATAGTTTTAAGAAGAATGGATTTTAATGTTTTGTTTGTCGCTTCAGCCTGTCCGTTGGCTTGAGGGTAATACAGGGAGGTTGTATGATGGCTTATTTTAAATTTATTGCACAATTCGTGAACTTCATCATTCTTAAAAGAAGTCCCATTATCTGAGATAATGATTTGTGGGACACCGTACCTGTAAATGATTTGGTTCAAAATGAACTTGGCGATTACAGAACCCAGTATAGTAGTAAGAGGCATAGCCTCTACCCATTTGGTAAAATACTCGGTGGCCGTGATTATAAAGTTATGGCCGTCTATAGACGAGGGAGATAATTTCCCTATCAAATCTAGGCCCCACGTAGAAAAGGGCCATGGAGTAGTGATTGGTTGTAGAGCTTGTGCTGGCATGTGAATCTCGTGGGAGAATTCTTGGCACTTATGACACCTTCGTACAAACTCTACTACGTCGTGTTCTAGAGTGGGCCAGAAATAGCCCATCCGGTGTATTTTGTGAGCAGTGGCATGACCACTAAAGTGGCCTCCACATATTCCACTGTGAGATTCATGGAGAATCTTCTTGGATTCTTATGTGTTGACACATCTTAGAAGCATTCCATCGAATGCTTTACGATAGAGCACCTACTCTATAATAATGTATTTAGCTACGATAATGCGTAACTGCCTTCTTTGTTATGGTGTAGTACCTTCTGGATACATATGGTCCATGATATAATTAATAATATAAATATACCGAGGACACTCGAGATAGGTCTTGTTTTGATGTAGTATATGCATTCATTAGGAAAGTCCAGATCTACTAGATCGCCCCCATCTAGTGGGTTATTAGCTAACCAATCCGCAATGATTTGTCCTTTAATGGACTTCTGATTTACAAATGTTAATTCAAATTCCCCATTAAGGTTATAAAGCATCTAGCCTTTTTAGACAAGGACCCTTGTGTGAGGAAAGTTTGTAAATGGTATGTTTTTACAATGACCCTTATTTCTTGATTTAGCATGTAATGTCTTAAGCGTTTGGTTGTGAAGACTATGGCAAGGCATTCTTGTTCTTGCTTGTGTATAACATGTTTCATAGTCGAGCAATGTTTGGCTAATAAAATAGATCGCACATTCTCATTTGTCATCATCTTCTTGGGCTAGCATGTAGGCTAGCGAGACATTGGTAGCTCGTGAGTATAAGATTAAAGGGTGGTCTGGCTTAGGTGGCATTAGCGTGGGTGGTGACAACAGGAAACGCTTAACTGTGTCGAAAGCTTCATTGTAGTCTTCGGTCCAATCAATACTATAATCTTTCTTGAGTAGATTGTTGATTGGATGAATGGAAAAACTTAAGTCGGGATGAATCTCCGGATTGCACCGAGTTTTCCAAGAAATGACTTGATTCTAGATTCATCCAAAGGTGGGATCATTTCAAGAATAGCCCAAATTTTGGCTGGGTCTACATTAATCCCTCGTGACGATATAATGTAACCTAGGAGCTTCCCTCCTGTCACACCAAAGACACATTTTTCTAGATTTAGCGTGACTCCGTATTCTATTAGACGTGAAAGAATGATGCGGAGTACTTCCGGGTGATCACAACGTCTCCTAGATTTGGCCAACAAGTCATCTACGTAGGTTTCTACAATTTTATGAATAAGATCATGAAATATATACATCATAGCCATTTGTGGTATGTAGCGCCAATGTTATTGAGACAAAATGGCATAACATCGTAGCAATAGGTTCCCCAAGGAGTTATAAACGTGGTTTTAGCTTGGTCTTGTTCGGATATTCTGATCTGATTGTATCCTAAGAATCCATCCATGAGAGACAAAAGCTCAAATCCAACTATTACGTCAACAATGATGTCTATGGATGGTAACGGGAAGTCATCCTAGGACACGCTTTGTTAATGTCTCAGAAGTCTATACGAGATGCGTATCTTCCCTTTTTTTTAAGAACGGGAACAATATTAGATACCCATTGAGATTAATTAACTCATTTGATGAATCTTCCTTGGAGGAGTTTCATTACTTCTTCTTTCACCATGAGAGCTACCTTGGGTTTCATTGGTCTTGATTTTTGTTTAATCGGCTTTGCGTCTGATTTAGTGACAAGGTTATGTACGCAATGTGTGGTGCAACCCCTGTCATTTCTTTATAATTAAATGCAAAATCCTTCTGATTTTTCTTGAGGATTCGAGTGTGTATTTCTACTTCTGATGGAGTTAACGAGGATCCTAATTTCAATATCCTTGGTTCATCCTTTGTTCCAATGTTAATATCAATTGTTTCTTCGATTAAAGAAGCGTTACCTTCTTCAAACTCAGGTGGGGCTGGAGGTAATTCCAGTTATCTCCGTTCTCTACCGTGTATATGTTGAGCTCCTTTTGTGGGGAAGCTCTATCATGGGATTTCCAAAGTAAGAAGATGAATGTGGGATTAAGGACAAATCTATCACGTGATGGGTGAGATGTAATGCTGCATAGGTGTTTAAGTAATCCAGAGTGGCTCTATCACTATCAATGTGATCTAGGATAGTAGATTTGTTCTCATCTCTATTTTTTAAAAGAGGGTTTGACATTTTTTTCACCAATGGTTTAGTACGAAGGGATACTATGAAACGAGCATCTTCCAACTCATTGTTTGGGGTGAAGTGTGACGCCGAGTTTGCTAAAGAATCGGTGAGAAGATTTTGTTCTCGCGGGATTGCTTTAATTGATATGAAGTCAAACTCTTTGCTCAAATCCAATACAGTTGTTTTATAGAGCTGTAAGTGCTTAGCTCTGGTTTCATATACCTCGAGAGACTTAGTTTGCTACCGGTTATGAGTCTCTTAATACTCGATGTTACCAAGGAGGAGGGCTTCGTACTCAAGCACCGTTGTTTGTACATTCAAAATTTAGTTTAAAGGTGAATGGTAGGATTTTCCCTTGGGAGAAGTATAGATTACACACGCCTCCATAATGACATCTAGCTCCATCAAAATGGAGAGTCCAGGTATTTAAATTTGGGAATATAGACGTTGGGATATTTGTTGTGTTAACATCTTCTACTTCTACCATGCAGAGATCCTCTGCTGGAAGAGAACCAACACCTAGGGTATATCCCATGCCTACAGAATCAAATGGTAGGAACATCGGTAGATCTGTTCTAATAACTTGACAATCTTTGCAGTAGTTCCTAACAATACTGTTTCTACAATGTTATCCTCATCTTTGAGGGATGGGATAGTCTTGATTAGGCTCATAGTCTCAAGATCTGTTGTAGGTACCAAATTCTCCTCTGGTTTTGCGTTGGTGGGTTTATTAAGTTGGTTTGTTGGGAGTTCAAACTCTGAGTGAATGCCTGGTCTTTTCTTTAAGTTAGTTAGGTGTATATCGAATGGCTTTGGATCCCCCTTGGCTACGAACACTTTTCCTAAATGCAAGAATCTTACTTCTTGAAATAATGTAGAGGGGATTGCCTTCATATGGTGTATCCATGGTTGGCCAAGGATCATATTATAGTTGGTTTCCCGATCTATAATGTAAAACTCAGTCAAGATTGTTTTGGGTCCTAAGGTGACCGGTAGTATTATAGTTCCAATTGACGTGGCTTTAAGGCTATCATAGCCTCTTAATGTATTTCAAGTCGAAGAACAATTTGTTTCTCCATACCCTAGATTTTGAAGGAAAGAGAAGGGAACTATGTTAACTACTCCCCCATCATAAAATTACACATTTAACGTAGTTGTTATAAACCCAGACTTGCAAATATAAGGCTAGATCACCTCTGCGTGTAATCTCAGCGTCTGTTGGCATTTTGTTTATTTTGAATATAAACTCGATATCCCTATCCGACTGTCCCGGAGGGTGAATATCAAAGTCTATATGGTTTACCTGTGTTTCGGAGGTGGAGTGATGTTAATTAAATGACCTAAACCTAATGCCTCCAAAAGAGCAGCCCTGTGGACAGGAGAGTTCTTCAGTAAGTCTAAAAAAGAAATGTGCGAGAAGGTTTTTGTTAGATCATTAATTAAATCATAGGCACCTATGGGTTTTACTAACATTTTTTGGATGTTATCTGTCTTCAGTAGGTAACTTGGACTTGGTTGAGAGGAATACTCTTGTGTCCTTGTTACAGCTTCCACGGGTAGTTCGGCATTAATTCCACTAAACCGACTATCTTGGGTCATGGTGACTTCTTAATTGTGGTTTAACTAATGGATTTAGTGAAGTTGAGGCTTCGTGATCATTATTTCCTATTATTATGCCTTTATTTGTCCCATTTGGATTTAACCTGTTGTTATTGTGATTTGGGAGTGGATCATTAAAGATTTTGAGGGGTGCGTTTTGAGGGGAAACTGCCCCTGTGAAAGTATTTGGTGCCGGTGACACAGGATCGGCCAAGAACATATCTATGAAAAGTTGTCTTTGTTCCTCTGGCAAACGTTGCATGAATTTATTATAGTCACGGCACGTTCTAGTGTCATGGCCTCGGATTTTGTGAAAACCACAATACGAGTTAGGATTGTAATTCCTAGTTTGCTGGTTTGGTGCATATTGTGGCCCAAAACTCTGATCAAACCGTTGCCTATTAGGATTAAAGTTTTGTGTTTGTTGTTTTTGTTTTGGTTCTGGTTTTGATATCCAATTGAGTTTTGGCTTGGACCCTTTGTAAGGTTTTTCCATTGTTGTTGTTGTTGTTTTTGATGATTAAAATCCACTGCATTGATTTTTGGGGTAAAATTGTTGTTTCATTGGTTGTTCATTAGTGGTGGAGTATTCACAACATTTACCCTTTTGGCCTAATCAGTTACTCCATTTGTTGTCACTCATGCGATTTTTATTAAGGACTTTAGGTCCTTGATTGACATTTGTGGTAGTGGGGTAAGTCATAACATTCTGGTTGGAGGTGATTAACCTCCCGTTTGTTCCATATGTCTTGTGACCGCTATCTATTGCAGCTTGATCTATTCGGAGAGTGCTCTCAAGTACTTCATCGTAAGTCCTTAGTGGGAACTTTTGGACTTCTTCCTTCACCTCTCTGCTGAGGGAATGAAGGAATAAATTGCATAGTTCCATCTGATCCATATTTGGAGCACTTGCCAAAGAATAGAGGACTGTACGCCATCTTTGAATGAAATGAGCAACAGATTCATTGTGTTCCTGCTTAATGTGCAAGAATTCCCTGATTCCTGTTCTCAACAGTTTGTTCATATCAAATGCCTTGATGAACTCAGAAACGAGTTGTTTAAATGAATGGATGGAAGCCTCAGGTATTCTATAATACCAATCGAGGGTGATGCCTTCCAAGGTTTTGGGAATATTTTGGCAACAACCCCATCCCAAGGAGGCTTGATTCTCGAGTGGTCATGGCATAAGCCTTTATATTTGCATTCGGATCTCCCTCACCTTTGTATTTGGGAAAATTTGGAAGAGTTCTTGGAAGCATAATGCTTCTTATGGTGAATTCTAAGGGTTCTTTCAAATATTCTGAATAAGTCCCTATCGCGTAGGTTTCGACCATTGATGGTGCCTGCTGAGGGGGTGGTGGTGGAATGGGTTGTTGATATGGTGTAGCATATGCACTGGTAGGGGCATAAGGAAACCCCTGTGGTTGAGTAAACATGTCGGAGAGGAGAACATATCCCCTTGTGGTGATTTGGAGTACATGTTTAAGTATGAAGGGGGATTGTCTAGGAATGGATTATTTTGTACTAGACCGGGAGGTATCGGAATGGTGTTAGAAATGGTGGTTCTAGTTGGCATTTGTTGTGAATACTGAGGAGTCATGCCTAACATGCCTATTCCTGTGAGGAGGTCTACTTGGCTAGGATGGTGTGGAGGATTAGAATTTCCTGCCTACATGAATTAAGAATGGTGATTTTCTTGAGTAATTTCTAACCCCCTAACTTTTTCTACTAAAGTCGAAATGACTTCATTTGGTAAAGTCACGGTATTTTGCCTTAGTGGAGTTTGTTGTATATCCTGGTGTTGTATAGGCATGTGATACCCTGCTATGAACTGATCATTTCCCTACCAAGTTTCCCTGAGGGAATTTCCTATATGTAGTGGTATGGAGGTATTTTCTTGAAAAGAGACCTCGGGTTGTGCTTGTAAATTTCCTATGGGTGGGTACATACCCTGAGAGCGTTGTTCATTTCTGGCATGATGCACTAAATGTTCATCATCTAAAACAAGGTATGGATCTGATTGTCTACTAATTTGTGGTCTAAGCAGCACCTGAGGAGATGAACCAGATTCTCCTGTGAACGTCATATTGTTCGAGCCTGAAGGCTCTATGTGTTGCGTTTGAGTGAGTTGATCCAACTCCTCTATTTGGAAAGATGAGTTATATCTAGTTTTTAGAGGTGGAGTTTGTGTTCACAACTGGTTATCTGAATAATTGTCACCCCATACTGAGAGCGAGGGTAATGACTATCTATTCAGTTGAGCGTAGTATGCCTCAAGACCTAGGAGAGGTCTGCCATATGCATTGAATCCCGACATATTCGGGGGGTATATGAATACCCGTAGAATAATGGGAAGGAGGGAAGGTGGAAGACAGAGATAAGGAAGATGTTACAGTTGTTTGTTTCACATCAGGTTCACCAATTTCGTATGATGGAAAAGTGACAAGCAAGCGTGGGAATCTACAAGTAACTCTTCCTCACACCCGACCTCTCGAGGTTGTCCTGAGATAGCCGGTGGGGATGGATTATGCATAGGGTATGGATAAACTAGTTAGGAAATCTTATATCTTTGACACGTACTAATGGAATCTATGAATCTAAGGCAAAGAAGGCCCTCCTAACCATAACTGGCGTGATAGACCGGTTGGCAAGGATGATTGCTCGAAGGCTCCAATCAATATCGAGCTCTGGCGTGATCCGATCTATAGGTTGTGGGATACGTGGAAAATGACCTGGGATGGTTTCATGTATGTCTCCAGACAGGGTCATATGATGGATGATGGATATACAGATGGACTCTATGGTCGATTCCCTGGTCTAGTCCAGAAATCTTTAGCTTTGTTAGCTACTACGTCTAACAAGGATAAATGTGCAATGATGATAGGTGGGAGTGGAGTGGATCTATATCATTTAATGCCATAATAAGATTGGGTTGAGGCACGATTGGCTCAAATACGTATTCTCTAGGCTCTCTAGGTCCCATGATTGTCATATAAAAGGAAATGATACAAATCTAACTAATGACAGAATAATTTAACTGCGTAAGATATGTCTATGTATATTCCTAAATCTAATAGTTATTGATAAGCTACTGAATAGAATTTAAAGAAAAATTATCTAATATATCTAAAATTGACAACTAAACTAATAACGCAATTAAAACAAACAAAGCAACCGAGTATAGCTACTTGTCTGTGTAGTTTTTAGATCTATTCTAAATAATTTGATAATTGATCTACTCTATTTGAAAGACTCTCGATCCTACCTCAAAAGTGAGGAGTGAATCATAGTTTCTCAAAAACTATCAATCCCCACAGCTTCCTTGGCAATATCAAAAGTAAAATTTAACTAAAATGAAATGATTAGCTACTCTATTTGATATGCTTTTAACTAGAACTTTGAAAGCTAGAACCTGGATTCTGTAGAATAGTGGCAAATCTGATGGTGTGTGACCTTGTCCCCTCAGTGTGATCTCCTTGTTCTTTTGTGCTCATGCGGATCCAGAAAATCATGTAATGCTAGCATCAACAAGAGTAGATATTGGAACAAAGGTAGCTTAGGATGCAAACTGAATAAAATGCAAGTAGGAGAGGGATAGCGCAAGAGTACAGAGCTTGGCTTATGCAATTCCTAGTGGGATTTATTGTGATTCATGCAACATAAAACGTCCAACACTTGAAACTATCATACTCTAATTGATTTGGATGAAATGACAAAAGCACTTTGCACAAGGAGAATATGTTGCTTTAAACACTAAACAATGCTAACTATGCATTTAAGAAATGAAACTATGAATCCTAAACAAAACTAAAAGGCTAAGCTATTGAAATGAGAAATTCAGAGGCAAATTTGAGGGGCCATTTTCTTGAGCACAAGCAAACTATTTATAGCATTTCCAATTACCCAAAGGTAAAAACCAAATTGATCTCTTAAACCATAAACAATGCCAAAACACTATTCCAGGGAACCATAATAATTAATGCAAGCCAAAGGCGGTGAAAAAGCTGGTAAACATTGAAATTTACGTGAGTCATGTAAAAAGAGCATTCTAGAAAATGCGTGAAGGACCGCCGCCCTGATCGGGTAGCGGTCATGATACCGTCGTCCGATCAAGGTGGCGGTTTCATAATCGAAGAACAAAACGAGAAAGAAAAGAGGGTAAAAGATAACAAAAAGCATGCGGGGGCTAAGCGAGGCATGTGGGATGTTAACGCATACTTGGGGAGATTTTCAAGATCCCGAACACCTTGCGAGAAACTGTATCATCATTGGCGCACATGTTATGTTATTCCGTGGTGTAGTACCTTACAATTTTGGGTACATACATTAACTATCTCATTGTGTGATATATAGAGGATGCAAGTAACTTGACCATAGATCAATAATCATGAGAGGAAGAAAAATTCTTGATGGTACGAATAACCACTACGATTCGGAGGGAGCATTATACATAGGGATAGAGGAAGTACCAAAGATCTTAAAAATTGGATATTTTCTCTCACCACAATAATTCAAAGACCATTAGGCATTGTTTGTTGAGTTATCTAAGGTTTTCACCTTCTCCTATTATGACATGAATTACATTCCTAATATTTTTTCATCCACAATCTAGTCACAAAACCTAAAGCCAAGCCCCAGTCAAAAAAATTATGACCAATGAAACCCAAGATAATACTAATGTTGAAAAAGGAAGTCATCACAATCCTCAAAGTTTGTTTCATTAGGGTGGTAGATTATAAAATTTGGTTGTCTTACATCATGTCATTTTAAAAATAATGACAAAATTTGAAATTGTATCAACTTCCATAATATTAACAAAGCATGTCCTAAATATGACTTCTCATTTCCCTCTATCAATGTAATTTTAGATGAAAAAATTGGGTATGAACTCCTTTCACTTATGGATGGGTTCTTTGGTTATAAAAAGATAGAAAAAAATACATCATTCACCACCCCCTAGAGAACCTTTTATTAAACCCATCATGTTTGGTCTCAAGAATGCAAGGGGAACCTACCAACGAGTAATGACCCACATATTCTAGTACTTAATTCATAAGACTATTGAGTCTTACATTGATGATCTTCTTGATAAAGTAATAAAGATAGAATACCATGTAGGAGTTATTAGAATCATTCATATGTGTCTTATTTAGTATGATGTTACCTTAAACCCCGAAAAGTGTGTGTTCGGAGTAACAGTGGAAATATCTTATGATACATCATATCCTAATGATATATTGATGTTGATCCTAGTTAGATACATGTTATCCTAGAGATGGTTCCTCCAACCATTGAGTTAGGGATTCAATATTTCCTTGGGAATTTTTAGGCCCATAAGGAGATTCATTTCAAACCTCACTTATGTAGTTATTGTGATCAATAATTTGTTGAATAAATTGAATGCCATCAAGTGGACCCGGAATATAACAAAACCTTTTAATCTATCAAGAATTTATAGTTATCCCCCCACTCTCAAGGATCCATGATCTTTCACTAGCTTGCACACTTACTCAAGAAGGCAATGATGGAAAAGAATGCACCATGTATTTCATTAGTTTTGTTCGGTTAGACTATGAAATATGTTATTATTAGGATGAAAATAATATCTCATCATAGTATTTTCCACTAAACACCTAAGGTTTTCAAGTATAAATCAAGAGACTAGGGTAATTGTCCAATATCACGTATTGTACAAATTTTTAACAAAACCATCCCTCTCTAAGAAATTTGGTCATCTAATTACACTCCTTGGTGAGTTTAATTTGACCTATGTCAATTAAAAAATTAGTCAAGGAAAAATTGTCACTTTGATTGGATGACCCCTTGGACTAAGGAGATTTAGTAGAAATTAAATTCCCTGATGATGTAATGTGTTACGTAGATAAGCCCAATGTCTCTTCATCTCCCTATTATATAGATATTATCACTTATCTCATTAAGCACACTTATCTAGACAATTTCAATTCCCAACATAGATGAGACTTTTATATCCTATATGTAAGGTACATAATTTTAGATACGATGATCTTGCATATGAGAGCGTTTGATGACGCGCTCCTTCATTGTGTCAAAAAATAAGATTCTAAGCACATTTTATTCTAGTGTCACGATGGGGTCTATGAAACTCACTTTGCCGGCCACATAGTAACCCACAAAATTCATGGGATAGGTTATTTTTATCCCACTCTTGAGAACAACGCTATCAAGTATGTTCATAAGTATCCCAAATTCCAATAAATTACACATGCTATACATGTTCCAACATAGTAACTTCAACCTATTGTTACTATGTGGCCCTTTTCTACTTGGGATCTTGATTTAATTGGTAAATTGACTCATGCTTCTACATATGGACACAATTTCATCATTATCGTAATGAGTATTTCAAAAAAATGGGTAGAGGTTATTCCTCTCACCACTATCACCAATTTGTTCATAAGAAAATTCATCCTAAAATAAATAAATTTTTTGTTGGTTTGGATTCCAACAAGTTATCATTTTTGACAATGGGAGATCCTTAAAAAATCTAGAGATGTAAGAATTGTGAAAGAATCTTTGATCTCACACCATACTACATATCTCTATTACCCTCAAGATAATGTTGTCGCAAATCACCGCACCCTCTCGAATGGCTAGGATTTGAATAGGACATTTGGTGTGATTGGGACATATGGGATCACTTCTTAAGCTGTGGGACTTGGGCTCAAGTGAACCTCCTGGAGAAGGTCGGATTCCTCTTCCTAAACTAAGTGATGTACTACTCCTAGTGTAACAAAAATGATTATCTAATCCTATGCTAACATCTTCATGGGGTTTTAGGGAAAGATATTTATAGAAATGAAACTATACTAGGGATGGTGATGCACCAAATAAAGGGTGTTTCCAGACTTAGGAAGGGTTAATTTGAAGAGGGTGTGTGCACCACAGGTCAACTTCACCTACTGCAACTTAGAGAGGGTACATGATACCACAAACTAAGAGACATGTGTTCCCTTTGTTAAACCTTATCAGACCAAGAAATATATCAGTTTCCCAGTGAAGAAGGATGAACTCAAGAAGGGTGAACAGACACCACAACTCAACTGCATGTAATACTCCACCACTCGATAAGCACAAAACTCCAAGAACCTACAATAGAAACTTAAACTTGCACAGTGTACCTGCAAGTACAAGAAAGGCACAAAGAAGCATAGAAGGATGAAAGGACCAAGATTAGTCACAAAACACACACTTTTATTTCTTCAATAACATGCACAATGCATCATACATTCAGAAGAGGCAATAGTTGCCATTACAGTCTTGAAGAGGAGGCTTGAAAGTTCTCTCAACATACAAGAACAACTTACAAAAGAGAGAGGACTCTTGAAAAGCATACACTCACCTAAGATATCTAACTGTCCAACTTGTCTAAACTATTGGAACCCTTTGAAATGAGCTTCTAACTTACATTTATAGAAGAATATGTGAGAAAGAAGAGGAAAGGTCATAATTACATTCCTAAATTAAAGGCCCATGATGTATTTATTACAATTAGTTGAACCACCTGAGAAAGTTCCATCATGGGTCATTAATTGCCTGATGACCTAGTCTTCTCAATTAATTAAAAGAATATTAAAATAAAATATTTAAATAATAATAATAAATATTATTATTAAAATATTTAAATAAAAATATTAAATTAATTAACATAATGTTGGGCCCCCGTTGACCCATTTGACTTGAAGAGGAGGGGGTCCATGTGGATAGAGTCTGCACATAGCCCAACTCGGTGAGTTTCAAATCCTCTAACTCGGTGTTGCACTCGATTTTGAACCCCACACCAATTCTTTCCTTACCTTGGCAATCGAGCTCTTTTGCATTGAGTCCTTTGAATGGTGAGCTATCAAACTCGATTCTTATCATTTCCCTTGGTTAACTTGAGGCCATTTACGCATTCCACATTTCCTTTCGTGAAACATATGTGAGCTTCCCCATGAAGTCACCGAGCTCCATTGGTGAGTTTTATCCTTTTTGAGTTCCATTTTTCCACGAGTTTGGTTCATTCTCTACATGTTCATCCTCTATAAGCTCGACCAGAGCCAATTTACCCCACCGTCATGGCTTTTTGAACACCTTGTGAGCTAATCAAAATGAACTCAATTCTCCACAACTCATCTTCCACCAGCTCTTCTTGATGCTCATGCATAGGGTTCCTTGACTGAGTTGTATATCTTCCTCATTAAGCCAAAATGCATGTAGATCCTGTGAACCTAGCTTGATGCAAGTTAAGACTCGCCTCGTGAATGCTACTACTACGGTCTTGCTTCAAACTCCAAATCAAGCCATTCTGAATTACCAATCCACCTACATGCATCGTGAACATGAAGCTTTAAGCTTGAAATTGAAAGCCTCTACAAATACATTAAACTTTGACACCCACGAGCTTAGTCTTTATCTCAACTTGGTACCAACGTTTCCACAATATGAAAAGTTTGACTCTAAATCATACTTCATGGCTTTGTTCTATAATACATTGGTTGTACCCACAGAGGTTAAACAATTCAATGAATTTAAATTATTTCACTCCTGCATGTTGCGCCATTTAGAAATGATTTTTGAGCTATGAAAATTGTTAGGGACCACGTCACATGGCCCTATCAACACTCAATCGATTGATTTCTCTATGATAGCTCTAGCTTGATAGATAGAGTTATTTCTTCTTATTTTGGACCACATATTCACATGCATTCCACATTCAAACTCCATGAAACAACACCATGAGCTCTTCAACTGACTCGGCCTGGCTTTGTTTTGCATGTTGACCCGAGCACCCGGTTGGCTCAACTCGGACTCTCACATGTCTATGTACCAAGCTCATATTTACCATCTTACACATCTGAGTTCCTTACGCATGCACCAGATTCAGTCACTAGATTGCTTCAATGCAGCTACATTGCCCATAACCCAAAGCACTCTGCGAGCTCATGTTAATGTCACATTCATACGGTGAACATCAGCTACAAATCCAACCCCATGATTTAAATCTCGGACACAAGACATAATGATTATATCACGCTCCTAGCCCTGAAAGGCATCTACCATATTGATATATAAACCTTTTCCTTCATCGATTTGAGGACAACATCAAAATCTCTATGCAAATAGTTCAGCTTTAGCTTATAAGGTGTGATAATTTCAACAGAAACCTTTATGCCTACCAACTTAGTGACTCGTTGAAGATGCTCATATAATTGTAAAGCAAATTGTGCTTCATGAATATTTTGATATGAAACAGATCCACCTCTATGAGATTCACTTCCATGAGTTACATCGTAAAACAAGTAAGGTCTCAATAGAGAATCTTTGTAATAAATTTCATCAGGTCTCTTGGTAACACTCTCACTGTCACTTAATCGATTTTGATAAAAATATCTTGAAGGAGAATCCTGAATTTGAGGCTGCATTCGATATCGAACAGGATAACAACGTAGTTGGACAACCTGCTCATTGGAAGTTTTCAAAAAGGCTTCTACTATACTGCAACATGTCTACTACCTGGTGCGTGGGAGCTTGTCACCTATCCCTTCCATCTGGATGAGTTTTCAGCATCGCCTTTTTGTCAAACTCTTCACACATGAGCCACGACTGAGCCATTAACGCATCGACTTGGTTGGGTCCTACGACAAGATATGAAGCCACTTTCATTCCTCATAGTGGTGAACTGAGTGATTCTTTAGGCTAAATTCTGAAATGTTCTCCTTTTCCCATGCATTCAAACTACAAGCGCTGACCCCCACTCGCCATGTTACTCGGTATCATTTAACAAACATCTGCATAATGTGGCAAGCGAAACTCTATCTCGGCCTATAGCCTCCACTGAAATTGGTATCATGTCACATTGTTTTCCCCATGACCCACTCTAATTCACAATTGTCTTATTAATTCTCCTGGTGACTCGCACAAAGACTCGAGACCACTCCAAGCTGCATGGAATTCTCATGACAGATCACCATCATATGATCTCCACTTGGAAATTTGATCTGATTTCTCCCATGCTCGGAAGTATCACCATGGTTTACCAACCCAATATTTCCACTTGGGAATGTATTCCCTGAGTTCCCCTATTCATGCCTTAGCACAGGATTTATATATCTCTTCCGACTACGTTGGGCTTGTCATAGCTCATCGACCCCAAAACTCTCACTTGGAAATGTGGCCTTGGGAATCCGCAGAGTATCTTGCCATCGTGGCATACCATGCTAACATCCCCACTTGGTAAGAGGGGAAATTTTCTCCACCATTCCCACCAGCATGCGGGATCACCATGATTTTTACCTCCTACCGAGTCGAGCCAGATGGGCTCTTCTTTCATCCCATGAAGTAAACTTACCTTAGAAAATCAGTGGCCTCCAGAGAGAGTTAATTATGACAGCTTCACGTAGGGTGATCCCAAGGAACCGTTGGTGTTGATCCTGATGTTACAGTTACACATGACCATAGTCGTGATCATATGTTGCAAAATCTTGCAAGCAGTAGAAAGAACGAGATAAAGTTTTAGTTGAGTTATCTCACCTTTTCATTTTGGAAAGTCGCTTCCATGGAAAAATCTTGATCAAATCTTGAGGCAAGTTTTGCAAATGAGGCTAAGATTGTGTTCACTATTATTTCTAGTAGTGGCTGGAAGTTATTCCAGCACCTAGCCCATGGGTTTGATATGGTGGTTATATATAAAGCTACAAGCCAATGAAGTAGGTGTGTTACCTCAACTTTCATCTCATTTCTCACATTTTATCCAACTCTATTCATGTTGGTTTACTAGTCCAAGCCTCGAGCTCCATTGGTCTCATTACGAGAAAAATCATATCAACCTCTTTAGATTTGACACCAAGATCCCTATCAACTCAACCCCGAACTCTTCACTGAGTTGAGATCAACAGGTGCCTTTCGATGCTAGGTGATCTCTCATATGTAATTTAAGAATTATTTTTAATTATTGTATCTCGATAATGACCGAAGGTGGGTTCCTGGGACTATTATTTCATTTTGAACATGATAGGACCCCGTTGTCCAATCTTGCCACATGTGCAAAATTGGATAACAGACAATGGACAAGCCAAATAATTAAACAAGACATTCAAGTCTATTTTTCTTAAGATGGTTTAAAACAACAAAGGGGATTGGAACTTATAATTATATCACATGCCACGGGCTTATTGAACTAGTAGACACACATCTACAGGTGTTACCTCCCATTTATTATTTTTAGGGTTGAAGTTGTTCTTCCATTGGATGTATAACTCCTAGTCTATGAATATTACTTAAAATAATTCTAGATGAGGATGTGTATAGGGAAGCACAACTAGATATTTTAGAAATTTTAAATGAGAACCATCTCAAAGCTACACAAGATATCACAAATTATATAACGCATGCATGTCTTAAAGGTATAATAATAATATTCACTAACACCTTATTCAGGTTGGTGACCTCATGCTTTATCAAGATAGTTAGATAGACAAGAATACATGTGAGGGATGAAAGTTTCAATTGAACTGGTTGGGACCTTATTTGGTCACTAAGAATTTAAATAATGGGGCCTTTAATCTCTCTATGATTGAAGGTGAGGGGTTTGGTGAATCATTTAACTCTCTTCACCTCAATTGATGATATTTCTAGTGGCATGTTTAATATTTCCCTTTTTGTTATTCGGCTACATTCTATATTGTCTCATCTCACTATGTTAATACTTGAAAAAATATTTAAAAGTGATATTTAATCTATGTGATGATTCTTTTTCCTTCATCTACTTCTAGCTATTTCAACTCCCATGTTATTTTCTTATTACTTTTTTATTTATTCATCTATACACTCCAACTTTGGTTCTTATTTGGCTAGTGCCACGATTCCCTTATCCCCTAGTGAACCTTATTTGGGCGTAGGGAATTTGGTTTATAGGTGTCTAGAAGCTTGTTTATGAAACATTCCCCTACTTCTCTCTCTCTTTTAGTATAAAATATTGACATGTCTCACCCCTTGAATTATCTCTTTTCTACCAAATTATTTGATATTGAGCCCTTGTATCTTACTAGTTACATGGCACTAGGGCATCGAGAGAGTTTTTCTCTACTTTTAAACAAAAAAGGAAGAATAAAATGAAAAATCAAAAGGAAAACAAATCATACAACAACAAAAATCTTATTAAGCGATCTACCACATTATCATCCTTGTTAGTCTTTGGTGATGAGAATGCATGTCTTCTAGGTCATGTGAGGCTAGCATTCGGGATTAACGCCCTTTCTCTCCAATGTATAATATTTGGTGATGAGCCCATGTGTTTTCTAGGTTCCATGATGTTAGACATGGGGTGCGATATTGAAAATAAGAGAAAAGTTATATGCTAGAAAGGAAAAATAAGAATGAACCAAAGGTGAGAGCTCCCAAAATTCGGAGAAAAGCTAATTATTTTCTATTAAGAAGAGAGAGATAATTCCCATTTCACATTTTTTCGGATTGGATACCAAAAGGTATTAAAATAGACATATATATCAAATCATAATCCTTTTCACCCTAAAGATTTATCTAATCATTATCATGATTACTTCTCGAGTTAAATTCTTAGGCTTTCATTGTTCACCAACATTGTCACCCTTTCTCTTCACCATTTTTTCCTTTGATGCATTTAGTTTTAGCCATCTTCCACTTTGTTCATTAATTTTTTAAGAGTCTTCAATAAAATTGCATCTCTTTATCTCACCTACAAAATAACTAGTAATCATATATTTGTATTTGTGCTTCATCCATTACATCATCATACGTACAATCCTAAAAAGTTACAATGTAATACATCCATTTTGTTACCCACTAGATTGCATACATTCATAAGAAAAAATAATCTAAAAACATACATACTCAAATTATTCTCATAAAATCTTGTAGACAGAGATCTAGTATATATGTTTCGATCAAAGTTTGTATAGCCTATCATTGCATCCCCATTGAATGGAGAAGTGTGGTCTCAAAAATCAAAATATACAAAAAATGGTACATTTGGGTGCCTCCATGTACAATATGCATCATAGCGTCTAATACAAATTAGATCACTAATGTGATCCTCCAACTTAGTGATGTGGAGGAATCCTAGTCCTTAGCCTATGTGAACCTATTTTATAATGATGAGGGATCCTCAATTAAATCCTATAGTGTGACATGCTTGCATGTATTGTTGGCATCACCTATGTCTAGGTCCTCTATTTGAAGAGGCTATGTGTATACCTAAATTTGAACGCATCACCTCTCTAAGGGTACAAATATCAAATTTTAGTTATGAGGTTTTGGCCCTCTCGGTGGACAAGAGATGTGCTATAGAATAAAACATGGAAAAGATGTCATTGTGTCATCCAACACTCTAAGGAAGTTGAGGGTCTATCTACGGATCATTGATGGTCTTCTTCCCGAGATTTGGAAAAATGTATCCACCAAGGTATCTTCAATGAGCTTCTACCACTCACCAGAGTCTTTGCACACCCACACACAAACATAGAGTTATAAAATTGTCTCAAATTATCAAGTATCCACTAGATGTAAGAGGTAACTAATGCTAGCATAACAAGTAGTATTCTAAAATAAGAGAAAGATTGTATATACATAATAAATAAAAATAGGTTACCTAGGTATTTTACTTACCACTATAGATCTTGAACCAACGTTGAAATTCTCAAAGTCATCATCCTCCTACTCCACATCTCGAGAGGTCCCCGACCTTCTCGACCTCTCTCGTGACCCATGTTTTCCCCTCCCTGTCCATCTCGATTCTCCACCCTCACCATGGCAAATAAGGTGTATTACCTATATGGTTATTAGTCCCTAGTCATACACATCTATTGTTGGTTGATTCCTAGGTGGTTGTTTCTATCTCCGAGATAATGGTGCACCTCTTCCTCCTCCTTTTCTCTTAGAGTTTCTCCACCTACATCTGCAATTATAAGGACTTAAAGTGTCACTAGATTCCATTCCAATATCCCTAATTGTTCTTGTCATCTCTCTCGTGTACCATGGCACACCACCGGTATATATATAAGTGCAAAGTGACCATAACTCCCCAAATTAGTGAGATACACTACTAACTAGATATACCTCCACATATTCCAATATGTCCTTGACATGACCTATAAGGGAGTGGGCCATTAGTGAAGCACCCTCCCTAACTAGGAATGACACATCGCCAAGTATGGCTCAATGACCATGTCAACGTCGATCGAATGTTCTTTATACTCTTTGAGTGTCTCTACATGGGGTCATATTCCCTAATGACATGGTCTCGATATCTCTGGATGGACCAACTAGAAATGTCTTGGTGTATGGTCCGAATGTCTCATACACCTAACTCATGACTAGCATGGGAAATATCAAACCCTATCCAACCTATCAAAATCCTTATAGGTGCACGATATCCCGAGATACTTAGCTGAACTCGTACCCATGCTTATCAATATCCCTAACAATGGGATCCCAAATGTACAGGTGTGTGTCTGCCCTTGTCTTTGAATAATCGGAGAACTCTATTCCTATGATCACCTTGCAGAAATTTGAAATGTTATCATTTTGAACTGCTTTCAAATTCATCCCTACTTAGAACCACCTATTTTCACTTGAGCATCACCAAAATAATTCTCCACTCTACACTAGGTCGACCCGTGTTATTTGTCACTTAAACCCTTTCCCTATTACTAAGATTCATGTGATCATTTACACATCCTCTAGAGTAATAGTCCACTCTCCTTCCACTAACGGAAATTCAAAAGTATTTTTGTCTAGATCCTAGTATGTAAAAACATTGCATAGAATCTTTCTCATAAAAGAAACCAAAGGAGTATTAACTAATCTTATCATCTCTAAGTTATCCAATAACATCTTCTCCTATGGAGTCAACTTTCCTATCATGGAAACTAACCAATTGAGCTCTCTAGACCTACTTCATCTAACATATTGACCCTACAAAACATCAAAAATATACAAAAGAAATTATAAATAAGCCAAAATGAAAAAAATATATAACTTGTAAATAAAATGATTGATATTTTTAGAAATTACACAACCACCGGTTCCTATAGGTGGTAATTGTGTGCTTGCCACAAGAGGTACCTAAACCACCATGATGGTTTTCTATTCATCATTGATGAACATGTAACCACCACGGTGGTTACATGTTCATCATCGTTCAAAAAGAAACCATCATGAAGGTCATGTAATTTTTGGTTTGTACAAACCGGAGGATTCATCCCACGAGTGACAGTCTCATCCGTCGTGGGTAAAAAAATGTAAAACTTCAAAAAAATACGCAAAACAACACAAAATAAAAAAAATTATACATTCTTAACATACCAATCCGACCCAACATTTCTACACTAGTTTTAAGACCAATGACGCCCCCTAGCAATAAATGAGGCCAAAAAAAATCCATCCCAAAACAAAAAATATGTTGATAACTCACCTATCCATCTACCACTCCTGTTGGTGTTGTTGTCATCATAGCATCATCACCTTCCTATGGCATCTCTTCATTTGTTAAATGGTTGCTAGTCCTCCAGATCTCAAATATCACAACTCTTTCCCACGCAAATATTTCCAAATTTAGCATGTTTTAAATATATATGAGTTAGTTTTTACTAAAAAAATTGAATTTTTTTATAATTCTTACAAATGATGGACACCTTATTGGGTGTGGAATGAACCGGAATTTAGATATCCATATCTATTTTTAGTTCATTATTTAATGGTTTCATTTTCATATGTTTTGTAGGTAACAAGTATTTGGGCAAAAATGTAGTATCTCCAAACCCTTCCAAAATGGTAAGTCATCTCATTTGATATTTATTATGTAGTCATTTTATAATTTTTTTATATGTTTCACTTGATTCCACTTTATTTTGTTTTGTAGGATGGATGCAGTTCACGGCTTCGCTTTGGCTTTGGTGCACTACAAGGGAAGATAGGTAAGTTTAATATATTTTCTTCATTTTGGTACTTATTTCTCATTCATCACACCCTAGCCAACTCATGACTAGGGATTTTGCAAACCCCATTTTACATAGTGCCAAATTTAAAATACCCAATAAGAATGACAAGGATCTCCAAAAACATGATGAGATGTTTTAAAAATCTCAAAATAATTACCTAGTTCTTGTTTGACACTTTAGCCTCCATTACGCCATGTTTTGGCCTTTTCAGAGCTCTCTCAAAAATAATTCTCCTTCTGCCCTTCATTTCCCCCTTTTGTTTAGATTTGAATGTAACCTCCATTTTGATCGCGAAACTACCATGATAGTTTCACCCCCACCGCATGATGGCTTTGTCTTCCCTACCATTATAACCACTACCTACAGGAACCAAAAGTTTCATCATGAGTGAAACATAAGTCAAACACTCACTTCTCATGTGTGAATTTTTATCCTTATTTTTACCTATGCACGTGTTTTCCTTAGTTTTAATGCCCAATTCACTTCCCCTATCCTCTAACACTTGAGTTTGAGCCTTAAATTGAGTTTTGATCTTGAGTTAGAATTGGAAAACACTTATAGGTTGACTATTAGGAAATGTTATATGCTCATTTTATCCCCCTATATTTTTGAAATTATTTCTACCAAAGAGTATTTTTGTTTTTGTGAAGTTAATATAAAGAGAGACCAAACCTAAAGGAAACTACTTCTAGTATAAAGAATCCTACATACTTATATTGTTGTTTCCACCCAAAAAGAGAACATAAGGGCCACCAAAACAAACTTCTATCTCCCCTTGAACTAGCCTTAGATAAGTTGCATGTTCTTCTTCTTGAGTATATCAAGTTCTTTTATCTTTTGACTAAACATATCAACTACAAACTGGTTTTTAAGAGCTCAAATTGAATAGTTAGATGTGTGTACAAACACAAAGTTCAGATCATCCTCATCTCAATCATAGGAGAAAATTTAGGTCTAAGAAAAGATATTTATTTTCATAATTAGAATATATTTAAATTTCTTTCTCCAATAGTAATTAGAAAATCATAAAAAGAAAAAGGAAAAAGAGAATAGAATAGATTTACTTTACGTAATTTTCATGTTAGTAGATTATAATTTTCAAATCATCTTTCTCTAGGATTTTCCCATCTCTCAGGTCAGAATTTAGGCATTAATATAGGAAATTCACTTGTTTGTTAGATTTATAATTAACTTAGTTTTAGAAAAAAAAAAAAAAAGCGTAAAAATATTCAAAAAAGGGACATAATTTCAGTTGTTAAGATTGTAAGCTCACTTTTATTCATTTATTGAGGAAAATATAATTGCAAAGTAGATTAAACTAATTTCATATTATATATCTTAGCTTGGTTAACTCTCATTTTCCAAACCATCTCTTAGATCAAATAATAAAGATGTATTAGATATGAAAATAATATATTCTTCAAGGACACTATTACTTTCATTTCTTTTCTTTATAAGAAATTTTAATTTGGTAAATACATATTTAGTTTGTTGCTGTAATTGTTTTCTTTTTAGACATTCATTGCAACTTATAGATTCAAAACACACCAAAAATATATTAATTAACATTCTTACAAACTAGAGTGGTGGAGGAGAATATTTTTTTAATTTTCATTGCATGTAATCTAAAATTTAGCATTTAAATATTTTTTTCCAACAAGCATTTTAATTCCTTTCATCATATTTTATTGTGTTGAAAAAACTCATAAAATAATCAACTGAAATAAATATAAAAACATTCATAAAGTCTAGTTAAGTACACTCAACAACATGACTTATAGACTCAAAAAGACCAAAACATCCACAAGAATACTTGCAACCATAACACTTAGTCATGTTATTTTAGGCCCCAAAAATCAAAAAAAAGGACACTTGTTCCACATAAAAATAATTTAAACTTTTGACAAAAACATTACAACTAGACGTCTCCATGGCTCCAGTTCTAGCCCAAGATCATTCTATAATAGCCTTCATTACATGCTTCCTCCATGCTTCACTCCATATCATATCAAACACAATACAATTATCATTTCCTCTCAACCATGTATGAATCTAGATAATTATATATTCCGGTGAAGAGTCAAAAATTTCCCCATGTTCCCACTCTACTCGAACACATAAACATCAAACATGACATATTGTCTAAGTTAAGAGAGATGTGTTTCATTATTTTTCATCCTCTACACAAATCATACCACAATTAGTTGTTCTTAATGTTCAAGCCCCGATGACAACAACCATATCTTCCATCTTATCGATACCTATTACCATTACAAATTTGAGTCTTCTTGGTTAATTTCACCATTCATTACTCTCCTCCACATGACCCTTCCCGATAAGGTTTCACCCACCTCCAATGATCGTTTCACCCACGTGTGAAACCAAACATACCTCCTTTTACCAATTAGGAAATATACATACGGATATGTGATGTCATTATTCTCACTACACCATCCATCATATTGGAGCATTGATGCCCTTGACAAGTAGGTTTTTCTTTCTTAAGAGTAAATAGAGGTATCTCTTTTCTAGATTGTTTGCATTCCTATACCCCCAATATTACCACCCCACACCATCTACAACCCTATCCCATTATCATCCCATCATCCTCTATGTATACTATCTTGACCCATACTTATGAAGATTCAAGTGCACACAAAATACTCCTATGCTTTTTGGCATGTATAGACTCCCCATTTACACTACTACCCTTGTTTTGGTTGATTAAAATTGGCAAGGGGATCATTTTGGTTAATATTTTTAGAGACTTATGGGGACACTTTTCTACTAAGTGTGGAGAACTAGTAGCCTATAACATCCATTGAGCAATAGTCCTAATAATTTAACTTGGGAATTTAAGAATCCTCAAAATTTTGAAAAATTGGGCAAGAAAATATAACACAAAGGCACACAAAACAATAGAGAATGGAAATTTAACTAAAATAAAATAAGTTATTAAATGGAAAAAATAAACATGTATAAAGTGTATTGCATGCATTCAAAGGTATTCCTTGAGAAAAATACCATTAAATGGGGTCAAAAATGGCCTCCATTGAGATTTTAGAGCTTGAAGGCATTTTATTTTTCACACTTAATGATATGATATTAACCACTTTAGATAGTGTCAAACTTGGAATTGATTTTAGGCTTGTCTTTCTCAACATTACACTTTAGCATCAATTCACCAAATTCAAACCTTTGATTGGTATCTCACTTTTCAAGGAAGCTCTTTACTTCCTATTGATGGTGTTAAAGTTTTTCTCTACAATTCTCCTTGATTCCCTCAAGGTGAAATATTTTGCAATCCTTACTATTTTGATGTTTGTTTACACCCTAATTAATTTTTATGATTTGGAAAGTACACAAAAATAATAATGATGTAAGTATTTGCAACAATTATACTATTATGTTCTAATTTGTTAGCTTAGTTAATATTTGTTTAGTTAATACATTGTCTCCACATATCTAATATAGTTTCTTCATAACCGTGTAACCGTGTAACTACCTACACCTTCTCGTTCTAGCACCTATATAATGGCATGCTCTCTGTATGTTTGAGATATAGCAATAAATTAATCTCCTTCGAACGCCATCATTGGTATCAGAGCAGGATTGTTTTGCATGGAGGAACAGTTGGAGGAGCCCCGCGTGAAAGTTCTGAAGAGCATTTGGCATTGGAGGAGCCTCGCATGGATTGTTGTGTGTGGAGGAACTGTTGGAGGAGCCCCACGTGGAGAATTTGTTGTGTGTAGAAAATTTGCTGAGCAGTGTAGATGTTGGCATATCAAGGCAATGACTTGTGTGGAAGACAAGGAGAACTTGCTGGAGTGGAGGTGTATGTTGTGCGTGGAGAATTGTTTGCACATTGCTGTGAAGATTGGTGCCAGTGAGTACCAGTTTCTTTCATTCCTCTAACCACCTGAAGCTTGGCACATCTGCTTTGGTGTTTTTGCTACGATCTGTTCTTGGCTGGAGTGACTTGTGTGGATAGCGACCAAGGGAGTAATGAAGAGAAGATTTCATTTGCTACTATCTTGATTCATTCAAATCTGGCACATACGTTTTGACCTGCTTTGCTGAGAAAACATGTGTAAGAAAAATGTGGAGAATAAAAGGAGCGTGGTAGAAGAAAGAAGAGTGCCCAGGAGCCAAGGAGAACGTCAACACCAGCAAAGTGATCTCGAATCAAGACCAACCCGCGTATGTCGCAATTTTCAGATGCAAAAAGCATCGCGAGCAATGCACCAAATATTTGGGTATTGAGTGACAACGAAGAAACCACCAACCATCTTCATAGTGGCCACCACAACGCCACCCCGGAAAAGATAATCACAAGGTCGATTGGTGGTGCCATATTTGCTCCACGGATATGCACACGACTACGAACTATTATTACAATGGTAGTTGCAAGTATGGAAACTCGGCGAAGAGAGAATATTCCAAGAAATCCTGATGGCATGCTCGTAATTAGAGGCAGAAGGGCCACATTGTTGCTCAGCAGGATGCCACCTCCGATGAAGAGGTACCATACCGACTCATTCTCGGCTTTGTTCTAGTCTCACAGACTTCACAACCATCAGAAGATGTCTGGTTGATTGATTCAGGCACCAGCAAACACATGACTGGAAATAAGAAGTTGTTTCATACTCTAAGTGACCGGCCCACTAGAGATCGGATCACCATTGCAGACAATCAAGAGTATATTGTGGCAGGGATTGGTGATGTCATCATTCCTCTTGGAACATGAAGATGTACACTCACGAAGGTGCTATATGTTCCAGGTTTGACCTCAAATATTTTGTCTGTAAGTCAACTTCTTAACCATCGAATGCAGGTTGAATTCTTTGTTGAGAAAGGGGTCAAGTCCTGCATCATTTCCCAGGGAGAGTCAGTCATTGCTCAAGCATTTCTGAAGGGCATCTATTTGCACTGGATGCGGTCACTTCATCTAGCATTGCTCTCTACATCAATGGCGGAGTCCACTGCACTATGGCACTTTTGATATGGTCATCTTTCTGCCGGGGCTCTGCATCAGCTTAGTGCCAAGGAAATGGTAAGAGGGCTTCCTCCACTCTCCCATTCCTTACCTGTTTTCTCAGGATGTCTTACGAGGCAAACAACATAGAGGTCCATTCAAACAGAGCTCTTATCATTCTCTGAGCATCTTCAGGTCATTCACACTGATCTGTGTGGACCCTACCCCACTAGCTTCTACGGTTTTACGTACTTTCAGCTCATCATTGATGATTTCATATTTTCTTCGAAAGAAGAGTGAGGCACTTGCAAATTTCCAAACCTTCTACCAGCAAGCCACTAGGCAGTCTGGGAAGCCTCTTCTTCTCCTCCACTCAAATCGAGGGGGGGAATTTGTGTCAAAGAAGTTCTTAGCATACCTGAAGTAGCATGGCATTTAACAACATCTAACTCAGTACCCTACACACCCCAACAGAATGGGATTTCCGAGCGCCACAACAGGACTATCATGGAGATGGCTCGTTGTATGCTCTTGACCGCCAAGTTGGAGGATCAGTTTTGGGTAGAAGCAGTCCAAACAGCAGTGTATCTACTCAACCGGGCACCCACAAAGATCTTACAGAACAAGACACCGAGAAGAGGTATGGACTGGTCATAAACCTTCTATTCATCATTTGAGAGTTTTTGGTTGTACTGCATATATGCATGTTCCAGATAAGAGAAGGAAGAAAATCGATCCAAAGACACTGCCATGTCTTTTCTTGGGGTATAGTACTACCTCAAAGGCATATCATCTCATGGATCCTGATACGAAGAAGATCTACGAGAGTCGAGATGTGGTATGTGATGAATCGTCCTTTGACTCCCTGCCACACAATGGAGATCCAGTACTGACCTCGTCACATAGATTACTCACACATCTAGATGATGAGCAAGATGATTCTTCTTAGAGAGAAGAAGAGTTGAGTGGAGACTTGTTCGTTGATCTTGGCACACTGGAAAACACATCTTCACATTAGCAGCACCAACGTCTGAAATGGGTCCATAGTACTATTAGGGATGCACATCTCGAACTCACTTCCCGGTACTTCTACGGAGTTAGAACATGAAGTCAAGCTAGACATGAGGTAAATTTTGCACTCATGAGTTCAATTGTTGAGAGCACCGAACCTGACACTATTCTTGAGGCATTAGACCAACCACAGTGGAAATAGGCTATGGATGCTTGAACATGAATCCCTAATTCAGAATCGGACGTGGGAATTTGTCGATCGCCTCCGGGTAAGATTGGCTGCAAATAGATTTTCAAAACAAAATATAAAGCGAGATGGTTCAATCGACAAACACAAAGCATGACTTGTTGCGAGATGGTTCAATCGACAAACACAAAGCATGACAAATATAAGTGCATCCACTACGAAGATCAAAACCATCGAGTTGTCCGTGCACTTAATCGGCAAAGACAAAATGGATGGAAACTTCAGCAGATGGATGTCAAGAGTGCTTTTCTAAATGGTGATCTAAAAGAAGAAGTGTACATGGCCCAACCCGAAGGGTTTGTAGATGAGAATCAACCCCACAAGGTATGTCGTCTGATAAAGTCTCTTTATGGACTCAAACAAGCACTTAGGGCATGGTATATAAAAATTGATGATCACCTATTGTAGCATGGATTCACTCGTAGCCCCTTAGATACAAATCTGTATATCAAGAAGGTAGGAATAGAGATTTTCATTATGGTTTTGTACGTAGATGATCTTGTGATCACGGGAAGTTCGACAATCTTGTAGATGAGGTAAAGAATGATCTCGAAGAAGTCCTTCGACATGACCGATTTAGGGCTACTTCACTCCTGTCTTGTCTTAAAGATATGGCGAAGAAGAATCATATATTCATCTCCCAAATGAAATATGCCAAGACACTCTTGGAAAATTATGGAATGTCGATTGTAAACCAATGTCCACTCCTATGGAAAAGGTTTGCAATTATCTAGATTCCGTGGATTCACCGCAGGTAGATGGCACTCACTACAGGCAGCTTGTGGGGAGTCTCATTTACTTGACTTATACTAGACCAAATCTTTGCTTTGTAGTGAGCTATCTCACCGGATTTATGCAGGAGCCGAAGAAATGTCATTGGATAGCTACAAAGCATGTGTTGAGATATGTCTGAGGTACAGTTGACTTTGGTTTGGAGTATCGAAAGACACTCGCCTTCTTCTTACAGGGATATACAGACTCGGACTATGCAGGATCTATTGATGACAGAAATCCACTTCAGGATATGTTTTTCATCTTGGATCTGGACCTATCTCATGGATTAGCAAGAAGCAAATTATTGTTTCTCTCTCATCCACTGAGGTTGAATACCGCGCCACACGAGGAGCTATGTGCGAAGTAATTTGGTTACGTCGCATTCTTGCAGATATAGGGATTCCTGAAGAGAAACCTCCCATCATTCACTACGACAATCAAGGTGTGTTGAAGCTTGTGAAGAATCCTATTTTCCATGAATGAAAAAGCATATTGAGGTCGAATGTCACTACATTTGTGAACAGGTCTTGAACCACCAAATTCAGCTCTAGTACTGCCCTACTGATTTCCAGGTTGCAGATATTTTCACCAAGCCTCTCGGCAAGGTGAAGTTTGATTTGTTTAGGGGGTACATTTGTAAGAGCAATGTATTAAGGGGGGGAATGTTAGCTTAGTTAATATTTGTTTAGTTAATACATTGTCTCCACGTATCTCGATACGCTTCTTCATAACCGTGTAACCATGTAACTACCTACACCTTCTGCTCCAAAGACCTATATAATGGCGTGCTCTCTGTATTTTTGATATATAGCAATAAATTAATCTCCTTTGAATTCCATCATAATTAACCTCCAACATCAATTATACATGACTAGAATAATGCATTCAAAATTAAAATGATTAATAACTGATAAGTAACTAGTTCAAATACACAAGAGGAAAGATAAAATTATCTATTCATGGAAGGAAGAAAACATAATCTAGATGTTTTAGGTAGTGAAACAAGAAGGTTTGGAACTGAGAACTAAGTAGGGGTGAGACAATTAAAATATTGTATGATCTAGGATAGAGATGTATGGTCATAACCTAGAGTTGTATTGTCTTAAACCACTTGGAAGTCTACATATGAAACTTTCTATGTGCTTTTATGGTCTATAAATGATATTTGATTTATGTCACTCTTTATTACACACCATCGGGATGAATTGTAACACCCTACAAAAATAGAAACCCTAATAACATGTGGAACCATTTATTAGAACATTAGAAAAATAAAAGGATAAAAAGTACATGTGCATTTGAGGCTAGACTACTATTAGTGAGAATCCTAATTTTTCAACCAATCCAAGTGGTTCACAACATGCCCTTGCTACATAATCAAGCCTCATGTAGTTATCCTAAGTACAAGTGTGTAAAGAAAACCAAACCCCTATAGGTGGCCTCATTTCTCTTGATAAAAATATAATAGGATAATTACACGAATAAAATGTACCCAACATGGCATTAGTGAGATGTGGTGTGCCTCAACTATGTGACCTAACTCTATGTTGATTGAAATACTCGTGTAATGCTTCAAGTGAATATTATCTTTCTAATACATGGATATATGATATTTGAATGCTTGGAATAGATGAATCTATGATCCTTGATGTGGTTGAGTACTTCAAACTTGTAGTATGGAATTATATGGATTATGTGCAATTGTTTAGGAAGAGTTAGGAACCCTTTGAGTGCTCTTGGAATGATTATGGAACATTAGCTTGTAAGAATGTTAGGTGAATTATAAAGTGATAACGAATTTCTTATATGGCATTTCATAGGTGAAATATTATAATAAGGAAGATCCTAAGAATATGAAATGACCCTGAAAATGGTTTAGAATTATAATATGAGTTGATGATTATGAAGGGGAGGGAATGAATAGGTTGGCCAAGACCATATCGTACATCCCGACCCTTCACATACATTTTTTTAACCAAACAAAAGCCGACAAAAACTAAAATTTATGTCATGAATGTTATATTTTTATGCTTATTTGATTAACTAATATTCTTAGAATTAATGATACAAAAATTATAAAGATAAACAAGTTTATAATATCTAGAGAGATGAGGAGATTGGATTTTGAATGTGATAATTTGTCTTCGCAATGATACATGGTAAAACTTGGCATTGCACAAGGAAAATTTACCATTAGTGTCTACATTTCCCCCTTAAGTGTGTAATTAAAAATTACATGCTTAAATTAAAAACATACATGAGTGTGTACACAGATTTTTCCTTCACTCAAAAAGACTTCTAGATGTCTTAGTCTTGGAATGCTCCATGACAAAACCTACAACAAAAATTGTAGTCAATGTAGATGATAAAAACTAAAATTTAACTTAGAATATAGATAATGCGTTGCAAATTTTAAAATTTTAAAAAAATATGCAAAGGAGATGCAAAAAAATAAGGAATACACCCATTCATTTTGTGGAGGAGGATCTCCCATTGTTACCATGCCTAGGATAGTTAGGATTGTCTTATGGATATGTTGGAGGGTTAGGGATGATCAATCCCCATTTTGTGCCATAGAATATAGTAGACAAGAGGAAGGATTTAGACTAGCAAGATCCTATGTGCTTTAACACTTTCTCCATCTAAGGATTTGATGAGAGATGAGGAAAGAGTATTCTATGAAGCTCACAATTTTGCTTCGACACTTTCCTTATTTACAATTTAGTGATAGAATAAGAAAGATAAGTCTACAAATTTCACAGTGTTTCTTTAAATCTTTCCACTAAACCCGTGAACCACATCATTATAGAAAAATATAGACCCAATTTTCTCCATATTGAAAAAAAAACCTTGGAAGGAATTGACATTTCCATGCCCCCATAAGGTGTTATTGTAATCGAACCGATCATGTAGAATTTGAAATACTAAAGGGGAGAAGGAGGCCCATTCCCCCAAACCCATTTTTGCAACTAAATTTGAATATTATTATAAAGAAGAAATGAATTACTCATTCCCTGTAAAATTCTCTAAACTATGTCATCTATATACAGTAACTATGTATAAATCCTGTGAATAAATTATTAAATTTATACAAATTAAAAAATTGAGTGAAACTGTCCTATGTCGAGAATGTGTAAAATGGTCAAGAATTCACCATATTCCTAACTATATACTTTATGATTTTTACCTTGTCTGAATTATACCACGTTTTAGTATTTGTGACCTTTACTAAATATTTGACCCATGTTAAAATATGTTCTTGTATCTTGTAATCTATATGTAGCTAGATAGAAACACCTTGTTGAATGCCCCATATTTTAATGTGCATGTGATAAAACATTTGGGAATGTGGATCAAAATATATGTGTACCCATGTATGATATGTTTGATGACCTACATAGGATCACATAGATGGTTGAGGTGGTGGGAACTCGACGAGAACCTACAACTACAAAATGGTTTGTGCATGGTGGAAACCATATCCTATAGAAAAATTAATATGAAACAAGCAATAAGAAAGCATACATGTGTAAAAAATAGTAACAACATATAAAAATAGCAATCATGTCCTACTTCAAAGTTTTATAGAATTGACATAGTAAACATGTCATAATCCATAGAAACAAAATAGTAACATAGTCATCATAGTAATTTAGTATCGGTAGAGTAATAGAAACAATAGTGTACAGTCAAGAAATAAGTAATATGTAGAATCATAGCCATATGTAGGCATAAATCTACAAATGTGGGACACACACGGTGTCACAAGATAATCAAAGTAGAAGGATCAATGTGACACAAGAAAATAAACAAATACATACACACAAAACATGTATGCAACCATAAACATGGGGTACCCATGGTGTCATAAGATAATTAAGGCACTCAATCCATCTAAACCAAATAGTCATAACATTGTAATCAAATAAGACAATCAAGTGAATCCATGTAGTAAGAGATTAAGGAATAAACCCGCATAGACAAATAGTTAAAACACTATAGAAATTAAATGTAGAAAATAGTAACAATAATAAAAGATATAGGAAGATATGTTGGCATTACACAAAACAAGTGTTATTCATGTTGATTCAATAGGTAGAAATAAACAATATTTATGTAATAAAGTGTGATAAGTAAGGTGTAAAGTAATAAATAATGAAACAAAAAAATTATATAGCATGGAGGGATTCCCCAAGAGAGTAGTATAAGGAACCAATCTGGATCCAATCATCGTGTATCAATCTATGAATGTCGGGCATCAAGCTCAAGATACCAAGTGAGTGCATGTGTGTAAATAATATATATGATATCAATCAAATCAATGTGACAAACATCATCGATAAAGTAACAATCCAACCAATCATGAGCATAAGTATGTCCTCATTTTCTACTTTTTCACATATTTGAATTTTTTTGTGCTATGTGATTATTTGAATTTTTTTGAAGTGTTTTGAAAATAGCTATATATATGAGAAAGGAGGTAACACAAGATTTACCCAATATTATCTCCATCAAGAGGTGAGATGGACTCATGGGAAATAGTATCGATAAAATATCATGGATAGATATTTATGATTAGAAATTTGTGTGATATAACATGTAATGATTTGAAATAGTATCATAAGTATTAGCAAACATATTAGAAGCATCAGCCTACTAATGTACATAGGAGTGTATACAGTGAAATGAATTGTATTCTTATAAAAGAAAGAAGGAAGATCCACATATTCCCCGGTATTAAATAATGGTTTATACATTGGTGCACATTGAAATAATATCAAGCCAAAACCACTAAATAGAAGCATGTGTCCAAGAATTATATTTGTAGAAACACTATGGGAAAATCTAGATGTAGGTTACATATATGGTGATCTTGGGAAAATATCATACGATGTGATTAAGTGTTTTATATTGATCAATTTAGAAATATCCATGACCTTTGGGGATAAGGAAAGAATCATTACTATTAAAGAGGAATATTGACTTCGTGTAAATGTACACTTGGTATATCAAGTTATTCATTATCGGTGACATCAAAATCACATTCACTCCCTTGATGGGATTAATATTTAAGGGTTTTTATCAAATAGATCATTTTAATAAGGATAATTCATAAATGCATTATACTTGGCATCCCAATCAATATTTTCATCCATATCAAAACTTGTCTCTATTTTTTCATGATTACCATCATCATCTATGATAGTATCATGAAGGAAAGTAGTAATATTAGCTTCAGAAATTGTCTAGGACATTCCCATGTACTCAAGAAGGCATCATTATCATGCTAAATTGGTATTTTTTCCATTAATTTTTTCCCAAAAGTAGGAGGTAGTTGGATATTATCCTCTTTATGAGTATGTGGTTTTTTTAGTATAAATGAAGTTATATCATTCAATATCATACTAGGATTTGTATCTTTAAGCATACATGCGAGACTTAAATACTTGAGGTGATTACATTAGATAATTTTCACAATGTCATGTATTAAAGGAAATAAAACCCTTACACTCAATTTGTTGAATTTTCATTGTAAAGCATATCAGTCATTATCAAGATGTCCATTAATTCCATGGTAGTTGTAAAATTCTTGAAATTGTATTTGGTCAAGATTAAGGGGGATAGTAATGATTAGGTAATAATGTGATTAATTTATTATTAAGTAGGTCATATGGAATATCATTTTGTCAAGAAATCTTGTCAAACTAAAGAGGTGATTCTACCTGTAGACACCTATTTTCGGTATAGCGCCCTCCGACATCTTATATTCACGCAATTTCCATCCCCGCTTCTCTTTATCTTAAATTAAATAAAATCTTATCTATTTGTTCATATTATTTGATTGATTATCAATGGGATCCATATGGACCCATTTGATAATTCAATTTTTGGAATCATCCCCCATCTCTCACAAATTATTTAATTCATAATGCACCCATATGACACCTTCTTTTTAAAATGAAATCTTTATTACTGTCCCCCACTTTGCCCCCAAAATATGGGACCCACATGATCACATCACATCCCTAACTTAGGTTTCTATACTACACCACAGGTATCATCTAACCTACAATTTAGCCTCACATCTAAATTATAAATATGGGGTTTTCCCCCATATTTTAAGAGGACCAAAGACTAAAAAGGAGGTATATATTTAGAAGGAATAGCTTAACCAAGTTTTGCCCGTTCGAAGAAGAAATCTTTGCCTTAATTCATTGTCATTATCTTACCATCTTGATGCCCTTCATTTTCATAGCAGGACATGAGCTAAGTACTTTTTTATTCCATTTGCTTGTCATTTTTATTGTTGTTCACGATCTAATTATCTTTTCTGACACGGGGGTTGACATCCTCCAAGGGAGTTAAAATCCTCTTAGAACCGACATTATCCAGAAACCCCCGCATATTATGTTCTAATCTTATCTGGTTTAGTTTTGCAGATCTAGCTTCTTAATATCATGCATCTACTTTCTTTGCACCTGTATCATCCATCTCCATCTCCAAGGTACTAAGCCCTTGTATACTCGACGTGGTCTCATGTTTCTTGATTACTTGGACACTCACCCGCACGGGAAGCCGAAACCCGGATCAACATTTGCACGCCGGTGGGACCAGATCCTAGATTTGGTCATTTTGTTTGTTATTTTGCTTAACTTGCTTGTTTGCAATATCTTAGTATTTGTTGATTCCAATTCGGTACGATCAATTGTTTAGGTCATCTTGAAGGTAAGTGTTCTTCTTGTGTTCAACTAGATTGGTATTTAGTTTCAAGTTCATTTTTATTCGCATGGGAAACAAAATCCACAAAATAATCGTATTCTCTGGCTTGATATAGATCTCGTTTTTCACAATTATAAGAATCTATAATCTTTGTAATAATCCATATTCATTTGATTAAAAAAATCATCATAGTTTTGTTCTTGTTTTACATGTACTATAGAATTCATTTTTTTATATTTAATTAAATAAATGATTAAAAAATTAAAATAAAATCAAAAATTTAAAATATATATATATATATATATATATATATCATTATTACCCTAAGCTACCCATCTCCTCACTCCCCTCAACCCACTCGGCTTACCTATGCTATCCCCTGTCTAATTTCCAACTTCCCATCCCATCTCCCACTCACACTCGTCCACACCCGAGCTCCATCTCCTCTCAATCTCCCTTTCTCCCACACCTACGCTGCACTATACTTGCACACCCACCAACTTTCCTCTTCCCTTCCACCTTACTACCATCTCCATCTCCCTTCCACCTACTCCATCTCCCACTCCGCAAACCTTATCTCCCTTCTCCCTTCCCGAGTCACCCACTCCCTCCAGCCTAATCCCATCCTCCACCCGCCAACTTTCTCTTCGCCCCAAGCCACATGCTACCTCACTCTCCACTTGTCTCCCTTCTCCTGTCCCACGAGCTCCCACCTCACTGTCTACCCATCTCCCTTCCTCTCCCTAAAACTCCCCACCGATTCCTCCACTCACCTTCAAGTCTCTTCCTCCCACACTGAGACCACGTTGCCTCCCTCTCCTCTCCTTCCTCCCATCTCCCCTCCCCTCACCGCATCCTCCCAACTACAATTCCTCTCTACCACTCCCCTTGGCTTCAATTCTCCACCGACCTCCATCTCCTTTCCTTCCTCTCATCTCCTCTGCCCCGTCTCCTTTCTCTCCTCCCGAGCTCCATCCCTACCTGTCCCATCTCCCTTCTCTCTCTTGTGCCTACCACTCCTCCCACGTCCCTTCTCCCCATCTCCCCTCAACTAACACTACTGTCCCCTTCTCTCCCTTCTGCTTAGTCATCCCACTCCACATTCAATGCAGCCATTCCACATGGCATCCACATATCCTTCCCTCGGTGCGCGTAACACATAGAAAAAAAGATAGGAAAAGTACACAACGCGGTGATAATCTACACATTTTGTTAATGTTTTTCAAGAGTCCACTACTTTGAAATATAAATCATAGCTAATAGAAATAACAACTACCATGCAAACTTTGTAGAAGCAGTCGATTATAAATTGGCACGATTTCAATGCTTGAAACATCTAGCTCCATTTCATCTTCATGCAAGCTCTGAGGGAAGACTGTGCAACCTTGTTATCACAATTTATAACAGTTATCTTTAGAACAAGTTTATAACAGTTTTTTTTATACAAACTAATCATAGCATCATACCTAATTATAAAAAAAAATTAGATCACTGTTGGTTCTCATTATGTCATTATCCATGGGCAGAGCCACGTTTATGTGCAACATAACTAACAGGTTTCAATCTACTCATCCTAGATCCAACTCTTGACTTTGTTGTTCCTACAAGCACACATTAGATTTGGTTTGCTTTTCCATCAAATGATCCATCATCTTTATAAATTGATCTGTCTTTTGGAAACACTCTTCCCCACATAGAATGACCCCGTGGTGGTGGGAAGTCAATTTGTTGGTCCCACATATGTGGGTGAGTAAAGTTGAGACACTTTTTTTTTTGCATGATTGAGCATTCCTCATCTTGAGTCGATTGTGAATCGCTTAATCTATTCCAAATTCTTTTTCGTTAGATCCATTTCATAGTTTCTTGCATAGTTTATTATTATTATTATTATTATTATTATTATTAGTGCGGATAGTTTATAATATAGCATTTAATCACTTATTTCGCCATGTGTTTTAATATTTATTTAATTCATAGTTTCTTTAATCATTTATTTTAATAAGAAATTGGTTTTTACTTTATAAGCTATTAATAAAACTATAGTTTATAGTTTATAGCATTTAATCGTTTATAGTTTATTAATAGCTTTTGTAGCTTATTTCCTTTCATTGTATATGAATAGTGATCTATAACTTTTTTAAATTAGTTTCATTATTATTATCTTTCTTCTTTTGACGAAGTAACTTTTGATAACATCTATATCTTCTTTCTTAATCATATCAACTGATTATACTTGTCTTATTTTCTAGGTGAAATTAACAAATTCACAATCATCCAACAACATCGTCAGATATCACTCGCTTTGAAAAAAAAAGAAACTTATTAGCCTCATCTGCAATTCTAAACGGTGCCATTTTAGGGTACCCGAGCATTTTGTGCCACCGACTAGAACTTCTAAAAACCATCATCACGTCATAATCAAATAACCAGGAAGCTCATTCTCCGGCATTTCTCTATTTTCTCTTTTCTGCATCAAACTTTCCCTTTCCTGAGTGTTTGTATGCATCGAATGTCACATTTCATTTTGGTCTAAAACAAACCTTCTACATCCTACCTGATCACATAGCTTAAGTAAAAGGATTTAACTCTTTGCATTTCACTTATCACACACTGCCTGAGACTGCACAAACATAATTAACACATCCAAACATTCCTCTCACTTGGTTAACTATTTGGGACTTAAACACCCAACAGAAACCATCTCAAACATCTCCCAAATCCATAACTTCCTGAAACTAGCTTTAGACTCCTTTAGGCACCTTTATTACCTACTTTTCTTTTCGGTTCACATCCTACAAATTAATCATGATGCTAAACAAAATCTGCTTGATTTTTTTGTCAACAACATACATAAACAGATGTTTCTCTACTTCACACCTATAGTCGCTCTCTCTCAAATCGATACAAAACAAAATCTTCTCTACCTAATGATATTACTTCCTCTGATGATCTTCATGAACAGATTCTAAACTCAAAACCATGTCTCCAGTCACTCAATCTCCAGTCTCCATGGTCTCACCTCATGAGAACCATGTCATACAAAATTCTCCCTACCTTGACACCAACCCTCATATCTGTCATTAATCCAATCTTCCTAAACCAATTGTACCACCATCTCCTGCTCCTCTAGATACATATAAATCTCCTCCTAACCCCATATATGAATTCTTACTCCAAAAATCTCCTATAATCTCTAAATCCTCCCAATCTCCTCAATTGGTGGATCACATTCCACCCACATCCCTTTTTTTCAATTCTATTTCATACACCACTATTATGCCCATCAAACAATCTCAGCCTTTGAATACCTACATTCCTACCCATCCTATACTCCAACAGTCTCAACCCCCTAACACTCATATCCCTACTTATCATCTACCACAACAACCTACCCAACTTCAATGAACACACCATATTTCTATTATTCAAAGTCAACCTATGCAACATTCTCAACCCATGACACATGTTATTTCTTACCAAATAACTCCCCAAACACCCACACATCCACATATTAATCAAATGTCTTATCAAACCATTCCGCAAACGTCCTATCCATAAAATTATCAACCACCTTATCAGATGCTTCCTCAACTACCCACACACCCACAAACATATTATTCACCTTATCAAACTACTTTTCAAACCACACAATCCGATCCAGTCTCAACCTTACAATACCTCGACTAATTCAATTCACACCTTAATGAATCGGTTAGCCAGTTTAGAAACCCTTACCGTACCACCCCAGAACACCTTATCCTATGAACAAATTTGTAACAAACCGATTCATCTGTCGGTTCCAATTAAACCCTATCCTCCTCATTGGAAACTTCTTGCATTTAATAAGTTCAACAATAAATAAGATCCCCAACAACATCTCCTCACATTTAAACATGCATGTTGTCTTATTACATGATCATGATTTACTTCTTCACACTTTCCCCATGTCTTTGTCTGGTCCCACGCTAGACTGGTACCATAGTATTCCATGACATTCCATATTCTCTTTCACCCAACTTGCATAGTTCTTAGAACAATTTTCTATCAATATTACACGCAAGACCACTATCGCTGATCTATATACCATTTGACAATATAAAAATGAGTCCATCACCGACTTCATCGCATGATGGCATGTTGTTATAAACCAACTATCCTTCACTATCCCACAAACCAAACTCATCAACTTATTCTCGCATTCATGTGCCAAACATATATCATCCACTTTGCAGATCCTATCATTCCAAACCTTTGATGAAGCTTTCACAATGGCTCACAAACTCGAAACCCATGCCATTGAGAAGGGACATATTAAACTAAGTTCAATTAAATCAAAATTGAATCCACTAAACCATTCACACATAATGGTGAGTTCAAGATCTGCGGCCAACACTGTGGTCACCGAACCCTCATCCCCATCTACACCAAGTGCACGGTCTCAACAACGATCTCCTCAATCAACATCTAACTACACTCCTTTAGCAAAATCATACAGTTCTATATTTGATAAGTTGATGAGCGTAAACTCTATCCAATTGCCTCCCATATGACCCGTAGACAACTCGCAAGCCAAGCCTATTTGGTATCACGAAGCCCACTTTTGTAAATATCATCGAGTCAAAGGTCACGACATTGAGAGATTTCATTCCTTCAAAGATCATGTCCAACAACTCATAAATCGAGGGGATATCCAAATTGATACCTCAACTGTGCAAACTAATCAACCACCAATGAATCACATCACCCCCTTTACATCTCAACTATCAAATGCTTGTATGGTTGACACTGTCAATCAAGATCCCATCTTGTCACCAACTCCGCATGTTCCCATAGTGGACATTATTCCCATCTCTTATTCAGAACTTGTAACACCTACATCAACTTTCACTACTTATGTTGAACCTGTACCTTCTCCTATCCTTACCACATCCACATCAAATTCAACTATATCATCCATTTCTACCACTTCAAATACACCCCAATCTACCACATTAGATTCATCCTTAGCACCCATTTCAGCCCCACTCGTATCCACACATATCCCTACGTCTCTCACACCTATTCATTCACCGGCATCTTCATCAAATGCACATGTTACTACACCTACATTACTCACAACCATCCCAACTAAACTCAGTTCTACTACATGCACCCTTGCAACCCCATCTTCGACATCAACCCCATTAGCTAACATATCATTCTTACCCCTCAAAACATTTATGAAACAACCAATCTCTTCTACTTCTACGCCCAAAATGCTCCTGCATTTGTTGCATTACCCATACCTATAAGGTCTACTCCATCGGTTATCACATCACTCACATCTCCACAGATTCCAAAAGTCCTACATCTTTATCTATCCCAAATACCCCTATACCTATCATATCAACAAGTCTACCTATCTCTACCTTGACAACCTTGCATGTGGCCACAACACCCACCTCTACCCCAATATTTTATACCTAATACTTCTATCACACCAACCCAATCCTCTTGATCTCAGTAACCCTATCAAATATACCTCTTGAATCACCTATTGTACCAACACATCCACCTAAATCAAATAAATATGCTTTACCTTCTCCCTCTACAAAAACATCTCTTTCCATGCCTAAATCGAAACAATCCATGTCTCACATAGATATCATTAATCGCATCATACAAACACCTATCTCTTCATTAACATCTACATCTTGTTTTAGAACATTTTCTCCATTAACAACCCCGCCACCACTATCGATCCTCTCGGTTGAAATTATTTTCATCCCTGCTAGAGGTAAATCTTCTCGGTTGAAATCTAAGGCTCGGGGAAAACATCCCCAACAGTCCCTTGTGTATCCATGGAAACATTCAAGGTTACCCTCTTCTCAACAATCCAATGCCACAAAATCCATGTCGGGGATCAGTTTCTCCATCTACGACATCTTGCAATAATCAATCCACATCCAAACAATATCATCCTTCAACCAAATTTGATTTGTCCTCCAAAACACAAAATTCACACATCCTATCTACATCCATGTTTTCTCCTAACTCCAAGTCGAGACATCCTATCAAAACCCACAAGAGTTACCTTCCCATGGCACTTCAATGGGGTCATACGCAAACATCTTTCAACATTTAACTCAAACATCTGCCATCAAAATTCCTCCTATTAAATCCTTTAATCCCGTGGTCCTAAGCCATCATGGTTCAATCCTAATTGTAGTTACACCTATCATCGTACCCTAAGTCACAACATCGAACATTGTAAGGTGTTTTGATCAATCATCCACAATCTTATTGAGAAAGATGACTTCCTCATTCAGGGAAAGTTCCTTCTCCATCTACCTTGAATCCGATCCATATCCCATCTGTGAGATCTCCCATGACCTATCCATCCATATCATCCCTTAACATCCCTCATGCCCATGTCATTCCTCTTGAGGAATGCCCTCCATTGTTTATCACTTCCACTTATCTTACTCAGCATACTTGTGGTTTTTGATCATTTACCCCATCCAAATCTAAAACAATCTCATCTAAGCTCTTTTGACATCCTTTACCTCCTTCACATTTAACTTGTTGGGGGAATAATCTTCCCTCGCCCTTGAGCATCTCATCTGTACAACCCCTTGTTACTAGGGGACTTTGCTCTTTGACATTGTTTTGTTTACTTTCTTCACATCCATCCAATCTAAATTAATTATATCTAGATTCTCATCTCATTCTAAGCCCTCCTTCGAGGCCATATTTGTTCTTTTATGTTTGTGCTCCTTTTGGGAGTTTCATCTTTTTCATTTAAGCCCTCCTTTGAGGCCATGTTTGTCTCTCCATTGAGGGATCCTTTTTCTCAAGTCCACCTTTGTGGCTATATTTTTGTCTCCTTCGAGACACTCGTTTATTTCATCAAGCCCTCCTTTAAGGCCATGATTGTCCTTCTATGTTTATGTCTCTCTTGGGGCATCATCATTTATTTTCATCTAAATCCACCATTGTGGTCATATGTTAGTTTTATTTCCTACTTGGCTATCATCTCATCTTTTTTGCAACTACAATGTCTTCTCTCTCATGGTGGTAAACCAGAGACGGAATCTCTTAATGCATTGCACTTGTAACCAATCTACTATTAGCATATCTACCAATGAGAAATTAGTTAAATATTTAGATTATTATACCATCTTTAGCCCCTTCCATTTTTCATTATAATTATCTGAATTATGTGGTCCACCTTCACTACTTTGATGTGATCTCGTAACCATTACATCCATTACCTTCTCGTTCTCCTATTGCAGCCATGCGAAAGGGTCTAGGGTGTCTCTTGTACATTCCTTATCCCTTCTTAAGTGGTTTACTTAGCTATTCCCAGCTCTCCCCCATGTGAAGCTCAAATTCATGTATGTAAAAGGAAAAATCAAAGTTATAAAAACAAACTGATCCCTCGAAGGATAGTTGTTCATGCAAATAAAAAAAAAGTATACAAATCAAAATCAAAAGAAATAGACCGATCCCTTGAAGGATGGCTATCATATTATTCTTGTCATCTATATTATGGATAAAGTAGGCCATACCCTCAAAGGATGGCTACTATGTTATTATGGCATCTAGAAGGTTTTCCGCATTGATCAGCCTTCCTTTTATCAACATTTTCTGAAAGCTTCCAACATTGATCATCTTTCTGCTATTTTTTTCCCTTTTCTAGAGTGGGCATAGACTTAAGGAACACCACCTTTGGAGATCTCTCTCCCATGTACAAGTCACATATTCGATCCCTTTTTCATGTCAATATTAGGATTATGAGCATCCTTCATCCATATTTCCCTCATGATCTTTTGGTATAACTAACTATTGTTGGTTATGTATTAACACCTGCTATTGGCTACAAGTGCAATGCCTTGAGTGGTAACCCTTTCTTGTTTATCTCCAATCTAGTTTGAAACATAGTTTCCTTGCTACAGCTATGTTCCATTCATCTCATCCAAATCATCTTTTATGAAAATCACATCCAATTTCACTATGAATTTTATATCTATCCATCATCTCCATTAATGTGTTTGTAAATACACTTTTCAGTTTTTGAATTCTACTTGATCATCGCTGCGGTTTGCAAATCCTACTTGAGGGTCCTTCTTAAGGAAAGTTCATTATCCTACAGCTCCTTATCTCTCAACATATTCAACACCATCTTTGATCCATTGCTACTTGCTCTCCATGTCCACTCATCACCATTTGTCTCCACGTCATCCTTCTCACCTTTATGTCCCCTTGCACGACACCCGATATCTTACTCGTCTTCCCTCTTGAGTTTCTCTTTTACTCTTCCACTTTCATTTTGGCAATCTTGCTTAGCCATCCATATAGCCGAGAACCTTAATTAAGGTACATCTTCTTCCTTAGATCCTCTCGTTGTAGAAGCTTCTCCACCATTTCCTCTTTCAACAAACGACAATCACCACCACAAACGTCTTTCCACTTCTCCTTTTCCTCTTAACACTCTTACATCATCACTACCACCATGTGGGCATCCCAGTTAAGGATTTCCCTTACACTCTCCATCTATAACACATATATTCCTCCATAAATTTATGTCACACTCCTCTGTTTCCTTGTTATCACCTCCTTTCATCTCTTGTTCCATTTTGGTATACACTGCTTAGTCTTTTCATCATTCTTCTTCTTCTTCGGTTTGGTGATCCTACTTAACCATCTCCGTCGCAGGGCAATCTTACTTAAGAGTTTCTCTTAAGAATGGTTGGCCATCTGATCCTTCCATCTCCCATCATCTCTTCCTCATCTTCTCTCCCGCCTCTCATCATACTCATCCATTCCAACCAACCCTTCCACACTTGCATCCAATACAATGTTGTCTTTCTCCTTCCATATTGTCACTGCTGGTTTGGTGATCTTACTTAAATCCTCCTGCGGCATGGCAATCTTACTTAAGAGTCTCTCTTAAGCATGATTTTTCATCCTGCACTCCCCCACTACCCCACATTCTCTCCATCTACATTTTCTTAGCATTCCCCATCATCACATCCTCTCACCTCCTCTTTCATTCTCGCAAACACTAGTTCCTATTGGTCCTTTGTTCATCTCCATCATCCCTTGCTGGTTAATCTTACTTAAACGTTGCTTCTCCGTTCATTTCATGTCTTGTTTCTTCATTTCTCTCTCATTCATTCTCATCCACTACATCCTCTCCTCACCTTCATCTTCCCACACATCATTATCCCTCCTTTCTTTACTTTTTCCACTCCATCCTCTAGAGTTCTCCCACATAACTAGCCCCATGCTTACACATCATTGTCATTGATCTTCCCTTAACATTCTTTCATCTTCCTCTTCTTTTTCCATGCTAAGAATTATTGGTGGACTTCTAAAACTCACTCATCCCCATTCCGCATAGCCGGAATCCTTTTCTTTGACCTCCTCCATTCTATCTTCATTCATTCCTTCCTCTCGTGTCCTCTCGATCATTATCAAAGGACTTCTCCTAATGTCCCTTCATTGGCATTCCTCCTCCCGGTCTTTGTTTACTTTCTCCTTATCTTATCTTTTGTCCCACCTTTTCCTACTGGTCATTATTGGTGGATTTATCGTAACATCCATTTATTGGAATTTCCTCTCCTATCCCATCCTTTCTTTTTCCTCACCACCTCTCCATCTTCCATTCTTGCCTATTTCTTCACTATCTTCATCATACACCTTCTCTCTATTTTCTCATCATGAGCATATCTCGCCTCTCATGCATATCCATTTCTTTTCCAATTGATGTCATTCCTTCCTTTAAGTTTCTCTTTACGTTCCTTATGCTCCCCACTCTTTACCAAATATCTTCATTCTTTGTTCACTTCCTTCAGCATAATTTTCTTTGTTGTCTTCTCCTCCTTTCTGATCTTCATCTTATTTTACTTCCTCTTTATCATCCTCCTCCTCGTTTTACCTCACACTTCCTCCTTACTTCCCCATTGAAAACATGACTCTTCAAAGTTATCCCATTTCCTTTATCATCCCATCATCCACATGCATTTCCATGTAGTCAGTTCCATATTCTTTGCCTTGGATTTCCTCACTATGATCTATTTACTTCAATTTTCTTTTCTCTATCATCTCTTTCATTTTCCATTACCTCTCTATTTTCCTTTGCTCCAACCTTCATCACATCTTTCATTTTAAATAACTCTCTCCCTTTTTCATGATTTCATCCTCTCGCTTCTTTTTGTTCTTTTCTTGTCCTTTTTCATAATCTTTCTTTGTTATCTTCTTCCTCCACTTTCACTCTTTATTTTCTCCTCTTCTCGTCTCCATCCCTCTATTCCATATCCGTGTCACCTTCATATTCAATCTTTCTTTCTCTTCTCATAATCAACCAATCCTCCTGTCTATTCCCTTTTCTCTTTCTCAACATATCTTACATTTGGCATTCTCGACCAATGCCAATGTTTCTCTGTTTATGTATCACCATCTATCCCTTTCATTATTGTTCTTGTTCTTCTCTTTATCACATTAACATCTTTTCTTTTAAAACCATGTCACATCTTTTATCTTCATCATTCCTCTCACAGGGACATCATCATATCCATTTCTAAGAATCTCTTCCCATCTTCTTTTGAAATTTTTGTCTTGAAAGATACCATAATGGCCATCACCTATCTAATCTTGTTTATTTTGTCACAAAATTATCTTTATCATATTTGTTGAAGAAGAAATACTTCTTTGTCTTCTTCACCTTCTAATTTACTAACGCTTATGCATCATTCTTATAAAACATGATTGTCATCATATTTATTACCCTTTTAGGGCCTTTTATCTCAACTTTATATCCTATCTTCTCATCTTGTCCACATTTATGATTATTCTATCTATGTCTTATGTTGGGGTACCTTTTCATCCTTGTACTTGTCAATGCATATAACTCATCTTGTGTCCTTTTCATGCCCTGTGTTAGGGCATCATTATCTTCATCCACGTCCCTTTTGTAGACACATGATTTTTTTACACGATTCCTCGCAAACAAAGGATTGTGCACATATTTCGCATTCAGTTGCACATATTTTGATGTTTTCCTATGACCCATTGGTCATCTTGGTTTACATCCATACTACAGTGGTCTTCACCCACTCACTAGTCTATAGAACATTGTCGTCTGTCTCCATTGAGACCGCAATTGTCCTCTACCAATGTGATATTGGAGTCACCACCATACCTTTTTTAATTTATTGCAATCCTTTTTTTCCTGGGGCATCTTGCCTTTGGTCATATCTTCATCCATCCTTGGACACATCTTTCATCTAACCCTTTTTGTTTTTGTCTTGTGGCTTGCTATCACAAACCACTCAACAAAAAGGGGCAAATGTAGACACCTATTTTCGGTATAAGCACCCTCCAACATCTTATATTCACGTAATTTCCATCCCCACTTCTCTTTATCTTAAATTAAATAAAATCTTATCTATTTGTTCATATTATTTGATTGATTATCAATGGGCTCCGTATGGACCCATTTGATAATTCAATTTTTGGAATCATCCCCATCTCTCACAAATTATTTAATTCATAATGCACCCATCTCGACACCTTCTTTTTAAAATGAAATCTTTATTTCACCCCCATTCAAATCATGTCCCCCACTTTTCCTAATAAGTCAAAATATGGGACCCACATGATCACATCACATCCCTAACTCAGGTTACTTTACTACACCCTGGGTATCATCTAACCTACAATTTAGTCTCACATCTAAACTATAAATATGGGGTTTTCCCCATATTTTAAGATGAGGACGAAAGACTAAAAGGAGGTATATATTTTTAAGACAGAATATATTTTTAAGAGAAGGAAGAGCTTAACCAAGTTTTACCCGTTCAAAGAATAAATATTTTCCTTAATTCATCGTCATTATCTTGCCATCTTGATGCCCGGTTCATTTCCATAGCAAGAAATGAGCTAAGTACTCTTGTTATTCGATTTTCTTGTCATTTTTACTATTGTTCACGATCTAATTATCTTGTCTGACACGGGGGTTGACATCCTCCAAGGGAGTTGAAATCCTCTTGGAACCGGCATTGTCAAGGAAACCCCCGCATATTATGTTCTAATCTTATCTGGTTTAGTTTTGTAAATCTAGCTTCTTAATATCATGCATCGGCTTTCTTTGAGCCCATATCATCCATCTCCATCTCCAAGGTACTAAGCCCTTGTATACTCGACATGGTCTCATGTTTCTTAATTACTCGTACACTCACCTGGACAAGAAGCTAGAAACACATATCAACACTACCTTAGTATGTCAAATTTATCTTTTAGAAAATACACAATTTTTATTCTCTGTAGGACATTCACTTAACTTGTATAAGCATATATATACATAAAATTTGTATCATATTGATATTTTATAGCCATAGAACTATATTGATAATGATGAATAGAGACACGAGCATGAGAGAAATCCTTTAGATGTGTTAGCTCATCCTTGAAAGATTTGATCTTAGTACTCATAACTTGAATTTGAACTTGAAAATAATGGTGTAATGATTGAATAGATTATATGGAAGCTTTACAAATAATATCATTTTTATGATCATTGGTATATGGTGAATCAAAAGTGATGGAAACATTAGGCATGTCAAGGTACTTTTCAACATCATTGATTTCAACATGAGGGGAAATATCAAGTTCTAACTTTGTAAGTGAATTAGATTATATACATACATTTCCCATCATGAGAAGGTCACAAATAATGACATATTGCGGGGATATCCTCAAGGATGAAGGATATGGTTTGAGTAACAATATTTATAGTAAATATAGAGATCACATATTACCTTTCGTATTAAGATGCATTTTCTTATAGTGTATGAGTTGCGACATTGACATGCAAAGATGAATGTGAAGATGATCTCCGACATATATAATAGGACCATGGGAGGAAGCCATGATAGTAATAATAGAATATCCTCTAATTAGATAAGAAATAATAAAAATCATCACACATAAGTCTAAAAATCAAGATATCATAGAGTATAAAACCTCAACAGATGTTTAACAAAAAAGTAACCATTATCAAATTATTAAAACAATAATTTATGAGAATAATCAATGATTTAATGAAACCAAAAGAGGTATTTTAAAATTTGAATATGGGAAATTAAATACTCTTGGTAATTTTTAAAAATGTGTACAATTTTATAATTAAGCCCTCATTACTAAAAATAGCAATTTTACATTCTCAAAATTTGTTCTAAGAATTAGAGAAACATATGTATTTTAAAATATATATAAAAAGTAATAAAAACATTAGAAGAATTTGAAAATAGAAATGATATTTTTGAAATATCTAATGAAAGGAAGGTTGGTAATTAGGATTCCTATAAAGAGACCCAAATGGTAGGACCAACCTATAGACACTCAAATTTTGAAATCTATCCTTTGACATTGTTGATCTTGACATTACACACTTACATGGAAAAATGCACTCTCATCGCCATTTCTTAAGACACCCCGATAACACTTCATACACATGTTTATGTTTACAAACCTCTCTATCATTAGTATCTAAATTTTAAATAAATAAAAACAATATGGAAACATCCATGCTTATGCCCGAAATTCAAAATATAATTTTCCCTTCTGCCCGTAACCATAGGTTTTGGTTAGAATTGACAATGTCAATCCCGCCCTATTATATGGTTTTGGACCAACATGTTGAGACAATTATTTTGATTCCATCACATTATTATGATAAAATATATCCCCTTGGTCGACCTTTCATGACATAATAACCTTCAAAAGCATATATAAGTAAGTCATACCTCATTTAAAAACCTAGCACTTTAAGAACTCCTCATGTAAAAGCAAGCACAAAAGGCACTCCAAGCTCCCTAAACTATGAAATAACTCATGCACATCCATTAGGGTAGCACCCTCTACAGGTTTGAAGTCTCCTTCTAGGTATAAGAGTCTCCATATTCATTCTACAAGAAAAAAAAGTGACCCTTCCTAAGTATTTGAGCAAGTGTGAAACTAAAGTAAGCATTGTCAAAGCACAATTGTCAAGTTCTAATTGCACTATGGTAGATATCACATATTAGGAGAATGACATGTGGTTTGAGCCCTCTTCAAAGTAGTGGTGATGTCAGTGGTGCACATGGGTTCCCATAACCCACCTAAATTTGTTTTTGGGAACTCATTCTTGCACTACAAGGGTTATAGGGTTTGAGTAGAGTTATAGATCCATTCTAAAGGTGAGAAAAGAATAATGAGACACAACGATACACATTTCCGGGAAGGTGAAGAAATCAAGAATTTGTAGACCTAGATTCCAAGTAGGTCCAAGATAGTACAAAAGGGTCAAGATAGTATGGACACTTTGGACCAAGTCAGTGCGGTTTTGACCAAGCTCGCTTTTAGGTTTTAGTTTCATAAATGAAGCACTTTTAGTCTTAGATCATCATTTTCCTACATTCACATCACCCAGATCTGCTCCGCATCCACACAGAATCAGCTAAGTGCAATCTTTCCCTTGTGTTTTGATAGTTTCTAGATCAATAGTCACTTTGAAAATTGTTAATTTGATTTGAGCAATTAATATTAGAAGTTAATTGAAATATTGTTGGTTGGATATTTTTTCGTGCCAAAATACGAGGTTCAACCATAGTACATAGGATTAAATCCCTCCTCAAAGACAAGTGAAGCAACCTATTTATTACTTATCTAAAACACAGTCAAAATAATAAATATACAATATTCACACTATTCTAACCATTGGGGTTGGGATACAATCCAATCCATATCAACACGAGATGAAGATGTTACAGTTTTAGAAATAGAATGGGTTAGAAAGGAAACTATTATAGACGAAACAGAGCGGGAAGGGAATGAGAGGAACGTATTTTCTTTCAAGCAAACACAGATCAAGAAATACTTATACGAGTTTTAGATAATGAGTGTAATATTTGAAATGATTAAAATAATCAAGAACACTAAACAAAGAATAGCTTAAGATCTTGGACATAAGAACAATCTCTCAAGATAGATGAATCCCATAACACAAAGTTTGCAAAATAACACTTGTTTCTATTCCTTAATGATTAAAAAGAAAATACAAATTTTTTCTTCTTCTTCACAATAGCTCTTAATATTCTAAAAATATCCCTTTTGGAATGCACAAGCATCCCTTATTTATAATAGAAAGAGCAGAGAGAAAATAGGATAAATCCTAGAAAATAGTCATTTAACAAGAATCCTATTTTGCTTGACTCTCATGCAGGAGAACAAGTCAAAATTTGCTTCCTATGTGATGAAACGAAAATGAAAAAGACATGTCAATCTCTAGATGGAAATGACATGAAACATTATGCTTATTTTGTTTCATCATCCTTGTCTTCCTCCAACGAATCTTGCTTGTCTCGAAATTCCTAGAATTTCTAGATTATGTCCTGCATCTCAGCTTCATCTGGTGCACTGGAATAATCACTTAGAACCTCGCAAGTTTCTTGAGTGTCGCTTGCATTGCAGAAGTTTCTTCAATCTCTTGTTGAGTTTCCTTAGTGATTCTAAAACATTCTCAATCCTTATGAACTTATCAATGGTTTTCGATTGAAGATGGAAGTTGGTTCGTGCTAAATTGATTCTTGAATTTGTTTATAGAGATCATTAGCAGGTAAAATATTCGAGCTTTCATCCAACACCTTGGTGAAGATCCTGGACAGCTCCTCTTCTATGTCATTGGTGGCATCGACCAACTGATCTCTAGATTCCCTCAACTTACTGCAAGCTTCACTAAGAATATTTATCCTGAATCTGATGGCTTTGGTTAGCTGGAAATGCTTATCCCCATGTGGAATGATTCCTTCTTCCATCAAGATATGGGATGGAACTTGTTTTAGTGCATTGAGAGCCTCAAAATTTAACTCAAGGTTCCCGATTTCCTATGAAAATTCATCATCCATTTTATCACCATATTTCTTTATTTCCTCCAAGGATTTATAAACCTCCACTATGTCATCAATGACCTCTCTTCCTTGTAGGAGTAGCCTCTGAATCCATTCATCAACCGTTCTCCCCTTCTCGATTGATTTTTTCAATCATAGGTACCGATGAGAAATCAAACCTGATAGGAGTAGGGGTAGAAGATGATGGTATTGACTAAGAAGGCTTTGAGAGCTTGAGCAATACCTCCGTCAACTATTCAACTTTCTCCTTAAGCTCATCTCTGCTCACCTTCATTTCCTTCAACTTCTGGCACAACACATTCATGGCATCCTGGGCATCCTATTGTGCTCCTTTATTACCTTTCCCAGATCAACCCTTGTAATCTAATAATTAGTAACCACTATATCCTCCTTAGTTTTTTTGGCCATGGGAGTGGCAATCTCTGCAAACTTATGCCCTGAGGCATCCACTGAAACCCTTGAAACTATTTTGGGTTTCTTGGCAGATTTGGCAGGAGAGGCCTTGAGTGAACTGAAGTCAAAGGCTGGTAGAGGAACTACCACCTTCCTCTTCCTTGGGGTCTGATCAATTAACCATTGAGGTACAGTGGAATAAGTTTCCCCTATTGGAGGTGTTATGGTTGCATCTGTAGGTGGAGGAAGGTTTACTTGTGGAGTAGTGATGACTACAAGTGTGGTGATCTGGGGGATAGATTCAATGAATGAAGGTGTAGAAGGAGGAGGCATATCTATGGCCATCTTAGGTCTAGCAGAGAGAGGTGAGAGGTCGAGAAGATGTTGGCCATGGCTGATGAAAGTGGCGTAGAAATATGAGGTGAGGAAGATTGGGAGAGAGGAGGTAAAGATTCTAAAGTCAAATCTTGAGAAGCAAGAGAGAGACTTACTTCTGATGAGCAATCAACAAAAGGAGAAATGAGAGGTTGACCGACCTCATCTTCTAAAGGAATTTTTCCTTGTTCTGGTGGAGGAGGTGAATCCAGTACCTCAACTATTTGTGAAGGAGTGGCAAATGATGTGGTTCCTTGCTTTTCTCCCCTTCTGACAAACTTAAATTTTATCTAGCCTCTTGGTAGGGCTTTTATCCTCTTCCCTCTCTCCCTTGGAGGGTCCCACTTCTAAAGTAGCTATTTTTGAAAATCTCTTTTCCTTATAATTCATTCCCCAAGAAATGAGCCATGCCTTGGTATGGACAAGAGTCTAAGTAGCTCTTTCAGCGATAGAATATTTTTCAGCAATAAACCAATCAATGGCTGGGAATCCATGTTGGTCTCCATCCAACTGTTCATATCTAGTGTCCAGGACACTTTCATTTTCCATGGTGCCTTCGGGATATCAGCTAGATCTAACATCTAAATTTCTTCAAGTGTTAGTCTGCTGTTGTCTTTCCTTCGATGGAAACTTCATCCCAAAGATCAACCTAGATGTCTTCCACATTGGGCACATGCAGATACAAGGTTCCATATGACTTGAGAACTCCTTGATGTCAAACCCCTCCCTGAGCTTCATATGTTTCTTCAATTTTTCCTAAAGCTCATGCACCACATTCTTGGCCTTAACCACTGTAGAACATGTATACCTTCCAATGGAAATAGGGAAGGAGACAACAGCCTTATGCCTACTTTGTTGGAATTTGTGAAAATCCAACAATTGTCTGACTAACTCCATGAGGATCAGTTTGTCACCTAGGAACCTGGGAAAATGGAAAGGGTTACTTGTTAGTGCAAATTCACAACACCCCCAAAATGACCTATGGATCTACTTTTCTAAGGCAATGTCATTTGGTGTGAATGCACAACATTGAGCTTTCCCAAAGTGTGGGACCTTTGCAAATGGGGAAAGCTCTCCAAAGAAGGTTGGTTCCTCTTCCTAAACTACCTACCACAAGCTATTCCAATGCAGGCAAGCTAATCTTATCCTAATCTAACTTCCAATGAGGCGGGAGAGAGAGAAAAGAAAAAAATAGAAGCCTACACTAAAATGGTGATACACTAAAGAAGGAAAATGTTGAACATCTATCAAAACTACCATGGAACAAGAAGAGGTGAGCAATGGGAAGGATGGACAAGTGCATCACAGGCCCAAGGATAGATTTCACACAGAAAATGTTCCAAAACTCCATGAACACAACTCCAAACCTACAATGAAGAGAGGCAAGAAGAAAACAAGCAAAAAACAAGCAAGGATGGACAGATGCATCACAAAACATGTTTTTTTCTTGCTCCAGAAGTTTACACAGAACATAATTTTAATGGTAAAAGGTAAAAACACCATTACAGAGTAGGGGAGGAGGTTCAAACTCCATTTTCAACCCTGGGGAAGAAAATAAGGGAGAGCAGAGTAGAAAAGATGAACAACCTCTTACAAATGAGCCAAAACTGGCTTTTATCACAAATTAGAATGAAGAAAAGTGCAAAAACGCAGGCAAATTTGATTTGCAACTCCAACCACCGACAAATTCTTCTAATTAGCCTAGAAAAATGATGGGTTCCCATGGAAAATCCCATACTTCGAAGTACATTGCTCTGCAGATCCAAAAATGACCCATACTTCATTAAATTTGGTGGTTGGGAACCATTTCTGCATTTTTTCATGCCAAGAATGTTTCTCCATTTTTCTCCCACAACTCTTCATCAAAACAAAATTTTAAACACCAACACAATGAGAAACTCGCAAAACAAAATTATTACGAGAAAAAAAAATCTACACACTCATGTATATTGTCCTTTAAACATGTAGTTTCATTTCATACTTAAAGGGGGGAAACATAGACACTCAAACTTGGTAATCTATTCTTTGACATTGTTGATCTTTACATTAATCACCTACATGGAAAAATTCACTCTCCTCACTCTTTCTAAGCATACCTTGATAGCACTTCATATAATTTATTATCTTTACACACCTCTTTGTCTTTAATCTCACCTCTCTCTCACGTTAGTCTCAGAAAGTTTAACTGCATAAAACGCATGTGGAAACATCCATGATTAGGCCCCAAAGTCAAAATATCATTTTTCCCTCTTGTCTAAGACCATAGGTTTCATTTGAAATTGTAGAATGTGAATCTTGGCCCTATTATAATTTTTGTAACAACATGTGTTGAGATAAATCTTTTGATTCCATCACATTCTTATGAGAAAATATATCCCCTTATTCAAATTTATCATGACATAATAACCTTCAGAAGCATATATAAGTAAGTCATACCTCATTTGGAAACATAACACTTTAATAACTCTTCATGTAAAAGCAAGCAAAAATACACACCATGCTCCCTAAATTGTTAACTAACTCATGCACATCCATTAGGGTAGCACCCTTTACAGGTTGTCAAGTATCCTTTCGTGTCTAAGAGTATCCATGTTCATTCTACAAGCAAGAAAAGTGACCCTTCCCAAGTATTTGAACAAGTACGAAACTCAAGCAAAGAATTATCAAAGTATGTTTGTCAAGTTATAATTTCATTATGGTAGATATCACATGTTAGGAGAACGATGTGTGGTTTGATCTCTCTTCCTATTAGTGGAAACATTGACATCGCATATGGGTGCCCATAGTCCACCTAAATTTGTTTTGTAGGAACCTCGTTTTCACTACAAGGTTTTTAGTTTGAGAATAGGCTATAGAGCCATTCTAAATGTGGGCAAATAATACTCGACACAAAGCGATACACATTTCTAGAAATGTAAAGCACTCAGGAAGTTGTACAAGCATATTCCAAACAGGTCCAAGATTGTACATAAGGGTCAGGACCTTACAAACACTTTGGATTGACTTGTATGGTTTTTACGAGCTCAAGTTCAAGTTCTAATTTTATAATGGAATCAATTTCAATCTCAAATCATCCTTTTCATGCACTCAAATGACCCAGATCTTCCAAATCCACAAAAAATTAACTAAGTGCAATATTTCCTTTGTGTTTTGATAGTTGTTAGATCAAGAGTCACTTTGAAAAGTTGTTAGAGTAGGTTATTTACCTTAGCTCATGTTCACCTAGGCACTTTATTTACCTTCTATTTTATTTATCCACATTGACTTATGTGTGGATATTTATTTTATCTTATTTAGATATTATGAGGATATTATCTAATTATTAGGTATAGTTCTTTCTTTTTATCTATGGTCTTGACTAGTTTGATCTATAGTCTTGAATAATTCTTTATTTTCTAGTTATTTCCTTGATTTATGGTTTGATTTATGGCTTGATTTATGGCCTTGACTAGTTCTTAGATTGGTCTTTCTTGCCTATATCAAAAAGGCCCCTTCTCATTGTATTGCATAGATTTGCATGAGATATATTATATTATATTTCTACTCTTTGTTTGCAAAACTTTTTGTGAAGTTATTCTCGTTGAATTTCTTTCATCTCATTAAATGTGATAATCTATTAGCATCTAATATATTTTTGGCTTGGAACAATCTTCTTATCATTATTTTTATGGTATCGTAGCGGTAGATGTTGTAGAAATCCATATGTAAGTTTTATTCTCGCAAAACAAGGTTTTTTTCTATAGTTATATATTCATACTTTCTTATTATTCTATTGTAATTTACATTTTTACACAAAATGGATGGATCCATTAGATTCGAAAGCTTTCAAAACCCAAAAATGACCGTAAACTCGGCCATTGACGGAGATAAATTTTCTAAGTTTTTTTGGTTTTGGCAAAGGACACAGTATGAATGATTTAAATATATACTTGAAAATATGCACTTTGGTGAGACAAGAGCCAAGGAACTAATTTTTGGATTTTTCATGTTTAGTACTAGGTATTTTTCTTCTATTTTGTAGAGTTCTTGTTTGGCGAGGATTTTTGGATATATGGATCGAATGACTTTGCTTATGTGGATGTATATGCAGATTCGTCTGCTCATTCGTTGCATATTTGGACATCCTGAGGTTGCCCATATTTTTAAGTGAGTAATAGCCAACAATATTTTACTTTTTGTGTGGTTGGAACTAAAATAAATATTAGAGTGGAAAACTAAAAACTTGTATCTTTTGATCGATAACTTGGATTTCAGTGTCATTTTTTTCTAAAGTGCTTGTTTTTATGTGTTTGTTCCATTGGAACTATTTATTGTGAGAAAAGCACTAAAATCATAAAGTGCATTTTTTGTAAAACATGCTAAATTATAAAGTACCAAATCTGAGGGTCTTTTTACATTATTTGATTCTTGCATTCTTTTTGGTGATTTTGAGAATGACGTCTTTATCTTCTTCTACATTAGATCAAATTGAGTCATTAACAACACATAATTACCACACATGGAAACCAATAATGGAAACAATCATTAAACATAAAGGATTATGGGCTTTAACTTCTGCAGAACAACTAGTGTTCACTAGAGAATATGAGAAATTTCAATACCAATGCAAATTTGATGAGTGTATGGGTTTTATAGGAACTTATGTAAGTGATATTATTTTATTTCATTTCAAAAATGTGACTCTCATTTCAAAATATGAAAGAAATTAGAGGGCTTATTCAAGAAGGTGGATCACATGAGAGCTATGTAAATTAAAATTGACATCACTTCTTTTAGTCCTGAAGATTTTCCATTAATTATAAACTATCTTACTAAGTTCAATCGTTTGTTGACACAATTGAAGGGGAGTGGAAGAGATAAAAATATGAAGAGTGTGTTTCCCTAATTTTATCCAAGTTGAGAGGTCCATTCCAAATCTTTGGTTGTACCTTTTCTATAGCATGGATGCATTAGGTGACACATTCCAAATTCCTACCTTAGAAATATGTGAAAGACTTACTAGAGAAGAATCCAAACTCTCTAACCTTGAGTCTTCCACCTCTAAAAAGGCTTTAGTAGCATATAATTTTAAGGGAAAGTAAAAACTAAAAATTTAAATCCACGTTCACCCCTTCCCTATCTCAAAGTTCTCCTAAACCCAAAGAAAAAAACTCTAAATCCAAGAATAAGTCTAGCCTTTCATGTTTTTTTTTGTGGGGGCATTGGTCATGTAGAAACTTGGGGTTGGAAGTGAATGTAAGACTTAGAGGATGCAATCAAAAACACAATATATCTATGTCCACTCCATTTCCTTCCAATGATTATGGAAAAGCACTTAATGTTATTAGGAGATCTCAGTCAACAATTTCAGATAGTTGGGTTATAAATTTTGGTGCTTCTCATCACATGACTTCTTTTAAGGAGTACTTTTTATCTCTCGGGTTTGAGTTATACTTACAAAATTGATGTTAGAGATTCTTCTTTTCTTTTTGTTAAGGGAAAAGGTTACATACGTCTTGATGGTGGAAGAATTCATGATGCACTATATGTTCCTAACATCACTACAAATTTACTTTATGTATATCAAGTTTGTCACTTTGGTCAAGGAAATATAACAAATTTTACACCACAAGGCAGTAAGTACAAACCTTATTGGAGACTCATTCACATGTTTCTCAAGGTATTGTTCATCATAGTTCTATACTATATCACTTTGAGGATTTTCAAGAAACTTCATCAATAAGGACAGGATTAGTTTCTCATGTAGATTCAGAGAGTAAGATTTGGCATGAATTATTTGGACATCTCAATTACATATATTTGAAGGAGTTGAGCACTCATGGTATGGTTTATGGTATTCCTAGAGTTTCTTGTCTTGAGGGAGTTTTCTCTGGTTTTGTATTAGGGAAGAAACACTAAGATCCATTTCCTAAGGGTATGTCCAAGAGATATTCTTCACCACTTGAGCTTGTGCATAGTGACTTGATGTTTTTTCCTACCCCCTCTTTTAATGGAGCTAAGTATGTACTTACATTTATTGATAATTTCTCAAGGTGTACTTGGGTTTATTTTCTCAACTACAAAAGTGATTTTTTCACACTTCAAAGTCCTTAAGGATTTGGTTGAGAAATAATATTCTAGTTACATAAATAACCTTTGTACTAACAATGGGGGAGTACTTCAGTAAAGATTTTTCTGATTTTTTAAAAACTCATGGCATTATTCACCACTCCTCATATTCCACAAAAAAATGGATTAAGCATAAAGGAAGAACCAAACTTTGAAGGAAATGGATAATCGCATGATTTATTTTATAGATTTACATCTTATATACTAGGTAGAAGTAGTTAATTGTGCTAACTACATTCAAAATCACACACCACAAAAAAACCTTGAGAATTTGACTCCAGTGAAGGATTGGTCCAAAACTAAGTTCAATGTCTCTTTTTTAGTCTTTTAGAGCCATGCTTGGATGTTTGTGCTAAAGAAGACTAGGAAATACTTGAATAAGAAGAGAAACCCCTTGGTCTTTATAGGGTATTATGAGGACATGAGAGCTTATCAAATTTTATATCGTGATACTCATGAGGTTATTTTTCGAACACATTCAATTTGATGAGTTTTTCTCTCCTCATGATTCTTCATATTCTTCCATACCTACTTCGTATCTCATCGTGATGATACCTTATTTGAGGAGGTTATGGATTCCGACAAGGATCATATTCTCACTAATGTTTTCATTATACCTAAGTGTGCTCATACTACAATTTCGAGGTAATACATTTCATATAGGATCTTCCACCCATTATGCATCATCATACACATTCTACGGTGTTCAAGACTTTTGTGTCATGAATTTTCTAAGGATCCTCAACCTTTTTACAGGCTCATGGGATACAAGAGTGGGACGATGCAATGGTAGATGAGTATTCTTCTTTGATGAAGAATAATAATTAGGATTTCGCCTTTCATCCTAAAGGAAGAAATATGGCTAGGTGTATGTGGTATACTAAAACAAATACGCAGCTTGATGGTTACATTGACAAGTATAAGAATCGTCTTGTTATAAAAATTTTATCACGAGTTGAAGGTATTGATTACTCTAAAAAAATTCACTTGTTTCCAAGATGGATTCGGTATGCTTTGTACTTGTTATTTTTGCATCACAGGGGTGGCCATTATATTACCGGATAGATGTGAAGAATGATTTTCTACATGGATATTTACATGAGGAAATATATATGGAACAACCTACTGGATTTTTTCACGACTCTTCTCTTGTTTGTAGACTCCAAAGGTCTCTCTACGGTTGCTCAAGCGGGCCCTTGGGCCAGTTTGATAAATTTGATTATTTTCTTTTATCTATGTTTTTTCATTGCCACTTTAATTCTACAATATATCTCTAACATGTTGATGCAGATATTATTATGCTTGTCTTGTATGTTGATAATTTACTACTTATTGGAAGCTCTTCTTCCCACATTTAGACTATTCAGGGGGCTCTTTCTACGCAGTTTGACATGACAGATCTCATGTTATTACATTATTTCCTTAGTTTGCATATTTCTCGGACATGTTCATGGATTTATTTGAGTCAAAATAGTACACCCATGATCTTCTTCAATGTTTTGATATGTCCGATTGCAAGCCGATTCCATATCCTTTTCATCATGTGGTTATTCTTACTTCCACATGCACCAATTCTATTTTTAATCCTACCTTGTATACATAGTTGGTTAGAATTCTCGATGTACTTGACCCATACTCGCTCTAATATTTCCTTTGTAGTAGGGCTTGTATCTCGGTTGCACGTTCTCCTCTTAGTAGTCACTAGAAGATTGCTAAAAGGATTTTGTGATATCAACAAAGCACTTCACACTTTGGACTACACTACACCATAGCTTCTACTCGGTTGGTTGGATATACTAATTCTAATTGGGATGGTTCTATTGATGACATGCAATCCACTTCGTTATATATTTTTGTATTGGTTCTTCTCCAACATTTTGGGTGTGTAAAAGCAATAATATATTGCACTTACATCTATAGAGGAAGATTACAAGGCATCGATTATGGTGATTCAACAACTTCTTTGGCTTCAACAATTATTGATAGAGTTTGGATTCCCACAAGATTGACCAAATGTACTTTGGTGTGACAACGAAAGTGTAATTCACATTTCCCTTAACCCCGTTGATCACCAAAGAAACCAAAATATTGAGGTTCACATGCTCTAGTCAGCACATTCATGATGGAGTTATTTTCTTAGAGTACATTTCAGCTTAGCTGCAAGTTTCCGACATATTTACAAAACCCTTTTACATCACCTCGCTACCTTGAGTTGTGTAGCATGCTTGGGTTTTCGTAAGTTGTCATTAGGGTGTTTGTGATGACATATTCCTTCCTTTTTCTCTTTCTTCTAGTAGGATTTTCTTTCCTAATTTTTGTTTTGATATTTCTTCATGGATATATTGTACATGACTACCTAATTAGGCATTGTTTCCAGACTCATATTATGGATATGCCTCTTTTATTTTAGGCCCCTATACTCATTTTAGGGGGTTGTTAGAGTAGGTTGTTTACCTTAGCTTATGTTCACCTAGATACTTTTATTTATCTTATATTTTATTTATCCTTTCCTACTAATTTTTTTATATTTATTTTATCTTTTTTAGATACTAGGAGGATGTTATCTAATTTTTAGGTATAATTTTTCCTTGATCTATGGTCTTGACTAGTTTGATCTATAGTCTTGATTAGTTTGATCCATGGTCTTGACTAGTTCTTTCTTGTCTAGTTCTTTCCTTTATTTATGGTTTGATCTATGGCCTTGACTAGTTCTTAGATTGATCTTCCTTGCCTATATAAGAAAGGCCCCTTCTCATTGTACTACATAGAGTTCCATGAGATATAATATATGATATTGTTGCTCTTTGTTTGTAAATATTTTTGTAAAGTTATTTTGTTGAATTTTTTTAGCTTATTGAATGTGATGATCTATTAGTATCTTATATCTTTGTGGATTGGAACAATATTCCTATCATTCATTTTAAAATTGTTATTATGATTTGTGAAGTTAATGTTGGAAGTTAATTAAATCGAATATCCAATGTAACATTATACATCCTTTTATGTGTGTTTAATTAGAAAACATTCTAAAAACTTAAAAAGGAATGAAATATTCACAATAAAAGGTGAAATTATTTAGTGAACCTAACATTGTGGCCCTAACCATAGTTTCCTTAGGGTTTCCTATAACATTCATGTCTATTTTCTTGGCATCAATGGTGTATCATGTTATCCCTTTTGCATATGAATCCACTAAGCACTCTAACCCTATCTCTATCCCAAATTTATATGATGACATAGATTATTTTTAATTGGTTTCTCAATTTGGACATGAGGACACATATGGGGATGATGTTTATGAGCCATAATGTTTTGTTGATCTATTTTCTAATTTTATTCTCACTCTTCACACTGATCTTATCTAAGGTCATGGTTCTAATACTAATTCTGACAATCATACACAAGACCTTTCTGAGGATGAGGAAAAACATTTAAAACATTTCTTGTATGAACATATTGACCACATTGATATTATTATGTATGTATGATGTAATGGATCAACTCAAATATTCCTTTGTAGAAACATATACCATACCCACACCAGTGTTCCTACCTCCTTGGGAGTACTTAACATTCCTATGCACAATATGTCTATGCCTATTCATGCAGCCATTATTGATATTACATCTCGTAATTAACATCATAATGGATCACATGCCTCTTCATCTAGCACACATGCTCTTGACTCCCTTGTTCACTCTTATAAGCACAAATCTTACAATTACAATAAGGTGTCTCTCTTGATTCTAATGTTATGGAATCTTATAAATTATTTCATAATCCACATGTACATGAAGTTGTCTCATATTCTTTTCCTATCATTTTTTCTACACCTAATATTCCTATGAGGGCAAGGGTAATCCCCAATATCATCTTAGATCATTTCATGTTTCTTACTTTGACTATGTATCTAATTGTTATTCAAAATCAGCTCTAGTTCATTATGATTTTTGGATAAGTTGTGGTGTTGTTCGGATCGGTGGGATTTCAAAAAATTTAGTGTTTTCAAAAAGTTTCAAGTGTTTTGGGAAATTTTTAATGTTTTAGGAATTCTTCCTCCACCTTGATGAGCCTATTCAGTCCTAGAGTTAATCAAATTTTGGGTCAAATTGTAAAAATTTGGGCAGAATCACCTTTGGAGGAACAAGGGAACTCTTCCCGAGTTCCTCCCATTTCCCCACTTTACCACCTTGCATCAATTTACTTGGAAATCAGATAAGTTAATATTAAATGGAACTACGGGAACAATTCAAAGGTTCCATGAGTTCTTCGATCGGCCTCAAATTCCACAAAGGGAACATGGTAAGATAAATCGATAAATTGACATTCTATGACACCGATGGAATAGTTCCCGTGTTCGTTATTCATCTAATGCCCACATTTTCCACGCCAAACTTGAAATCGGTGATTTAGAATGACACCAATGGAACTGCTTCATGATTTCTTGGCGTTCCTCAGTAGACCCGCATTTTTGACCCCTTCACCGCCAACCAATACAAATTGGAAAAGACACTCTTTTTTGGCACAAATTAAACCATTCTTCTATTCTTTCACTTCCCCTCTCCCATGCCATCTCCACACAAGGGTAAAGCAAGTCGAAATCCAGGCATGGAGGGAATAGTGGGATTTGTCCTTTCATTTTTTCTTTCTGCACGACCATCCTCACCTCTCGCAAAAGGCCACACATCATTTAAATTTTATATTGAAGGCCCACAAGGAACATTCCACGGTTCCTCTTATTCTTTGATTCACCTGAAATACCCGACAAAAAGAATGCACAACCCAAACAATGCTCAAATTATCATTTTTAGATATTTTCTTCGTCCAAGTTGTTTTTATCATGAAAAGGATTATATTAGTAGGTTTTCATGAAATAAAAGGTTTCAGATCACTCATAATATTAAAATTAGCATGAACATGCAACACTCTCATGTTTTTTTATTTTTATGACTAAACTTGCATGTCTCGCATTATTTCCCTTCTTTTCTCCCTCATTCTCTATATAAATTCCATAAAATTCATTGTACAAGATATCTCTAAACCTTCTATTAATCATTTTAGAGTAATTTAGTGTTTTGATTGGAAGAGAAGGGGTCATGAGTTATCTTTTGTATTGTTTTCGCCTCTTAGATCAATAACGGAGTATTTTTACCTTCTTCCACTTGTGTATTGTATAGTTTCATGACTTTAAGCCAATTTTATCTCATGGTATTGTTTAATCCCTTATTCATAGTATAATTTCCATGCCCTTATGTATTTATATGTTAATTTTTAGGTCATAGATTATGTTTAACAACATGTGTGCGGGATCTTGTTGTGAAGGTGACCAAATTTCCCTCTTAGAGCCATTTATTTCCATTCTTTATTCTGTCACAACTTCAAACCCTTCTCTAAAACACTTTTACATTGACATATCCATTATAAGTTGTGTATGGTGTGTGTAGTTCCCATATTCCATTTTTGTGGTTCAAACGAGTCTGAGATCCTCAAAAATTTTGATGTATCACCATCTTTTTAGCTTTTCATTAATTCCTTCTCCTTTTTCCTTGTTGATTAAGTAAAGTAGAGTAGTTTTAGGAGTATAATCAGTCTTAGGTTTTACACGAGGGGAACCATGCCTCTCATGAGACTCACTCCAACATACATGTCACCCAGATCCTAAGAGTGTTTCCATTTTGTCATATGAAAGGGGATACTTCACACTAAACCCCAAAGGGTGCATTCCTCTCAGACAACAGCTTAGAACACCCGATGGGACAAAGATGAAATAATTTTCTCAATATTTATGTTATTCTTGAAATTATCAATGTTTCGGATGCATTCATACAAAGATCTAATAGTTCCATAAGTTCAAATCACATCCTAGTAGAATATCAGTACATAATTCATGCCAAAAGTTATGACTAGATCATCTTCAAAAGGCATTCCATTTTATTTTATTGAGTTACATTTTAATTCAACAAAGAGAAACAATTTTTTGAGGTCCAAACCATATCCTAAATCTCCCTCCATCCCACCAAATCATAGGTCACTTCCCAACTTACCCATATCCAACATGAATCACAATATGTCCATCCCAAGAAATCTAGATTTTGTTCCCTTTAGTGATGGCATCCCACTACATCTTTCCAGACATGATGACATCCTTTCATCTTCCCTTAAGATAATTTCATTTTTCATTGGAGAAAATCAAGTTACACCCATATAACATATTAAAAATGTGGCCAATATATTCTCTACTTATCATGTTACTCAAGAGAATATTGTAGTCAGGTTATTAGTAACCTCATTCAAAGGTAAAGCATTGCGGTAGTAGAATGGATTGAAATTAAACTCCATCACCCATGGGATGAACTAGGAGAAATTTTTTGCATGAAATTTGAAGACAAATCAGATCATCTTTTTTTCTTGGAACAATTGACTACCGTCAAGAGAGCACTAAAGGATTTCATGGCTGAATTTAACTACATATTTCAAAGCACTTAGGACAAAATTCCACAAGTGGTAAGGTCTACTCATGAGTATGATTTTCTGTATTATCTAAGTGCTTTAGCCAATCGCATGTGAGTTTTTACACAAAGAATCATAAAAAAAAATACATCTTATTTTACTGTTAAAATAAATCAAATAAATAAGGGATAAGGTCCCACCAGGCGTGCTAAAATGTTTAGAGTAAATTTTACCTCTTCAACTTAATCTTATAAGCAATATAATAAAAATTAAGAAACCTCAAGATGGTGAGGTTTACCAAGACCCATAGATGTGTATGGATTGTGTTGATGTTGTGCCGCATGTTTAAAATAGTTCACAGCTCCTACCCTACAAATGAAACTGCAATCAAAGACACTCTGCCAACTTTTTAATTAGTAAAAATAGTAAGTGGGATTCTGGCAAAGGCTAGTCCCTGGAAGTCCAAGGGGCTTCCTCACAAGGATGTAAATTGATGGTTTTATGTAATCAAGCGATACATAAATCCAATCATGATATAAGATAGATAAAATAATGATTTTTCTGATTGTTTTATACTTTATTACAAATTTATAGCATATGATGAAAACCTAGATATATAAACTATGACCTAGAAATCTAAATCAAATTTCATGTTAGAATCTTCAGATGATGACAGATTCTCAAAAGTGATCTTTGAATAGTCTATCTCATATTATTCAAATAGGTGGGAGTCGTAATCATCTCGTATACTCGCCTCTCTAAAGAAATAAAGGATGTATTTTGTTTCCTTGTTCTCTAAATCATATTGATAATCAGATGCAGAGTTAGAATATTGATATACAGGCTAGTTAGTGGATTCATTTTGGTTTTTTGATTCAGCGTCAAAGTCCCAAATTTCCAATCCAACTTCATAGTAGTCTTTGAAGCAAGCCAAGTTGGATCAATGCATGAAATTTTGAAATAGGCCTCCCAAAACTCATGTGGCCTCACGAATCCTCTGAGTGGATTTGAAGATGTTTTGCAGCTGAGTCTAAAGGGGCTAAATGTATAGCACAAAGTTCTAAATCAAGCAATACGTCGTATTGCTCCCAATGCAAAGGGTGACGAATAATCGGAAGGGAATTAATGTTAGTTATCTCATGAGCTTGGCCAATCTACAAAATCCATTCTTGACAGTATGTTAGAAAGAACAAAGAAATATATGAAATTGATAAGTAATAATCTGATAAAAGCTATAAATGATGAAATTGATAGGAAACGCCGGTGTTTTGAATAAAAGGTAGGTGTTTGGGTAAAACGCATGCATTTTTAGGTTAATACTAACAATATGTAAATATAGTGTGTTTACGAAAAATTAACAATTTGATATTGATTGTATAGCTTTAATAAATAATGTATTGGATGCGTAAATAAGAGATACAAATAAAATTTCTAACCTTGACTGAATGAAGACCAAGACTTATAAACCCTACAAGATGGTGAAGATTTTTGATTCCCGAACAAACTTCTGAACGTGTTTGACAATGGTGTATGTAGACACTAGATGATGAGCTAATCCTGATATCACACTACACTGGTGAACTTTGATAAACACTCCCAGTCAAAGATGTGAAAGGATGACATATGAGAAACTCAAAAATTCAAGAAGATGGTCCTAAAATGAGACTGGAAATTGGGCTTAAATAATCATTGGCGTTTCTTGAAACATCGGCAATTTCGGCCTTTTCAAGTTTATTTAGTGAATAGTTGAAACAATTGTCTAATTCAAGTTTATTTGTTTTTGTATTCGAGGGATATGATATGGGTTTGTTTTTTAATGTGTTGTGTTGTCATATGAGGTGTCGTGTTTGTTTAGAAAATAGTTAGATTATGATATATTTTAGCCTAGGTTTGTTTAGGATATATTTTAGGTGGTTTAGTTAGATATATTAAACATATATCATAGGATAATGTCTAATAATAATATATTATGTTAGGATATTTAAATAAAACAAGATCTTATGAGTATATGAAATTTTCCATAGTAGATATGTCGGATAAAGGGGTTTTGGAATAATTTCACATTAGGAGATAATTTTTAAAACAATAACCTAAATGATAATATATATATTTAAGCTAATGGATATGAATGTGATAGATTATAAATGTGAACGGACAAATTATTGAAGACAGGGGAGTGTAAAATTTTGGTGTCTACATCTATATTTAATACAGATGATTAGGTCATAGGTGAGAAACCTAACATGTTGTTCAAGCACGAATGTTATGAGAAAAACACTCAAGTTGGGCAAGGTATGTAATCAAGATGAAAAAATTTCTTTTGTTCAACTTTCTCAGAATTTGATGATGTTTTTACATGGATCTATGGTGATTTAAAGGTTTTCAATCCATATTTAGCTCAACACACAATAGATTTGGTTTTAGATGTAAATCCAATCGACAAAATAAAAGACCCATCAATCCTAAGGTTGAGCCTCTCATGAAACAAGAGTTGGATAAATTGATCAAAGCTAACATCATTTTCCCTATGAAGCATTCATCATGGGTTGCCAATTTGGTTCCCGTGAGAAATAAAAATGGATAAATACGTTTGTGTGTGTATTTTAGATATTTGAACATGGAATCTTTAAAAATCATTATTTTTATTGTTAATGGAGAAAATTTTACAAATGGTAAGTGGCTCGAAATGTTTTTCACTCTTGGATGGTTATTCCGGGTATAATCAAATTATGGTGCAAGAATCAAACCAATTCAAAACTACATTTACCACAAAATGGGGCACGTATGCATATAATAAAATTCCATTTGGACTATCAAACATAGGATCCACGTTTCAACGTGAAATGGAATTGGCATTTCAGGATTGATTAATAATTGTGTTCTTATTTATTTGGATGACATAACTGTATTTTCCAATCATGTTGTAGATCATCTAGTTCATCTCAAATATGTTTTTGCAAGGTGCACGTAGTATGGTGTATCCCTAAATCCAAAAAGTGTATTTTTATGTCCATGAAGGTAAATTGTTAGGTCATGTTGTTTCTAAGAAAGGTATGGCCATTTATCCAAAAATGGTAAATGCAATTTTTTCATTATCTTTGCTAAATCATAAGAAGGCATTATAGAGTTTTCTAGGTAGAATTAATTTTGTTAGAATATTCATTCCATATTTTGTAAATTTAGTGAAGCCACTAACTTCAATGCTAAGGAAAAACATGGTTTTCAATTGGAAAACAAAGGGGAAGAATGATTTTGAAACAATTAAACATGTTATTTCACAAGCTCCAACACTTATTAATCCTGATTTTAGCAAAGATTTCATTTTATATGCTTTTGGAGAAATTGACACAATCTCAACCATGTTGGTACAACAAAATGATGAAAAGTTGGAGCAGCCAAAAAAATTAAGTCAAGGATTAGAATATTATGAGGTAAGGTACTCTTTTATTGAAAAACAAGTCCTTTCAGTCATTATAAGTCTCAAAAAATTAGACATTTGGTTTCTAATAACAAAGTTCATTTAATGGTTTCTCATCCAAGTGTTAAAGAGTTTCTTTTGAGAAAGGATTTAAATGAGAAAATGGCAGGTTGGATTACAAAATTTATGGAGTATGATGTTGACATCAAGGTTACTAAACTAGTAAGAGGAAGAGGGTTGTGTGAACAACTAGCTTCAGATTTGCATGATGACAAAATCAGGTTTTAGTGCTCCAAAATGGTCAAGATACAACTGCTCCTTCATTACCTCAAAGTTGGACTCATGACATGGTCCATTTTCTTCAAACTCCGAACAAAGCCCACAAGGTTTCGATAAGAAAAAAAGAGGTATTTTAGGTTACATTCCATTCCTTATGTTCTTGTTGATAATATTTTGTTTAGAAAGGATGTAAATGGAATTCTTTTGAGATGTGTTGATTCAGATCAGATTGAGCATGTTTTAGAAGAGTTTCATGGAGGATTATCCGGTGGTCATTTTTCACCAAGAGCTACAACCTTAAAGATCATGAGAGTAGGCTATTATTGGCCAAATTTATTTAGAGATGCTCATGCATGGGTAAGGAAGTGTTCAAAGTGTGTTATTTTTGTAGGAAAACAAAAGTTAGTATCTCTTCCTCTTCAACCTATTCAGGTAGATCAACCTTTCATGCAATGGGTTTGGATTTTATTGGCATGATTAACCCACCTTATAGTGTAGGTCACAAATGGATTCTCACAGTTCATGATTATTTCACAAGGTGGATAGAAGCAGTATCTTTGAAAGAAGAAAATGAAACTTCAGTGTTGGACTTTTATGAAAGTCCTTTCATAACCCTACTATAATTATCTCATATAATGCATTATCTTTCCTTGGCATAAGAATCAATACATGGGAAGTCAATATTGGAATTCATTTGTCAACATATTCCAATTATTATCCTCAAGGGAATGGTTTGGAAGAATAAACTAACAAAAACCTTCTCAGAATTATCAAAATAATTGTGGAGGAGAATCAAATATCATGACACACAAAACTAAAATCAACCTTATGGGATGATAGGAATACTCCTAAGAGGTTAAGCAAAAACACTCCTTTCATGTTTGTCTATAGTAGAGAAGTGAGGCTACCTATTTCTTATGAATTACCAACTCTAGCTATTATAAAAAGGAAGGAAATGGTGGAGGAGAATTCAATGTCAATCAAACTTGCAGAATTAATAGAATTATAAGAAGTTAGAAACAATGCAATGGCTACCATGGAGCTTCATCAAGCTCAAGTAAATAGATACTTTGACAAGAAATCAATTACAAGAACATTCAGAGAAGGATATGTTGTGTTCAAGTGGAATAAATAAAGAACCAAGCCTGGAAGACACACTAAGTTTGACTCCTTCTGGAGTGGACCATATTTGATTACATGTTGCAAACAACACAATGCTTTTCAGCTCTCCAAGTTGAATGGTGATGAGTTACCCATCCCAATTAATGGGATATACCTCAAAATTTGTTATTGAGGTCATATTTCACCCTTATATATATATGGTTGTTGATTTTGTTTTCCTCCAAGTGCTTCATGCACATTGTTGTCTTATTTTTCCTTTCTCTGTGTGCATTTTGCACTTTTCTAGTGTGTTTTTTTCTAATAAGTTCCCTAGCACAATTTATTTTTTTCAGGGGAAGGTATTTTAAGTGTTCACATGGTTTCAAGAGGTTGCAGGCAGAGTGTGAATAGTTTTTATGACCCCATGTCCAATGAACACTTCAAGGAATGGGTATCTATATATATTAGGAAGAAATACCCTAGAGGTCACTAAATTATTATCCAAAATCATCTCTAGATCATTTTTATGTTTGGATAAGTCATGGTGTTTTCCTAGATCAATGGGATTTCAAAAAAAAATTAGTGTTTTGGGAATTTCTCCTCTTCCTTGTTGATCCTCTTTATTCAAGGAGTTATTCAAATTTTGGGTCAAATTGGGAAACTCTAGGTAGAATCAACCTTTCAAGCAACATGGTGAACTATTCCTAAGTTCCTCTCATTCCCCACTTTACCGCATTGGCGCAATACACATGGAAATTAGATAAGTCATCATTAAATGGAATTGTGGGAACAATTCAAAGGTTCCATGATTTATCCGATTGGCTACAAACACCAAAGAGGGAACATAATAAGAAAAATCATATAAATTGACATTATATGGCACAACCATAATAGTTCTTGTGTTCTCGTTGTTCCTGCATGCCCGCATTTTCCACGAAAACTTGAAATCAATGATGTTAGGATATAACGGCACCGATGGGATTGTTCCTGAATTCTTGGTATTCCCTATAGACCCACCTTATCCGATCCCTTCACCGCTAACCAATATACATCGGAAAAGTCACTTTTTGTGGCACAAATGGAACCATTTGTTTGTTATGTCACAAGGGTAAAGAGATTCGAAAAGTCATGCGCGGAGGGAATAGTGCCCAATCATACGCATCTCCACATAAGGGCACAAATTATTTAAAGAAATTGATGAAGGCCTGCATGGGATGCTCCACAATTCCCCATGTTCTTTGATTCACCAAAGACCTAACAAAAGCATGCACAACCCATAAAATGCTCCAGTTAGCTTTGTTATATGTTTTCTTAACCCAAGTTTATTTTTTGGTCATGCAAAGGCTAAGATTAGTAGGTTTTCATGCAAGAAAATCTTTCATGTCACTCATATTATTAAAAATAACATGAACATGCAACACTCTCATTCTTTTTCTATTTTTACTAACCAAACTTGCATTTTTGCACTTTATCCCTTCTTTTCGCCTCATTCTCTATGAAATTCATTGTAAAATATATCTTTTCACATTTTATTCATCATTCAAAGTAATTTAGCATTCGAGTGGAAGACAAAAGGTTCATGAGTAATCTTTTATATTGGTTTCACCTCTTGGATCAATAAAGGAATTGTTTTTCCCTTCTTACATCTTGTGTATTGTGGAGTTTCATGTCTTTAAGATGATGTTATCTTGTGATATTGTTTTCTCCCTTATTTATAATTTAATTTCCATTCCCTTATGTAATTATATGTTGATTTATAGGTCATAAATTGTGTTTAATAGTGTGTGTGCAGGATCTTGTTGTGGAGCTAACCAAATTTCCCTCTTAGAGCCATTTTTTCCCTTATTTATTCTCTCATAACTTTAAACCCTTATCTCGAAGCCCCTGTTGTATTGAAATATCCATTGTAAATTTTGTATGGTGTGTGTGATTCCCATGGTCCATCTGTGTGGTTCAAACAAGTATGATATTCTTAAAAATTTGGTGTATCACCATCTTTTCGGTTATTCCCTTACTTCTTTCTCCCTTTTCCGTGTTGATTCAATAGAGTAGTTTTAGGAGTAGAATCGGTCTTAGGTGTTACACTAGGGGAACCCCTCTCTGAGATTCATTCTAATACATAGGTCACTCATAGCTAAGGAGTGTTTCCATTTTTTCAGTTGGAAGGGGAGACATCACACCACTCCCCAAAGGGTGCATTATCTAGTGACAACACTAATGATATATTGCTTACTAATTTATTCCCTCAAATCCTTAAGGAATTTACTTTACTGCAATGGCTTTACGATCTCTCCACACATTGTGTGTGTAGTTTACTACATTAACAAATCAGTTTTAGCACAATTTTCAATCAAAAATGGGGATAATGTATCTTATGCATAAATGTCCAAACTTAAACAAGGATCTGATGAGCATATAAATGATTATGTATTACGTTATCAAATAATTCTTACCAAGATGAAAAACATCTTAGTTGACAATGAGTTTCAAGACCTTTTTGTTTAAATTTTTCTTCCTCCATTGCAAGAATCGGCCATGTTTGATAATTTTCAATCTTTCAACCATCTATATCATACTAAAATAACATGAAGCCAATCTATGGCACATAAAAATTTAATTATAATGCTAGCTCCCTAATCTATACAATGCCAAGTTCCAAAGAAAATCTAATTTCAAAGGTAAATCTAATGACCCCAAGGTTGCTTCTAAAGAAATTGTTAACATGTTGTTAAACCTACTAAGCTAGAATTACAACCTATAAGACAACAATTACATGGTTACCTTGTCCTTTGTACATGGTCTTAAAGAAATTACTTGAGTGCAATCTCGTGTCTCTCCCTCCATCATTTGAGGTTGATATGATAAAACATAAAAGTAAGAGCGTCGATGTCAATGCTTATTATGATTATCATAGATGTGTTGGTCACTCTATTGATAGATATCTTAAGCTACAAAGACACCATTCAAAATCTTATTGACTCTAACAAAATTGAATGGGATAAGCCCACTGAATCTTCTAATCCTACCAATAACAATGCTAAGTTAAAAATATTCAATGATCCACTTCCTAAGCATACTAATGACACATCTACTTTGGAAGTTCATAACACTCATCATGCAATGCCACCAATGCCTTTTTAAGCTCATCCACTATATGTTATGATTGGTGTTACTATTCTCACATCATCTTTTACACCGGTATTTTGATGATTATGATATAGATGACTCACTTATCTTTGATAAATTATCTATTCACGCCTCTATCCATCGACTCCTATTCAGGGTGTCTTGGTTATTCCACATAGTAAAGATAATGTTTGTGCATGGTCATTACTTCAGTCTCTTGGCATTCCTTTTGAGATCCCTACACTTGATTCTGATCCACACTTTTGATGCATTACACTACCCATCACATTTGGATATATCGCTACAAAAACATCATTCGTGGTTTCTAAATATATTACTACTGGATTATTGCATCTAGGTCTCCCTTGGCTACGTGCTCTTAGGGATTTTTCATCCATCATTGATCAATGTATCAAGTTTAATTATTATTAGCAGGTCTTCACTATTTGAGGAATTCCTTTTAGGTATTTCTTTCCTACCATGCCTAGTTCTTCTATAGTTAATATCCCTCCTCCTAATGCATATACAAATATGTCTATTATCCCACACAAGAATTCACCTAGCACTATCTCTCCTCGATCTCATGATAGGCCTTTAGTTGCACATGTTACACCACGTGGTTTTAAGCCCTCATGGTCTCCTCCTAAACCTTCTTTTGCACACAATCTCTTTAGTGATTCACACTCTCACATGACTTCACACGAGATCTTATAGATTTATGGCTTGCTTCATGGTTTATCATAGGTATTCTAGGAGATCTCATTTTTCTAGTCCACCCATAGGTATAATACATCACAATCTAATCAATGATCTACTATTTTTCATTCTCCTCATAGGAAGTTTTCAAAGCACATATCACAACCAGGGGTTCCTCTTGCACTTGATTCACATCCTGTGAAAAATTCAAGGCTTGAACCTCTATCATTTTTGGTAGTTGTTTTACCTCATTGTGTGGTTCTATTGGACTAGATTTTGTAATATTGCCCCTCTCATTTCCCGGTGACACATTTTTTTATAGGTTCAACATGACTGTTGAGGGAGTGGTTCCACACTTGAACCTCACTTTGCACACACACATTGGGAGGAGGGACCTTACTTCCCACATTTATTTTCATACTCTATATCAACACTAAATTTTTTTTCAAAAGACAAATACATTCAAATATTTGTAAAAATACAAAATCGGGACTTGTTTATTTGGCATGCATTGTTTGCACTTTACACTATGCATGGTGTTTATTACTTTGGTTTGATAGATAACATTTCTTCTTTTCACACATGTGTTCACATGATATATTGATAATGTTGCAAGACATACATAGGGCGCTACACAATGATAGGTGTTGGCCCGACCTTTTCCCATACCGCTAACCGTTGGGGGCATCTACTTTTGCATGTTATATCTAGGTGTTATATTTCTCTTATAGTTCCTTTCATTCCTCGTTATGCTTACTTACATATCTATTTTGTGTATTTGAAATCTTTTGGATTAACATGACTAATACATGTGTCTTGTTCAATGCTTATAGTTATTACTTCACTAGATCCTATATATCATATGATATTTATTTTTCATTGCATTTGGATACACTTTCTTTGCATACATGTTTTATAGTTATGTGTGTGTGTGATGTTTGTTTTATAATCTAGTTGTGGCCTAAGGTCCTTGATTGTCTTATGACAATCGTGTGTGTCCCATGTTTGTGGCATAATTCCTCGAATATGATTGTGAATATCTAATTTTTTGGCATAAGGTCCTTGTTTGTCTTGTGACACCATGGGTGTCCCATGTTTACAGGAATTTGAGTTTTTGTGACATAGTTTGCCATGTTTTCACTTTTCGTTACAATGTATACACTTATTTTCTACTAAGACATGGTTTTCTATTGTTGTTCTTACTAATTTTTACATTAACACTATTATGGTCATCATGTTTCTTGTTATTGTTGCTCTTGTTTTGCGTCATGGTTTCTACCATGTGCACCCCTCAGAGGTATAGATTATTCTTGGTGGCCACAAAGATCATATTTTCAGAAGATATCCATAAGTTCTCAAAATCTTTGACATGGTTATACATCTATTATTTTGAGCTACGTGATCAAATTCTTCATCGCACATGCCTCAAAAGAGGGGGAAAACATTTGGGGTTTTACTATACATTTCTAGTAAACACGGAAATTTTTATGGGCACAAAGATATGCAAAGGAAGATAAAAATACCTCATTATTGGACTCGGGCACATGAATTTAACAAAATCAACAAGGGTCAAAAATGTACACTTAATCAAGACCGTATTTTACGCTTCCGACCCTATCATATCATTTTACCCATGGGCCATTTTCTCCAAATATTTCAATACTTCTAGGGTTTACATCATTGACACAAAATTTTTGTATGGTTATGTACTTGTATTGACTTAGTTTGGTACATATTCAAGAGGCATGAAGTATTTCATTCTCTCTTTCTTCACGATACACAATTTCACTTCTAGTTTTGGACACATAGGAGACATGGGTCTCCTTTATCCAGTTAGATTTCAACATACATCAATTCCACTCGGTTTCTACTTAGTTGTGTGACACATGAGAATAATGTGGGGGCATTTATTTCTCTTTTCTATTATGTGTCCAAATTTATAAAATTGGGCTTATATCCATCTGCAATGGTATGGTCTGTGGGGTTATGAAAAGTATAAAAGTGGCTAAGTTCTTCATAGGCAGAATTTTCCTATCCTCTTTGCACTTAAGGGGAAGATATTAGAGTTTCCAAATGAATTTAATACACAATTGTTTTCCTTGGCAGGGTGTTTTGGCTCCTCATCTTTTTGGTTCTTATATTTGGAATTCATGTGCGATGTTGGTACACATAACACATCAACCTCTCCTTAGCACAAATTGGGAATTATCACCACCAATTCTTCATCAGAACTCAAAAAATCTAGAATCTTCAAGGTAAGAGAACAGGAGCACATTCCCTCCATAAAACAAACAGTGTATTCCTTCCATGTTTTGTATCTCTTTTGGATTGTTTTTGCACATTTTTTTACAGTAATTTCATTACATTTGAGTTACAGTTCAATTTCCTATCCTCAGCATCACACACTCTATGTCGTAGGTTTCATTTTAGAGCATGCCAACAATAAAATAACATGATATTGTAAAACAAAGTTATTGTGAGAAAATATAAAGTGTGTCTACACAATCATGTATCTTTTCCTTTAAGCATGTAATTTCATTTCATACTTAAAGGGGGAATAATTTAGACACTCAAATTTGGAAATCTATCCTTTGACATTGTTGATATTGATATTATGCACGTGTATGGACAAATGCATTCTCCTCGCTCTTGTTAAGCACAACCTGATATAACTTCATAAACTTTCTTATCTTTGTGCACCTCTATGTCATCAGTCTCTAAATTTTAACTGCATAAAACACATTTAGAAACATATATGCTTATGCCCAGAAATTCAAAATATTATTTTTTCCCTCCTGTACAAAACAATAGGTTTTGGTCGGAATCGAAGAATGTGAATCCTAACCATATTATACATTTTTGGAATGACATGTGTTGAGCTAATTAGTTTAATTCCATCACATTATTATAGAAAATATATCCCCTTGGTTATCCTTTTATGACATAATAACCTTGGGAATCATATATATGTAATTCATACCTCATTTGGAAACCTAACACTTTAAGAACTCATGTAAATGCAAGCACAAAAGGAACTCCAAGCTCCCTAGACTAAAACTAAATCATGCATATCCATCAAGGAAACACCCTCTACAGTACAAAGTCTCCTTATAGGTCTAGGAGTCTCCATATTCATTCTACAAGAAAGCAAAGTGACCCTTCCCAAGTTTCATTATCAAAGAACGATTATCAAGTTTTGATTACACTACGGTAGATATTATGTGCTAGGAGAGCGGCATGTTGTTTGATCCCTATTCGTATTAGTGGCGATATTAGCGGTGTACAAGGGTACCCACAACCCACCTAACAATTTTTTCATGAATTCCTTCTTATACAAGGGTTTTAGGGTTTGAGAAGAGTTTACAAAGTCACTATGAAGGTGAGAAAAGAAGACCAACACATAGATAAACACATTTCCAGGAAGGTGAAGCAATCGAAGTCAGAGAAATAGATTTCAAGAAGTTCCAAGACTATACATAAGGGTTAGGACTCAGCATAAACACTTTGGATTGAGTTGTATGGTTTTGACCAGGCTCAGTTTCATGTTCTAGTTTCAAAAACAAAGTAATTTCGGTCTCAAATCAGCCTACTCGTATACTCGATCACCCAAAATCTTCTATATGCACACAAAATCAGCTAAGTGCAATATTTCTCTTGTGTTTTGATAGTTTCTAGATTAATAGTCACTTTGAAAAGCGTTATTATGATTTGCGCAATTAATGTTGGAAGTTAATTAAATCAGAATATCCACCTATAACATTATCCATCCTTTTATGTCTTTTTAATTAGAAAAATTTCTAAAAACTTAAAAAGGAATAAAAGATTCATAATAAAAAGTGAAATCAAAATCATGAGACCCTAGGAAATATAGTGAAAACCATATGTATGGCCTATGAAAGATGAGAATCAAGTTTTGATATGAATATACAATGTAGAGATTGTAGTGCCCACCCATGTGGGACCTAAACACAAGACCAAATATACCAGATTAAAAAAATTACTTTCATTTACTTGATACAACTATGTGACACCATATATGCTCATAAGAGATTTCTCAACACCACATGCAACATTTACACCAACATGAAGAACATGCAAATATCAAATGACACAAGATGCAAAATGCCACACTTATATAAACGAACAAGTATGAAACCACGACCCAACCACAACATGAACATCATGAATAAGCACCTTCCACAATATCACATTTTCATGGTTACCTCTTTATTGTAATCATATTTCATTATTATCCTTAAAGGTTCAAAGGGAACTTGACATGAAACATACATTTACCCTTTTTTATTGCATTTCATTTATTTTGTTTAACACTTCACTTAAGATGGTTCCATCTTCACTACCATTTAAACTCCCTTATTTAACCCTATAGGTCTCAGAATCATTTATCATGTAAGAATATATTCTCATTTACAACAATACATATTATTTATTCCATTTCAGATTTAACATGCAACAAATACACTTAATGAGTTCTTTCTCTAATACCAAAATTCCTATATCTCAATATTAGATTGAAACATTTTTAACGCACAAGTGAGAGTCTCCTAGCTCTCGATCTCAACTAGAGTTTCTATTCCAACAAAAATCATATTTTCTTGGCATTTTTATTTCACTTCTATTACAAAAACAGAGGAAAATTCACAAGAAGTTAAGAAGGGGAAAATATTAAGTCTAAGGGTGGATAGATTTCCTTTTTATAGTTGTTAAGATTCAATAATTGGTTAGAGTCCATTTAACATTTACACGACATCGATTCATCTTCCAAATAAGAAATCATGTTCTCCCCAAAGCTTAAACTTGCATGGAGCAAATCAAAAATCATCCCATCATTAATCACACAAAAAGAGTTAACATTGGTTTAAAGGGAATGGATTCCATATTTTGTTTACTCAAAAAGTCAACATCTTAGGGACACCTTTTGATAGAAAAAGTTGACAATAGGTTTTGAACACCAATAGCATATAAAAAGGTCCTAGGTTTTAATTTACTTCTATTTGCACTCAAGGACTCTACGTCCAACTAAAAGTCAATTTTGGAGTGGTTCAAACACCTTTATCTCACAACCTCCAAGTTTTACTTTCTTTCAAAATTGGCACCTCATGAATACAATTTAAATTCTAAAGGTTATTAACAATTTCATTCACATTAGAATCTTATTGTCGCAATCAAGAACCCCACTTGGACAACAAAATCTAAATGCAAAACTCATTCGCAGCTTAAACCTTCTAAGAGATATCTCAACAAACATCTCCTATTTGAGTCACCCTAGACTCTCCAAAACACTCATGTACAAGAATTAATTAACTTATAATAAGTTTGAGTCAAGATTCTTTTGAGATAATTAACAACATGAGGGAATCACCGCACTATGCGGTTTACCAAAGTTTGATTGATCACATTACAATGAATCATAATTAACTCATGTGCCCTTATGATCCCATACACATACATTAATTATCCCTTATAGAGATGAATAGGATAAGAAAACCATTAAAACAGCGTTAAACATGACATCATTCATGTCACAAGGTGACATTATACCCTTAACTACAACAACATGCACACTTCCACATGCACAAGAAACCCTTTTTGGTGAATGACACATGAATAACACAATGCTCAAGGGTAACCTTCTCAAGGGTTGTTAGATTGGGGTCATGCGGATAACTTTTAACATAACCTCCTAGATAGTGGTCAACCATAACCATTCCTAAATAAGGTGGTTGCCTTTCGTTTGAGTTTTTCCAAGTATTTTATAAGGCACACAAGAATACATAATCATTACTTTCACATAGGAGCACATTACAAATGGTCATTTCATTTCCAATTACAAATGTACATCTACACCATTAGCAAGATATATGCCCATAATCAAAATCACTTCTAGAATAGAATGCCCATTTTCCCAAAATACCAATATACTACAATTTCTTACTCATCACAAAATAATCAATAAATAACATTACCATTCATAAACAATGGTGCTAATTTATTCTATTTAATGTTACATGTATTTCAATGATATCCCATATTACAAAAGCATATAGAACGCTACAATTTTCTTCATGTCCTACGTACTGCAACCATTGCATGGTCGCACAATTGCCAAAGATGATATCTACCTACAATCTAGCACAATTTTACGAGTTCATAGGTTTCCAACAATAATGAAAGAATATTTAAATAACTTAAAGGGAGAGTAAGAAATACAATGCCATTCCATTTCATTTATAAAGCCAATGAGAGAGATAGAGAGAGGAGAGAGAAAAAACTATTTTTCCACAACTAAATTTTTTTCCAAGAAAGCGTCAAAAGAAGGTTTCCTACATTGATTTATTTGTGTTTACAAGGTTTCTCAATCATTATTTTGCTTGGATAAGGTCATATGACAATTTTCTCTAGTTAGTTACAAGTTTCCAAAAATGTCAAATTTAGCCAAGTAGCCCAAAAATTAGCATTCAAAAACAAACTCTGAGACTCAAACGCACAAGGAAATCAATCCCTACCTACTCCCCTATATACGAGAGAAACACTGGAGATGATAGAAGCCAAAACTAATGAATTGCGTTCAATTGGCGCTCGTCTTTCCAGAGCCACCGATCATAAATGCACCCAAACGGCCGCGTTTCCCAATGACCGAAGGCCTACAAAACCTATTTGAAATATATCTTGTGAGATATTTTTCTCCAAACTGAGGGTTAGTAGTGATTGTCACAGAGAAATAATAGAGGTATGTAGAAGCCAAAACCCATTTCTACACCCAGGGCCAAAATTGTGGGTCAAAACCAAACTGTATTTTTAACTTTCAGCAGCTATTTAAAGTTGCAAACTAGCCCGTTGGGCTCCTAAATGCATGACGAAACAAGGTCAAACAAACATCTGAGGAACAACCCAGGGTTCGGTTGAACACTCCATGTGACAAGGAACACGGTCCAAACTTGATTTTCTCATTTCAAGGTTTATAGGGATGTTTTGCGCCTCATTGAAAATAGGTTTTATTGAGATCACACAAGGTCGTCAAAAGAAGCTTTTTAGCAAATTTTGTGTTTAACTCGCCAACCATGTGGTTTTCGTATCCAAAACTAATGTTGTAGTTTTTCCAACCGTCTTGCGAGGTAAAAGAGAGTAGTGTTTACATTCATGGATATTGGTCTAGTGCATACAAAACAGAGGTACAATTTACTATTGATAACACGTTTCGTTTAATTCACCCAAAATTTACTCTTCTTTAGTTTGATTTACAACTCTATTGAAATTAGGAAAACTAGAACGTTAAAAATTATGCAAGAATAGAGTAAGATGAATGTGCTTGATAATCAAACTAGAGAACAACAAATTCGGTGTTGGATGCTACACGAGCCAAATCCACTTCCGGAAGGTTCCAAGGCCTTTGTCAGAAAACCAAACCGGCATGTTTTGTAACAATTTCATGAGCTCGCTACACGGCTCCAACATTTTGCAACTAAAACCATAGATTCACTAACAATTGAATCTCTCTAAACCCGCTACCTATTATGTTTTTATTTCTTCCAAAACTTTTCAACAAATCCTATATTGTGTGAATCCTATAACCATAGCAGTCCATGACATTGTTTCGTTGAGGCATTTTGTTGAGAAGAAAAAGAAATAGCTTCATCACGAAACTAATGTGTGCATAAGCTGCAATTCTTGCATTCCATGCAAGCCTATCTGAAAGATACATTTTATCAAACAATTCACGAACATTCTCTACACATCCACACTTGAGCTTACCCGAAACAATTATGGTCCAACTAAACACATTTAGTTCGGGCATTTTGTCAAACAAAGAGCGTGCTAAGTGGAAATCCTTAACTTTTCCATATTTCTCAACAATGACCTTAGAGATGCATTTACCTTAGCTACATGGTCTTTATGCTCCGCCACAAAATGGATTGGATCTCCAATCCTCTGCGAATGATTGGCCACTAATTTTGTGGTACACATATACATATGTTGAGTCACACCAAATCTGTCATGTCCGAATATGAAGCCTTTTCGTCCATACCATGACTCTATAAATTCCAACCTCTTTTTATGTGTTACATAAACTACACTACCTTTCCTAGTGTTGCAATATTTTCATTGATGTCAAGATGATGTCATGGTTGATAGGTCATGAAGAGATTGTTTGAGTTTGTTGATGTTCAAGGAACTAGTAGTTGTTCTCATTGATGTCAAAGTTGAGTTGTGTCTTGTTGATGCTAAAGGATATCATGAAGAGTCTTTTGTGAGTTTTCATTGATTTCAAATGATGTCAAATGATGCCTAATGATGATATCAAGGTCTTCATGGTGGAAGTCAATTGCTTGTAAGGTCATTTTGAGTACAGAGAGAGAGAATTTGAAGACAATGTGAAGACAGAGATCTTGTGAGAAGGTATGAGCATGGTAGCTTGGTGAAATGAGTGGATACATGTATGTAGAGGTTGTTTGAGCATGATAATGTGGTTTAGAGTGCATGAACAGAGGTATGAAGGTCAGTTTCTAGCATGAAGACCAAACAAGGTGAAGAAAGCATGGCCTAATGAGGTAGGTTGATCATTTTTCTGTACCAAAGTATGCAAATTTGAGCATGGGAAGAGTGTTGGCATGTTGTTTCATATGTGGACAAAGTTTCATGTCTTAGTTTGAATAATTAAGCAAGATATTACATTTTTAGTTCTACTGAGTTCTTGAAAATGGTGTTTCCTACTAGAAGGTCACTTTCTGATACTCGTTGGTATGTTAATCATCTGCATGGGAACCTGAGATATTGGGGAATGATGGATAAGGGTCCTAGAAAATATTTCTTGGCATTAGTTTTGGGTTTAAGGTCTAGAGATTTATGAACAATCGTTAACACCAAAAATAGGTATAAAACCCTAGCTTGAAGTCGATTAGAGAGATATGGTTAAAACATGCCCATAATGGATTGGTTTTATTTTTTTGGTGATTGGCGCATAAAGAGGACTCTCCCGACTATCTCCGTGGTTTTAGTTTTCCATATGAGTGAGTGCACCCCACACAAAAGACAATTTTTGAAGAATTTTATGTAGCTCTCATGTTTTGCATTGGACTAGTTGAACAAATGGATGTTTCATGATGTCATGGACCTATACTACATGCCTATGATGATTTACAAACAAGTTTCATTCATTAACAGGTCATACCAAGTCAATTTATCATGACTGGTTTTTGGGATAGTTTTGAGTGTGCTTGGAGAAAAGTTGTTCTTGAGCCTTTGTACTCTAAGTTGAGGTATCTAATGCATTTGGTGATGTTATTGAGGTCATGTAGTACCTGTTGGAATTTTTCATTCAACTTGGTGAAGTGTTTCAAGGTGGTACAAGCTTGATTCTTGAAAACTAGTTTTGAGGACCTAGTAGGACAATCATGTTCTCAAGGTGGTTTCATGGTGAGAATGGATGTTGCAAAGCTATCTCAACATGGAGGAATTTGAGTGAGATAGTTAAAATAATAACTTTTGGAATTGAACTATGTAAAGGTCATTGAAAATTTTCTTGAAGGTTTTTGTGTTTTGGTGATGTTCGAGTTGCCCAAAAATTTCAAGTTGCATCATTGTGCTAGTAGACCTAATGTATTAGGCCTTCTTGAGACCTAATGAAGGAGTATGAACCTAATTAAATTGTTTCAGCTTTGAATCAAAGCTTAGATTGAGATTATTCCATGTTTTTATATGTTCTATGGTATTTTATCTTCCATCATGGCCGACCTATGTGATATGTATGCTCGAGACTAGTATATATACGAGGCTATTAGGCATATTTGAGAGAGTTGTGCATATGGAGAAATATCGAGCTAGAGGTTGTATGTTTTAGAGGAATAAGGTCTTGTAGAACATTTGAGGAGTGAAATAAGTTTGTGAAGAACATCATATATGTGACGAAGGCCATTTTGTGCACGCATATGACCTAGTGAATGAGAAACAATGAATAAACAAGAAAGGTAGATTTGTGTGTCTCCAAGAACAACAGAGCGAGTGTATGAATGTTTAAGGATCGGAGTGTGTGTTGAGGTGGACTGACATATTAGAGATTAAGAAAAGTCCAAGAAAAGTAAGAGCAGAAGAGAGAAGAAGATAAAATTAGTCCATCATTTGTTGAGATAACAACAAGAAGAAGGTGGAGAACATTCTTAGGTGGCTGAGTTGGTGCTTAGTCTTCCTTACAAGTTGGTGCTTGCTAAAACCCTAGGGATTTGGTGCTTCCTTGCAAGTTGGTGCTTGCTAAAAATTTAGGGGTTGGTGCTCCTTGTGGAGTTGGTGCTTCACTAAACTAGGGGTTGTAACCTCCTTGCAAGTTGGTGCTTGCTAAAGTCTAGTTGGTGCTAGATAAATTAGGGGTTGGTGTTCCTTGTGGAGTTGGTGCTTCACTAAATCTTGAATTTTGTTATATATAAAAATGTTTAGTGGGTTTTCTTCCCCTTGAGGGTTTCCCACATAAATAAGGTGTTCATGTGTTCTCTTTTGTTTCATGCTCATGTGGATGGTTGTTATATTGCTTGATGGTTTGCTTAACTAAGTTAACATTGCTCATATGATGATGGTTTGATGAATGTATAAAGATAATTAAAGTAAAAGTTTGTAAAGACACTGATTCACCCCCTCTCAGTGATTGTGCTTCCAACAATTGGTATCGAGCTTAATCTTTTAGTACATGTTTGGCAACTTAAAGGAGATCCTAAAAGCACAAGATGGCTAAGCAGTTGAGGAAATAGAGTCAAGAGTTGAGATTTGTGGTCAAAGTTCTTAGGGAGCAAATATGTACCTTGAAGAGTGACATGGTCAAAGAAGCCAATAAGGAAGAAGAGACCATCAAGAATCTCAAAAAAAAGCATTCGACGTTGCAAAATACAAGTTTGAGAACAAAGGAAGTTGAGTGTGACCAATTGAGGACCAAGTTCCTAAGAAGTTGTCAATGAAGACCTATTCGTAGCCGAGAAAGTAGATTGCTCTAAAGGAGAAGATTTCATGATTGATAAGGCCCGGCCCTCGACCCACTATTATATTTTTATAAGCTTAATTCAATCGATTTGATGCCCTTCGAGATAGATATAGAGAGGCGATATAGGGGCGGGAGAGACCCTATTTATATATTGTCAAATTCATCCACCTATCCTCTATATCAAGTATTGGTCACCGAGAGGAATTATTTAATGATATAAGAGGAGCGAGCGAGATGGCATGAAGCTTGTATGAGCTTTTTACACAATAATAATTCTATGTTATTCCATACGGGATCTTTACATATTTATAGGTGAAGTTGTTCCTACAATTTAGGAAACAACTCACAACAATAAACGAGTTGTTTTAACAACTCGTTAATATAAAAACTATATATGTAGGTTGTTTATAACAACCTCATAAATCATTTAATTATCCCATACAAATATAAGTCTCACAAACGTGAGCACTAACAATAAATTCCTAACACCCCCTCCCCCTTAGTGCGAACATGGTAGAAAAACATTCACACTCAACTACAGTATGATCACCCATGTGAAACATGTCCTACTATGTGACTCATGATCTTGATCAAAAGAAAGGTTCTCTCCTTCCATGGTTTTAAACAAGCTTACCACAAACCTTGACGTGACAGAACCAATCGATTGTCCACCTCATGTGGTTTTCTGGATCTCCCACAAACCCTTTCAAGATCCATGAATTGACTTACTTTGGTGCTTTTGTTCGCCACTATGCTTGTACATCAAGGAAGTATATAGGAATCACATCTCGCTTATTACAAAACTGCACAATAGAACATATACAAGAAAGAGATTTCACATTACTTCCTATAAGAATTGCAATGTTCTTAATTGCAGCCACTTTGTTGTTGATCATTGCCACTCGATCTCGAACATTATAGGAAACTGCCACTACCACTAGAAGCTTCCTTTTACTTTAGTCTTTTTGGGTGTAGCATGGAAATGGAATAATGGTGTGATGTCCAACCCCCCACAATGTGAAATTTTCATTATTCACCAAACCAAGAACATTGAAAAGCAAATCATATTGAACTGCATACTACTGACTGGATCTTATTGTCTTGGATCTTGTTGCACATGATCACCATTGCCACTAAATGTATTCATGACCAATCATCTTCCAACGAAGTATGGCAATTAGAGGATCACCACAGTCGGAGGATCTTTGCAGTCATCTGCCCTCCAATACAATTTTTTTTCCAACATCCACGCACCACACCGAAAAGTCAAAATCGAAATGCGGCATAACCGAAAATAAAATACCCATAACACAAAAATGTCACCACAATGAAGCGACCCATCGTTGGCGACTAACGAGAGGTCGTTGATTGACCTCCAACCTCCAATGCCTTTGTCGTCCAATTAGTATGTTGCTAACTCAGTTGGATTTGATCATGAAGCCCGGTTACAGGTGTTAGGTTACACCGAAAATGTGTTCGTAAGACAATTTTTTTAGGACTTGTGTTAGTGGCATTAAACATGAGTATTATATGCCTCATATAACTATGTAGCCCACCAATGTATTTTAAAAGAGTCTCTTGATGGTAAAGGGGAATGCCCAAAACCAAAGCCCTTTTTATAGACTCTTGAGTGTAATCTTGTACACTTTGACCCTTAGTTTGTCTAAATTTTGTCAATCCATAGTAATTTGTTGCATATAACCCAGTGGATAAAATTGTTTTTTCAATGCAAAAACAAAATCATTCCAAGAAGAAATCACTTTACCATGTTTCAAGAGATCTTCTTGTGTCTTACTCTCCCACCAAATGAGTGTTGTACCACCCAACCAAAGAGTAGCTAGTTGGACTTGTGTTTCCTCATCCACAATCTTATGAACCTTGCAGTATACTTCAATCTACTTGATCCAATGATCCAATTTCTTTGCACTAAGCTCTCCATTATAAATTGGCAAATCAAACTTAACATCAAGCTTTAAAACAAAAGAGACATCGAAACTTTCTTTTGTTTATCATCAACAAAAGAACTAGAAGGTTTGGAAGGAGATGGAGGAGTTTTAGGAGGTTCTTCTCCTTTACTCTTACCATTGATTTTTTCTTTTAATTTACCTTCAATTATTTGTTTTTATTTTCAAGTATAACTCTTCCACCATACTCTTCATCTCCGAAGAAATTGACGGAAGGATGTTTCTAATTCAAATCCTTCCTAGGAGATTCCATGGCTGAACTTTGACTTGCACATTTTGAACCGATCTCAAGATTATGCTCTTCAAGCAATCCTTCTCCACGCTTAGACTTAGACCTCGGTTAACATTCAAAATATAAACTTGCAAATCTAATGACAAAGTGTTAAAACATCCCCAATCAACTATTCTAATAGCAAACTTGATCTAAAATATGATTTAACCGCTTCACTTATCAAATTTACCATTTTTGTATACTTCATAAAAAAATCTCACTTTCCCATAAAACAATTTAAATTTGGCTTTATAATTAAAATCAGATTTAAAACTAAATATAAATTGTAAGCAAATGACAAAAACAAAGAGTGGACGCAAACCAAGCTTGATAACAAAGTTCACCCTTGTTGGGCTACGTCTCCAAGTTCAAAAAAGCTCTCAAACCAATCAATTAATGACACAAATATGTTTGTACAATATTATTTACATCAAAATATCTTTGGTTTGCAAAGCAACCTTTGCCCTCTCTAAGAAAGCTCTAGCTCAATCTCCAATAGTCTTCCCGCAACACAAATGCTCTTACTTGCACTATTCTCCCAAATAGGGATTGCAACTTAGCGTAAGTTGCCATTTTAAATATAACATGCGAAATTTATATTGTTTACACGACCATGGCATATTGGTAGAGGCATTATCTTTTTGGAGAATGGTATGGGGTTCAAATCCCCCAAAGTGTGCATTCCTTTGTCTAACAAACACGCAAATCAAGGATTTATACCCATCTTTAGGCTATGTTTGGTGAAGTTAGATGTGGCCTAACAATTATGGACCAAAATTAGAATGCATGAGGTGAGGGGTTCAATCCCCACTCCCGCATTTTTAGTCTTTCATTTTGGCTTATTCACTTGGTGATAGGATTTTATCCCACAATCCTTGCAAAGTCGACGGCATAGTCTTTAAATAGACTCTCAATTATGGTAATACATGGTATAGGTCATGCTTTGCAATGGTGGTCGGTTAGCTCATTGAACTCGACGTTGAGCTTGCCTTGGTTGATATGGCATATGTATTGCCTCACCATGTGGGTTATGCATGAACTTTGATAGAGATGTCGCATGGTGATATGGGGTTCATCCGCTTGGCGCTAGTCTTTAAAACGCATTGGAACATATCCCACATACACTATGATATGGCCTTCACCATGGTTTATATGCAAAATGCTTGCAATAGAATATGAAGAAAAAGGCAACAGGATCCCCTCACAAGAAAAGGACCCCCGTTGATGGGCTCCTAACCGATAAATAGTGTGGGCCCCAATTTCAATCACAAAGACCGAGACCAAAACCAAGCCCTTTTGTCGAATTGTACTCGGCCACATGTCAATACCCCATTGGTCCACGTGTCAAGCCTTGATTAGGCCACATCATATTTGTGCAATCTGATTTTTATTTATTTTTTCCCAATTGAGTAAACCTTCGGCGAGCCATAACTCTTACATATGAAGTTTGTTTGACCCCATTCGAAATGTGTTGGAAAGCTCTTGACGAGCTCTTTGATGTGTAGGCAATTTCAACAATTACAGACTATCCGATCAAATCAATGTGGGAATCCTCCTAGATCAATGGAGGATGCAACTCGCTTTGATACCAAATGATGCATCAAGATTAAGGATTTTTAACAAACTACCATAAACCACACAACCCACGTATTTATGGGCCAACATTGAGATTGGGTGCACAAAACATTATGGATGGTATGTAGCGGAAAACACAAATAACAAAGTTTAATTTATCAAATGGAGGGAGTGCAAAGGACAAACACAAGAATAAGGCTCTTATTACAGTCTTGAAATTTAAAGGTTACAATGATCCCGAATAGGATATCAACACAAAATACTTTTACCCTAGACTTGCAAGCATTGCAAGACTTTGCATCAACCAACAATAGTTCCTTCTTCACATTCGTGTCGTAACAACTTACGGTCTTCTCCTTGGACTTGGCTATGTGTATTTTTACTTTGGCTGCCAACAACTTCAATGACTTTGACCAACATATTTATAGGCGAGAAGTAGTTACAAAAGTTGAAATTGTTCACCTTCCTCTACAACTCATCACCTTAGATTGTTACATCTCCTCATATGTCAAGGTCCTCTCATGTAACACACGGCATCCAATTCAATAAAAAATCCAACTTAACATGTGCATGTCGCTTCACCTTTTGTTTTTGAAAGCAACCAAGATCATGTGTAAACATATCGAACCAACTTTGTGTGTTATCCCACAAACTACTATCTATTGCAAAAAGTTGTGCAATGCGCAAGACTCCCATTTGCACCTCTTTCATTGTGTGCGCAAATGTTTCTTGTGCCATAATTTGCACTTCGCACCTAGGCGCAATGACAACATTTGTGCAAGTGCAACCTTCCTTTCGTGACATGCCTCCACTCTCTACGCCTAGAGCACAATTCCAACCTTGCGGAAGACAAATTCTACACAAAACAAATGGTCATTATTCAAAGCACTTATCCCCTAAAGTCCTTTTGGGTGACATCGATTACTTGTGCACCCAGAGGGTACTGCATCAATATGCTTAGGCAATTTGGAACCAATGTGTTTCATATGCTTCTCAAAATCACCAACATCAATAGAATACTTGTTAGTGGCAACCAAAGCACAATCCTAAAGAGATGCAGCTTAAGAAACAACATCACTTGGTGATGACGAATCAGATCTTCATATAATATTTTCAATACAATTGTTCAAGTATTTTTTTGCTCTCCAAACCAATTCATAAGATATTGAAAATGTCAATAGTATTTATCTACAATACCAAATTCTAAAATTGCAATCATCAATGCGCTCATCATGTACTTTTTTATGAAATGTAATATGTTAAGAAAAATTATGAATCCAATCCTTCGTATTAACATGAACAATCTATTATTCAAAAAATTCCTTCAAGGTATTGATTAAGGAGGTGTGAATTTTAGATAGGCACACCCTTCTCGAACAATCGTTTACAACGTAAAGTTACACCTACAAAAAGGCAACCCCATGACTCAAGCTCCATGGTGGGAACATCATTTGGCTTTTTGGCGAGTTTCTCAAGAGGTCTCCCTCACATCCGTACTCAGTTTCAATATAAAATAATCTTGAACAAAATTCTTGAAATAAAGTCAACCCTTAAATTTTCATCACACTAGTTTAGGTAGAGAGAACAGAATTAAAACGACTTTAAATCCCCAACACTATATAAAATAGGGGACGGCTAGAAACTAATATAGATTGTAACTCGCCAGTATTTTTCACAAAAATTCGCTTAAGCTTTTTGTTTATTTCATTTCTGAAGGAAAAGTCGTGACTACTATTCTCACATGGAATGGGAAACTTAATTGAAAAAAATACAATAAAACTTAAGAGTAATAGGAGACTTAATTTTCTATGAAGGGGCCTGTAAAGAGAACCAGGGTATGTATAAGCAAGTAAAAAGGAAGTAAAAGCATAGGCACTAGAGATCATACACTTCAGTTTCGTTTGTTAAAAACTGAAGGCCATTGTTCGCCAATATACTGTAGTGTTGTCACTTGAAATCTAAAACCTCTAATAGGTTCAGGCAAGTTTCTTTATTATTTAAGAATGCAAAGAAAATCCTTATTGCAAGTCATTTTGAATGCTTTGCTGACAAGATTATCTCAGACAATTTGCAGTTTCAGAGTAATTCCAGCTTCCTCGACTGTACAAGTCCCATTGAATGTTAATGTTTAAATCAGTCCAAGTGGAACTGGGCACTTTTTCAAAGATGATACCAAGCTCACAATGCTTTAATGCTACAAAGGATATTGAACAGCAATAAAAGGCTACAACAGACACTCTGAAATCCACCCATATTTCAAGACTACCATGGCCATTCGGTATCAAATAATATAGAAGCTGCCAGATGCTAAAACATAGAAGGATTTCTTCTCAATTTTCCTTTCTAAAAGTTATCCCAAGAGAAAAGAAACAAGGTAAATAAATACAGTAATAACCTGTTCACGTTACTAACCACAAGAAAATATGAACCTTCTTTACTACTGCCATGCACTTCATTGCTCTAAAGAAAGTAAACTGCATTTGGTAAAATCAAAATGGTTGAATCAATTTGCTTAATGGTACAAAGGTACTACTGAAAGCTATGCATAATTGTGCATATGATACTAAAGTGGTGAGAAAATGGTATCAGAAGAATAACACTGCAAGTTCAAAAGAATTGACAATATTAGTATAACATGGTTAGAATCTCACTGATGAATGCTACTTCAATATAAACAACAAACAAAATTCAAATTAAAAAAATGCACTGTGAGAAGTAGAAGTATACCATAGCATGAAATCATACCTCAATGAGACCTAATAGCTGACATTGAACCAGCGTGTGCTTGATTCAGACACCAATTCAACAATAGGCTTCCCAATAAAAATATAGATCCCATGGCTGAGGCTGTGCCATATTCACTGCAGAGGAATGGGAATAAAAACTTCCGTTGGCTGAAACTCCTGAAGAAGCTTGCTAGTTAAGACAGACAACTCTTATCAAAGGACCTAGCATCCAAGATTCTTCATGATGCCACCAAGGATTTCTACAACTTTAGGGCATCTTGCAACCGATCCTTCTAGATTAATAGCATGGTACTCCAACCCCGTCCACTGAGAGATTAAAGAAAAGTGAGGGCGTCTGTAATAGCTACTTATTATCTCCAGCACCACAGTGGCAGGCCTAGCAGAAATAATGTGTGTGAGGGCAGCCCCATGTGCCCCAATAATAACTGAAGCTGCTTGCACAGCCCGCAACTGATCTTTCATCGACATGTGAGCAAACAACCCATTGACAATATTCATCTTACATTTTGAATGACTCCTGGCCCATTTTTGTAATGCGTCAAGAACCTCCTCTTCATTACTCAGTCTTGATTCCACCTTGCCTCCATGACGAGGATGAGCTAAGTAATTTTCACGCCGCAAAAATAGGACATTATGAACTGAACTTGGCGAGAAATTTTTACTTTCATCAGATAAAAGCCCAAAAGATGCCCTGAACATCTCTCCATATTCAAGCAGCCTTGCAGTTCTTTTGTCATCAGGTTTCCGTTTCAATTCACTAGCAGGGCAGCCATTGCACGGTATGCTTTCACTTAATCCCTTGAACAAAGCAGTTTCATAGCCCAACGGTGTAAGAAGTGCATGGCGAAAACATACAGGTCCAGAAAAGTTTTTAGCATATGTGATGCTTGTAAATAAGGCCTCCCAAGCATCCTCCATGGGGGACTGCAGAAAAAGATAAATTGAAAATGAACCATGTATACCTGAAGCACTATGATAACCACATGTGGCAACTTCCTCAACATGTCCAAAGCAGCCTCAATTTCAAAGCAAAACTGCAACTCATATTGTTAATGGGAAAAACTCAATTGTGACACTGGGCTTGCCATTTGCATATGAATGGATGCAAATGAAACAGAAAGTAACATATCAACCAACAAATACAGATATTTATCAAAAAAGCAAACATGAGTATGAATGGTGACCTCAGCATGTGTATGAAGTAATCAAGCATCAAAACAAAATCTGACTGCAACCCAACAAAAAAGCCAGGTTACAATCAGAAAACCCATTAGTTCAAGTTTCAGGAAAGCCCAAAGATCATTTTATGGTGTCATTACATTCTTTAATTTTCTATGTGTCTGTGTGTACCATTTGATAAACAGATTCCAATTGATATTAGTTAATGGGATGTTTACTTGTAAAAATAATTTGATGGCCTAGTCAAGAAGAAAACGAATATTGGCTATTCATCGCAGCATACTATCCTGGATGACAGAAATCAACTGTACGGAAAACAATCATGACAAGATACTATTTGAAGTGATGGACAAGCCCCAAGCGGGAGATTCACAAAAGGACAGGAAGCTTTCAAGTAACATATTAAGAGATAATTACTCTACTTTGGCTACAAGAAAAGGAAGGCTTACCAAAAAAGCTAGCACATTGTATAAACAGCATATATTGATATAAAGAAAAAAATTACAATGTGCAAAATTTTCTGAATTGAAAAGGACCAAGTAATTACAGTAAAAGAAAAGACTCAATTGTGGCGAACTAACATATAAAATACTAGTGTCTATGTCATGTGTTCAACAGAATGCTTGGAAAGCAAGCTGCTAAAATGCACACCAACTAATATTTTCAGGGCGAAGCTCTCACTCAGGTTGGGTCCTGCCTCTCAGCTGAGAGAAATGTGTGGGAGTCAATGAGACTCTGGACGGTCTATATCCCTTCCAAATTTTGTTAAGGATAGCACACAATATCAGTGCTCAAGCTGTTCTACTCGGCTCCAGCTACACCTTGGCTGTGCATGAAGACATGCAACAGATGGAATGTAGGATTGTGATTATGCTCGATGAAATCTGACCCCTTCTGAAAGGCATGGCAGAACTGATGGTTTGCATAATGTGAAAAACACAGAATTGAAATCAAGTAAATTGAGGGGAAGGAAGCAGAGGAGGAGATGGGTTTGGCTCAAACTGCTGAAAGGGAGGAAGCAGAGTCAGAGCCAAACAACAATGTTGCTTCAATTATAGATGTAAGGCTTACAAAATCCATAATTTTAGAAAACAGATTTTCAGAAAAACTGTGTTTTAAAAAAAAATATCCATTGATGTTTTGGAAAGCACCACAAATAGTTCAAAACTCTGACTCAGCAAAAACATGGCAACCCAACATTCTGACTCGGATTCATGACTTGGCAAATTAAGAAAATTTATAAATTTATAAAATAAACTTATATAACATGTAAAATACTGTTAAAAAGCATAAAAATGAATTTAGAGAATGCATAGGTATATTTTCTATTAGTTTTAGACCAAAAAAGAGTACAATGCAGTGGCATTTACTACATTCTAATGGTAATAATTTAAAATCACTTTCTAAATTTCTTAAGTTTGATATTTCTTTCTTGTCTTCCTAAATGAACAATAATTTCGTTGTGAAATGATATAGGAGAGACAAAAAGGCCAACAAAAAAGCAGGTGCAGCTGCTGTGACTGCAGCAACAGGTTCTAATATAATTGGAAATTGACATGGCATCCTCAAATATCCTTCAAATCTGATGATGATCACTTGACAGCAGCTGATAAATTGTTCAAATATCCTTTAAATCAATAGCAAGAAATAAAAAAATTGCAAAAAATATTTACGAAAAAAAAATCTGCTGACTTGCAAGTTTTTTGCAGAATCGCAAGGCATTGCAGGAAACTCGCCAGCAAGTCGCTCACCCAGCCAAAAATGCACGAAATTTTGGCAACTCCATTAATTTCTCAGAAGTTTTAAAATTATGGCACCGCCACCACATGACAAGTCATCAAGATAAAAAAATATGTTAAGATTGTGGACTGGAGCTCCCTACACGGATAACTACTACAAGTATGGGGTCCACCATAGTAGAAAATAATAGAAGTATTAGCCATTACAAACCATTCATCATTAAAAAAATAAAAACTGAAGCAATTAGCTGTAACCTCCAATTTTTAGTATTAAATAATCCATCCCCTAGGGTAGGGAGCTTTCCCTTAATTAATTGGTAATAGATCTTCATCTGTGGCTGCAGGATGTGAACCTGTGCAGGTGGACAGCTATGAAGAAGAAGAAGAAGAGTTGGGAGGAATAAAGACTGAAAGACATGTCCTGACTTGTTTTTCACAGCGGAGTGTCATGAACTGATGGACTTTTTTGCAGAATCGCAAGGCATTGCAGGAAACTTGCTAGCAAGTCACTCACCCAGCCAAAAATGCACGCAATTTGGCAATTCCACTGATTTCTCAGAAGTTTTAAAATTATTGCACCACATGACAAGTCATCAAGATAAAAACATATGTTAAGATTGTGGACTGGAGCTCCCTACACGGATAACTACTACAAGTACGGGGCCCACCATAGTAGAAAATAATAGAAGTATTAGCCATTACAAACCATTCATCATTAAAAAATTAAAAAACTGAAGCAATTAGTTGTAACCTCCAAGTTTTAGCATTAAATAATCCATCCCCTAGGGTAGGGAGCTTTCCTTAATTAATTGGTAATAGATCTTCATCTGTGGCTGCAGGATGTGAACCTGTGCAGGTGGACAGCTATGAAGAAGAAGAAGAAGAGTTGGAGGAATAAAGACTGAAAGACATGTCCTGATTTCTTTTTTACAGCGGAGTGTCATGAACTGATGGCATTATATTCTGCCACTTTATGTTTCAGTTTTGATATCCAGACTAGGCACTTCAGATTCTTGCTCACATGCTAACTTTTAGTAGTCTGATAGCCATCATATACATATAGATACAGGCTTAGAATGATATGCAAGGCATGTTAGAACGATGGGTGCCGATGATAGCAGAAAACTTTTACCAATATAAATACTGGTTTTGTTAAGCTATGGCTTGCATTTTCAAAATTGTCAGTCACACAACCTGTGAGGTTTTGATTAGCTTTTTTAATCTATGGCCATGATGCTGTGATCCCTTTTTTTGTTTACCTTGAAAAAACAGAAGGCATGAATACAATAGAACATTTGAGGACAGAACAAAGGTTTGAATGCAAGTGCCTTTACCCATATCCCAAGATACATCAAACGGTAGTTAAAAACAAGAAAGAAAGAAAGAAGTAAGGTGATAAACAAAAAGGATGAACAGATCATCAAGGAAGACTGAGGACAATCGTTTAAGTTTCAACATACCCACAATGTTACAGCAATCACAACAAAATTCAAAAAAAGTTGCTCAGATGAATCATAACTTTACAGGCAACTAGGATTTCATAAGAGAAGTGTAATGCAACCAAGAAGAAAAGGAAGCCATGAACAAATGACGAAGAGAAACCTAAAACTATGGCCCCTGCTATCAATTTGAAGATTACTAGAACTGTATAATCTTGGATATCAAGATAAGGTATTTTACGTTTTTAATGTAGGCAATCTGATTATTAGTTTTTCTATTGCTTGGCTATATTATTTTCATACCACTTGTCTATGTACTAGTCATTACCTAAGAGCCTCTTAAGCTGTTGAGTTTCTTGTCCATTAAATTCTTGTGTTTTAACCAAGTGACGTGTCTTTGCTAATTTCTATATTAATATGAATCCTTGAGATGTAAATTGTAGTTAGAAATTCAGATTCACACAAGTTAATGTTCTAATAACCTGTGTCCTTCAAATGCAATTCTTACTGTCATGGTGCTCTAAGTTAGGCTTATTGTTCTTTGACATGGTTTGAGTGGATCAAAAAATCTGACCAACTCTGATACCACTATTATGAATCTTTCCACCTGAATACCCCACATACAACAGAAAAAACAAGACAGCAACATTGGCTATATGAGTACCTAAACAATAAACTCAATAGGTCAATGGTGGATGAAGATCGTCACCAAGCCATGTCAGAAAAGAGATGTCCCTTGCTGATAAAGTATTATTAATTTAGGATTCCAGCCAGCTCGTCTCTAATGTCTAGCCCAAGACCAAGTATATACGAAATTAATTAACATAAATATGAATTATTTTATCATCGGTCATTTGGTGTTCTTTAGAGGGGCTTGCAAATCCAACAATAACATGAGATTTACCATGACCACCATATCTTGTAAAGAGACATATTCATATGAGATTATTTGCAAAGCTCCAATAATGGGAGGATTTACAAACATCGTTCAATATTTTATATCAATGCATGCCCATGGGTCAATTTGCAGATACCTGATATTGGAAGGGTTTACTTACATTCTTAGAAATTTCTGCATCAACATGTGGCAATTTACAAATCTCAATTAACAAGAGGATTTACATCATCTCATCAATCAGGATACTCCCCACACAGTGTCTTAAAAATCAACTAGGACTTCCATTCAATAAAGAGCAACAGCATTTGAAGATCACAAAATTCTCATTTGTGCTGGTTAACTATTGATCAATTAAGGCACTCGCTGTTATGACGGCTAAACATTATCAGCTATTTTGTACCAGTTTGCTAACAAGTTTTTGTAATTCTCTTTAGTTAGCCATAAAATATATTGTACTTTTATGTTGGTTAGCAGAAAATTACAAAGTAAATTGTCAAAATCAGAGTTTGAGAAGAGTATATCAACATGCTAGGGCCCAAAGAAAAATTCCTTAGTCAGTAGCTCAGGAATCAAAGTCATCATCCGAAGGAAATCTCTGAAACTGCTCCTTGTCACTGGAACTGTTGGACTCATTTGTCTCCTGCAAGGGGGACCCAACCCATCCCAATTGCACATCTTGGTTCTCATCAACCTGCCTCAGCACCTTAGGGTTTGCATCCCACCATAATGTTGGAGTCTATTTGTACTCCAGTGTCTTGTGATCCATGAGATGCAAGGCACTTTGTAAAACAACAAGATTCTCCACTCTCTTAGAGGGAAGTTTGTCCCTTTTACTAGAGTGGATCCCATGATATGTCAACCAAATCTTCTCAGCAACAAAAGAACTAGAAACTTGAAAAAGGAGGAGAATGGTAGGTGTGGAGCAATCTTGGAGGCGCATACACTCGCCATCATCTTGATAGCTTATCATGTGCCAATGTGAGTATGCCTATCCTAGTTGAAGTATTGTAGCCATCAATTTCAGTAAACTTGGGCCACTCAATTCTGACTTTTGAAGCTTCTTCTAGACGACATTTTTCTCGAAGCCTTCATAAAAGCCTTCTTCACCTTCTCATCATTTAAAGGGATAACTCCACTAGACCTCTACACATACCGCTTCAGATTAACTACATATGTGGCCATGTGTAATGGATGTTCAACTTCTCACAACTCCATTGAACAATGTGTTGAACATGTTAATGGTAGAACTCTAGGGTGGGTTCCCTCTATCGAATAGTGCCCTTCATCTAGTCAAGTATGTTATCAATGCACTCATATATCTCCCCAAAGCTTGGGTTGTCAGAATCCTCATATTTGATGACTCTAAAAACTAGCAAGACAATCAGTGTGATGTATCTCACATCTACCCAAAATGTGCCTCTCACCCCACCTCCTCCACAATTTTCTCATGCTCTGTCTTTTCTCCCCCTCAAGTCCGCTCTTGTGTCATGATCCTAAGTTGCAAAGCTATTTGCAACTTAAGCATCATCTCCAACAAAATGAAGTAGAATGCAAATCGGGTCTCTATAAGCTTGAGGAATTCCTTTCTTAAAAAGGTGCGAATGATGACAGTGATGTGTGGTGGTTGCAGATAAACATTTGTAACCTCCTAGCATTGGCCACTAGCTTTTTGACCTAAGCAAGTTTTTTGATGTCCCTCAATTCATTGTTCATAGTATGCAAGCAACATTGGGTCCAAAGCTATGACTATAGGTAGCCTCAACTACCTTACATGCTGCCCTACACATATAAGTTGCACTTGTGACCACATGTACCACTTTGGAAGGACCAACCTCCTCAATTGCCTCTCAATATCTAAAATTGGGATTATGCATCCTTGCACTTGTCTGGATGATCAACCGCCCTCACGAAGAATGGTCCATCCTTACACGTGCCAGTAATATTGATGTGGGTGGTGTAAGGTCCACCCATTCATGATTATGCTGCATCTATGAGACCTATGTGGCCCTCATTTCCTCCATCAACACATTCATCTTGAAATAGTTTTTGTCCAAATAGTAGACCTAACTTTCATCTCTCAAAAGGGCGCATAAGATGCACTTGCTTTGGCTATGTTAACCATAGCCTCCTTATATAGGAGAGTGGGCAACATGAAGTTGGATGTTAGTGGTGAAGAATGATTTGCCAATGGCATCATCAGCCTCCTCCATAAACTGTGCATTAAACATGTCAACACATATTGGATGCCATGGCCTCTATTTCCCCTAGACTCCACTCACCTCAAAAGTTGGGACTATAGAAGATGTACCACTACTTGTACCAATGAGAGAACTCCTAGAAGTCCTAGAAGGAGCATGACAACTAAAATATTTCCTGAGATATTTCCATTAAACACCCTGATAAAATCCATCCTCCTCTCAAGTGTAAGACATGTATCAAGCCCGGATCATTTTCTTACTACGTAAGAAATGTGCATTTACCCTAAAGATGTTGCCCCCAACTATCCCCACAAATATTACACTTCCACTATCAAGTCCCCCTAAATTGTGTGGTTTTTTCGCATCAAGCATAGTAGCAAACTTTCTCAAAGGTGTCCTCTTGTTGAATGGCCCATTGGAAATTTGGCCAACCTCTTCGAGGGACAATCAAACTTCTGAGCAATCACAACTGAATTTTCAGTTTGCGTTGCCTCTTCCCTTTCTCCTTGGGTCCCCTCACTACCCATCTCATCCAACATGAGCATATTTACATCATTATCACTTTCAAAACTCATCTTGGCACTGCAAAAAGAAAACAGCAAAATAATGTAATAAACAAACAAAAACAGCAATATAAAGTACAAATCAATAACTATTTTACAGCGGGAAAAATAGCAATTCAAAATCCTAGGCGAGAAGCTTTTTAAAAAACAGAACTTTGTCAGCACATTGCTAACAAAAAAAAAAATTAAACATTTTTAAACCTATTCCAAGCACAAAAAAAAATTAAAAGGCCAAATAAAAACATTAAACGTAATAATGAAACTAAATTTTTTTAATGTTTAAAAATAAAATCCAAACCAAAAAGTCGAGTGGGATTCCATCTCAAAACATTGAAACAATTGGTTTAATGTGTTGAATTCATGATTCCATGAATCTATAGCCATATGCCGTTAACTATTTTGAAACAAAAAAAATCAAATCGCTTTCCAAAGGACAAATAAAAAACAATAAATGTAATAATGAAACTAAATTTTTAAATGTTTTAAAAATAAAATCGCAACAAAAAAATCAAATGGGATTCCATCTCAAAATGTTGAAACAATTGGTTCAATGAGTTGAATTCATGATTCCATGAATCTATAGCCATATGCCATAAACTGTTTTGAAGAAAAAGTCAAATCGCTTTCTAAATGGGATTCCATCTCAAAACATTGAAACAATTGGTTCAGTGTGTTGAATTCATGATTCCATGAATCTATAGCCATATGCCATAAACTGTTTTGAAAAAATAAGTCAAATCACTTTGGGGCGGGGACATGTGGTTGAAAATTGGGATCAATGTACATACCTGGTTTATTCAGTTGAATCCAAGCTGAAAACCAGAAACCCTCTTGTTCCTTGCATTTACTCCTCTCTTTCCTCTTCTTTGCAAGTTTACTGAATAGTGATTGATGATGCAGTTTATTATATGTTTTCAGGGGTGCTTATAGGGTTATGGTTTAGCTTTTATGTTTTCTTCCTGTTTTTTCAAACAAGACATCAGGGACACCACGATGTCCCTTGGACATCACAACATCCCCAACACCTTAAACAACAAAGGGGACCTCCCCAGAACAACTCCCTTTCCAAGGGACATACTTGGGACATCAACTAGACCCTCCAGGACATCCCCATGGAACTTTGGGAAAAAACTTTATGCTATATAGAGGGAAAAATAACTTAGTTATGTAAAGGGTAAGAAGGTTGGGGAGGCCATGGGAGTAACTCTTACATTATTTACCCACTTGTAAAAGGTTAAAGGGTAAAAAGGAGAAAACGGAAAAGTAACTTCAAGTTAATTGTCCAACAAACATGTAGCAGAAAAAGGAAATAACGAGAAAAAGTGAGTACGATAAAGAGCTTTAAGCCTAGAATACGCCTTTCTTGGAATGGAGGAAAGTGATCGGTCATGGGGAACTAGTTCTTGGCCAAGTGGAATGTGACTAGTCTGCTAGAAGTAGTTCTTAGCCAAGTGCAAGGCCCATACTGTCCTTGGAGGATACTCAAGTTGAGTTGATGTTCATACCTTCTCAAGGAATAAATTATCTTTTGCATTAGAAATGTTATTTAGATATTGATGAAATCCATTCAAGTTCCTTTACACGTCTCCTTGGCATTAGTTTACTTTGATGTTCGGATAGTCTAAATCTTGTTAAAAATAATTTCGTTCTCAGTTGTAAAACTGGAGTTGCAATAATAGAGATATTTAGTTCTCAGTAGTAATATTGGGATTTCGTAGACTTACTTATCTGGATCCTAGCAATTGTATTATTGCCCATAAATTGGATTTTTAAATTCAGGTTTCTATTTCTAGAGCATTAGGTTTCGATTTTTAGAGAATTTAATTCTATAATTATTAATTTCCACTTTCAGTGTTCTTGAATCCAGTTACCAGTTATTCAGGAAATTAGCAATTTACAGATTTGGTTCATAACACTCGGCAACAATAATAAGAAGTAAAATTATAGGAATTAGTGACACTTATTCCTTGGTCAAGCATCAATAAATGAGCCATAACAACATTTCTTTTTATCACTATTAATATTGGTTCAGCAGTTAAAGGTAACCCGGGAGCTTCAGGTGGGGGTGCTATCCTCAAAGATGAGTCGGGTCACCCTTTGGCTGCTGCTGCAGCTAATTTTGGCACAGGGACAAATCACAAAGTTGAAGCTTTGGATATTCTTAAAGGAATGGAATTGGCGCTTATGGTTGGCCCTGGACAACTTATCGTGGAAAGTGACTCTCTTAATCTTATTAGAATCCTCAACTCAAATGAACTTGTTAGATGGACTATAAGTAACATAATTGATGATATTCAAGCCTGCAATCTCGCTTTCAAAGTATCAAGTTGATGAAGTCAAAAACCATATTGTTTCTCCCCAACTTCATTGATAGGCCCGATGGAGTTGCTTGAATCAACCTACATCAATGACGGGAGCAAAATCAAGAACTTATAAGGTGAGTTTGGGCTACGAAGGAAAATTGAACTACATAAGTAATTTGAAATAAGAGCAATATGCCAAATGCAGGAGCCTTTGCGTGGTTCATCCTTCGAACAAAATCCTAACTAACAATAGACATGAAAATATGGATAATTGGTCCGTCAACGTGCATTATTTTTTGTAGAGAAGAAGAAACTACTCCTTGTATGTGGGCTAAGATGGTCAATACGATTATCTTTTTCTCTTTTCATTAATATAAATTAAGATATAAGTAGAAAACCAATATTGGGCCAGCATACAAGCCAAGATAGAATACAAAGTGGTATAGGATTTGTGGACCAAGACGAGGATAATCCACACTCTATCAAAGGCGTAGGGTTCTGCGATCTATGTTTATGATGGGGGATAGGATCTTACTAGAATCCTAAGGGTTGTAAGAATAAACAAAGGGGTGATAAGCAAGTGCCATAAGATATCTAAACCGAGGGTTATAAAGCCATGTATCGGATGTAGGCAAGGGTCAATGATAAGAATAATGCAATAGACAAGAATATGCTACTGTATCCTAATCTAATACATATTACATCAACATAATCAATTAAACCAACATAAAAGAAAAGGAAAAGTTAGGGATACTTACCTTTGAAAAGACACGACCGGTGCATTGACCACCCAGATTAGTAGCACCTCGTGAGAGCTATTTCACAAGAGATATAGGTAAAAACTAAATAGACAAAAGTTGGGGACTCCAAGAACTTTGTAAACGTTGTTGGTGTAGCTCTTATTCTTGTTGCTCCTAGTAACCCAATGCTCCAAAGTAGACCTCCAAGTGTAAGCTTCACTAAACCCTAAACCTCTTAAATCTTTAAGCACATATTTGTGAGCGTAGAAAGAGTAGACTATGTGATGATGATCTTAAAGAAATAACAACAATGATGCCCTTATATAGGGGTACATGACCTGAAATCGTGTTCTCTTAGCCAACGGCAAGCGGCATCGACTCAACCACAAACAATTTAAAATAAACGTAAAAGGGAAAGTGCATGCACACAAAATGAACACTAGAAGGCAAGTACAAAGGGGTCCAAGGTGATCTAAGGGTGTTGCAGAAGTATGGAGGTGATAATCTTGGGGCAGTAGTAAGAGGTTGGTAAGAAGGTAGTAAAGGGTAGGAAGGGTAGGAAGGCATGTTACGGCATGCTAGGGTGATGCCACACACAATGAATCTCACTAGGTACTACTAAACACGGCCAAACCCCGCTCCCTAGTGACGCCCCCTTAAGGCATGCACTCAAGGAGATTAATGCACCAACAACTGCGAAAGGGAAATCATTAGTAAGAGTGAAAATAAAATGTATACGTAGGCCCCAACCGAATATCATCACATGTCACGTTAGTGTAAAGTGGGATGGTCTTTGGAAAAGAAACATACAACACCGAAATTAAAAATGAAATAATCTTAAATGAAATAATAAGTGCAATAAAAATATAAACTCGGCCAAATGAGATATACATACCTCACCCTACCTTACCTCAAATTAAGACACATAGTGATCCTTGTGTCTCGGCTATAGGGAGCAAGGCGGTAAGCAAATTTTAATGATACGAGACCGAAGAAACAACACTAGCGAGATAAACTACTAAAATATGTAAGCAAATCCAAAGTAAAGGGAGCTCGGAAGAAGGCTAGGTCTGGTCCAAATAACCTATGGGAGGTAATAAGTGGGTCATAAAAATATGACCAGAAAGGTTAGAGGTGATGAAAGGTGATTAGACGAGAAATGACCACTCTAGCCAGCCTATAAAAAATGGTGAAATATGATTGATAAGGAGGTAAGGTGTGAAAAGGAACAACGGAAACAATCCCACAACTTGGAGAAAATAGGTGATTTTTTTGAAGATTTTCATTAAAATAGGTGTAAATTTTCATTAATTTTTTTGAAGCCATGGGCATGATGCTTCTTCCAAAATGTCTCTAGGCACTACAATTCAAAGAAGACGGGTAGCTAAAAGAAAACATCTAATAAAAAATATAGAGGAAAAATTAGTAAATCAAAAGATGTGTTAGAAATGAGTAGGTAAAATGACATAATAAAATCCAAGAGAGATTACAAAAATTAAAATAAATGGTAAAATAAATGGCAAAGATTAAAATAGCTAATACGCCATCTAATAAAATCTAAGAGATATCAAAGAAGATAAAAGGTGTGGCAAAGATAGTCATAAGCTGATAAAAGAACATCCAATGTAAAAAGATGTGGAAACTCATAAGCAAAAATGTGACCAAAGAAAATAATATCGAATGAAATCTAAGAAGGGTTAAAGAAAACCATAGACATGCTAAAAAAGTGATAAAGAGGAAGCACCGAAATAAGTAAACCCAAAATCAATGCTTGAATTGGATTTTCTCGGGAGGTAAAGCACTACCATCTAATGTCACAACTAGGGTGAAAGGAGATGGTATGGATGCAAAGGGATTATTTGTGAGGAAGGCCCTATTACCATAAATTATGCACCTAGAATTGGCGCCAAAGATGGGTAAAAATGGAAGTGCATGCTAAATAGAAAAGAAATAAATCAAAACAGTCCTATAGTTGGCGCCAAAGGAGAAGATAGGTGCAAGGAGGTGGATGATTTTTTATAAATAAGAAAGCAGCAGTTCAGTCCTAGTTGGTGCCAAAAATAAAGTGAAATTGGCTAAAAATAGCAGCCCCATGCGCCAAAGGAAGAACAAGGAAAAGAGGTGCATGGAAGAGATAAAAATAGGAGTTCCAGTTCTATTTTTAGGAGTTTGGATGAAGTGCATGAATGGATAATTAAAAAAGCAAACTCTTGTTCTATTTTTAGCATCTTGCCATGCACCAAGGATGGATAAAGATAGGTTTGGATAAATTTAGCATGTTGCTGCTCCAAAATAGACATGGCGCCAAAAGGAGAAGTGCTTTTATTAAATTTAGCAACTATTGTTCTTATTTTTGGCGCTAAGGATGATAAAGATGGAAATAAATCAGTCTAATGCATGCAGCTGGTCTGTTTATTTGTGGCGCCAAAAGGAGAAGGGCTTTTATTAGACAAAAGAAACTGTTGTTTGTTTGTGGCGCCAAAGATGGAAAGATTAAATTAATTAAAACTACAGCATGCAGCAGACTGTTTTATTATGGTGCCAAGGTTGGATGAGGAATAGACAAATAACAAATAAGACAAAAGCAAAGAATAAGAAAGGATAAAAAAAGTGAACTATTGTTCCTTTCTAAGTTGGCGCCAAGGGCAAATAGGGAATGAATAAATAAAATAAAGAGAACTTCCATCCCTATGCGCATGAAAGGGATAAAAAAAGAAAATAAATAAGAAACAGCAGACAAACAGCTATTTTTGGGAAGGCAGCAGCCTATGTAGGCTGATTTTTGTATTATTGAATGATAAGACACACTTGGGCTGATTTGCTCTCGCAATTCTAGCCTTGTACTTGCACCTCTGAATAAAAAGCTCCATTTTTGCCCTCTCATATCGCTGTTTTCTTAATTTTCATTGTGTTTGATAGGATATTATATTGCCTTAGTGTGGAATTTACTCCCTCTATCGCTATCCTTTTCTCCTAAACCCTTGAATTTATTATGCAAAATAGCTTAGAGTTGTGTAGGTGTGTGGATCTTTGATTTCTCGGTGTGCAGAGTTACATGCATGTGTTAAATTATTGGTGTATGACCCTTATTTCTCATTTCCCGCATTCCTTCTCCCTTTTGCTTGTCAAAGTTTTTGTTTTTAAGTGATTCACAAAGGAACCAGCCCTCTCTGGAGGTTCACCTCAAACATAGGTTACCCACAGCCTTGAGGTGTTCCAATTTTGTCAACAAGAGAGAGAGTACACACCATTCTCTATCAAGGTGCAACTTCTAGGTGACAACAGTTTCTGGCACGCCTGGTGGGACAAAGTATTCAAAGATTGATGTTGGTTCAGCAGTTTGCGAGCAAAAGGAATTTAAAAAAATCAGCATCTAGTGACTCCTTAGGTTTTCACAGACATACTGGTTGCAAACTAGTCAAAGCTAATGCCAAAAGTGACCACCAGGTCAAAAGCTAAAGGTATTCCATTTGAATTTATTCAGCTACCTTTACATTCTTATAAAAGAAGCAGATTTCATAGATATTCCCCATATATTTCCCGAGCTAACAAGCTAAATCAATTGCCCAAAATCCCACAGCTTCCTGTTCTAAATTTCCTAATGGCTCTTCCTAGAAATGAAGTTTTTGTGACCTTTAATGATGGCAACCCCTTGAATATTATTGTATACAATGATATCCCTACTTCCGCATTAAAGAGTTTACCATTCTTTACCGGTTTAACTCAAACCACTCCTATAGAGCACATTAGAGATGTTGCAAATCTTTGCTCTGTTTATAATATCACTCAGGAGAATGTAGCCATGAGACTTCTTGCAGCTTCCTTCAAAGATAAAGCCTTGCAATGGTACCAAAATCTACCTATTAATTCTATCAGTTCTTGGGATCAATTAGGAACAACCCTTTGTAACCAATTTGAGGAAAAATCTGACCACCTATCCCTAATTGAGCAATTGAGCACAATCAAAAGAGCCCCTCAAGAGTTCATGGCTGATTTTAACTTGAGATTCCAGAGAACTTGGGAGAGAATTCCCCATGCCATCAAGCCTACAACAGAGCATGCATTCTTGTATTATTTGAGATCTTTAAACAGTGACATCGCTGTCCTAACCTCATACAAGCTGGCAAAATTGCACCTAGACCTCCCATGCCTATCTTTCCAACTATTCAACCACCAACTTCAGCTATAAACCCAATTCTAGTAGCAACTAGCCAAGCAGTTACTAATCCAAATCAGCCCTCTGAGTTGAGTGAAATAAAAGGTATTTTGCAAGCTTTTGGAAATAAATTTGTATCTATTGAGAGACAACTTGCTCAACCTTACAGACGTATCAAGCTCCTTTCCAATCTGCTAGACCTTCATATCCAACATATCCTATAGGTAGGCCTCCATATCGGGTCCACCAGCCATTAAAGCTGATCCTAATGCTCCTTCTACATCTATGGCTCTTGTTCCAATGCAAACTAATCTAATTCAGGAACCTTTTTGGTGTGCTCCATGCAATCATTCGCATGATCTTTTTCTTGTGCTAATGGAATGTTAAATCAAGCTTTGATTGCACAAGGGATGATTCCACAACTTTCAGCAATTGAGGCTCCTCCTCAAGGGGATTCTAGTGAAGCACCAAAGCCACCAGAGGCAAATTTGGTAAATTGGCAACAAGAGGATCAGCATGCAGCTAATACAAGGGTATACAAAAGAAGAGCAGTGGGAGAACCCACAGAGGTAAATAATTTGCATGGTTCATCTTCTTTATTTCCTGATAATACTAATAAGGTTGTTGTTGTCCCTAATGAGAAAGAGAGACAAAAAAATCAGATTCAAAAGGGCAGCTTGGAAGCACAAAAGAATCAGGAAAAAGAGGTTGAAAGTGTTCCAAAAGGTCAAGCAAAAGGGGGCAGCTCTTCCCTTAATATCATAGATCAGATGAAGAAAGCTCATGTGAGCTTATCCATGTGGGATACGTTGACTATTCTAGGTCAAAAGAGCTTGTTACAAGATGAGTTGGCCAAACTATCAATTACAGAGGATCATTCAGATAGAGCTAGTGCAGTGCTTGCCAATACAGATCAGCCCTCTAAGGCTGATTTTCAAGCAAAAAGGATTGGTAAGCCTCCTCCTTTCTACCTTTCTTTGATTATTGGTGATTACTTGGTCCATAATTGCATGGTTGACAGTGGTGCTAGCAGTACAATTATGCCTAAGCAAATAGCAGATAAGCTAGGACTCAAATATGAGCCACATGACAAAGGGGTTTTGCAGTTGGATGGCACAACTACTAAAATAGTTGGTATAATCAAAGATCTGAAGTTAGGCTTGCATGCATGTCCAAGCCTTCCAATCCTATAGGATATTATGGTAGTAGATCTACCTCCATACTTTGCTTTGTGTTTATCTAGAGATTTTACAGCTAAGATTGGAGGTTATCTATCATCAGATTGGTCTTATCTATTTTTCAGAACAAGGTATGGCACGAAGGTAACAATTAATTTTGAGCCTCTTGCTAAGTTTCATATTGAGCCTTATGTACCTAATGCATGCAATGTAAATTGTACTATTTTTGACCAAGGAGATCATCCAATTGTTCATGATTCAAACACCCACTCTGAGAGCATACCAAATTTATTATTGGATGAGTGGGGAACTGACCATCATGGCTTTGATCCTTACAAATATGTTGAAGAAACATACATTAAAGATGTTGGTTTGGGAATTTATTGCATGCATCAAGAGGATGTTTTTTACCATTGTTGGTTAAAACTGATGAGATTGATACATGATTGTGGAGTTTATACTTTGATGGCTCTAGAAGTAAGAATGGATCGGTGGAGGCTATGTTGCCAGAAACGGAAACGGAAACGGAAATGGGTAGGAAACGCGAAAACGGCAATTTTCAAAAACCTTGGATATGAAACGTTACGGGAAACGTCCGTCATATATTATATATATAATATATATATATATATATATATATATATGCATAGTACTCATTTTATAATTGTAGACCATAAGAGATAATTGATGTGGCTCTGACACAAAGACATTGCTAGATATGTTCAGCAGTGGTGGATAGAAGGAAATCCCGTGTCGAATCCTATGTACAGGTTTGCCAAGAGACTCACCTACCTTAAATTCAAGCTTAAAGCTTGGAATTGGAACGAGTTTGGTGACATTAAAGAGCAAAAAAAGAAGATTCTCTCGCAATTGGAAGATATTAATGCTCTGCATAGACAATTTGGGTTATCTTTAGATCTTTTTAAGAAAGAATGTCTTCTAAAGGCTGAATTACGGAATGGGATACTAGAGAGGAAATAATGTGGAAACAAAAATCTAGGATTCAATGGCTAAAGGAAGGGGATAAAAACTCTGCTTTTTTCCATAAATTTGTTTTGGCTAGAAGGGCTCACAATTATATACACTCCCTTTCTAAGGGTGATGGCTCAAGGTTCACTCAATGCTTGGGATGCAACAGTGGCTGAGCAGTATTTTCAGCAATTGTTTACTTCTCAACCCCTGGATCCGGACTCTCAACAACTCTAAATGTTCTTCCTAATTGTATTTCGCAACAGGATAATGAAAACTTGACCCAACCGGTTACGGAGGAAGAACTTCATGGAATTGTTTTCAAAATGAAGAAAGGTAAAACCCCTGGTCCAGATGGATTTCCTATTGAGTTCTTTCAGACTTTTTGGGATATTATTAAGAGAGACTTGCTACAGGTGGTTGAAGAAGTTAGAATGACTAATAATTTGCTTGAGGAGATTAACAAGACGTACATTGCCCTGATTCCTAAAGCAAATGAGGTGGAAGATGTTTCTGGTTTCTGTCTTATAGCCTTATGTAATGTTCTGTATAAAATCATCACTAAGGTTATAGCGGAAAGACTTAAACCCATTCTTCACAAGATTATATCTCCTGAGCAAGGGGTTTTTGTCCCTGGTCGTCATATTCATGATGAGATTGTGTTAGCACAGGAAATTCAAAAAACACCAGTTGTGTTTATTAGACTGGATCTTTCCAAAGCCTACGATAGAGTAGATTGGGGCTTCCTTTGCAAAATCTTGGCTCGTTTTGGGTTTTCTATGAGATGGATTCAGTGGGTGAAGACTTGTATCTCCTCAGTCTCTTTTGTTGTGTTGGTGAATGGGTCTCCCTCAAGTTTCTTTGGAGCTTCAGAGGCATTAGGCAAGGAGACCCTTTATCTCCCTTCCTATTCATCATTATGGCTGAGTGTTTGGGGAGACTTGCTCGTAGAGCCTGTTAGGAGAAAAAAATCCATGGTATTCAGTTGGCCAAAACAGCCATCCGCTTTCTCATCTTCAATTTGTTGATGATTCCACTATGATGGGAAGGGCCACCCAACAAGAAGCTAAGCAGTTTCAAAAAGTTCTCCACACATTTTCAGCTGCTACAGGTCAGATTATTAATCATGGAAAGTCTAACATTTTCTTTTTTCATTGCTCTGAGAGACAAGAGGAGCAAATTCTAAAATTTTCCAGTTTCAGAAAGGAAGGCTCCCGTGTCAATATTTGGGGGTTCCTTTAGCTTCCAAAAAGTTAAGAGACTGGCAGTGGTTAATCAGCAAGTTTGAGCTTAAATTAAGTAAGTGGACTCATAAATGGCTTTCATCTGGAGGAAGGATGACTCTGATCAAGTTGGTCCTTCAAGCTATGCCTATCTATGTTGCCTCGGTCCTTAACATCCCTAGCACTATTTTGAAACAGGTGGATACTATTTGCCAGAAGTTCTTGTGGAGTGGAGCTCAAGATAAGAAAAAGTGGTCCTTGGTTAGATGGGACATTCTTTGCCGGCCAAAGATGGTTGGAGGCTTGGGATTCAGATCTTCTCCTAAGCAAAATAAGGCATTGACAGCCAAGTTATATTGGAGAATGCTTGTTTATCCTAATGATTTATGGGCAGCCATGTTCAGAGCCAAGTATGCTGAGAATAATCCTCCTGAGAAAATTATCAGATCTACCCTGCCTACTAAGGGATCTCCGACTTTGAAGTTCATCAAAGTGGGAGAAGATATGATTAAGAACCAGCTTTTTTGGATTGTTAATAATGGGCAATGTGCTAATTTTTGGACTGATTCTTGGGATGGGCAGCCCCCTCTCATCCATCAATTCCCCCAACTCATACCTATTATGGAACAAATGCAGGAGTTGGGATGGGTCAAGATTGCCCAGTATGGTAAACCAGCTATTCAGCCATGGGACATTGGGAAATCTTGGATTCCGCCTGTGGAGTGGCCAATTGCTATGGATCATCAAGTGCAGTTGTTGCTTAACAATATTTTGAAAGCTCGTCCTTTTTCATCATCCCCAGAGCCTGATAAGTTGGGTTGGGGAAAGGAGGTCTCTGGTACTTATTTTGTTGTTGTTGGCTATGCCTCTTTGGTCACTGAAAATCCTCATCCTCTTCAGTTTCTCTTCAAGCACATTTGGCATCCGGGTATGTGGCCTAAAGTCAGTTTTTTTCTTTGGCTTCTCATCCACCGAAGAGTCTTAACTGGAGATCGCCTTCTGAAGAGAGGTTTGTATGGCCCGTTTCGATGTGCTTTATGCCTTCATGATGAGGAGTCTTCTACTCATCTTTTTCTCATGTCCTTGGGTTACCCCATTGTGGCAACTTCTTGCTTCTTTATTTAAGGTGCATTGGATAAATTGTGAATCTCTTGAGCAGGTTTTTAGAGCTTGGCAGAATCCTTCCCTAAAGGCCAAAATCTTATCCCTGTGATGTGGAGTGGTATCTCTCTTCTCCTTTGGAATATTTGGAAGGAAAGAAACAATAGAATTTTCATGCAAATCAGTAAAGATAGCTCTTTTGTTTGGGAGAAGACCAAAATCAACATAGTGGAAAGCCTGAAACATAAGATATCTTTGCCTCAAGATCTTTCCCTGAATGGGAAAATATTTGTAATCAACTTAACATTGATCCTAAGGATGTTTCTTGCCCTAGGTTGTCGAATAAGAAGAAAGCTCCAAGGAATGTCATTGGAATAATCCCCCTCCAGGATTTGGTAAGTTAAATACGAATGGGGGCTTCCAAAGGAAATCCTGGGAAAGCTGCTATGGGAGGCATTGGTAGGGATGGTGACTGTGGGGTCCATTCTTTTCGCCGAGAATCTTGGATTTACTACTAACAATCTTGCTTGAGGTTAAAGCTATCTATAAAGGCATGCGGTGGCTTTGAAAATTGGAGGACATAAGATTCAAGTTGAGTCGATTCCCAAATCATTATTCACCGCTTTACGATAACAAACGGGACTCTCCTCCCAATTGGCATATTGCCAAAGAGGTGTGGAAGATAAAACTCCGGGAAATTTTCAAGAGGTCCAATTTAATCACATTCCTTGTGAAAGGAACAAAATTGTTGATGGATCAGCTAATCGGGCTCTGGACATCAAGGACTGTTGTGCTTTATGGCATGCCCCCTCCTTGTGGTCCAACAAGCTTCGGGAGGATATCGATATATTCTCAATCTTGATTCTCTGTCATGATTACTTCTTCTGCTTTTTTGTTGTATGATGCTCAAGCTTGGACCAATAGCTTTTAGGCTTGGCACAACTGTATATGTAATCTTGTGTTTTTCTTAATATAATGCTCTGTTGTTTAAATATATATATATATTAAATATACACGATCATCTCCAAAGTGCCTAAAATAAGTATCTTGTCCTTTAGAAGTGGAAGGTAAAGATTCCTCCTGTGCAACAATATCATACACAAAGATATCTTTATCCTCACCAACTCCTCTAGCTCTTGATGCCTTTGTTGCCTCTAATGCTATCGCTTCCTCCGCCTTCATCTCCAATTCTACCATATCCTCCTCAATAAACATGGGCTCCACATGTTAGCAATCCATTCAAAGACACATGGATCAACATCATCCAAGTCAATTGCCTAATGACTTACTTTCCTCTACAATTGTCTCACATGAAGACGAAGATTGTATCGCACAAAAAAATAGGTTGTTGAAGCATAATGTTGTTAGTTTGATGCACTTCTTTGTGTGAATTTAAACATGCTCCAATTGTTTTCACATCTAGAAGCATTATACGGCTACACAAAATGTGGATGGCTAGCTTCTAAATATTTGGTGTTTTTGCACCATAAATCTGCAAATAAGACATTTATAATTTGTAAGTCAATTAGGCTTGAATAAATGAAAGAATTCTAGTATCTAGTTCTACGCATAACATGACTGAAAACAAATTAATCGATTGATTTTACTTGGTTGAGTGGTGTTTCTTCTTTTCACGGATAGAGTCTCCCCTCTGCGCAGCTTGTAAATCTACAACTTATGAACAATTGCATCTCTAATTTCTTCAAGAAGGATAATCCTCTCTATGCATTTATTAAGGCCATCCATAACCTCCTCATCAGCCTTGAATGATGAAGAATAGAAAAACTTTGGGTTCAGGTAGTAGGTCGTTGCATGTATATGTCAATGGAGTTGTTTGTTCCATCTCTTATCAATTATGCACCAAATGGGTTCATATTTTCTTTGATTTTGGCCATAATATTTCGTTAAGGATTCCTTGGCCATGTCCGTGACCTTATACAAATAACACATGATATTTTTCTTCCCATCCACCATCCGTAGAACCCTAACCAAAGGTTCGACCCTAAAAGTTACAACAAAAGAATGCACAATTTTAAATTCAAGAATCAAAATTAAATGAAATTTTAAATTTTAAGCTAAAACAATTATAACAAATAAATGATAAATAAAAACTTAGTTAAGTTTAAGGTTACCTTAATGATTTCCTCAACATGCTTTGCAAACACATCATCAAAAATGGTCTTTACGATCCTTTCCCATTCGGGCTTCCTAGCATAATAAAACTCCAAACACCGTGTGCTCAAAAACATCTGCTTGAGAGATGTTAGTGAGGCTACAATGCTCTGCAATGTGATGAAGGTGGTGGTGAATCGGGTGACTCATGCTCACACAATCTACTTTCCAGTGGTGTGCTCTCTCATCAAGCTTAGCACACAAGGGTGATTCTAGATGAACTTTGTGATATTTTTTGCTTCTTCAACCACATTCTTCACCCATGTCATATTTTCTATATCCTAAAGTAGGAGATCAATGCAATGGGCTGCACAAGGGGTCCAAAAAAGTGTAGGGTGTCTCTCCTCAAGAAGACTCCTACTGAACTACAAATGTTGTTGTGTTATCCATCACAACTTGGACAACATTCTCCACACCAACTTTTATCACCACCTCATCCAACATATCACACAAAGCGTTGGCATTTTTCACTTGGTGGGATGCATCAATTGACTCCAAGAACACCAACAGCCCACTTGAAGCCACTAACAATTTAATCAATGTGCGGTCTTTGCCATTTGTCCACGCATAGACAAAAGGTGCAGCCCTTCTTTTGCCATAATTTTTTTGTTCTTCTACAATGCCCTAGGTATGTTTGACAAAATCATCTAACAGCCACTCAAATCATGAGTAGGAGCCTTGAACCCCTTCTCAACAGCAATCAATGCAATGACTAAATTCTCCCAATATGAGCGTTTCACCACATTCAATGGAATATTGTTGTACCAAAAGTCTGCCGAGCTTATCCTTGCTTATGTGTTCACTTCCGGTTCCAAGTGGTATCTTCAAGTGAAGGTAGTGACCCAAAAGTACTTCGAGACACAAAAAGGCACCCGACCTAACTTCATAGATGCGCCACACCCCATCCCCGGCCCCTTAGAGGGGAAATAGAAGAGGCCTTGGTGTCATAATCATCTCTTACTACCCTCCTATTCACTAGGGCTTCAAGTGCTTCAGCTTTCCTCTTTTTTCACTACAAAACTTGCAAGGTATGCAACCATCTCTCTTTGAGCCTCAAGAGGCACTTGCCTACACCCTACTATATTATTTCTTGGTATTTGAGCGAT